>OV121073.1:15027445-16227445 GCA_921293005.1 Nemoura dubitans | reverse complement strand
TTGCATCCTCAGATATGTTCATGCTACTTATATTAATTCGGCATACAACTTTAAGAACATTTTTTCGATAAACGGGTAGGCTGACTTCTTAATGAAACAAAACTGATCTTATCTGCGATTGAATTCAGTTCCATGTCATATTGTATTACTAATTTCTAGGTACCTATTGATAATGCCAACACTTTTGCAACTTTATTCCAACCACCAGACAAACAAATTGGTGACTACAACCGTGGAATACACTGTGAAGCAGTTCTATCTCATGAACCGCAAGCCTTTCATACTGCAGATGTTTGGCAGCGTGTCGGCTATTTTGGATACCGATGATAATAGCACATATGGAGATGCGCACAAGGTAAATGGAAACGGAAATAAAACTAGTCTGAAGCGTGTATTCAGTGTTGTCTTTTTTTAGATTTGTAGGATAGTATGGTCATCACACAGCATTGGACCGTTATATTCTTATGAGGTCAGGAAATCTACGTCTTTCGGAAGGCTGTGAAGTGCCATGTTTTCTCCCATTCTTAAAAAAGAATATATGAGCATTCCTACTCAAAAAAAATTTTAATGTGCGGGAAATTTTCAAAACTTTTCAGGTGCAAGCAAATTGTTTGTTCAATCTTCTTCTGAGCTTGGAAACACCCTCTCCCGACCCACTGAACATAGGGGAACTTGTAAAAGAAGAAAAACCACTGAAGGCAATTGATTTCTGTTATCATGATGAAGATGAAATGGTGACAGTCCTTGATTGCATTTCCCTTTGTGTTATGGTTGTTGCTTACGCCGCAGATTCCGTGAGGGGTCATCAGATGCTGGCAAGTATTTTTATAATAATTAGTGAATTAATAATATAGTTGAGAAATATTGATATATCTTATAATATCCCTTCACATGTTATTTTTTCAGACAATATTAGATGCAATACTGCCATGCTACATGCATCATATTCAGTTGCCAAGCTACAAGAAGGAAGGAAAAACTGAGAAAGAAATTCTGAATCAGCTTGCAATATCAATTAAAACTCTCGTCAACAACTGTGAATCACTTGCAAAGTAAGCTTTGTATATGTATTGAACATAATAGGGATACAGCGGTGAACCTTAATAGTAGTACGTTTCTCTACCTGCTTACCTTGTATGTGCCAAAGATGTCCCTTCCCCTTCAGTACCCTGTAGAATAACACGAGAAGCTCTCAAAGCGAACAAGCCTATAAAATTACGACCTCGTGTGTGTAATATAAGAAAGTGAAACAAACAACAGTGTTTTACGCAAGAAACGCTGCATATGGAACATAGGCGGATTGTACATTTTAATAAGTGTTAAACATTTTTGCTGATGCAACCCAAAAATTTCTTTCCATTCCAGAAACTACAATGGTCCACAGCGATCCAGCCCTGAACACAAGGGTTCCAGTCAACGAAATTACAGCCGAGGTCCTTATTCTCCTGGATTCGACCTTGAAGAAGACTCGCACTCCAAGTATCTGAGCGATCACAGCCGCAGTAAAATCATGTACGAACGTGATATGGAGGACTCGGAAGTCTTGCGTAACGAGTTTCGTCGGCCCAGGGACATACTTTTGTCAATGGTGGCCGAGTTCCTGACCAAAGCCACCGCGAGGCTCAACGAACTGAACAAGAAAACCGGCCTTGATGGGAAAGCGGTCGAGCTGCTTGACACTCGCTCGCATGTGGTGAGAAAATAAACAATCTAGTTTGGAATAAAATATCAATTGTGACGCTGAACATTCGAAGTCGTCAGAATTGCTCTAGTATAGGCACGTCAAATTTTAAAGTGTATTTTTAATATTTTGTTTGTCTCAAAAAGTAGAAACAAAATCCTCGTCTCAAGTGTGCCTAATTTTGTTTGGCATCGGTTACCAACTGCTCTAAAATGCATCGTTCCAGCGTCTAGCGGATGTTGCACACAGCCTCCTGAAAGTGTCTCCATACGACCCAGACACAATGTCGTGTCGAGGACTTCAGCTTTACATGAGCGATATTCTGCCATCAACGGAATGGACCAACGAAGCCATGAGACCAGCACTCATCACTATTCTACGCCGTCTTGATAAAACGTTCAACAAAATCTTCAAAAAACCATCAATTCGGGTAATTTTGTGTTATTTATCAATAATATGTCGTTCAATTTCAAAGTTACTTCTTACTGCGTTTTTCTTTCGCATATTTTTAGTTTTACCTATGGTTTCACTATTTAACTGCCTTCAAATTTCCAGCGAAATATAAACTGGGAAGCTGCGGGTGGTCTTTTGAAGGGAATCTACGAGACTCTTTCCCGATATCCTTACATCGTGCATATGCAACATCTGAAAACGTTAATCAACACTTGCCAGGTGAGCCAACGTGATCCCCCCCCCCCCCTCCACCAAACCACCCTTTCTGATTCATGCCGATTGCTTGAGTTGAGACTGACTGGACGGCGTATTTTCTTGCAGGCTCTGATCGTAGGAGAGTGCACCAACAGTTCGGGGGGCATGGGTGAATGCGTCTCGTCGGCGACATCTGCTCTGATGAACAAGGTTCCACCACCGCAGTTTTGCGCCACAGTCGTCAGGCTAATCGCGCTACAGATATTAGCAATCGGGGTGAGTTCACATGCACTTTAAAATTGGATAATGTGTAAGAAAAAATGTTGGTAGACTGACAAATTGGATTTCATTTTGTTAATTTTGGTTCGACTTTATAACAAACGTTTAAGTTTCAAAGTAAGTTGGTTTCAAAATATAAATCCCGGTGATTACAGGCTATTAAGTAAAACGCCTTTTTTAACAATAAAAAAACGTTTCTGGCCTTGTTTTATTCAATTATTTTGTATTTCAGGTTTTCAGTCATCTTACACTGGTGAGAGATTTAACTGTGTGTGTGTGTGTGTGTGTCAATTATAGAACGAGATGAGAATCTATTTTATTGATGCCTTTTAGCTCAGTTTTAACTCCTTGCACTTAATTGATAATGCTATTCTTACTTACAAGAGCTCTTTCACTCTTCTCTTAGTGTATTCTTGTAACAATAGTTCGCCTTCTTTTCCATGTATTCACTTTAAAGGCAGTCAGACGGAACCTCGATCCAGCAGTCAGGCAAACATAGATAATAACTTGGCGTATTAGACGGTTTTTCTCTGATGAGATTGACTTGTGGTCCTAGAAAGGACCTATGTCAATATTTCGTCGGCATTCGCGCTTACATCATCTGGATCATCCAGTCCTGAAGATGTCGGCGCCAACGCTGACGAAACGTTGACCACAAGACAATATTACCAACTGATCGCGACTCTGAACCACTTCGCCATTACATAGATAAGAAACCGTATTACATCTGAGTAATTCAATACCAAATCAACACAAAATAGTGAAAAAATTACCAGACCATTCCTATGCCCAGTCTCTTCAGTTTAGGAAATGATCATACAACAAGGGTATAGTTTAAGTTCCTGATGATAGTTGTCAGTGTAGAAGACTCGACATTTTCTCTACTTTCCAATTCCAGCAATTTTATTTTTGGAACGTTCACGGGTCATCAGCTACAAGCCAAAATTTTTGAAAAATGTTTTAAATCCTTCATAGCCTATCTCGGTGTGAAAGCGAACAGGTTTCTAATTTAGGAATGGCCGGGTTACTTGCTGTGTTGATTTGATATGGAATATCCCATCTGCGGCATGGTTTTTTTGTTCCGTATTGCATTTGGAATTGGAACTATAAACTTCTGGTAGGAGAGTCCAACTTGCGGCCCTCCCTGACCAGTTTAGCTCCAAATGTTTGGGATACGAGACATTTAGAAATAACTTCCACCTGGCTACAATGGATCGAGATTTCGGTGTTTAAACCTTTTAACTTCCTAATGTAAGTGATTTCGACTCTATATAGATGTTTTTAAAACACATATTCAGCACATCAAGCTTGCTTTCTTTTTATAGCAAAATTAAGATTCATCTATCAATAAGAATACTACTATCGGCAATTGCATAATATCTCCATTCTCAAACATAGTAAAAGTTATAGAGCAGAAAGTACAAAGCTAATCCTAGCAAACAAAAAATATTATTTCGTTGTAAAACCTGTCTACCCCATCATTCAGTGTTTACTATCAGTTGATAATACGCTTATCAAGGTGCACAAAACTGTCTAGATCTAGAGGTACCCAGAGGTGAATCGAAGGGTCAGCGAGGAGACGTATCACCACACTAGGGGCAGGGAGCTGAGAGAGGGCAGTGAAAGAGTCCCCAGTGTGACATTTAAACATCCCAATTGAGTCCACGCTGACTGCTTATTCACACCTGATCTACCTGATTTTGTGTACAGTGTTGTGAAGTACAGTTGTCTTGTCTTATAAAGAATCAACAAGATATTTTCTTGGACTTTTAAGGGGAATTGAAAGTCAACCTTAATACTTCTATGTTTATATTTTTCACACTTATCATTTTATAGTGCATAGGTAGTCTTCATATTCATCTGCTTGACGAAGACTTTCTGAACGATTCTTGTACGAGAAACTTTTGCATCACTCTTTAAAACATTCTTCACTTCCCTGATGATTCTGTCCATGTTTTTCTCATTCTTCGTAGAAACTTGAAATTAAAATTTTGTAGAAACGTGTAGAAAACCAAGGCATAAACATTGATACGAGTTTCTTCCATGACAGGAAACGTATTCATTGGAACAAGTGTGTGGAGGACATTCAGTTTTTCCTACACAAGAGAAGACTGAAAATATTTTGATGAACCTCATAATGCCTTTATGTCTGCGAGTTGGAAGTGGCCGAAAAGGTGAGTGTTCATGCCAAAGCTGTTGCTAACTAAACCCAAGATGGCACTAAACCTTGTTAGCATGACAGAGTGGTTCAGAGCCACGGTCAGATGGTGGTGTGGCGTACGGTCTTACTCTGATTGGACTGACTTGCGATCCTAAAAAGGACCTTGGTCGACGTTTCGTCGGCGTGGGCGCCTACATCTTCAGGACTGTCAGGACATCTTCAAGGTGTCGGCGCCAACGCCGACGAAACGTCGACCCAGGTCCTTTTAAGGACCACAAGTCAGTCCAATCAGAGCAAGACCGAACACTACACCACCATAAACCTTGTTAGTACGGTTTTCAGAACTACCTAACTGTTTAAAGATAACATTTGACTGAACTCAAAAATTTACTGGTTCAGAAAATAAAAACTGGTCCATTTCATAATCAATTTATTTTCATGATTTTTTTCATGATCAATTTAACATGGAACAAAACATGTTATACCACTAGGAAACGCTGCCAAAGTGTTTGCGTTGAAGATGAGTGTAGCTGTTTGTTGATGAGCGTAGCGAGCGAAGCGAGCGAAGCGAAATCATCAATTTCACTACTGCTAAAAAAAACACTTGGTGTGTGTTTGTATGTGTGTTTGCGCGCGCTCTACAGGCCAAACGCCTGCTTCGAGTGGGATGAAATTTTCAGGATGTCTACTTTTGTTCTCAACTTAGACCCCCTGCGTTTTTCAAGAAAATCCTCCACACCCTTCACTTTCAAAGCAGAAAAAATAGCAAAATTCGACAATTGGGGATGTTTGGTAAAGTACGGATACTTATTTAAAAGTGCGTATTGTTATCAAATTTTGCCAATTTCGATTATTGCCTTTAGTAACCATCGGAACCAAATCGAAACATCACACCAGATTTTTGGACTTGAAGTTGAATTCAAGATTTGACAGATATTAGAACATTGCTCAATGATCTCAAAATAAGCATATTTCCGCTACCCGACAGCTCGGACAGAAACAAAGAAAGGTCAGAATCGTTTACATTTTTAAGTGATCAGAATTTTTGAGAAAGCTCTGGTCCGGCTTGCTGCTCCATGATTTTCATAGGCTTTTTGCCTCAATCTTTTCATGCGCTATATACAAACCGCTACGCTCATCTTCAACGCAACACAAATTGCGTTCGCCCTAGTAGTAGATAAGTTGAATGCAGAACGTCGTAAACAGCCGATGTGTTAAGTAGTATTTCCAAGTTACGTCACACATAAGGTCACAATAAAATTTTGGGAAAATTAGGAAAAATACGCACTTTTAGATAAATTTCCGTATTTTTCCAAATTTTCCCAATTTCGAATATTGCTCTTTTTCCTGAATTTAAGGGGAGGGGTATGGAGGATTTTCTTCAAAAAATGCAGGGGGTCTAAGTTGAGAACAAAAGTAGACAACACCCAGAAAATTTCATCGCAATCAAATCAGGTGTTTGGCCTGTAGAGTGCATGCAAACGCAAACAAACAAACAAACAAAAAACACACAGGTGTTTGGCCTGTAGAGCGCATGCAAACACAAACAAACAAACAAACAAAAAACACACAGGTGTTTTTTTTCAGCAGTACGTAGTGATATTGTTGATTTCGCTCCGCTCGCTACGCTCATCAACCAGTAGTGAAATTGAAGATTTTGCTATGCTCATTAATAATACTGCAACACCATAATGCCATAATACATTGATTTCCAAAATTAATATTGTATTTTTGTTTTGTAAAGTACAAGAAATCTTAAAACAAAGCTGCTTCTTTAATGTTTCTAGATACACCAAAGATGAGACAAGCAGACATCAGCTTCGCTCTTACCGTTGTACTCCACGCGATGAGCCCTCCAGCGACTAAAACTGCCCCCGTAACTGCTCAAAACATCAAGTCAGCTTCCGAAATGAGGACAGGGAGCATTTACTCTAGGCGTGATAATACTAACAAAAAAACAACCAAAATATCAACGTCACTCTACCAAGTAGCTTTTTTAGGTAGGTAACTTAAAATTTAAAGCTAACTACTCTAACATGACTTATTATAGAGAAGCTCACAAAACCTTACACAGTCTCTTGTTTTTAGCCTTAAAGATAATGACCATTTGCTTCGAGGGTGAACTGGTATCGGACTGGCCAAGAGTCGCACGGACCATTCGAGATTTGGGAAAGAGGAATGAGGCAGGAAATGTCTTGTGGTCGTTCATCGACTTCATCGTCACCCACCGGACTCCGCTTTTTGTCCTCTTGCACCCGTTCATTACTCAAAAGGTAATTATGAACTCATGAGCTACTTACGGCTCACCATGGTTTGTTTAGGCTCAACAATGGAGGTTAACATTGGATTAAATGTTAAACGCAACTTTTGACCTAAGCATTGACAAGGGGTGTTGGCACATTTGGTTCGCTTTAATTCTGTCGGTAACTTTTCAGCTGTCTACGGCAGGCACGGGCGATTCAGAACGGCACACGCAGTTCGTTATCCGTGAAAAGCTCAAGGGATTCAGTTTGCCAACAACAAAAAGCAAAGGAGCTCTTTTGACTGACTTGGCTCACGAAATAAAGCAGCTAAAAGATGAAATGGAAGACCGCAGATATGGTACAGCAGTTTAAATTTTCACCAAATTTTGAATAAAAATCTGAAATGCGTGTTAAATACGCATCATATTGCAAAAACGATGCCGCAACTGATTTTCTATGTGCAGATGAACAACGCGACAGCAAACGTCCTACAATCACTTCAGATCAAGAAGTAGCCGTGAGTGCCGCGGCCCGAACGCACCACCGGCCTTCGTTGATTGATCTGCTGATCGGAGACTCGAGCCAAAAGAAGCGACCGTCTACCTCGGAGGTTGACCCGTCACCAACTCTAGCACAACCCTCGCAACACAGGGGTAACATAGACCATCCATCAACCCAGAAACGGAGATCTTAATTTCTGTATGCAATGAAAATGTTTTAACTTGTTTTTTCACCACACAGAGTCAGTGTCCAGTGTTAGTTTTGGCTCTACTTTGTCTGCGGCAACAAGAGGAGGAGGTACTAGCGAATCTGAAAGATTGGATTCAGCGAACCAATTGTCAGCAGTCATCAAAGTTAAAGCTCAAACAGGTATTTTAAAAGAAGCATCTTTAATTATAATCAACAGCAATATGCACTTTGTAATTGCCGGCGCAATTAACACCCCTCGGCACGAATAGGGGTAGGAATTTGTTGACATCGTCACATTCGGAGTGTGGTAAAAAGGACAAACTATATTCAGTGTTAATTAGAAGTGTATAGATATCTAGCATGCATGTGCCTTTGACTGTTGTGTGTTCTGTGTTGATTGTTACGCTCGAAGCACAGTGCCCCATAGCTGTCAGAAACACAAACCCTGTCTTGATTGTGCAAGTGGCATCTAGACGGAATGTGTCACTCTCGTATAAATCAAACCCATCATGAAATGTGAATTGTCCCTATGAATGTTCTAATCAAGTGTACCTACCATTTCAGCATTAATAGAGATTGAACACAATGGAAATATTTTGTAATGCACAAACCCCCAGCAATTTTAAGTTTTCTTCGTAAAAATGTAAAATTAACAATCATTTTGTATGTTGGTTTGTGTATAATGAATGTTTTGATGTTACACCTAGTCTTAGCTGTTTTGCTGTGGCATTTTTCAGATAGATTGCTACAAACTTGCCCAAAAGACCTATTGTTACGACATGAAAAGACATCAAAACTTCGGTTTGACTCTTCTGTAGAGTTTAGAGAATTTTCAGGTAACTTTTATGGAAATTTTTTTCAACTACTTTTCACTTATCATCAGGATAAAATGCATTTGACAGGTCGTTCTTTTATATATTATTATTAATAAAATTATGATTGTTATTCTTGTATGTGAAGGAGCAAACTGTATCTCCAACATTATATTGTCAATTTTGATTATTGTCTTGTAGACTATGTGGAAATATTGATAATTGCAAATACAATGCAGAGACAAATTAGATAGCAATGGTATGGTTGAGAATTGAGTCATCATCCAGCAACAGACTAGAATTTAGGACACAATAATCAAAATTGCAAAATAATCAGGTTGATACATATTAATTGTGAGTGTGACCCAGTGGCGTAGCGTGATGCGTCCCCCCGCGAAAGTTTTGACAGAGCCCCCCAGGGTCGGATAGGGAGAAAAAACCGGCCTGGGAAATCCCTAAAAAAACGTCTCCTGAAATAATCCGAGGGCAACCCCTAAAAAACCGTCTTCCCAGAGATATTTGTGCCCCCTGAACCCCTCGGCGCCCCCCGCACCGCGGAGTCTGCAGGGGAAGTCGCTACGCCTCTGGTGTGACCCAAAACTTATTTTTACAGCAGAGTATTTAATGAGTTCATCATGAGACATGAGTAAATATTCAGCATGTATAATCCGCATGGTTGTTCGTACAAGAATGTCTCTTGCCTAATGTGCACCTTCGATATTCAAATAATGTAGGCAACGATTTTTGGAACTCTTCGCTAGGGTTTTTGCTTAGCCAGACATCTTTCTTGTCGGAATTTTCAGCTACCTATGCTATTATTAATCTTCCAACATTACCGGAGTATCAAAGAAGTTGATGCGAGGAAATGTTCTTATGCTCCCATTTGATTGGTGCAGGAGAAACGTGCACAACGCCGTTAAGTCCAGGAAGTCCGGGTGACGACAGTTCGGGAGAATTGGGAGGACGACCTAACAAGCCCCGGTTACAACGCTCCAAAGCACAAAGCAGAAAAACATTCAGGTTGCGCAAAAGTAGAAAAAGCCATATTGAGGTAAAAAAATATGTTTTATTACATTCTATCTTGCATTCACTGCCAATTGGTAAATAGTTAACAGTTCAAAATAATTATTGGTTTCCAGACATCTCACGCTCATGCAGAAAAGGAAAAAAAAATAGAAGCCACTTCCTCTACAGTTTGCCCAGAACCTCAGTCCTTGGAAACAAACCCAGCCGTCGAAGTTCCTGCCACCTCGTTCGGCAAGCCGCGGCTGCGGCTGTCTACTCGGCAAGCAAGACCATCTGACAACCAGCCATCATCACTTTCCTGGGATGAAGTGTCGCAAACCTCATCTACGTCAGGTATTGCATTCTTCATATTCGTTTTTCCATTAATCAGCATCCACAACAAACTTTCATACTCTAATATTACCAACGAATAAAGTTCCACAATTCTCAAATGATAAATAACTTTCTTTCCAGGATATCGCGAGTCCTGCAGCCTTTTGATGATGGCCTTGGAAAGTCCTTCAGGTCCTTTCCTCGAGTCGGGGCCTCCCCTGGCATCCCCCGATGCACACGACCTGCCGTCGACTAGCAGCACGGCGACAAACTACCTCGCGGCAGATACCAGCTCCCCCGAGTCGAGCACGGCTGGGGAAGATTCGCTCAACACCACTGCCGGCTGGTTCAACGGGCATCGAGACTCTCTAGGGGATGACGCCACTTTGCTTGGGGCTCAAAGTGACCACACGCTTTCACAACATTCGCTCACTATGGTATTTGAAACAGAAGATGAAAATACTCTTATCTAGGTAATAAAAATCTGCTTGCCTTTTATCATTACTGCTTATGAATAAGATTCACAACTTTTTATATTATTTTTATCATGCAGTCGGAGCAATAAACAGAAATCAATGCAATTAATTAAGACGTAATAGTTTGTTCAGAAAATTTTGTTATTTGTTATGAAAACAATGTGCCATTAATAGTTCCTCTCATTCCTAGTCGTGTTCTGGTAAACAGGAAATGTAAAGAAGCTTAAGTTTCCTTAGCTTGTACCTATATGAAAAAAGATTGGGTAATTTTACAAGGCGTCAGGAACGTCGCCGATGATATTGCGTTTCAGTGAACGGGGGGAACATATTGGCCATTGAAGCACAACAAATTGCCATGTTTTTTTTATAGAGTAACTCGATGGAAATAGTTTGAATGTAATAGGTAATGATAATATCTAAACGATAATAAAATGCGCACAAATGTATTATAAGAACATAATGGTTAAATGTGTCATCCACAGTTGCAGTTTAATTCCCGAACCTTGCAACACTTCTAGCTGCTAGCAGATCACGACTCCACAGCCAGGGTGGCATTACCTCACATCCAATGTCAACGATATTTTTTTAAAACAAGTACTGACAAACGGTAACTAGCTATAATTCCACCAAAATATAGCTTAAACCCTGGAATACAATACATATGTACATGAGAGTGCCTTAATGGGCAGAAAAAAGCATCTGTTTGAAACTTCAACTGGTCGAAAAATGAGAAACTGCATGTGAAATGATCGAAAAACACGTAATTTTAATTTTTAATGTTTCCTAAAAAAATATATCTTGACAAAGAGGCTGGGAGACCCGTACACTAAAATATATTGTGAACTCCACTAATATTGAAACATTTTACAGCTCTTCCGTCAGATAACACTTTTTAGGAAACATAAAAATTACATGTTTTTCGACCAGTTGAATGTTCCAAGAGTCAAATTTTTTACATTTATTTGAAAAACATAGAATTTTTCATTTTTCGACCATTTAAACTTTCGGCCAGTCACTTTTTGGTTTTTATGACTAGACAAATTTTCAACCCAGCTGCTTATATGATAAAATTTCCATTTTGGTTCACTCATTAACGAGTTTTAGACTAACGAGCGTCGTCATTTCCATTCTTTGTTGAAATTTTTATAAGGGAAAATAATGTACCCAACTGATGCCTTTTGTGTGAAGTTATTAACCCCTTATGAAGTTGCGTAGCCCCTAATGTCTGCGAGTAAGAACCTTCTCAGAGTACAAGCAAACAAATTCCTCAAACATCTGCCGCAATAACAATATGATAAGTTTTCTTTAAAAGTATTGCCATTGTTCATTATTTCTTGAAGTTGACCCAATTTCCCTTTAAAACGACTGATGTCTCTGTAGCTTGCCATTTCCACCATGTTTTGTGATTGAGATGTGCTTAGTCACAAATGGCACAAAACTTGACAACCCTTATAGCCGTTACCAGATCACGACTCCACAGCTGGCGCCCGTGACATTACATAACAAAATCAAAATTGAATCATATTTTTAATGCATAAAATATATCATGTTTGATAATAGTCCAAGCAGCTTCCAAAATAAGCTTAAATACTATGAAATATAATGTTTACACGATACTTTCATTGTGGTTCATGAAAAACTGCTAGACTTTTTTGTACTTGAGGTGGATAGGAAGGTGCACGAGACTAACAAGCATTGTCACCACTTCCTTTCTTCTTTGTGAAAATTACGACAGGCGTGAGCGGTTTACGCGGCTGCTGCTGACGCACTTTGCGTGAAGTTCCTGGCTCTTCTTCCTTAGGTCTGGTGAGTAAGAAACCCTTCTCCGAGTACAAGCAATCCAATTCATCAAGCGCCTGGCTGGTAAAATGCTTAATAAGTGTTAAATAATATGTTCGCTTTGTTTCTTCATCAGCATCGCAATCTTTCATTATTTCTTCAAGTTCGCCCAATTTGCTTTCCATTTCTTTCTGTTCATTAAAACGCTGGATCTTTCTATTGCGAGTGCACGCCATTTCAGCCATATTATACGGTTGAGCAGAAGCACTAACAGCACTTATGGCACCGTGATCATCAATAATAGGAATCGCTTCAGGCATTTGAAATTTGGGTATGTCAAAGTCAATGATCCCATAATTGCGGCAACGTTCAAGAAAGTCATTGAAGTACACTTCAGCGGTAGCGATTACCTCCAGGCGGTTAGAAATGCACAACTTGAGAGTTAGGGTTCCAAGCAAGGCTGGAAGAAGAATGAATTTCACTTCACTGGTGCATACTTCTTCAATTGTTTCGTTGGTACTAAACATCCCGGCGAGGGACACCAGATGGGTTGCATCCTCGAGAAGATGCATGCACTTTTTCACCAGAAACTATAAAGATAGAAAATGAGCTAGAATATAGTTTTGGTGTAATGAAGACGTCAAGTTGTTAAAGGGGCAAAAAGTGAGGCTAATATTTTAAGGGTGCGAGGGTAATGAAGACACTACACGCTAGAGAAAGCTAACATTATGTTGCATACCTGAATAGGGAGACTGTTTGTTGGTTCGTAATTCTTAGACAATCCATTAAATATTACCAGTCCTTCGTCGAACAGCTCAGAGACGGACTTGGTACTGCCATCAAAGCCACCCTCAGTCGCCGCCATTTTTCAATCCTTATCAGGCAGCTCACGTGCAGTGTTGCCAAATCTGCGACGATGCAACTGCAAGTGAATTCCAGAAATAACTTTATGCATCTTGTGCAGCATTATTAACTTATTCTAGGAAAGACATCAAATGTATTCCCACACTATGCTGCCAATGTGTATGATCAATCCCCATAGTAATGAAACAAATACTAATATAAATCCAAAATTTCATAGACACCGGATGCGGCCTGCCTGGAACGAGACAATGAATAACACCAACTAAATAAGGCAACAATGCAGGCGGCTGCGGGAGCGGAAGCAAAATGTTGGTGGTAATGGCGCCTGCCTTCAAACCCAGTTGGTGTTATATTCCTGCTCCATTGGATTTTTAAAATGTAAGTCAGAAAAGTGTGCCAACCAGGTCTACCCTACTCGTTGGTGCTTTGCGTAAAGAGGCAGTTTTCGGTGGAAAGGGGGGGGGGGGGCGTCACATGGGGCGCAAATGGTTTCATTCGGGCACTGATAGATTGAGGGGGATGGATTGCTTATAAGAACCCTAATTTCAATATCACTGTTTTGGGCAGTGTGAAATCGTCGAACTTACTTTTGTAAATTAGTCGGCATTAAATATGAAAACGCTTCAAGTTAAATTAAAAAATCGTAACTTATAAGTTATGTTTGGTTGCCCACGAAATCTAGATGGCATCAACATGGTAACTACATTTCATGTTTGTCCAAACTAGATGGCAACTAGATTTGTACAACTCCTTGTTACTTCTCTCTTGAAGGTACTTTTTTTTTGGGAAATAGACCAGGAAACTTTCATGTCGCAATTTTACTTTCTTCGTCCTTACACAACATAACCAAATATTGGGATAGCTATACATAACACTCACATATTTCATTTGCATATCGATCGATCGTTTATTTGCTTAGACAAATTAATAATAGGTATCAAAACAATTTTTGTTCTTGCGGCACCAATCAGGGAAAAATTCAAATATTTTATAAGCATGGCATCACACTATTATCCAGAGACCTTACCTAGAGCTGCCATGTAGAGGAGCTAGTACCAGTGACTAACATATTATAACATATGGCAGCACTGGGATAGCATCACTGTAATGCCACCACAAAAGCCGCTTTAGGTAATGCCCCTGAACAGCTCAAAAAATCAAGTCACATTAGGAGAGTCAATTCAGCAAGTATATTCTAATTTTCTGGGGGTTTGCATTGTGAACAGTCTTCCATATTTTGGTCAAATTCCTCTATTTGTACCGTCATTTCGAAGAAGTTAAACCTTTCATGGATATTTGCTGACGCCAGTCTTAAAATACTTTGCGGTGTTACACCTGGACCTGAAAGGAGTAGTGAAAATGCTTTGTTAGCAAAAACTGGTATAAATTTGACATGAGCCTATTCCCCTTGTTGATTATACAGTATACCTATTTACTAGCAGAGAGCCAAGTCCCAATATCTGCTTGGAAAAATTGTCAACTGTTAAATAAGGTTTCCTGCATCCGTATAAGACATTATAAGATGCAGTCAAAACAATAATGTAGGTACACCTCTGGACATTGAAAGCGTTCCAGTAGAATTTCGGCTACATCCTCAGAAAGGTTTGAATGAAAACAGCATAGGCAGGCCAGGTACCGACCACGTAGATGAGCACATGGAGGAATTGGATGACATGCATGGAGGGTCCAAATCTCGTAATGACAAACCTTCGACCATTGCTAGCCGGGATACGCAACTAGCTCAGCGCTGTATGTTTCCCATGCAACGTTAATGTACAGGCCTTACCAGCTGTGATCATCGGTCAAATCAACTCTATAACCATCATTATGTCGTTATCTATTGCTATTTAAAAGATTAAATATTGACTAGTCCAATCTAAATAAGTAAATTGAATTTTAGAAGTAGCTAAATAATCCCCTTGTTTATTTGTTTTAATGTTTATTCAGTTTTAAGAAAACGTAAAAACGGCAACATATATGTTGAGCGTAGTGAGAGCTGGCACGGCATAGTAGTTGCCTATCCCGTACCGGAGCAGTGATCGAAGGACAAACCAGTTTGTTTATCAGCAACTGCCTTGCTTTGTGAAATGCGAATCGACCAAGCTGATAGTTCGGTCCACTGTCAAGTTTTGCAATGGATTTCATGCAAGTGCAATGGCCTAAATGCAGTAATTTTTAAGCTAGAAGAAAATTCAAAAAGCGTCCTGCTCCTGCTCTGTACGAAAAGCACATAAATGGCGTCACTTTTTCCGTACTTGCAAAAATGTTGGTATCCACAATGTGAATTAATTTATTTCCTTTAATTTCTTTAATTAATATAACTGGACGAGGTAACCGCCGTAAATCCACCGGAAAAGTAGGGTATCGGTAATAACCATTAACTTGATGGAGTTTTAAAAGTATTCATAGCAAAGAGATGATGCCAGGGGTTTGTTATTTTATTTTCTACCAATAAAATTAGGTGTTTTATGGCCAGTGCGGGTGTGTGGAATCTGATACAAAAATTTCCAGAGAACAAATTCACGAGTTTTGCGAGGCAGGTACTGACAATAAAACTGGTTTGGCAAAACTAGATTGCGACCGATCAATGAACATGACATCCCCTGCCAGCATGTGCTCATCCACGTGGTCGGTACCTGGCCTGCCTATGCTCTTTTCAGACAAACCTTTCTGAGCAGATAACCGACATTTGACTGGAACGCTTTCAAAGTCCAGAAGTGTACCTAATCGGGGAAAGTTACAAGTCAAGGGCATCACATGCACATGTCACTATGGCAGAACTACCTGCCAAAAAGTCGACAAAAGTGTGTAGGTTGAAATAGATTATAATAAAGATGGGATATCTTCAATACTTACGAATTGCTAAGTGGGCAGACAGTGCAGTTTTGTTCAGACTTAATGCCCAAATCCGCAAATTATGAACTTTAACTACGCCATCGATTTGCAAAAATGTGTTCATCACGTCAGCAAAATCAACACCCTTTGGCATACCTGAAATACAATATTTTGTAATAAGCTGTACTTAAGTTTTCAAAAGGGAACGTCCAGTTCATGTAAACTCCATACCTACCTTCCATAAGAACCATAAGCGTATCACGAAGGATAGCAAATGTTGTTGCTAGCACTAATGCAGAGAACAGGAATGTGCAAATTGGGTCAACGATACTCCAAGATGGCTAGAAAAAGTAAATAAGCAAATAAGCATTTAGATAATATAGAAGCAAACAACATTGGTGCAATAATGCAATTGGAAAACATCTAAGTCGAGTTTCAGAAGTTTTATTCTCACCTTGAAGTATATAATCAGTGCTGCAACCAAAACTCCTAGACTTTGAATGAAGTCGCCGATGACATGAATGTACGCCGCACGGACATTGATGTTGTCTTGTCTTTGCTCCGTACCACCAGAACCACGTTCTGCATGATGAGCGTGACCATGGCTGTCACCACCATGGGAGTGCCCATGTTGATGGAGGGTCAATCCCATACTAGAATTTAAAATGTTAACAGAAAATAAAAAATGGGCCAAATAATTGGGATTCATGGAGAGCAGAGGTGGCATGGGCAAGTTTAGTCCATGCACGTGGCCGAGACAGCAGAGCATGGTGAGGGGGGGGGGGGGGGGGGGGGCATGCTACAAAAAATTGACAATGACTGGATCCCAAACTTTGTTATTGGATGATGGGGATGAGGATTGCTAAATATGTATGTAAATATACAGCACATTACGTAAACATAAGAGTTTTCCAATTAAACATAAGTACCTACCTATTGAAACATGGAGTAATGGCTATTCGAGAAATATTAGAGATAAGAGTGGATAAATGAGGTTACACTAGGGTGTCTGCATTGCAATGAGCTGCCCTGTGGCACTGGCCTAATTGTGCTGGGTAATGAGGGTGATAATGAGGATACAGATGTACCTAACCTAGCTTATAAGGGAGGAGAGGAAACCTGGCGCTGGCTCGTAGCTAACTCCTTTTCAAAAGCACCATGGGGACCACCGACATAACATCCCTTCCAAAGGGCGGTAAAACACGATCAACAGGATTCTTCCACTAATCCATGCATTCGGGAGGTTGATGAGCAAGGAGAGAGAGGCTTTTGTACTAAACTCAATCCTTCCAACCTCTCTCACGAAAAGAACTGGTCATGAGTATCATGGTCACCCATCAGTTACCTGACTCAGCACAGTGTTGCTAAACCTCAGGGACCTCGGAAAAATTGTGTTTTCAAAATAGCGATACGGAAAATATTCATTCTGTGTCTCCATCCTGCAACCTTGGTATTAATGATTTTAGCTTGTCAGTATGTAAGGGGAACGCCGGGTGCACGCTTTCACAAGCTTCCACACGCCATTTTAGCAAATAATATACGTTCTGGATATTAGTTCTAAGCTTGAATTGCTTTGTTACTTACACTAGATTGACAGCTACACCGACAGCAGAAGTAATTAACATGATTGTGGCATTTATCTCGAAGTCCTTGTGTATAATTCGAAGTATTGCTAGGTATACCAAGATGCCGGTGACCACCCATATCATCAGCACAGAGGTGAGAGCACCTATCACTTCCGCTCTGTACCAACCTGTAAACAAGACCAGCAAACTTGAATTTCTCTGTTGTCTTCTGCAACTAAATTTCAATTTAGATAAAAATCGAATTGTCGCTTTTTCCTCCTGGACAATTTCTGCTGGACAATCAACTGGATGCATGCAAAGTAACGCAACATTTTGATATAGACTAATTGGACTATCCTCAAAATTATCCTGTCAGATTTTCGCAGTTCCGCCAACATTTTTGCTGGTGTAGGTATAGTTGGTGTGGATACCAAAACTGCACACATTTTCTTGAAGTGAGTTTTATTAGTTTGTTTTAAGAATTACCTACCAAAGCTCATTGTTCTTGTAGGTGGTCGGCTTGCAACCCAGAGTGAAAATAAGGAGATCATAAAGCTGGCGAAGTCGGTCAATAAATGAGCTGCATCCGTCGCTATTGACAAACTAGAGGAAAGATAGCCTCCTAGAAAAGCAAGACAAGAAATGAAACACAAGACCAGAAGGAAATTGCCCAAGGTAACAATTTCATTTAATAATAAATGTGAGCATACCTATGGCTTCTCCAATCATAAATATAACACAAAGAATACTGGCTATGATCAACTTTCTTCGTGCAATTTTATCAATTTTCACATTTCGGTCTCTATGGCAATGTTCGCCAACTGCAATCATAAACAAGCATTGAAAGTTTAAAAAAAGGACTCATTAAATGAAAAAAGACAAAAAAATATAATGACTCACCCTCACTGAAACCTTGACTCGAATCAGAAGATGCCACATCGACATTCCGTTGTATGATCTCCCCTTCTGTGACCATACAGCATCCTGATGGCTTGCCATGCACACAATAGATCAGATGCCGTGTGGCTGACGTTCCATTACTTTCGTCAGGAACACTTCCGTATGAGACGCCTTGGTGATAACTACAAACAAAACAATCGGTTTCTGCCTCTTGATTCACACATAATAATTCAAAATCACTTTCATAGATGCAATTTTCCAAGTACTATAACTGACGTGATTGCTTGGCTAATAATATGTCTGCTTTGCCAAAACACTAGCTCTCCACAAAACATTATGTTACAAGCTACAATTACAGTTAGTTAATTTGTTTATCTGGAGATCTATAATTAAAAGAAAACATTGTGCAGTACAAAATGGTAAATTTGTTTAGCTTATGAGGTTAACCCAATAGCAAGTTAAGTGGGTTGATTGCCATGTGCCAGTGGGTCTTACATGATCAAACGCTTCTTTTCTGTGTCCATTGGAAATATCAGTAATACTATGGGTTATAATACACCAAACACAATACTGGCGACAAAATATAATTTTCAAGTTGTTAGTTATTTTGCTATGTAATGCACAAACAAGTTATTGTATTCATTGTCCAATGGTTTTATGGCAAATGTGCAAATTGTTATTAATACTTCAAATAATATGTGCTTTTATGCCACACTGCAGCATGCCGAGAAGCTCTCAGTATTGTGCTTTAGTAAATGAGAATGCCAAGCTAATGCTTCTTATCAGAAAGGACTTTGACTGCAAATAATGGTGTACCAAGTGACTGGTTCTAATCATGGCTCTTTTCATAGCTTTATTCAACATAGAGGGAGTAAATATTTATTCTGCACAATCTTAGAATAGGGAGCCTTAGGTCTTGCAATTTTGATCAAGAAAGCAAAATCATTTTCTTTATATGCATTAAACAAAACAAGACCATGTAGTCGCATGCACTCGCAATATCGAGTTTTAAAAGTAGGACATCATTGCGATCAGTTAAGTAAACTGTAGGGCTATCAATAGAAGGGTATAGACAAATAAAATTTGTTTTGTGGATTCTGAGGGCACCTGATGTTTATTATATTTTATTTACCTACTTGTTAGAAGCAACAGGGTCCCTTTCTAGCCTGTTAGGACCATTTGTGGGTTGACACACCAAATTGGCAAATGCTGGAACATCACTTATATTATCCAGCCCATTATTGGTGACATCTTCTGACAGCAAGTGGGCTAAATCATTGTCTTCGGAAAAAGATACAAACACATCGGATGCCACGGAGACATTGCTAATTGCCGATAACTCATCCATTTCATAAATATTGTGTGGAAAAACCAGATCAGAGCAAAAGCACAGCACCTGTCAGGGGATGCAACAAGTGATCATAACTACTTGGCACTTTAAAACCTTATGTTATCTCCGCCTAATTGAAGTCATAGTAACTCTTTATTAATTTCAAGTATGGGTAGTTATTTTTTAAATATCTTTCTTCTCATTACGGTGCTTTCAAACTTCAAAGTATCATAATACACAGATCACACACGCCCATTACAAACAGATTAAATCCCATTCCCATTAAACGTCAAATGTCAAATCTTCTGACATTAGCGCCATCTTTGCTCAGCTGTCTCGTCTACTCTGGTCCCACACCGCGTTCAAACTTGTTTCGGGTGGGAGAGCATTGGGAGCGATGGTTTGACTTGGCGGACCGTGATTTATTATATTAGATAGCTGCCGTCCTCGCAAGTGACTTAGTGCAGATTATAGTTGTCTCTCGTGTTACAAATTAATGACAATAGAACCGAAGATTAAGTACCATTCCGTGCTATACATGACAATCCAATTCACAGTTGGTGATCTCGAGACGACTACAACTTGCCGCAGGGTTTGTTTCGGTATGTTTTAGGATAACCCTTAAATTGACAACTAATTTGATTTACGGAGGTGTCGATCTTTTCTCACTTTTCTGTTCTGTTATGTTGACAATTGTGTTAAAACTTTACCAAGTTATTTTGAATATTATTTTGAATATATTGAAACCGCTTCGCATACTCATTAATGGAGTAGGTAGGTAGGTTAGAGGTAGGTACCTACCTTCAAAAGGAATGAGAACTAAACCTTTCCAAACAGCACTTAAGAGTTATATTTTTCAATTATGATAATTTATATGCTATTCGGTAATTGCTTATCACAACTATTTTAGTCAGGTGTCATTACATAGGATTTGAGAACTGATTAGGCTATTCATCATCCAAGACGTGTCCATATAAGGATTTGTATGTGGGCTAAGCATGACTTCTTATGTAGTTCAGAGATTGAATACCTACATAAGTCATTGTGTTAAAGACACACATAGATGGATTCATGTTAAATGGCCAATTTTTATATCAATTAATAGTGAAATGTGAAGCTTATCGAGTACCTGCTATGCCTACTGGTGAATAAGATCCATTTCGATGGCCACCAACATGAAAGGCATGTTATATTGACGAAGCTCTAGTTTTGATAGTTGTCTAGGAGTGATTTTTTGCTCCTGTAATCTTCAGCTAGTACCTACGTTATTGCCAATGTACCTGCCGACATTGAGACCGATTCCAAGTGTGACGCAAATTTTGGTTTTTGTAATACTACCTACCTGTTATATTGGGTTTAGGTGTCTCCATTAGGTTAATTCAGGCTTGGGTTTGGGTTTTGGATTTTTTCGTCTTTCTCTCGTCGGGCGGGAAGACCACTTTCGTAAATGGGGAGGGGGAAGCAAATATATCAAATAGAGCACCATCAAAATTTTAATGCTAATTTGACCTAAAAAGCATAGATAGGGCACCAAAATGAACATTGAATAAAAAAACTCTTGTTGGCTGTGCCTGGATGGGGCCTCTCCCCCTTCCCCAGGCATTAAAAACATTCCTTCTCAGTTTATTCTCAATTCGCGTTCGAAAATTAATAAGGTTATTAAACTTGGGATCAGGGGATCAAACCGAAATAAATATTGGCTCAGGTTCAGACTCGGTATAAATGTGAAATTTGGGTTCGAGTTTTTTTATTTTGCTTGTTTAGGTTCAGGTTTTTTCAATTTAGTTGGTAGGGTTCGGGTTCAGCACAGAATTACGGTGTTTTCGGGTTGCAGGTTTGGGTTCGATGCCCCGCTCATGATAAAATTTGCGAATTTACCTCCATATCATGTAACAATAATTCTGCAACTCGATTCCTTTTTGAAGTACCAATACCTAAAATATTAAATTTTGGTAAAGTTCTGCAAAAATAAATTGCATCACTCCTGACAGGATACTGTACAATTGAATAAAACACATGGTGTTGAAAAACCCAAAAAACTTGAAAAATAATACCAGTTTGGGTTTTTCAAAACTAGAATACAGGTTTGGGTTCAGGTTTTCACATTTTCCGGGTCGGGTTCAACACAGAATTACAGTTTTTTTGAGTTACGGGTACGGGTTCAATGCCCTACTTTGGACACAATACAATCCATTTTCGAGACCAGTTCCTTATGGACTTATCAGGGTTAGGTAGTGACGTGTAGAAAACTAGTTTTCGACATACGCGTAGAAAACTGTAGAAAACGTAGAAGACTGTTTTCATATTGAAATTCGGCGCCAATCATGGGCGCTGTCATGTCCAAGTTCGTGGTGATGGGAATTCCTGAGATGGGTGCGAACTCAACCATGGCGGGAGGCAGGCCACCTCATAAAATTTGGGCTCTGCAGGGGTTTGAGGCAGTTAGAGATAATAAAAACGCGGCATTTTGCATGGTCTTCACCATTACCATTCTTTACCATTGCAGATTTTTTTAATTATGTTATTTTAAAGTTCTCTTGTCAAAGTTACTATGTTAACTATGTTAACATTTCTTCAAGTTCAATTTTATCAATTGAATTCAAGTTAGATTATGTTCTAGATTATGTCCTGACCCTTTTTTGTAATCGTTAAAGGCTAAGTGCCTGGTTAGTGAATGCATGTTGATGTAGAAAAAACTACCTACTTTGCATTTGCACTGTTTAAGATGCATCTTAACATCAATTTAGTTTTCTACATGTAGAAAACGTAGAAAACTCAGGTTTCTGCATTACGTTTTCTACTGTAGAAAATACGCGTAAATTACCCGTTTTCTACGGCGACTTTTCTACCTACCCAACCCTGGGACTTATGGTCTTCAAATCACATCCGATCACACCCGCCACGCATAATTGGTAGGAAATTTTCTATAGGTATACATTCAATTAAAAGTTTACTTTTCACACCTAAACAATGTTAAAATCAGACATTTCATAAACCTCACTGAATACTGTTCTGCAAGTCGTGAATATTATTTTACCAGAGAGAAAAGCTCAAGAATAAATATGAGCCCTAAAACTACTAGAAAGCACCAAAGATGTATCCGAAGAATTCGGTATTATTATTTTTTAAATATTTTTATTCAGACACGGTCTGGGCCTTCTTTTATGCTACTTGTCCAAGGCCCGGTGGGCTGCCCATGCCTGTTCTGGGTGCTTCTTTCTTTGGTGAATTTTATGTTCACGGATGCAATGCTATGGTTTGTTTTCTCTCATCTAACAACAGATTGTATTATATTTCCAGAGAGCCAAGGACAGAGAGTTTCCCGTAACGTTGGTTTCAACGTTCAAACCAGCCAACAACCGCGGCTTTTATCGCAGACCTTTGCATAAACTTGGCAGCATTGCATCATATCGTTTATTAGTCATGTCTGCTATCTTTGACCCATATGAAATGGTAAGATAGGTATCTGAAAAAATCAGGGCTTTGAACCTTAATGTCTTTTCGGTTACTGTTCGGGGAACAATTTCGGTTTGGTTTTCGGTTCGGTTTGACCAAAAAAATAAATTTCGTTTCAGTTCGAACCTCTTTTTTTTTTGCGGTTTTCGTTTTAGAAGGAAAATTTGCCTCTATCGTATAGACACACAAAAAAGCACTATATATGCGGTGGGGTTGCACCAAACTATATATTATATATTTCTAAGTTCTGGCAACATGTCGTCACTTTCCATTCATTCACTAGCAAAATGAAGCAGAGTGCAACTTGTGAGTGCTTAAAATTGTGATTTACATGGGGAATATTGCTAATATGACAATTAGCAAGCTAGGGACATGATAGTTTACTTTCAGTGTGCGCCACGATCAATTCATCATTACAACAATGACCACTCACTCATCCGATCCCCACTCCACCAAACGCAAATGGTCTCTTGATTGCAAGCATCACAGCAAATGTATTTGGCAAAAATCGGTGTTTCGTTTGATGATTTCTTTGGCATTGCACCTGCACGGGTGCTTTGGGTTTACGCGTCTTTGCATTGCTAGAAATATATGTTTTGATGGAATTCCTCAATCAGAAATCAGAAATGAGTTCACAAAAAATTGTTAAATTAAAAATGAGGTTAACAAGTCATTTGAGGAACTATTATAGTATAGAGAAAAAACAATGTTACAGACAAAATTCCCCAAATCATGAACTGAGATTTACCGAAACAAAACATTATACAGTTTCGGTTACGGTTTAAGCCACTTTTTATTATTTCGGTTACGGTTCGGCCAAAAATTACGGTTTTTCCGGTTTTCGGTTTCAGTTTGGTTCAAAGCTCTGGTAAAAAGAATACTTTAATAACTCCAGAAAGTCAACACTTTTCTCCGACGCTTCAAGCGAATTAAATTAACTACTCTTGTATTATTTGATAGGTGGAAGCTTCAAAAGCTATTGTACTTAGACCTCCTGGGATGGTCTACAACATGAAAATGGCAAGCTATGATTGTCCTTGGGACAAGAGCTACCCCGAAGGGCCAGCACGTTACATGAGTGTTTTTAACAGGTACGGCACATTGTAGTACCTACATATTTTATTCTACCTAATTTCTTCTAGTCTTCATGCTTACAGAATATTTATTATCTGGTATTTTTTGTTAGTATATTTTAATTCATCCATTTTCAATATTACAAGTCAGCATTCAATTTTAAGTATTCGTGAACTGGTGTTGTCTCTAGGTGTAATCAAATGCAAAATTTGCAGCCCGATGTTTCTCAAACTGCATCTTAAGCCACCAGCAACTCTTTCTTTTCTCAAGATGCTAACATCCCTTTGAGGAGCCGAAAGTTTTTCCAGTATCTATACTATCTAGCACCTGCTGCTGTATGTTCTGTAGGTACTAGCGTGGTCAATATTTACCCACTAACTTAAGGTTTTTGATTTGTAGGATTGAGGAATTAGGACTGTTGTCCAAAATGACTCACGTGAAGTCCAGAAAAGCTTCGGAAGCAGAAATTCTTAAATGCCATTCGGAAGAATCTTTTTCTGCCCTTAAAAAAACTGCGGGTTCCACAGATTTTGAAAGCCTTGAGCTACAGAGTTCGAAATATGATGCAATATATCTTCACCCCGTAAGTAATTAGTTACAGTACCTATATAGACAGTTAGATATATATTTAAAATAAAACCCACAACTTTATATATCGCAGATTTTGATCTAACATGGTAAAATTCCCACAGAATGCTTATGAAGCAGCGTTATATGCAGCTGGTAGCACAATCGAGCTGGTGGACCAGATCTGTGCTAACACGATTCCAAGTGGGTTTGCATTGGTGCGCCCCCCAGGACATCACGCCATGGAAGACGAATTCTGTGGTTATTGTTTCTTTAACAATGCAGCATTGGCTGCTTTGCACGCTCTGGACAATTATGACCTCAAGAAAATACTGATCGTTGATTGGGACGTGCATCATGGTCAAGCAACGCAGCAAATGTTCTACGGTGATAACAGAGTTCTGTACTTCTCAATTCACCGATATGAACATGGCACATTCTGGCCAAATCTGAGAGAGTCCGACTTTGATTATGTCGGCTCAGGAGATGGAATGGGTTTCAATTTCAACGTTCCTCTGAACAAAACTGGAATGACTGATACCGACTACTTGGCAATATTCCATCAATTGCTCTTGCCGGTGGCATGCGAGGTAAGAATCTACGGCTTGCTGCTGTTGCAGATGAAACTTAAATATGATAAGATGTACCTCAATTTTCTTGACCTGCCTTTAAATCGCTATTTGCCGTGTCTGTTGCTGGTCTCTGGTTGTGATTTTTTCCTAGACTCCCATTACTAAACTGACATGTGTATCTCTTGATTCCTCTCTGCATAGAACTGACTGTTTCTCTCTAAGCCCGGCTTGCTAATTTACTGATTGAGGAAATTACAGTCCGTTGATGTGCTGCTTAGGCATCTGATTTGCTATAGAAAGGCCGATCATTTCCTTAAACCGTTCAATTTTACTCTCTGATAGCGTTTAACATTTAAATACATACAGCAGTATTGTGCAAATATTCAGGCTAGCATTGCTAAACTCTACTCTTGGTGCTAATCATACAGGTTATTAATTTTCTTAGACTCATGTCTACTATATATCCTATCTTTAGCACTAGTTTTGAAAAAAACTGTTTCAAACTGGGATTTGAATGCTAAATCCAGAGTCTCACTGGTTTCCCGACGTTTCGTAACATATACTAGTTACTTTATCAAGGGTGAAAGCTTGGCTGACGTTAAAACACGAACAAAAGAACCAACAATTGTTTTTAAACTAAGCTTCCTAAATTTTAATGATCTTGTCAAAATCCAAAAATAATGCTTCAAAAATGTTTTGAATAATTATTTTTGGACCCTGTGGCCAAATCAAAAAGGTGTCATCTACGTATCTAAAGAAACATCTAGGCTTCAGTTCTGCACTATTTAAAGCTACTGTCTCTTTAGATACTTCTTTAGATGTTCTTTTGGATGGTTAGATTTTAAGGCTTTGAAGAGTGGGTTTACAATTCTTTAGACAGCATACGTTATGCACTAGGTTTTACTTTTTTCACATCACATTTGATACGATAAAAAGATGACCACAAATTATTGCTCTTTTCATAATTTTCAGTATTGATTTTGAAAAGACCAATTTTTCGAGGTCGTTTTTCTTAGAGTATTTGGTTGGTTTTTAAAATGTAGGTGGGTAAAAATCTTGTCAGGGTCCAAAAATAATTATTCAAAACATTTTTGAAACATTATTTTTGGATTTTGACAAGATCATTAAAATTTAGGAAGCTTAGTTTAAAAACAATTGTTGGTTCTTTTGTTCATGTTTTAACGTCAGTCAAGCTTTCACCCTTGATAAAGTAACTAGTATATGTTATGAAACGTCGGGAAACCAGTGAGACTTTTGATTTAGCATTCAAATCCCAGTTTGAAATAGTATCATACAGGTTGGCCTCTATGTGGCAAGTTGTATAGCCTAGAACAGCCTGGTCACAGTCAAGCCATTTTCGGGCCAGGTACGACATTTGGCAAAGTTTTATACCAAGTGAAGAAGAGCAGACCAGCCAAACTTTCGAGCTTCTGCTTTCTCAGGCTAGTCAGGCTTTTAAATAATTTTTCAAAACAATTACATTTTTGCCAATAAGATCTTTTCCAGCCTTTGGCTATCAGCAGTGCAGTACATTATGTCTTGTGAGATGCACTAACCAATCGGCCCCCTTCACTACCGATTAGAAGGCAGGCCGAAGGCGTAGCTGAATGTTCTCGGCAAGCTGGAGGCAAAAGCAGCGAGGTAGAAACCTATTCTTTAAGGCAAGCAAGTAATGTCGTAACTCTGGACTGCTGGCTAACGATGCATTTTATGTCTTATCGTAGTTTTGCACAAGGATTTACTAATGGTATTGGTGACTTTCATTTGCTTTTATAATAATTATTATTATTGTGAAATAAGTCTATAGTAGTTGGTTAATCTTTGAGATTTGGAATGCTGGGTGAAACTCAATTCCTAAATTGCAGAGATTGTTTAAGGTGCAAACCCTCGACAAGGATTAAAGGGGTCTTTACCTCTTGATTTTAACTTTTATCATTGATTATAAAGATTTAATAATGGCCTTTGGACAGTAAACGAAACTGCTCGAGTCTACGGCCATCCGTACAGAAGTTCCGTAAGTCCTCGTTTTCGGCCTAGGTGCTTAGAAAACAAACTCCCTTAAAAAATAACCCATAGCACTTTTTCGACTCCTAGTACCTAGACAAACCTCTTGTCAGATAACATTTCAAATAATTTGAGCATAGTCCTCCATTCTTCCTCTGTGTTGAAATAATTTGGTTCCTTGATAAGATTTTCCATTTAGTCACGGTAAGCGGGTTACCACAGGTATGTAATTAGCGTGTTGCGTTTTTTTTTTGTGCAGTGCCGCTCTATGCGTGCCGCCCCGAGCCATAGCGGCTGCGACAGCGCTCAAAAGGGAGACTCGGGAGGAAGGGGATAGTGTCACTGTACTAAGAGAATCGTACTCATCTCGCAGATTGCACCACGAGAAAAGCCAGAAATCTTAGATAATTAAATACATACAAATCCATATTTTCAGAAAATTCTTTTAAAAAATTTCTATTTCTATTCATACCTACTGCAATAATTACAAATCTATTGTAAAAATTAATTTCAAGAGGTAATTGGTCATTTAAGGAATAATGATGCTTTCTCAGTCATTTTGAACAACAGCCATTTTACCACACAGAGTTCTATGTGTCAAAGGCTAGCCGACTGTAGGTGGAAAATGTCAATGCTCCAAAGTTATTAATTTGTCTCAGATATGTTTGTAATTAGAAATTAATTCATAGTTCATTGTTTATGTGTGTGAGCTTTTAAGTGTTACTAAATTTGACAATCCAATCTCTTTTCCATGCATTCCAGTACCAGCCAGAACTGATCATCGTTTCGGCTGGCTTTGATGCTGCTGTAGGCTGCCCAGAGGTTTGAATTTCTCCTGTTTACATTCCTCTTTTTTATTTAATAGTTTGCTCCTGAGCTAATTATTGTCTCTGCTGGGTTTGATTCTGCTCTTGGGGATGTAAAGGTAGGGTATATTTTTGCTAGGTTTAATTTACCGTAGATAGTTGCTTTCGTAGAATATTTGATAGAACATGCTTTTTTCTCAATAAATAAAAATGGGCTGATTTTAAAATGTTCAAGATGCAGTTAATATCCCAATTACTAAAGGTTAACTGAATTGTTCTGGATTGCTTTACTGGACTTCTCAGGGCATCATAAAACCAGCCCCAAACTAAGTGAACACATTGAGGAAGTTTTCATTAATCAAGTTCATTTTGAGATATGGTGTATGCCAGCTAATCCAGCTGATTGCTGTTCCAGGGGGAGATGCTGATCACGCCAGCGTGTTACTCGCACCTACTTTGGTCGCTGAAAAACCTGGCATATGGAAAATTGGCTGTTGTGTTGGAGGTAATGACATGTTTCCATTGGTACTTTGGGATTAGGCTTCACTAGTGATGGTGGATGATTTTTTCAACTTGGAAACTTACATAAATGTCCTAAACTATCGCAAACTTTTCCTGGCGAGTCATCATGCTCAAATTAATTACATTTTTTTGTTATCTGTGTACACTACTATACTTACTAGTAGGTATAATTTTGTTAACAGTTAACACAGATATTTACAGGTGTCAACTTTCTCTTCAATTTTTCCAGGGTGGCTATTGTCTGAAATCGCTCGCGGATGGTGCGGCCATGACTGTTCGAGCACTGATTGGGGAACCGTGTCCCCCAATTGGAGCTCTCGGAACACCGTGCCCTGAGTACGACAAAATCATTTATTTACTAAAATTTCAATTGTGCAGCAATAAAATACAGTGATAATTAATGAATGCTATGAATTTAGGGTGGTCGAGACCATAAATGACTGTATGCATTCGCACCGCAAGTTCTGGGGATGCTTTGTACAAACACTGGAGAAAGAAACGATCTGTGCGGATTTGGACCAAAAAGCAGCAGAGAATGTTCACTGCCCAATAGTGAAGTACCTCCACACAGAACCGAAGCCGATCAGCTACCCAACGCGTAACTGTTACCCAGTGCAGACACAGAGGTTCCTAGACAAAGTAGACTTCATGCTTGATACGTTACGCAAAAGTAAGACATTTACCACCGCTTTTAAGTTTTAACCTGAACACAATTTACCAATACATATTAATGTGATTTTGATTGACATTGTCAATAATAAGGGGCTCTCCAGTTTACCCTCACAGGTCGTGGTCCCAAACTACTTTAAGCAAAAACGCATGACCTATCGATGCAATAACTAGCTGCAAGCATGACATGCAATACTTATTTTATTGTAGAGTCTCCTAAGTCTCCTTGCTCCACTACTTTATTCTCCTTTGGTCTTTACCATGTCTAATTTTCTTGTCAGGTACACAGCTGAGCTTTGCCCCGAACAGAGTTTGCTTTGTTTACGATCCTAACATGATGCTGCATGATCCCGGACGACACGTGCGCAGCATGCATCCCGAGGACCCAAATCGAATCGCTCATACATTCCAGATGTTTGAAGATTTCCAAATAACCCCTCGCTGCAAACGTTTGGAGGCAAGTTCCACACATTTTTCTTCTTAGCAACACTAACAAAGCTAGCATTTCAAAAGTATAATGAATATTTTCTGCCATTTTAGTCACGGATCATTACCGAAACAGAACTGGCGATGGTTCACCAGGCTGACTATATCAAGCTCATCAAAGACGTTTCGGAAAGTCCTGCACAAGACCAGCGGGATGCGGAGCGTGACTTTATCAGCGTTACGTTCTGTAAGCATTCGTATGACTGTGCTTGCCTTGCTGCAGGGAGTCTCCTACAGGTTTGTACTAATATCCAATCTAGTAATTGCAGTAATAATTTTGATTATCACTTACCAAAACAAGACATTTCACCACAATTGTGCTCTGTTGGTTATGGCCTAAAACTTTGATTCAACTGGATGCCTATATTACTATATGTAATCACCTGGAAAATAAACTAAACTTGAGCCATCCTCAATGTTTCTTTTCGATTCAGACTGAAATATTTAAAAAAAAATCATACACAGAAAAAAAATACTGTTTCATAGCTATTTCCAGGAACTCAGTGTTTACAAAATTTTGTTTCTAAGATTGTTGCTAAATGGCTTGAGGTAAAAACTACAAATTGGAAACTAGCATTCTCCACATACAAATGTATTTGAACATGCTAGGAATTTTCGAAATTTATTTTGTTTCGAATGTAAAACCGTAATTACAAACAAAGCGCTTGGCAGGTTTTTGGGCCGAAACAAAATCGAAATACCTTCCATGTCGCTATAGATTTTTGTGTTGAGCATATTAAGTTTCAATTTTGAGTCTGTCGCTCCAGCCTATTAGCAACGATCTTTGAAATACAAATTTGTAAACTGATCAATTCCTGGAAATAGCTTCAAACATTGTCATTTCCTTGATAGTTCAAATTCTATTGGCCGAAATCGATTGTAACTTGTAGGCTGTCAGGAGATCAATTCCACCTTCCTATTGCATGTCAACATGTAAAACGCATGTCAACTTTTACAAAGGCCAATGGATGGTGATCATGGCAAAATTGTGGTCGCATTGGAGATTAGAGAGTTTCAATAAATTCCGTTGTGAATTTGCGGAAGGGAACGATGTAGAACAAAAGTAAATGCCACTGAACTTATTTATTGAAACTCTGATAATAAAGCAATATTAGGTGCATTGCTGGTAATAGCTGGTAACAATCAGCATCATCATTGATGAAAAAAGTCTTATTGATTGGATGTTAGAGGGTCAAGATTATATAATCGATTGTTTTGAAGAAAATGAACATTTGTAGGTGAAAAGCCTGATGCCCTAAATTCTTGTTCCATATCTTGCGTGAACTAATAAAAGGGTAGAGCTGCATCAGGCTCTGGCTGTAAATGGAGCTCACTGATGGGCAAGTAAGGCTGAATAACAAGAGTTTATGAGTCGATACCCAAAATTAATCGCCATAGTTAAAAATGTATCATTAAGAAGATCGTCTGTGCGTGGAAAATTCCCCTTTAGCTTTTTGTGTGTCGAGAGATTTTCAGCACGTGGCTACCACCGTGGCATGAGGTATAAAATTAGAAATATTATGAATAAAAGTGAAATTGATTATTAAAATTGGAATAGATTAACTGTTTAAATTTATTTAATTGAATCAATTTTTGGCCAGCTTGTAAAAACTCGTAAAACCTGCAACCTGCCGTAATGTCTTTTAGATAGGATGCCAATGAAGGCATAAAGAAACAAGAAATGCATTTAGCACTCCAACAGTGACTAGGGTGTTGCTGGAAAAAATGCGTTTATTTATACTCTACTCATTGTTGTTAACTGCAAACTGTCTTGTAATTGAGATATGCAATCTGGCGTTAATTTAAGTGCGAGATAGAATACAATGCATTTATAATTAGGGATGCACCATGTCAATTGACCGGTCAAATATTATTGGTCAATTGACCAAAATATACACTTAACATTTTTTAATTATGTATGGTATTTTAATTGATGAAACTTGTAATTTGTGGCAGCAATAGCATAACTGCATCTTGCTGTCTTCCTGTAAGTTTACAATAGACTAGGGACTCCACCCTTGAGGTCTACGGCCGCCAACCCCACACACGGTCCATTGACTTCGCAAGAAACGTAGCTACCCGACAGTTTTGCCATGAAATTTGGGGAATCGGTGATAATCACTGTGATATTCTGAGGTCATTTCGTTTCGAAACCCGTGACCAAATAGCCACAGATTTGTGACCAGCCCTCCTACCCACACAAAAAAAAGAACCAACGCAGGAGGGCTCCTCACATTCCTTCAGTAATTGCCATTTTTAATTGTATATCATAATAATTTTTTCTTTATTTTTCAGTAAACTAATTACCGTAATACAGTCTTGTCAAAAATCACCCATTGTAGCCTACATCCTTCAAGCCCCCTTTTTTTATAAAACCGCATACCAATATATCAATTTTTGTTGCTATTTGAATTTGACCGGTCAATTCACATCCCTATTTATAATGCTCTTCAGCTCATTCTTGTACCCAAGGGAGAAGACCCAATGGCCAATACAATAATTGGTAATGGAATGGGTCATCATTTTGTTGCAGGTAGTGGATGAGGTACTGACAGGGCAGAGCCAGTCGGGGGTGGCCATCATCAGACCTCCAGGCCACCATGCCTACCCAGCTGAAGCACTAGGATTTTGCTTCTTAAATAATGTAGCACTAGCAGCAAGATATGCCCAAACAAAATACGATTTGAAGAGAATACTGATTCTTGGTAACTATCTATTATAAATTAAAATTAATTGTCTTTGGACTTAACATGTTTTCCTGATACTTAAAATATGCTGGAAGCTTGAAAATTTTATCATATTCAGGGAAATCATAATCCTTTTTAACAGATAAATGTTTTATATCTGTTAGAGCAGAGCAATCTTTATTAATTATCTCTCCTTAATATTTTTATGGCACTTGCTATATGAGTGCACTATATAACTCAGCTGCACATGTTATTCTGTGAAAGCTGTCTGTAATCCGTTGTGTTCCATTCTTTGTCTAGACTGGGATGTCCACCACGGCAATGGAACGCAGGATATTTTCTTCGAGGAACCAGGGGTTCTCTACATGTCGCTGCACGTCTATGCTAATATGAAGTTCTTTCCCAATTTGGAGTGTTCTTCAGCATCGTATGTTGGAAAGGGAAAAGGGGCGGGCTTTAATGTGAACATACCATGGAACAAAGTAATAATCCGAGCTGCTAGGATGGCCATTCCATTGTTAAATTCTCTTTCTCCACATTAAGTACTGTTTAAATTTTTAATTGTTTGTTTCCTTTCAGTATGGAGTTGGAGACAGTGACTACCTTACCGCATTCTACTCTATAGTTTTACCCATCGCTTACCAATTTGACCCGCAACTCGTGATAGTCTCTGCAGGCTTCGATGCCGCCATCAACGACAGCATCGGAAAGTGCGAAGTGACTCCAGAAGCCTTCGGTCACATGACTCACTACATATCAGCCCTGGCAAATGGGAAAGTGATCCTTGCACTGGAAGGGGGCTACAACAAGGAGTCGGTGGCCACCTCGCTTACTTGCTGCACCAAAACGCTGCTTGGAGATCCCCTGCCCTTCCTGGAAACGACTCGCAAAGCTATCAAGGAAGTTGAGGCCATTAAAGAAGTGATCAAGGTGCAAAAGAAATACTGGTCGTGTCTTCAGTTCACCAAGACTGTTGCAAACATGGCAGACATTCTGGTGCCGCTGAACACAGACCTTGTGCCTGTCCCGTCGACGGTGGAGGACGTTGTTGCCTCGGATGAAGTCGACACCTTTGAATCATTGATGGCCAATTTAGAAACAAGCAATGTTGGTGAGGAGGAAGCTTGCTTGATGGATTTTAAATCTACAGGAGAGCTCAGAGAGAGCCATTCACTGGGTGATGGTCAAGCTCATGAAAAGCATCAGGTATCAACTCTCTTGTCTATTTTTTAAAGTGTCTTTGTTGGTGTGGAAATGGGGGAGGGGGGGGAGCGTGGCCAGTGGTATTTTTGTTTGTGTGGGACGAGTGGAATCCTACTTGGTGCTAGGGGGGGTTGGTTGTTTGGTAACTTTGTATTATCTTTACAGGAAAAAATTAATCTCGACTTTCTCGAGCAATATCCTGCTGGGGGCAAACTATTTTCTCTTGAGCATTTGGAAGCCATACATGCTATTTCATCGGCTGGATCAATGCTATTCTGAAAATAAATTCTTTCATCTTAACTCAAGTCATGCTCAGATATGGTCAATGCTCAGATAAAAAATGTTTGCTGTTTAAACACATGGAGATGCAAACAAAACAAATTTTGTCCACCAATATCCGTTTAGTGTAATGTTGCTAATTAGAAATTAAAGTTCAATTGTAATAGCAATTCACAATTTTGATGCTGTGAAGTGATTGCTGTACAGAGTAACTTCAGAAATTTTGACATGAATCGCTGCTAGAGGAAGGTGATTACGAGTGGAAAACGAACCCCAATGCCCGAATTTCTCATAATGTAGGGTCCAGCCGATACAAGAAGACTATTTGCAGACACAAATACATTTTTTCCTTATGCCTTTTTTCTTCTGAGCTAAACTTGTGTCGATAATTGGGGGGCTTTAGCAGGCCCCTTGTCATTTTAAATTCATCATACTATTATAACCTTTCAGGAAACAGTTAATACTAAAATTAACAAATTCATGGAATTTCACCCTGAAAGAATTGCAGTTTTCTGAGGAAAAAATATAGACTCAGCTGGCTGCTCACATGATGCATTCCTGGTATTAATTTCTCCTCATCTCCTAATACTTTCTTTTGGCAATCTGTCTTTGATATTCACACCTCACATATTCATTACAATTTAAGGATGCTTGCAACAAATGTGATTTCCTAAATTTTGTTGAATGCTACCTGGCTGGAGATAGTCTTTTCATTGGAACATTTAGAAGCAATTCACATGGCTTGCATGAATGCACCACTGGTACTTAAAAATGTACTATCATGCTCCTTGCTTTCTGTCTTGGAAAAAGCTGTAGACAATGACATCATTAATAATCTTGAACATTTGAACAGGCTCGCCCTTGTTGCGTGGAAGATTTGATCAGTATGACAGAAGAAAGTAAAGATATAGGCTGCACATCTGCCAATTGTGATGATAACTGCACCTGGAGGTGTGGAAATTGTTCTTCGGTGAGTGTCGAATCCGCAATAGCAAAATATTTGTAATTTACAATGAAAACTCGATTGTACGTCAAGCCTTTATCATTGTCATTAACCTTTATCATCCATATGGTTCCGTCACAAGGCGGGTTAAACGGCGTGGACCAGTGGTAGAAACTCGTTTTGGAGTCTCGCAAAATAAGAATCACATCTAGCTACGTCACCAGATAACATGGCATATGTTGACACTGTTTCACATGGAAAGCTAGTTTGGAAGTTTCAAGGATCATTTCAAGACATTAAAAGTTAAAGCCAAACAGACTGCACCCATGTCAACTGCAAGCCCAAGTCTTGAAGACAATTTTATAAACTTAAAGCCTTCTGTGAGATTTGATGGAAAATTGTGTCTTATTCACAGAATTTTGGAAAATAAAGTTTCCAACATCTGGACTGAGTTCTGTACCTTCAAAATTTTGGTTTATCATTGCTGGATAGTGATATTTTCGAACGTCGTCGTCAAAAGACGCACAATTGAGGCTCCGCTGCAATCGATTTTTCTGATCATATGCACTAAGAAAATAAGCACAACACAAGTTTTGCGTTCAGACTCGATAATTTTTATTGACTAGTCAGGACTGAAAACACGTAACAAAAAGGTTATTGAATTACAAGTTGAACTGCATGTCAAATACACATTGTGACATTCAAATATGAAGTATAGAAAGCTAGATTTGCCCAGATAAGTAAATTTAAATAAACCGTCAAAATCCTGTTCTGCATAACATTTTGCAAATTGTATTAAAGCATGTTGTCATATTGAAGTCCTCGATATAAAAAAAATTCACAGCCATGAATTTTTTTATCTTACGGAAACTAATCAGAATATTTTGCAGAACCATTTGTTGTCGATGAATAAAAATGTACTTTCGTTGTAACTCGTTTATGTGGCATGGCAGTTAAGGTGCTAAATTTTTTAAACCACATTATTTTTAGACTTAAAAGGAAATATTTATGTTGCAGGAGATCTGCAATCGATGCAAAGATGCACATGCTTAATAGTGCTTGGAGCCTGCACAAGGGAAGAGAGATTTAAGACAATACATCTTTATAAGGGGCTTGCTTGTATTTGTAACAAGGATGACCTAAATGTAAGAGGTTAATTTTTAAACTAATTATCAAATGATAATCTGCATGGACAGCATTAGCACTCACCAAAGGCAATCACTAGCAACAACTAATGCCAAATAAGTCCAAACGCTGGTGCAAGGACAAGGATTGACTCGTCTCAAGCAACTCATCATTTTGAAGACGAATGATGCTAGGTGGGGCAAGTTTAATGTAATAATCCCCATGATAACAGCATTCCACTTTTGTATAAGCTCACGTAAGGACCGTAAATCGGTCAATTAATATGGTTGTGTTTAGTTCAGATTTTATTTAAATGACTCTTGTAACATGATTCTACAGGTGATTACCAGATTTGAAAATGTTACACAAACTGCTAAATGGCGGAAATGTTGTTTAATAATAAAGTTTTCACTTAGATATAATTTTGAGATTATTTTTATTGCTGTTTTTGCTTGACTATACTGCAAGGAAAACTGTCTTATTTTTGGTTTGCTTCATTTGCACCTGAATTACCGTCAACCCAAACTGTCTCGTTAAATTTTCAATATACTTAAAAGACGATCCCAAAATACTTTGACCTGCACAATTCACTCCAGAATTTTCTTCTGAACAGACTCCGTGAAAAGTTAACTGTGGCAAAGCTTCTGTTGATATATGGGGATAGAAGTTCTTAGTAACACTATAAGAATAACTAGAATTATGTACTAAATCCATGAAACTATCTGTTAACGACGTTGGAATAGCCAGATAGAGCCGATAGCTCATTTTTATTGCTTGCATTTTCTTTTCACACAAAATTAATAATGATTCCACCTTCAGCTGTACGTCATCTAAATGAGCCGAACCCATTTCATAAGAAAAAAACTCTTTGGCAAGCATGTATCTTTGGCCTGTTCTCTTGTTGATCCTGGGGCGTTTGGTATTTTTTAACTGAAGCAGACTTATTGGCAATGAATATGTGGAACATGTTACGACATGAATTGCCGTAAACCTGGGCTTGGATTGAATCTCGTTCGACAAATGCTCAGTCAGGGGATACACACCTCCTTGGTGTAAAAACCCGTAAAACAATGTTAGCAACATGTTAAGTACATACCATACCAGTAGTAGGTAATTGAATTGCTTTTTCTTTTTACACGTACTATCTGATTTTGTTTGAAGTGCCGAGTCCGTTACATGTTTGATTTTTTGAGCGTGTAAAAATATTAGCGGCAGAGTCACGGGAATGAGAAAACGAGGTTCCTGATGAGGAAAAATGGAAAGAGCTGCCACTGGAATTATAAATGATGTGTTCATCAGGCCACCAATACTCTGGAGGCGAGGCAACTCGCTAAATTTACCTTTTATGCCCCTGTATAAGATTTGTACGAAACCATACACCCCTGCTATTGCCAATACATTGTAGAGCAGGGAAAGATTAACAGCGAAGTGAAGGAAACGTGGGTGAAGTCCATGTTTTGCTAAATTTGCAGTATTGAAATTATACTTGAAAAAATTAAGTGGGGCTACTACAAAATTATTTAAATTAATCCTCATAACATTGATTTCCTGTATGGTTAAGTAGCCATAGTAAAATGAATCGATCAGTATGAAGAGAAAAGCCATTGGTATACCGGAGAGTATAAACGCAGCAATTCGTACATGGAAATGCCACATGCCGATTGTCTTCGAGCCCAGACCTCGTTGGAGCCAGAAAAATACAGGGGGGAAAGCAAATGCTATAAATGTTGGTCTGTTAAAGATACCAGCAACAGTTAAAGAGGCAATTGATACACATCGGCTCAACGAATGATTGGGCAGTGCATTTCTTAACTTGGAAAGCTTAACTCTTTCCACAGGATTATCAGCAGCTTGGTATTTGTGGAACAAATACTCATCTTGGTAAATCACCTGTGAACGAAAATTTTGTTAATCTTATGCAATGTCATAAAATGCTTCAGATCAATTTGAGCACCTGATTTTCATAGAAGCTTACCTGGTCTGTCCGCTTCATGCAATCGGCAACAAAATATAAAAGGATAGACATCAGTACCATTTCTATAGTGTTCGAAAATGTTCTGGTTGCGTAAACCAGTATAACATAGGAACTTGCAAACATTAACAATCTTGACCTGTAGCTCTGCCCATAGGCATAACATATTTTGTACAAACTGTAGTCACACGAAAAAGAAATTAGACAGCTTACTAGCCGAGGCAAAACAAGCAACACGTACGGCGTAATGATGTTTATTTCAAACCACAAGTTCACCAAAGGGGCTAAAGTCTTTAAAAGAGCCAGTGGAATGCCGACTGTCAGGTAAGGAAAAGCGATACTGCGTACGGGAAAAGTTGCATTAAATTCCCATGGTCTTGATGTTTCTACGTCAAATATGTCCCCTGAAAATGACGATCAACAAGTCACTTACCGACAAGAAATACAATAAGCACATAACTCAGATTAGCCGTCATACCTGTGACAACTTCCAGAGATTGGAAGAACTCGTCTGGATGAATATAACCATACTGAGGCATCAAAGTTAGGATAACACGCAGAGCAGCAAGAAGCCAATAAGAAAATAAATTTACATCACTTTTTAGAATAGTGGGTCTATTGGTCTCATTTACAGGCTCATTTTGGCGAGTATGACCTGACATTATGTGGAAAAGGATAAGTTTATTCTAGAGGAAAAGGCTGATCAACACTTTCCACTCATAGCCTCTAATTCGCTCTATATTATAGGCTAGCCTACTTCAAAATTGATTTTGAAAGGTATGCGCACGCCATTGCTGTTGACAGCTGCATATTAGGCGGCTGTGTAAAATTCAAGCTTGAAAAGGCGGTGGTTGAAGAAGCTGGATCGTCAGAATGACGTCATGGTGCAGCTAGACCAATCATATCGCCCAGTAACGTGGCGGACGAAGTTGGTGTTTTAGGCCTGTGTAGGAGTGGCAGACTATTTTAGTTTGTGTTTAATGAATTCTGTGATATTTTTCTTATAATTGAGAATTAAGAAGAAATCAAGACATACGGTTATATCCGCTTCTATACACGATGTCGTCTTCGGGAGATTTTGGAAATCCTCTGAGAAAATTCAAACTTGTTTTTCTAGGAGAACAAAGTGGTGAGGCCAATGACTTCTCTTTGATTTTGATTCACAGGTTATGATAAACTAACTCAAAATTGTAGCCCTGTGATTGATTTCGTTAAACTCTAAACCATGAAGCCAACTAATAACAATTACGAGTTTTTTTGTGATCGTCAACCCTTAGTAAGAGATGCACTTGGCATTTCAACTCGAAGATTTGACATGACGTCTAAGGCCTATAGCTGCTGTCTGGTTATCAGTCAAATGACGAATATTTTTACCAGCCGAATATTAAAATTACTGTATTGAAAGTCATGTTGATACGAATTTACCTCAAAATTAACTAGATGCATTTGTATCTCGCTCAATATTCTAGCCACCCTAAAAAGAGCTAAGACTTGGTAAACCTATGCCTAGGTACCTAGGTACTTGCTTATAATTAAAATCCCACCGTGACAGCGAAACAAGCAGATTTTGAATATCAATCAATTCCTTCGGGGGCTTATTTGTTTTCAATTTAAAAATAACTACTTCATATACAATATTCGAAATGTCTGATGTATCAATAAGGACGGCACTTGCTTGCAACAGGTTCCACTTCTGTAGAGCTAAAACCTCGAAATTTCTTTTGTTTCAGTCGGCAAAACATCACTTATTACGCGATTTATGTATGATAGTTTTGATAATACGTACCAGGTATGTTAAAATATATATTTTTTTAGTATTTATTAAAATTGTTGCTGTTAACAGCCTGATGACTTAAATTAATGAGCAGTAGTATTTTTAATGACAATCTATTCTTTTGTGGTGTTATTTGATTTTTGCATGACTTCTTTCTGTGGGTCGTAATGTTTGTTGGAACTCGCTAAAAAGTCAATATCAGTTTTATGGAATACCTTTTATTGACTTTTCTGTAGGCATAGCATGCAGGGTCAGTGGGGTGAGAGGAGTAGATTAGGTAGGTCAGGTGCCAGCCAGTCTGGCTTCTTCCCCCAGGAATATTACCAAGAAATGAGGTCAACTAAATAATTGATGGGTACCAATGGTTAGTTGACCTATATTTTGCATCCCGATCAAAAAATTTTGCTTTCTCTTGAGTCTTACGTAGGTACCTTTTTATTGTTTAAATGGATTCACATTTTTTGTTACAGGCAACTATAGGAATAGATTTCTTATCGAAGACCATGTACTTAGAAGATAGAACTGTAAGACTTCAACTTTGGGACACGGCTGGTCAAGAAAGATTTAGAAGCCTCATACCCTCTTATATCCGTGATTCAACTGTGGCAGTAGTTGTTTACGACATTACAAGTATGTACAATTTTAAATCCTCCCCTCCGGATTAAAGTCGAGGTAATTTTGTGTGTTTCTGTTTTGAGTAGGTAGAACAAATATGATTGCAGCTATATCCTCTGCTGCCTCTATGTATGGAGCTATTTTATCAATTATGTAGGTACCTACTACTTTGGATTAATAGTTATTGACAGTGCTTTTTTTTTGTTCCGGAACGCACCGGAACGCCGTTCCGGCACCTCATTTCAGTACACTTAAAAAAATAAACACCGGTGGGAATATCTGCGCGCGCTGATCGCTGGAAAAATCCAGCACTCCATTTTATGTTGAGAGGGAGAGTGTATTTGCACCTTCCTCATGGGCCCTCTGCTACTAGACATGAGATGAGAGTTTGAAAACTTACAAGCCATGTCTTGAGCCAGACAAAAGGCTCTATGGCCATGGGCAGTTTTGAAACTCTTTGTTTGTGTCTAGTAGCAGTGGGTCCAGGAGGAAAATGCTATGTCTTTTTCCTTCTTACCGTGAAATAAGGTTTAGTGTGTCCATGTTGTTTTTCGTGAGCCCGCTTGGTTACTAATTTTCGACCCAAGTTACTAAAAGGGCTCGTTCAGGTGATGAAGTGAGTGAGATATGACCCTGGGTGTGCGAGTGTATAGTGGAACTACGAATTGTGTTCATGAGATATCAGGAAACGCACCGGGCAGTGATCTTGAAGAGCACCCTGTGGCCGACGACTGGCCTTACTGCTGGACATTAGGGCAGAAGAATGAATTTTGCTTGAAAAACAATTGGCTCTGTTATCAAAACAAGAAACTCGGCTGCACTGATTGCAAAGAGTTTGGAACTCTGAGCAGGGATGAAAATTGTGAAGGAATGGGCAAACGCAGAAATATCTTTTTACGGGGAAAGTAGCAAGCAGCAGCTGACATCTTTGCGCAAGTAGGTTCATGAACACAAAGAATCAGCCACTGGACAAAGCAGCAATCAAGCTGCTTGATGAAGCTGAAAATAAGACACTGGGCAAAGTGTTGTTAAAAGCACTGTCCAATGAAAGAGTTGTTACTCACTGGCAAAATTTTTTGTACCGTGTACAAAGTGGCAAAATAAACCCAGTCATCATTTTGAATTAGAAAGAAACCTACAATACTTAAACAGAATAGAGATGGGAAGAATTCTTAATTCACAGCTCATCACAGTGAAGAACGACGCCCAGTATCAAAAAACAAGAAATGCAAAGCAGATTGTCGTTTATTGGCAGAGGTGAATGGGGGTGGGTTGTAAAGGGTAATTTTCACTTATGAAAATTGGCGTTCCGGCACCTATTTCTTTTTAAAAAAAGCACTGGTTATTAATATTAGGATTAATATTAATAATTAGGATTAATATTAGTAATTAGGATTAGGATTGTTTACCACCTTCAATTCAGCCCAAATGCTGAAAATTTGAAAATGCTTTTGGCCGATATCCAGTTGGTTCTCCAATCATCTACACATCAAAATGTTTGTTTTTCTTTTTTTAGATGCAAACTCATTTCATCAAACTTCTAAATGGATTGATGATGTTCGAACCGAGCGTGGTTCTGATGTTATTATTATGTTAGTTGGCAATAAAACAGATCTTTCCGATAAGCGGCAAGTTTCTACCGAAGAAGGTGAACGAAAGGCCAAGGAACTCAATGTCATGTTTATTGAGACTAGCGCCAAAGCGGGATATAACGTAAAACAGGTAATTAAGTTGTTATAATTTATCCTTTAATTTGTCTTCAATTTTGCTGGAAATGTGTGTTCATGAAGTAACTTATCTCAACAAACATTCCAGCTGTTTAGGCGAGTGGCGGCTGCCCTTCCTGGCATGGATTCAACGGAGAACAAACCTCCGGAAGACAGTATCCTTTTGATGGAAATACTTGATTTTGAGATCTTGTTTATTTGGAGATTACATGTATGTAACCACAGAGTTAAAGATTTTATAGGTTCATTCTATTTAAATGCTTTCTTTCCAGGTAAGTTTATATTGCTTGCACAGTTATGGAAATGCTATGTTCTTAAAAATTTGTGTTTGCTTATATTTAGCAGAGCTTTTGTGCACATTTTATTTTGTTGTTTTCCTTAATTTTTGTTGTTTAGTGCAAGAAGTAGTCCTTAAGGACACTCCCAACGAGCTGAAAAACCAGGAGGGAGGGTGTGCATGCTAGATGGCCTGGCTTCGTGGAAAAGGAGTGTCACCAAATCATTTATGTTTAGAACTATTACTGTAACACATAATTAATTTAATTGATTATTTTCATCAATTTAATTTTTATTGGTTTGGGTTCTTATTCAAGTACACTATTGGTTTTGGATATGATGGTCAGATACTCCTTACTCAGCAACAGGCCTACTCTTTTTTCACGTATGCACGTATGTCTACGTGTCGTTTGCTTCAGTAAGTGAGTGAATCTATTTGGATCATTTTAGTTTTGCTGTTTCAGGGCGTTTTGCAAGTGAGCAAAGTAACATTAGGCGCTTGTTAATCACGTTTCCACTAGTATTAACTTCTGTCTCAGTGCGTGGCTGTGTAACTGTGTATGATTAAGGTTAATTTAAACTTGCCACGTGGTATCTACCTAAAGAAAAGGTGGCTAACTGTGGGGTAGCACTCCCTGAAACAGTCATTAACGATAATACTAACCATTACGGTTATTGCTGATGGTCTAGTGGTATCTTTCACTGTTCATCATTCCAATAAAAGAAATAATCTATAATTTTAAAAATGGATGAGAAAATTAATTTGTAAAACATAAAATCAGGTTTGTTTTTGCAGCTTGTACGTGTACAGTGCGAAGAAAAACCACTGTTTGTATCACAGAAATGGTGGTTATTTTTTAATTGGTAGTTCACTCTTTTTGTTGTGTCTGAAGCTTGGTGGACAACCGTGCTTTTAAGCGGGTTGTTAGGTTTAATACAAAAACCGGCCCACACGGAGTATTCTACCTAAATTGAACGTTAATATGTCTACGTCATCAACTCGTTTGTCAGCAGCAAGTTAGTGAGGTTAATCAGGGTGAAATTTCAATAATCAAAATAGCCCATACAATTTTTTATCAATACTTTCTAATTAACTAGGTATAGTACTTTTCCACTTCATTTTTTATAAAACTCACATAAGGCTTAATGTTCATTTTGAGTATTGTACCTCCATCTTGCCGTTGTGAAAATGTAATGTATGCAGAAGCTCCTTGTATTTCATGTGCTATTAGGGTTGCCAGACCCAATCAATATTAACGTCAATTGCCTCGCGACAACTTCTGCATGCAGTGACCCTCCAACCCTGCCTCAAGATCTTTGGTATCTTTGAGTAACGATTCTAAAGGTGCAATGGCTCGCTTTGCTGAGTTTTTACACTTGTTAATGACCTGTGACTTCCGATTTTTAACGATTGAAATGAATATGTTGATCAAGCAGGACAAAATATCTCTCGCTTACCATAATGCCAGGACGCTGGGTTTGAATGTATTAAATTGGGACAATCCATAGAAGGCGCAAGGCAACCCTAGCCGTAACATTCTTAGTTATGATTTATTAGAGATTTTAATAGGGTTATCCTTACTAGTTCAAGATGTGCACTCCAAATTTAAAATGGTTAGCTGTGTGTGACACTGGGAACTTCCTCACTAATCACTGCACTGAAGCCATCCTAGAGTGTTTTCTTTTTTTTTTTTTACTGTGTCAGCTTTACGTTTTAGGAGCTAATATCAGATAATATGATACTACGTATGAAAACTAAATGTAATAAGCTATTTTATTATTTGTATATATTATATATCATTTGTGAATTATTATTAATTTATTAATAAGATGAGCATATTATGTTTCCTATCTGTACCTACATTTTGATGCTTGACCTAATAATTTATTGTTGTAGGCTGGTTCCGCCTCTTGCACGAGTGCACGGTTCAAACCGAACTCAGCTTAATAATGTACCTAAACAGTGTAACCACTTTCAAATTGTTATTATATATTTATTCATATTTTATTGTGTTGTATTTTTGTATATATGTTTTTTTGTATCAGGGGCCAACAGCAGGTGTCGAGTGGGACCCAAATATTTACTAGATCCCGATTCAAACTGGAAACTGTCCTAAGTTGCATTAATTATCGTCAAACTCATATATTATTGCAACTTTGGTTCCTGTTTGGGTAAATACACTTGCTAACTGGAATGGAGACCATTTTACTGTCAAGCAAAGCCCTCGAGAATGTTTGCCTTTGGTCGACTACTTGGTCAACTGCTTGGTGCTACAGGATACTTAAAAAAAAAAAAAAAAAAAAATTTTCCTTCCCAACACTTAGTTTTCACAAAGCTCCATTTAAGAATAAAATCCCACAAAATTTGCCCTCAGATTTTGCCAAGAATTTTTTTTATCATGTGCTTGTTCTAATCGAATTTGGCAAATCTATGGAATGTGCTGTGCATGACCCTGATTTTCATAACGCAGACTTGATTATTTTATTGCATGGCATTGCAGTGCACACGACAAAGGGCCTCATCTTTTCTAGAAGTTTTGGGGGCTTCAAATTCAACTATGACCCATGAGTTCTACCATCCTCATTCTGAAATGTCATGATTTTGGAAATCGGCTATGATAGCTGTTTTGTGCCTTCAATGTTGCATTATGTTTGGATTTTGGAACACTGTCCGGGTAATTTTACAATTTGTGTACCTATTTACTTGATACTAATCTTAATCCTGTTTTATCTTTGTAGTAAATTACTTAGGTATGGAGGAGGAAATTCTTGGGACTATAAAGTTTAATGCATTTGTTTTCTCATTCCTAATCTGGTTAGTAATCTTGCTATGCAAACAACTGACATTTTAAATGTCTGCGGCTTCAGATAGAGGCGATGAATTCCAAGCTGTGATTTTCTGATATTTTTTTTTCCATACCTAGACAGCAGTAACACTGACTTTAAATAATCGTAGCTATTTTATATATTTTTTACATGGCACACAAAATTTTCTTATCTGGCGCCTGTGTAGCTTGATTCCGACTTATATAGCTGAGTACCTTTTCCTGTTGCATGATACTTGTCTCTCAATCGGTTAATTTCATAAACGCAACTGGACCAATCTCACTTATGAATGTCTCTCTTAACAATATCCTTCAGCTGTGGACCTGGAAACGCAACCTCCGCAGCAAAATGATCAACAAGATGCCGAAGGCGGTTGTATGTGCTAAGCCCAAGCTACTCACACCAATGTTATCAAATGATTGTGTACAGCTCAATTACCAGCTTTGCCAAAACCGTGTTTCATGCACAAATCTGCTTTCAATTGAACCTTGTCTCAGAGTATTCAATTTTCTGTTCTTGATAATGGCAGTACTGAGTGAAAATTGATCCTTTCTCTTGTTTTAAAGAGCATTCCTGCCAAAACAAAGTATCATTGCACCTTTTTTTCCATTATTATAACAGTTGTGTGCAGTATTTTCACTGTTACCATCTGAAATTATGCATTGCAGCATCCATTCAAATATATCACTCATTTATGTTGTAATCTGGTACAGTACCATACCATTCTTAAAGTAAATATTCTTTCAAAGCTCTGCTAGACTAGAACAGTTTGCCTGTAACGTAATTAACAAAGATTTAATAAGACATTGTGTGTCAATTACGCTTGCCATTCTTCCTGAAGATGATAAAATAACACCAACATATATTTTCTTCTCTCTTTATTGGCTATTGTGTTATTTCTTTTTGCTGATCTGACTTTTATGGTGGGGTTGTTTGTAATACTGCATGCGCTGTGGGATATCAAATTCTTTCGCAAGACAGCACTAACAGGTTCATTATTGCCATGTACAGCTACAAACTCAAAATTAATAGTGCAAACTCACACTTGTTGGATGCTTAAACATTTTAGTGATGCTGTTATTTCATTCCCATCAGAACTGAATCTGCTAGTCTGTGTAGAGGTAATAAGCAACACCAAAAGGCCTTCGTTTTTTCTATTGTACAACATGCTGCTTGTTGAGTAGGTAATTATTATAAGAATAAAATATCACTAGATGTTTTTGTCCCTCTACCTTGGCCAATGGAAGCAATCTGATTTGTATTAAAGAAGTAATGTATTGACGAGAATAGTCACAACATTAAAATATTTTGTTGCTTTACAGTTGGAGGCTGTATCTACAATTGATTTTCTTCAATACGGAATACTTTAAATGGGATAACCACAGAGCATAGTTGAAACAAAATAAACTGTTTTCTCAATATGCCGAATTCAATTTTGTGTCGAACATAATATCTCATATTTATAACAAAAATCAAACTACAAATTTCTTTTCTCTTGTTAAATTCACTACTGGAGATTTTGTTGAACAAATATGCATACCTACCAAACAGATTTGTGAATTCTCATGGTCTGAGATTTTACCTAAGACTGGTTATGAATGAACGTGGTTCTGGTTAATATGTACTCTTTTACCGCAATAGGACATTCAATACCTTAGCATCACAATTCAATACAAATTTCGATGTGGCTTTTATGTACAAAAGTATGTTTAATACATTGAACACAAGGAAATGGATTGTGTTTTACAATAGTTCTACTGAAATTACATTTATTTGGTGCTCTGTCAATGGCTTCTTAACTCTTATACTTGAGAAAGTAATATACATCTTGATCAAGATTTATATTACTTGAAGGTTTGGTCAATTTCGAAATTGACCAAACCTTCCCAAATTCTTTTCTTGGAACCCTGATTAAAGAATAACAATAACCGTGTCAATTTTTTATGAACTCTAAGTATCAGCATTGTTTGCCTATACCATAACAAAAATCCACAGCCATTGATGTACAACTAATTTTTATTCACCTGCATACTGCGAAACACACTGCATCAATAGAAGTCTCCTAACCCCTGCCCCTCCTCAATGCCTGATGTGCTGTTCCAACAGTTGAGATTGTCTCACAACAGGCATCCGAACCTCTACAAAGAACGTTTCAGTTCCTAAAATTTTTAATTTACAGAATCTATCAAATTCATTACACGGGCACCGATCTCGGTTCTGAAAAATCATAAATAACATGTTTCCGGTTCCATAAAATTAACGGTTCTTTTCGGTGATCATTTCCGAATGTGGTTTGAGCCATTGGAAAAATCAACCCAAACAACAAAAACTCCAAGTTTGTAAAACCTTATGGAACCGTAAAGGAACCGATATTTTTCAATCCAAATAACGATGCAATTCAATTTCATGAAAAACTATTGGTAATGTTTCTGGTTCTTTGAAATAAGCAGATCTTTAAGGTTCTAGTTTGGATCCCTGCTCTCATCTCGTATTGTAAATTCGAAATTCAAATTATCAAAATTGAGAAATTTAACTACCCAATGGTGCAGGGTGGCCAGGCGAGCGGTGGGTTTCGAAACCCACCGAAAGCAAAGAGGCTGAAAAAAGGCAAAACTATCTACCTATATGCCAAAAATTGTGTGAGCATGCACAATTATAATGCCCATGTAAGCATTACTTTTTTCAATTGGTAGATTTGTTATTGAACCAAGCTGCATGGGTAGAATTCTCCCAAAGATGCAGCCCTGTGGTTCAGGTTTTTTAAGAGTTTGCCCTCACTCTCCACTGTTGAAGGCTGGACCTTTCTTTTCTATTCAAAGTATCATGATTGCCATAAGTAGGTATATGCTATAAAGATTCGTAATATTCTAAGCACTTGTGCATAATATTGTACTTCCTGGAGGCCTATCCTGGTCGAATGGTTAGGTTTTCCTATGGACTTCCTATGACCATTCCAAGCAAATGCTGGAGTGGTTTCTCCTCTATTCATCTATTGGTTGTCTTAGCCATTCATTACTGAAACCCAACCCTTCTAGAGTTGCTGTTTTGAAGCTTAAGTGTGGCTTCAGAACTATAAAAAAGGAAGCGTTTGCAGCAGCGACTCATTGGTATAGTGCCAATTCATTGGCAGTAGGAAATAAGGAAGTTCTTAATCATTAGAATAGGAATTCCTATTCTAATGATTAAGAACTTCCTTACTACCTACAATATTAGAATGGACTGGCTGGCTGATTCTTGATATATGGTGGGTATGTATATGGCAACTTGTTCCTGGAGTTTTATCTTCTTGTTTTGTTAACTTTCAAATATATTAACGACCATACATGTGGAAATGGAACGGGATAGATGCCAAAAAGGGGTACCATATGGTACCCCTTTTTGTACAATATCATATTTACCAGAAAAGTAAGCTGATCATTCCAAGCTTCATTGTATTATGATTTTCTTATACTTTGCATTGTGCATTTGTGAACTAAACCTCCGATCACTGCCACTGTAAAAGATGCAACTCATGGTATGCCGAAGCCTCGCTGTTTGCACTGCTCATCTTAAAAGTGAATAAATAAGAATGCGTACCAAAGACATAAATTAATTTGAAACTTCTAAAATTCAGTTGATGTCTTTAGAAGCAATTATGGCAAAAATTTCAGCTACCAGATAATAAAACAATACAATCTTTGGAAGGAAGACGAAGCTGGAAATATGTGCAACCGTACCGGGATATGAACGAAGAGGTCCCAGTTCGTATCCCGGTTCGGTTGCACATTTTTCCAGCTTCGTCTTCCTTCCATCCATTGCTTATACTGGTTTAAGCATATCCTGGTAATTCCCCAACGCGTCCCAAAGACTAAGCGCAGAAGAGTTATTCATGGGTCAATCCAAATTAACGAATCAAATACCATGAATTCAAAACAACTTCGTCCCTGCGGTTACAGTAAAAGAGGCTATAGTCTTCCAGAAATTTGTTAAACCATGTCTCCTGAAATGCTGAAATTTCTGAAATGTGGATAGCTGTACTGGACCCGCAAAGCATCAGATCCCTGGTCATTTGCACTCCCTAATTCACTCTTTTGTGTATTTTTTTTGCATGGAACAGAAATGTATTTGCTTTACAAACTCAACAAATTAATAAACATATTGCACTTTAAGTAACATAGACCAAACAAAATTCCTTCATTTCAAAAGTTACCCAAATGTTGCATGCATGTTTTGTATCAAAAATGACCAAGTCTTGAGTGCATTTCTCATATGCCATCCAGACTGTGGAGCTGAACCTACAATATGGAAATGGGTGTTTGTGTTTGTTCGCATAATTTATATTTTAGACGCCGTAGGGTAAATTCTCATTTCTCAAATTCTTCACTGCCCACTGGATGGATATAATATTGAAAAGATTTGATCTGCTTACGAATAACTATTCTACTGTTTACTTATTACCTGCACACCGATTCTTCTGTGAAAGCTGCCCGTGGCATGGGTTTATCTTTGTAAAATAGTTTCTTCAGCCCGTTCCGCCTGTATTTAAATGCGGGAGTTGCGCGACAACGTGCTAAATGTCGGAAATGACGTCAGGTCATAGAGGGAGCGAGCTGAAATCAGGGAGTGTAGTAATGCGTGTGGACCGTGGTGCCGAGAACTGAGTGAGTACGGAAACTGAGCTGGTCCGGTCGGGTTCAGTGTGCGCGGTGTCGTCGAGCTGTCTGTCTTTCGTGCATTTCACTTATAATCCGTGGGTTACTTGTGTTTAAATTAAGAGATTCTTTGTTCTTAGCAGTGTTGCTGTCCTACTGAAATCACTCAAAAGTAAGTCATGTTGTTCAAGTTAACCACACCATTCTGGTCTGGACTGACACTGATACCTTCGATACCGTTGTACACACAGCCAAAGCCTGTCTAATGCATGTACTATGGACGTATTTTTATTAAAATCATGAATCAAATTTAGTTTTAATGGTACATTGGGTAGCATTCGTAGTAACAGGTATCTCATAATCTTTGGCACTCCATCCGCTACTACTGTCACTGTCAGTCGCTATCAGGAATCACTAATGCGACGCCTAGCCCAGAGAATAGGCTAACCAAAGACAATTAATTAATCTTCGGAGTTGGGGAAATTAATTGGACGACTTTTATTTACTGGCGCTCATAAGCATTCGTTGCTGTAGGTTTACAATACATTTCGTAGTTCACATGCACATACTTAGGTGCTAGTTTGGGGAGGGAACCCTACTTACCTACCCACCATTATTGAGTCCTTCCATTTTTCTGCCTAATTTATAAGTATAACTTAAATGGCACAGTCTTCGTGATATTTCTTATAGAAACATCCTAAATTGTGGTGCAATTTTTTATTTACAGAGCTGCACAGTTGGGTCACTAAGATATCCAGTTCTCATTGCGGAGCACAGCTTGTGGGGGTCGTCTAATACCTTCCTACTTTTTACCGCACCGTGAGTACCTACTGATACAAAAATATAAACATAGAAATTTCTTAATATTATTGTATTGGTGAGTAGTAACTGCTGCAACTGAGAAATACCTGCATTGTAAACATGTAAATACGAAGTGTTTAACGTTAGCCAAAAAGATTGGACCGTGGTTACTTTTTGCGTTGGGTCCGTAAAAAATTATATTATAGTTTCACAATTACAGACATTAGTCGCATTTATTGTAGACATGAAAGTTGTTTAATCAAAGCTAGCTGTTTCCATCACAAATTTCTATTCCATTATGTAGCTGTAGTATGCTTTCTTGTATGTCAAGTCAAAGAGCCAGGCATCCTTAATCTATTAGCAAATTATATTTATGTGACAAACACATTTGAAGAGGGTGGAGTATTAATTAGTAGAGTTCTGTCATTCTATGAAGGGAGTATACATTATAATGGTTTTGATGCTACAATATGTGACACAGTATACTAGAGCAAATATTGTATTGGTACAAACATGAAAAGTGAAGCCAGACATTGTCAGTTAGGGATACCTGCCTATGTATCTCCTATATTTTAATGTTTAATGTTTGGGGCATTATAGCAGTCATCTAGCTCGTCCATGTTAAATATATTATGCTTAGGTAGTATTATATTTTCTCTGGTTTGATCTGCCTTGGGTAGATCATAGGTTCTTCAATGAATATTTTGGGGTTGCCACCTGTTGACTGAAAATGATGTGAAAACCCACCTTCATTTACTGTCATTTTTGCATTAAGGTGACTGGCAAGATCATTTAAAAAATAAATCCCTTATAGCCAAGAGAGAAATAGGATTGTGTTATGGTCATCTTAGGTAGGTAGCTTAAAGTTTTATGTTGGTTAGTAGCCTTTACTCCAAATGTTGACATCTGCTATTCCCTCCTATGAAGAAGTGTTATCACACCCATAATCCCAGAGCAGTATCTAGTTGCATGTCTACATGCAAAGGTGTAGGTACATATGCCACACAAGGGCGTTTTTTTTTATTATCTTATCCTCAAAATTCAGCAATATATTTTATTTTTAGAACAGTGGTGCAAGATTATGTGTGAATGTGTGTTTATAAATGATGCCCCCATCATGCTTAGCATGTTACTCAAATTGCTCAATTTCCCATTAGGTAACAATTAAAAACCATTTGCGTCCTTTGTGGTTGGCTTGGTACATTAAAACAAACTGCAGCCAGTATATTATCTAACTTATACTAATTCAAAATGTCACATTTCCGCAGCAAGTAGGCATGTCACGTTGAGGCCAAAAATGGCAATATTACTGCTAAAAAAATACCTACTACCCAAGGTCCTGGGATGGATCTAGCCCTGGGTTGGGGGGGGGGGGGGGTGATAAATCATATTCCATCCCAAAATTTGTCATGTCTGGAGGGGGGGGGGGGGGTATTTAAAACTCAGTTTTAATGGTTAGCATTTCCCACAGCCTCATAGCAAAATGAGCAAGCCAATGTAAAACATCTCCAGCTAGAAGGCTCTACAATGGAACAATTAAAATAATCCTAGTATAAAATTACTGGTAACTTCATAATATCACCAAAATAAGGTAAAATTGGTATAGTGTGTCTGAAATTGGGAAGTCCTAGGAAACCGGTTTTTTACAATACATGTCCGATGCCTCTAGGCGCTGACTTCCGAACCTGAGACGCACTTACCTATTGGAAATTTAAAAAAAATTAATACTCTCATATTATGTGACTTTTTGAAAACTTATGAGATTTCCAAGTGTTACCACTAACCAGCACAGTGAACATGTTGATGTGTTTATCAGGCTATCAGCGCTGCGATCACACTAGGTAATTCTGATTTTGATGTTTTCGGTTTCAAAGTAAACAAAATATCATTGACAACAATTAGTGTTCAAAATTTTCAAAAAAATTTTCAAATTTTATGTCGTAAAATCTTTACTCGTAAAAACGACTTTTCTCCCCATTTTAGCTCAATTTTACCTTTTCTCTAGTTAGCTGTTCACGCAGCAAGGGTGCGAACCCTTAAAGTTGAACTACTACGCCAGTACCGGAAGAACTTATCTGCCTAAAATATCTCCTATTTGCTTTCAGGTGGAATTTCCAGTAAAATAGTTTACAAGAAGAAGTGTTGTTTTTCATTGAAAATGTATAGGTACTTAAGAAATTTTCATTTGAAAATTTTTACCTTTGCAACACTAACAATAGGGTCTTTATCAATCTGAACCTATAATAGCAGAACATAAAAGTAGAACATATAACAGCAGAACATAAAAGATTCACACATTCAGTTAATAACAATTAGGGACAGAAGCCACAGAGCATTATCCATATTAAATTGCTGTTTGCGCGGACAGGATTGATTACGGTACCTAACAGAAAAGTCCAAATTGGAAAGCATTTTGCTTATAGTGCAATTTTTTCCTTATTGTAATATTGTCATAAAATTGGTTTGTAATATTACTACCATAATACTACCGATAACGGTAATATTCCCGTGGTAATATTACTATTTATGTAGGAATTATTTATTGTCTTTTTCGCTTCGATTTTGATAACATTTCTGGAGAGCAAACTTTTGGTTTCAAGCTAGACCACCTGCGTTGTTCAGCAAAACCGACTAGATTGTTCTAAACACATCAGCATATGTAATTTACATAATTTTCGATACTTTGTTGACACTTTAAAGTATTACGTTCTGAATATTTTGTACTGGACTTTGCTTAATGCTATTGGTGCAGTTGTTGGTAATGATTGCATGAAGCTTTCTTTGAACTTTCAACTGGTATTTCGAGATTTTAAAACGCACGCTTTGTTGCTAAAAGTGTGAAGATTCTGTGTACGCTGGTTTCGTCGGGATTGGAGTACAGGTGTGGCAACAAGTTGATATCCAGTATGAACTTAATTTGGCCCCTGTAAGCGGCCTGTAAGGTTCCTGCCTCTTATAAGGGTGGAAGCTCATTTAATAAAACACAAACAACAGGGATCCGGTTAGAATGTGGTTTATTATGTGCAACTGTCCGACACGCACGCCCAATCAACGCTGGTGTCCGAAGACTACTGTCGTCTCCCTGGGTTGCAGCCCTTCGAGACGCTCTCTCGACTTACCTGCCCAGGTGGACAGTTAGGCTACTAACCAACGGAAGGGCGGTAAACGTTCCAGGCCTGAGTATACGCTCAATACTCAATAATACGGAGTGACAGGGCTGTTTTTCGCTTTAAAATATAATATGAGGTGATTTTTTCGAGTTTTTAAATCACAAAATATGTTGCCTAGAGTGTCAGGATTCCGTAGACATGGGTTTTGCCGCGATCAGTCAAAAGATATGGCAACAAGTTAGTATCCGGTACGAAGTAAATTTTGAGTGGGAAGCGGCCCGAGTATATGCTCACACCAATAGTATTAAATGAAAACCAAACTTAAATTTGGCATCTGAAGATTATAGACTTGCATGGCTTTTTTACCTATTTTTATTTGCATGTTTTCAATGTTCTGTCAAATTTGGCGGTTTTCTTAACCCTTTTAGGCACAGTGGTACAACTGTTGGGGCCCATAAATTGGGACTAATGGCATAACGACTATTGCTACACTGTGTGGCTGCTTGCCTGGAAGAGAGTCTTACTATTTTATTTGCAATTCCAACTAATGTCTGTAGGTCCTTGGTCCAGTGGATTAGCGACAAACAATTTTTAGTTCATGTTCCACTCAATTTAAATTAAAAAATTTAGTCGCTAGTACAGTTGAAATCGTCAATTTTTTGAAGCTTTTCCAATTAATAAATGAGGGAACAAGAATATTTTGATGAAATTGAAAATTAAAAATTAAATTGCCCACGAATTTCCAGGGGACGTATTTCAACTTTTGTTTAATTCACCAAATAAAGTCAGACCCCTCTCTCACAATTTGGAAGAGTCTACAAATTGTAAAACATTTTTCCACTGGCTTATCAAATACATTTTGATATTTTTAGTGAGTGGAACAAGAACTACAAATTGTTAGTCGCTAGTTCACTGGACTATCGACTAACAGAAATTAGTCGTCTCTCCACCAAACCAATGCAGCCACACAGAGTTGCAAGATGTATTAGTCGCTAAACTGTTAGTAGTCATTAAGCATCCCCCAACTGTTGTCCCCATCTGTACCAGCTGTCTCATTCAAAATTCAAATCCTGTCAGGTTGAAAAATGTTAATATTTCATTTAGTACCTACTAACCAGGGATCTCAGAAAAGAAATATATTGTAGCAGCAGAAACACCAAAAACTTCTAGGGGGGGGGGGGGGGGGGGTTGTAGACAAGGCCCATTGAACCTATAACGAGCAATCTATGGGATCTACAAGATCTCACATAACCCATAACAATGTGGATTTTTTTCTTATATATATTTTGTACAGTGAGAGGGAAGATACCCGATAAATAACTTCAAAGTTTAGGTGGTACAAGTGTTGTACCACTGCGCCGTTAGAGAAGTGACATAGCAACCGTTATGCAAACAAATAATAATTTTGTATTTTAGCCCCTCTGGAAGATTGCAGGCGATCAATAATCGATTTTCAAAATTTTCAAAATTTCAAAATACAATATACTTTTTTGAAATTTTTTGTTGATTTTAAGTCTGTGTTGCCCTAAAATTGCCATGCAGTTTTCAAATTTTCGAAATTTTACCCCTACGTATCTTGCCACTTGAAGGGTTAAGAAATTCAATCAAAATCTAAGTTTTGAATCACAATTTACTGAACACTCTTTTGAAGAAACAGTTTTTTATTTCACATGGCTTCTGTATTCGCCAGCTTTCACTTTTTATCTTCTTCAGTGTTTTTATTTCTTGCTCTGAAGCCAATTTGTCATCAATATTGATAATACATCAATACATCAATATCCAATACAATGTTATCCAGACAATTACAAAGAAACATGTATCTAATATATCCGACATGTCTGATTTACCTTTCAATGGCTCATGCAATAAAATAATTACATTATCGACAATTACCAAAGCTAGCATGTGAAGTGATCAATGTTGCCGATATAAGGAGAGCATTATCTTTGTTTGGTTGATGAGCGTAGCGAGCGAAGCGAAGCGAAATCTTCAATTTCACTACCCCTAAAAAAAAGTCATTCGAGTATGTTTTTTTTGTTTTTTTGTTTTTTTTGTGCGCGCTCTACAGACCAAACGCCTGAACCGATTTGAATGAAAATTTCTGAGTACCTACCTTTGTTCTCAACCTAGGCCCACTGTGTTTGTCAAGAAAATCCTCCATGCTTCTGCCCTTCAAAGCAGAAAAAATAGCAAAATTCGACATTTGGGAAAGTTCGGCAAAGTACGGAAATTTATTTTAAAGAGCGTATTGTTATCAAATTTACCCAATTTCGATTGTTGCCTTTAGAAACCATAGAAACCAAATCGAAACACCACACCAGATTTTTTGACTTGAAGTTGACTTCAAGATTTGACAGATATTAGAAATTTTGTCAATTTCGTGCATGCAAGTTTTTGAAAGTAAGTCCGTGGCAGAAATATATATCCAGCCTATTAAAAACCCTTGGGCATGAGTTACTTCTATGTATTTACATGCACATTGCTCAATGATCTCAAAATGAACATATTTCCGCTACCCGAGAGCTCGGACAGAAACAATGTAAGGTCAGAATCGTTTATTTTTAAGTGATCAGAATTTTTGAGAAAGCAATGGTCCGGCTTGCCGCTCCATGATTTTCATAGGCTTTTGCCTCAATCTTTTTATGCGCTACATACAAACCGCTACGCTCATCTTCAACGCAACACAAATTGCGTTCGCGAAGCCCTAGTATATCCAAAACAGTACTTTAGGTGATTGGTCCCTCCTGTCTTTACTAAGCTGGCCCAGTAGCTGTTATCTGCAATCATGTCGTTTGTTAAATTTGTCGTATTTATTAACAAATAACAATATAATATTATACGCCATAAATCACACTATAGATCCACACTGCAATTGTAACCAACCTGGTTGATGAGCGAAGCGAAATCTTCAATTTCACTAGTTGATGAGCGTAGCGAACGAAGCGCGCTCTACAGACCAAACCCTGCTTAGATTGCGATGAAATTATCAGGATGTCTATTTTTGTTATCAACTTAGACCCCCTGCGTTTTTCAAGAAAATCCTCCATACCCTTCCCCTTCAAATCAGAAAAAAGCGCAATTTCGAAAATTGGGAACATTTGGAAAAACATGGAAATTTATCCAAAAGTGCGTATATTTTCAAAATTTTCCCAATTTTCCCAATTTCTCGAGCGATTCCCCGACCTCGCCTCGCTGCTGCTTGGGTTGGAGACTCACTCTGGCGGGTCTCTGTCGCTATACAAACCGCTACGCTCATCTTCAACGCAACACAAATTGCGGTCGCGAAGCCCTAGTGTAAAGAAACTCTTCGAGAAATTCGTTCCTGACCTGCTCCAACCTACCTAGACATGGAATTTGGACTACCCTCGTTTGTCGTGTTATTTCAAGTTTTTTGTTGTTGTTTTGTCTTCAGTTTTCTATGAAAACTAACGAGTCTAGATTCTAGGTTGAAAGAAGGGTGGGAACGACCATGTCAAGAGAAATATAAGCAGAACACTACTACATTAAAATGTAATATTGCCCGAGTCAATGGTGCTTCATACATTGCGTACATAATTTCCAGTGCGGACAAAATTAATCGTCCAGTGTCTGACGCAGATCCAACACATGTGACGCTAGAGAATACAAGCTGAAACAACGAGTTTATTGTCCCAACGCCAGCCTCGGATCTTGTGTATTTTTCACAATCGTCGTATATGCTTTTTTAAAGCTAACGATAACAATCCCTGCAGTCACTCCTTGAACTAGTTTTTATTTCTTGCAGCGAATTGTTGCTAATTCTGATGCATTTTAAAAGCACCCATTACACTCACTTGCGCTTAATTCGTCTACAGAGTCGGTTTTACTCCGTCGCTTGCGAGTTGTATAGTATAGTTACCATAGTTGGTGTCTATTAAAGTCAACGCGGTGTGTAGTTGTTTTTCACTCCTATTGAGGGGTGATAGCAAACGCGAGTAGCTTAGCTCAGACGAGCTTCAAAAATTCTCCCTTCTTCAAAAAAGTTGTGCCCTGGTAAAGGATTTGTTATTTTTATGACCCATGACAAAAGAAAGAAATTAAAATTAATATATTTGGGTCCGCATAAAGCCTCTATGTGGAGCCCTGGTACTTCATCTATAGGGCATTTGGAAAGCTTTTCATCCGTAATTTATTTCCCTTAGCAGCGGTTCAAGCTCCATGCTTTCGGAAGTGACTCTTTACTGCGATCATTTGGCAAAATCTAAGTTATTGTGAATTGATATTGCTATTTTGAAAATGTATTTTGTAATTGGCGGGGCAACGAACCCGATCCCGTAACCCGGAAAACCCGTAATTCTGTGTTGAACACGAACACGAACCCGAACCCCAACCGGAATCAGGATATTTTGAAAACCCGAACCCGTATTCTAGTTTTGAAAAACCCGAACCGGTATTATTTTTCTAGGTTTTTCGGGGTTTTTCAACGCCCTGCGTGTTATTCAATTGAGCAGTATCCTAATTCAGGAGTGGTGCAATGTATTTTTGCGGAACTGTACCAAAATGTAATATCTTAGTTTTTGCAACTTCAAACAATTGCTTCGTGAGCATGGCATCGAATCCGAACCCGTAACCCAAAAGAAAACGTAATTCTGTGTTGAACCCGAACCCGAACCGGAATAAGCAAAATTATAAAAAAACCGAAGCGAAAGGTCACATCTGAACTCGAACCCGACCCAATATTAATTTCGGTTCGATGCTCTGGTAAATTGGTATATATGACAAAACGGCTATAGGTGGATTTTAAACAATGTTTGTTTCGGTATATTATTAATATAATTAATAAAAAGCCAAAGTATTTCATTTGAGTGCAACTTCTGTGTCAATATGAGAAGAGTCCTTTAAGTGGCTATTTTATAGCTTATTGAATTACAAATCTAACATTACTCAACACATGTCATATCGATTCAGGGATGACCAAGATATTTCGATTTGACGATGACACTTGTTTCGAATTTCGCACTTTCTATAGTTCCCATACCTCTATCCCATATTTCCCATATTTCTATAGACCTACGTGTTCGTACGAGTAGAATTATCGTTTTGGGAGATATTTCGATAAACTTGAGATGAATTCAGTTCCAATATTGGGTCGGGTCTCGAAAGCCGCACAGTTTCTAGTGAGTCAGCGATGGTGCCTGTCTGAACCTATAATGTATATAGGAAGTTATCAGTACTTATCAAAACCTAGGACAATAACGCTGGTTTTTTTGTCCTATACGCCAAGTTCACGCAGGAACTTCTCCTGGCCGCAATTACTAAAACATAGTTTTGGAGAAAAGACACTTGTACATTGAAGGGTTGTTTAATGTCAGATGATGTGAAAGGTTATTTTACTTTCAACAATGACAGAGGCGTGAATTTTCAAAAAGTGCCTAACAAGCCCATGTTACGGCATTTTTACGTAGTTTCTATGAAAAAAGTATGCTGTACTTTTTATTAAAAACTACCAGTGCACTGACCCCTATCCACACCAGCGTGGCATATGAATCCAATAGTTTGCAACGCTCTTAACTGCTTTGTGTGTACTGGCGTTTGAATATAGAGCGTTTTGCCCTCATAAAAACAATGAACGCAATCGAAACGTTTCTATTGTAGGCCAGTATTGGAAGATGTCCCTTTAAATTTATCTTAAGTCATCAAACTCATCATAGAGATAACATATGGATAGGATATATGGATAGAATACCCTCAAAACATTATGTGATCTAAAGATACGCTTGCGGCTTGTCTGTTGAATTAGTTGAGCCTGATGGGTCGCTGGAAAGATAGTAGTCCCTAGTATGACATATACATTAAAACATTTTAGGTTCCCCACGCTCGTTAAACTGGGGATTCTCAATTTTGTTTTTGAGGTATTTTGTTTTTGAATATCTACGCATTAGAGGCGATTATACCTGCCGAAGCCTCGATTCAAAATCTTCCACATTTCGAAACACTAAGAAGTCAGTTTCAAAAGCAAAATCAATTTATTAGGGGTGATACTAAATTTTTTTCAAATTCAAAATTTTTTTTCACAATTTTCGAAACTAAATTTACGCGGCACGAAGGAAACTCAAGGTCATAAGCCCTTTGACAAAAACGGAAGCAGGTGATTGCATTATGCCTTCATAACTCGGGGCGCGTCCAATTTTAAAAACGTGCGTAACACAGTTAAATAATTAGAAATACAATCCATGTTTATGCTGGAAAGCAAACAGCTCCACACTGGGTGCAGCAGCTAGAATCTCTCGGTCTGAACTCGGAAGTTCGTAGCATTAGAATTAGAACCACCAGCTCGCTATGCACTTCTGAAACTATTCATTTGGAGATTTTTTTGTGTTATGGGGGTCCCCGAGGCCCAAAAAGCGAGGGGCTCCGTCGCTGTGGCTAGTCCGACACATAGTTCTCGACCATGGTTCTCGACGTAGACATCATGGATGAATGAGGCTCATTGTTACACTGTCGGTTCATACAATTTCGAAAATTATAATTTTTTATTGATGAGATCTAAGTTAAAAGTTAAAGCATATCCTTATTATCAGCTACTTATTCAGCGAAACCAATCTACCAGTCTCATTATGGGTGGGGGGGGGGGGGGGGGGGGGGCGTTTTCAAATTAATGCTCGTCGATGAACGCGCACACGTCAAAATATTATATCATTTAATATTCAGCCTGAAACTGACAATCCAACCAAAAACAGAGTGCGCGGTGGGTTACCTATCCAAACGGAGCACGCATTCAAACATTTTTTTGAAGTCTAATTACAGCGATCTACTGTAATATTTCCAATTAAATATCGCAGAGAGCGGAATCTGGCGCACGTATTAATAACATGCCACCTATACCACCCATTTATAATATCAGTGATGCAAACATTTGTTAGGGTTCGCTCTCGTCAGAATTCCAGTAGTCTAGTAAATTACTCGGAAACATTTCTATTTTCTGCCTGTGCATTGTATCCGAAGTACATTTCATTGAATTTTCTCCTCCTATATTGTCTCCAATTTTGCCTTTTCTTTTCCGTGCGTAAATGAAACTTAATTATCTAGAATAAACTGTTGCGAAGCCATTCCTTGATTCGATAATAAAATGAACCCGAGCCGTGTGCAATGGATCGAGCCACCCCGCGTCACCCGGCGTCACCCGGCGTCACCCAGCGTCACCCAGAGTCACCCAGAGTCACCGTCTCGCGTCGACGTGTTTGTGTCCCCGCCGCGTGTGTGCCCGTTTACGCCCCAATCTAATTGAATTCTGTTTGCATTTATGCAACTTAATTGGTTATTGCATGGCCAATATTGCTCTTCGTAAGTAAATTTGATTAGATATATACATACCTTCCTACCTATACACAATATTCTGGTGCGCGCTCACAGCAGAGTAATATAGACTTAATTTGAAACATGATGGGTGGGTCCCTATTTCCGCGCATACAATATTCATGTTGTCTCTAATTCGCTGTTAATTCGCTCCGAGTGATCGAACTAGCGCTATTTGGTATACGACGTTCGGTGCTGCCTGCATATGCCAACTTTGCCTCAGTGACGGCGAGCAACAATCGAAATCACATTCATCTGTGTGCGTTTTTACTTTTTATTATTGTTATTCGAGCTCTTTGTTGACGAATTTGTCTACATTTGCCCAGTTCAAGAGATTACCAGTTGCCACAGAACTTCACACAAGTAAATCGAAACGGGAAACCAGACCACTGACCGCAACGAACGCACCAACGCACCAACGCACCAACCTCCGTATATAATGAGCAAAAAAGTTGGTAGAATTGCGTTGTTGCGATAGGTATACCTACTGGACAGTGTGCAGCATCGTCAAAGCCTGGCACTAGCCACTAAATAAGATCGGAGGGCCCTGGATCAGGTTACGGACATAGTACTATAGCCAGTACACACCGCTTCTAAGCTCGTCGTATTCCGAAGCGTAGTGTGTTGCGAATCCCTCATCCTCTCGGAGCGTTCGGGCTCAGAAGCTCGGACGGGCCCAGCCCACGGGCTCAAAGCTTGGGAAATGCGTTATGTACTGGCCATCAATTAGTGTTGTTGGTTCGTCACACATGGTATCCGTGTCTAAACTTACACAGTTCGGAACCTGACGCCAAAATAAAGGAATTTGGCATGGAAATTATTGTTTTAATACTGAGCCTGGTGTTGTATGCTTGTGTAAGAGAACATGACTTTAGAAACTTTGAAATGTTCTATTCGTTGAATGTCTTCACTCATTCTAGCCCATCTCACTCCGCCTAGCTAGTCCCACACAACCTACAGAGAATGGCTTCTAATTGAAAGTTTTGGTCGGTCATACCTTATCAGGAGAAAGGTTTTCGAGCATACCCCCTGGGGCCAAAGACCCGCAAGGCGGGGCTTAGACCAGAAACCCGGGGTGCTTTTTTTGTACACCCAGCCGCATTGGTGCGTTCCGTGGTTTGGCCTTGGCGAACCGAAAAGCCCCCCAAGTTTTTGAAAACCTCGCTCCGTCCGTAGGGTTATCGATGGGAATTACCGTACCGGAAGGCAAGTCCCTGCTCAGGATCCCCTGAAAGTAGCAATTCTTAGGTCCATCAATGCAGTCCTGATGACTACAAGCTTTTCATTTCATGATAATTTGGAAAATCTTGCTACTGTAGAATAGAGTTTAATAATCTAGATTAGCGGGAAAGCATTCAGCTGCGCTCGAAGTATACCGTCACGACAATTTATTTCCTAAGTCGGTTTCAGAGTTGGAAATAAGACTTACATGTTATAAAAGGAGCCTATAGCGGGAGAATTCCAACTGGGCTAGAATGACAAACCAATTGTTTTTCAGTGTTTCGAATCGTTTTCTTCCCGTTGCGGCTGCCGGGCCTGCTTTTCAAAACCTGTGACCGAGCACACCGGGACGGGGAAAAGAATTGAGTCCGACTCCCGCCTCCCGCCGCACAATGCGAAAAGAGAATTCAACGCTTGCCAAATCAGAATTGTTTTGTAATTTTCCGTGCAATGATAAACAACTCCCTGGATATACATAGATATTCAAATGTAATTGCGAGAGGCCCTGTAGAAATTCCCGTCGTTTTGCGACTCGCGATGATAATTACTAATGGAAAATTTGAAGTGATGTTTTGTGGTTGGGGATTGTTGCGCTGATTCCCTGGTTTCTCTGAATGCCGCGCCTGGGCTAGGCGAATAATTGGCGTACTTCCTTTCGAGCTCGAGTACTGACTGACTACTAAACCAGGCACCATCGAAGTTGCTATACCGACCACCATACCATACCCAGTCTTGCTAAATGTTCGTATATCACACGGAGAAGCAATTTTCCTTGCTTCCATGCCCAGGAAAAGTCGTAGCTCCGCGTCAAAACGCTGAAGTACTTGGATGGATGGAAAATTGCGTTCTCCCTTCAGAAAATTGAATGGTTAGAGATGAAAGAACATGCGTGTGTTCCGCATAGTTTCGTTCGTCGTTCCGTTCGTCAAATAAAGCGTGGCCATGCGAATTCCATTCAATCTTGCAAGTTGTACGTGACCCATATTTCCACCACCATTGCTGGAATGATATGATTATATTGATATCCTGCTATTTGCTCTATGCACCATCCAGATTGTTTGTTCATTAAATTCCTCGCGGCGAGGGTTCCGACGAATGTATAGCGTCGACCAAATCAAATAAATTGATTCCAATTATGAATATCATCCGACATAGTCTAATACATACTAACATATTATGTTGCATGCGCATAAAGCAATTCTACTATCAACGTTCCTCTCTGATCTGAGCAATTTCAATTACTTTTTGCGCCATTTCCAATTTCGTGATTATTATGTAGTTTGCACTCTACCGTGTGAAGTAACCGAATGCTATACATAGTGTCTGCCTGGCTACTTGCGTACCTACTCTGTTTATCGTGTAATGTTATTGACACAGTTTTGCTTGATTGCGTGTGTTGTTAGACAGGTCGTGCTGGAGGGCGACACCAACGAACCGGGAGAGTCCCGGACACCCACGGGATCCCTGCACCCTCCCTCCAGTCCAGACATGGACGATGCGAGCAGCAAGCGTCAAGCAACCAGGTAACAATCGCACATCGCTGCGCTTTTATTCCTTCCCACCCACCCCACCCACTGTAGCACTCCCGATCTTCGAGAGCCGACACCTTGTAAAATCCCTCTCGCGACCCTCTCACCCCGCCTCATGCGTTTCGTATTCATCACACATACATTGGTAAATATCATTTTATTATATTTTATTTGCTTGCTGGATTGAAAAAACGGTGTTCCCTCTTTCTTGTGTCAGTCTCAATTCTCCTGAGGCCGTGAGCTCGTCCATTTCAAATTAAAATTTGTTGTTGCCTTCAATTCCTCTTTTGGCGGCTCTCTCTATTTCCATTCGCTCTTTCTCACGCCCTTAAGCACATACACGTCATGCTATATTTTTGAATCCATGATAATATTTTGTTTGGGAGTGCTTTAAGCGTAATATGGAAATCTTTTAATATCAGATAAGCTGTGAATATTAGTAAACTTTGGGATATAGGTAAGTTGGTAAGATAGGTACATAGGGATATAAGTTGTAGCTAGGTATCTCTCTTAAAAGCTGTATATATTATTATAGTCACATTCTTGAATATGACAAATTATAAGAATCAAGATTTAAATTTGTTTTCAGTCGTATCTTCTCAATCGAAAAGAATGTTTTACCGGAGCGCGTGGCAAAATCTGCCTTTATAGAGTCTTTAGTGTCTGGGGAATATTTTGTTTGTCATTGATTGGTTACTTGCTGAAGAATCTGCGTTTATCTAAAATTCAACTCATTTTTGCGTCATAATTTAACTAGAGTGAGCCCTCTCGGATGCTGTCAATGCACTTCCGCCCCAGCGTCTCCACACCAATCAAGATTGATAAATAATGCGATCAGACGACAAGTGATGAGGTTATATACTTTCTGTCTGGGGAACGTCATGTGCTCTCAGATTGAACTGAAGTGAATAAAATTGTACGATTCCGATCAAGGAAGCTCGCAAGTTCCGCTATCGAGTCGACGCCGTGCACTAATTCTCCGGTGTGGACATGGCATTTGATTACACGAGTAGATAGCGTGTAATTGATTTGGTAAATAAACAACAAGTGTAGCGCAAACGCATGATTTCGGAGAAGTAATTGGTTATTATTCTTGTTTCGTCTACTGTGTAGGTTTATCCACAAATTCGAGCATATGGAGACGACTCTATTTATAGCTTGTTACTGTATACTTGTATACTACTTGCTCACATTAAAAGTATAGCTTGCTAGGTTGTGTACGAGAGGGGATATATTTTTGCCCATTTCAATTTAATCAAAGTTAGACCTCATTATGGCTTAAACAGCTTTAATACACAGATAATAATAAAAGCAAAATTGCTGGACAAAATTTGGTTAGCTCTAACAAACCAATCTACATCCCCTTTTCTCTTAATAATAGGGGTAGAATATTTCGAGGCCAAAGCCTTCAGTTTCAAAGCAATGTGGTAGACCTTTAGTGCTATCAGGGTACAGAATATGATCTTTTATTCATTACGTCATAATGAGAAAGCTCTAAAGCATGGTTTCCCATTCACTATGGTCTATGCTTCTCTCTATACCTAGTACCTTGATACTGTATCGTTAGTTAGTGTTTCTATCTAGAATATTAGATTGTGAGTGGCCTGTCAGGAAAAGCACCCCCCCCCCACACACACACGCACACACGCACACACACACACACACACACACACACACACACACACACACACACACACACACACACACACACACACACACACACACACACACCAGCTTACATAACCACTGGGCTAGCACATTGATATAACACAAGCTTGCCACAATACTGCCTGTACTTTGTAAGTGACAAACCCAGAAGAGAAGAGGGGGGGGGGGGGGAGTTCGATTTTCTGGAACTTCTAGGATCACTACTAGGATACTTGAAGACGCAGCAGAAATGATGTGCAACCAAACTGGGATACGACCGCAAGACCCCCTGATTGCCAGTTGGGTGCTCTCCCTACCACCGGCAATCGGGGGGGGGGGGGGGGGGGGGGTCTTGGGTTCCGATCCCGGTTCGGTTGCAAATTATTTCCGGCTTGGTCTTCCTTCCTCACGAGGAATTATTGATTAAAGTATATAAGTATTTTTTTTATTTATTTAGTCCTGCTGCCAGATACCCTATATTTATTATTTACCATTCAAATCTCACTTCCTTCTATTTTCTTTTTAGATCCAGGTATCCATTAAAACTGAAAAATCTAAAATCATCTTACTCTTCTCTGACAAACATGTCTGATGAGATCATTAATATTTATTATGTTTTTTTCAACAGGGTATTCAAGAAAAGCTCTCCAAATGGAAAGGTAAATAATTGATAGTTAATTTACATATATACTAGTACGCCAGCAAATCATTTGACAAACAATATCATCTACCTACCCCACATTTTCTTAGGATCTGTTGTTTCTCAAGAAATAGTAAGGGTTACATTTTTTTGCCCAGTTCATAGATTTCATATCTTTTTTATTTTATTTGTGGCTTCCTAACAAAAGGCATCAATCTAAGAAATAAATCTATTTGCATATGGTTGTTTACCTGTAGGTTAATATAAAAATTACAGATGGGAAGTAGTTAATGAACAAGCTGATCCATAAATCATAATGAAATTTGAGCGTAATCTTATTTTGTTTTCTAAAATTGAGAGTTTTTCAAATATTCATAAGCTTGCTCAATTAATTAATTGCATATTACTGAAAGAGTTTCTGTAGCTCTTCCCTTTACTCTGATAGTACCTGCTACAGCAGACATTCTTTGGCTTGCTAAGAACATTATTTTTTTGCTTTCAGATAACAGTCTACTTGGGTAAAAGAGATTTTGTTGATCACATATCTCATGTAGATCCAATAGGTGAGCATTTTTTCATCATTAATAAAATTATTCCATTACTAAAATTTGTTACCATACAAACATCAAGAACTAACTAATTGGCAGCCCTTGAAGTATTACATGGTACATACAGTATATATTAAAGATTTTTGGATTGTATGGTGTAAACTGTAAACTATGGCTGTCTTTGAAAGGCCTTGCAGTATCTGGATTTTAGATGTATCTCTATTCAAGGATCTACATCCAGATAAATGTTCCATATGAAATGCTGAACTTAAAAGTTTTCAACTATGTATTTCATCTTCATGGGAATTCCATGTGTAGTAATTGAGTGCTTTAAAATTGTTCTTCGTTATTTTTCAGATGGTGTAGTCCTAATCGATCCTGACTATGTGAAGGAGCGGAAAGTGTTTGGCCACGTTTTGGCTGCTTTTCGGTATGGCCGGGAAGATCTAGACGTTCTGGGGCTGACATTTCGAAAAGATTTGTACTTGGCAGCCGAGCAAATCTTCCCCCAAGATGCAACAGCAGCAGCAGCAGCGCTTACAAAGAAACCCATAACACGGTTGCAGGTTTGTTTATCACTTTTATGAGGGCCAAATTTTGTTTCTTTTGCCCTGGGAGATACAGCTAAAAGCAGATGCTGAACTGATCTTAAGCTGAAGTGATGTGAATATGTGAAATTTTTTAGTAGTATTCCTGTAGTTTTTATTTATTTGCCTTTTTAAAATCAATGGTAGAGGCAAAAGGAAATTTTGCAGTTCACCAATAGCCATTTTGTCTAATATTTAAAATTTTCTAATAAATTTTCAAAATTATAAAATCGATTCACAGTTTCGATATTGCGAAGTTATCACTGTAAAAAGTCACCACTGAAAGTTTAAAATGAATCGCTGCTAAGGAGAGGTGATTACGGCAATAAAACCTATCCCAATGCCAGCCAATGCCAGCCAGTCATGTAGGGCTCCACAAAAAGGCCATTTGAGGAAATCATTTTTCTTTTAATTTTTAATTTTGGCATGGTTTCTTAAAAGGAAAACCCCTTTCATCCGAGCACAACTTGTTTGAGGATGAGTGAAGTCTTTCAAGAGGTAACTGCAATGCAATGATGGAAGTTGGCTGGCATCAGTGTGTGCTGTTGAATTGCTGCAGATCAAAAGCCCTGGTTTAGATTTCGCACTTGATCACAAAAATGAGTCACAAGAATTAGCATATAGTTAGTGTGATTGTTAGAAGTTTGAAATAATAATGCTAAATTGTATTATTGCTTGCTTGTCGTTTAAACAATCTCAACATACCCCTCATGCTTCATTCTCTATGTCTATTAGCTGACAAACCTCAATCTAAGTTATAGGACGTTCTTGTGTGGACATGGTTGGTGGCACGAAATTTAATTAAAATTCACAACAAATTATTTTTTAATGAGGCTTTAAAAAAAAAATTTTGTAGGAGAAAATTGCATGGGTTTTTGATTCAACACAATGACTTTAGGTACAATAGCTTTTGGCAGATGGAAATGAGATTACTGCTCTTGTAGTTTTCTTAAAATTTGTCATTTTATCTGGTGCAGAATAGATTTTCAAATGTGAATTTCTTTGTTTTACAACATTCACCCTATGTGCATCGTGGAACTAATCCTAAGTGTGGCCTTCACTAGGAGCGACTGATCAAGAAGCTTGGGCCGAACGCGTATCCGTTCTACTTCGAGCTGCCCCCGCACTGCCCTGCGTCTGTGACGCTGCAGCCTGCGCCCGGTGACACAGGCAAGCCCTGTGGCGTCGATTACGAGCTCAAAGCTTTCGTGGGCGAAACCCAAGATGACAAGCCTCACAAGCGGTGAGTAGCTAGTGCCGTTGGCTGGACAATGTCAGCCCAATAAGGCGACTCTCAGGCGAACGAATGCGCTCGGAAGGAATTCAGTGGGACATGAGGTGTCACTGTCAGTTTGCATTTTAATGCTAATGTGTAGTGCCTTGATTGACAGAACCAGGCTGCCTGTGATTCCAGCAGGCTGGGAGAGATAAGTTTTTGGGTGACTGGTCTGGTGCTGGGGGGGGGGGGGGGGGGGGGACAAGAAAAATTCCGAATTAAAAAAATTTTATTCATTCCTGAACAAAATTATCGGAAGATGTAGGTAACTGTTTCAAAAGTTTATGTGTGATTCTCATATCATTCTGGTCTTATGCATGGTCAGATTCTAACAACAGAGAGGCTGAAACTCTTCTTGATGTCCTTTATCATCATCCATTTTAAATTAACACTTATCCTGGAGTGAAATCGTCGGATGCAAGATACGATAAGGCGAAATAGGCAATAGTGCCTATTGTGCATTAGTTTGATCTTATATGGAATAGCTTAGGAAAAAACGTTGTGCATTTCAGCCTGTGATCTGGATCTGTGCAACACTTTCCAGCATCTCTCAATTTGTGAATTTCCATTGCGCACAGGAACTCTGTACGTTTGGCGATACGTAAAATCATGTATGCACCAAGCAAGCAAGGAGAGCAGCCATCGGTTGAAGTTAGCAAAGAGTTCATGATGAGTCCAAACAAGCTACACCTGGAAGCATCCTTGGACAAAGAGGTGGGTTTTAATGACATCACTTGACACACTCCGCCAACAATCATCATTATTCATTAATCATTCATTATTCTCTTCATTATTCTGAGTTGATAATTTCTAATCAATCACTAATTAACCACCAATTACATTAATTTTCTTTCATCAATTTGCAATTATCATATTAACATTGGCAAAGTTAAATTATGTACCCTAGAATTAATATGAGTTTGCCCCTTTTTGGGGAGCTCTCATCATAGAGTACCATACCATAGAATCAAATGATAAGTGTTTGTCATTACCATTAAATAAGGTATTTATCATTACAATTATTTACCATTTTACTCTTTACAAATCGTAAAAGAGTCGTATGATACTTTACTTCAAAGTCCACCAGGCTGTGGTAAACTCTGGCTAACACGACTGTAATCAGGATGTTATTATAGCAGTATGGGTCCGTGCTACGCAATTGTGGTTCCCTGCGGGTGAGAGCATGTTGGTACTCTCCGGTTCATGGCTCTAAAAATGAATTTTAATAAATATATTTATTCTTTTCTCTTATCAGTGGTGTAGAGAAAAATCAGCCCCCGCCCACAAAGTTAAATGTGTTGTCCCCCTATGGTTAAGATGCCTAACGGCACCGGTTGGTGTTGCTGGAGTGGGCAAGATTTTACATTTCAGCTTAGTCAATAACAATTTATTTAAAAAAGTTCCTCAATCTCTGTCCCATACCCTTCCCGCGAAGACGCTAGAAGGCAAGGGAACAATTTGTACAGCACAAAGAACACGAATAAAATGTTTAAAAAATTGAGCCCTTTTCCGTGGGGTACCCGTTAGAACGTTAGTACCATATTATGCCTTACGGGCATACCCGATACTGTGATACCCGATAGCCAGAGTATGTCTCCTATATGGCCCTAAGACCCGGGACCAAACCAATTTTTCTAAATTTATCTTTTAATATTTTGATGTGCTGAATAAAACATAATCAGACAAACACTTTGCCATGGCAAGGCGGATAAAAACTTGGCTTGGTAGCCAGACGAAAATAGTTATTTCCAACACTCAGGTACTAAAATCTATCAAATTGCTATGAATTTTCCTGCACCCAATAACAATAATTGTGTTTAAAGCAAGCCAGATCATTTTCTGAAATTTGAAGCTGACATTTCTATATTTCAGTAGAGATTCCTGTTTTCGTAAATGGTTTTGAATCTTTGAAAGGGCTCCGAAAAGTAAAACACTTCCGGTAAGATCATTTGCAAAATTATACACTGCTTCCTGGGGTGACACGGAAACAATTGGGGTAGCTGTCAAGAGAAGATGTCAAACTTTGAGCTAACGCTTAAAATATTGCTGGAGATAAATGGATGAAATATGCGTGAAATGTCGTAAAAATAATTAAAAGTGCATTGTAAATAGTGGCAGGGAGTCGTCTATAGCATAAAGAGTAAGTTTTCAATAGGAATATGTACTTACCAAAAAAGTCGTGAACGGCAAAATCACCCTTGCCAGCTGGGTTTTGACAAATTTAACCAACTAAACGTCATAAAATGGCCGGTAAAGTGTCGTCTCGGGCTAATCTCACTTTCAATTAAGACATTTGAGGCATTTTCAGTCGTTTTAGATTGATTTTTGCAATTTCTATAAAGAGTTACAACCGGAGATGACCACAGAGTCGACATCCCCAGATCCCCGCTCAGTCACATAAAAAAAAGCTGAAAAATGCTGATAAAGGGTTTTATTAAGGTAAATATTTCCACGCTATGTGGACTACATTGCTGTCCATTTGCATATCAGAGAAACTAATGGGTGTGAATGATTGATTCCAGCTCTACCATCACGGGGAGAACATAGCAGTGAACGTACACATAGCCAACAACTCCAATCGCACCGTGAAGAAGATAAAGGTTTCAGTACGTCAGTTTGCGGACATTTGCCTTTTCTCGACCGCCCAGTACAAATGCACGGTCGCAGAAGCAGAGAGCGAGTAAGTATTCGTTTTCAACCACTCCTCAAAGATTTATTTGTAGGAAGCTAGTAGAATACAGAAATAAATTTTCACCAAATGTGATTGCTAGACCTTGGTAGCATTCCAAAGATATTAAACGTAATGGAGCACTCCTTTGTATGCTGTTACAATTGGCTCATGTACACATAAATAGTACTGAACTTTCAAGTGAATTTTTCCCCCTATGTTACTGGTGTAGTTTTCTAGAGAATTATGCTGAGAGTAAATTGTATTTTTACGTGAGGGTGTGAGTGAGTGTGTGTGTGTGTGTGTGTGTTTACTTTTTTTACATAAATGTGGTTTTTTTTTTGCAAGCTACATCGGTTGTAAGTTGTGAATCTAATGCTGTTGCCTGGTACTTTATTGTTGTTAGAGTCTCAGTGTTTGTTCTTATCTAGCTGTTTGCTGAAAATGTTGGAGGAGCCCAGAGTAATAATCCCCGAAATGCATACTAATAACAAGTTATATTCCAGACATTATCTAGCGCAGTTTACAAAGATTGTGGTAATATTTTGTTTCATGTCCTTGATTTCAATTAGAGGATTCATTTTAATTGTGTTATTCTGTGATATTCTGGCACAGTGTAGGGTGCCCAGTAGCTCCCGGCTTCACTATGTCCAAGGTGTATGCAGTACGACCTCTTTTAGATAATAACAAAGATAAACGAGGACTTGCGCTCGATGGGCAATTGAAACACGAAGACACAAACCTGGCATCGTCGACAATGTGAGTGAGAGGAGAGCCGAGGTGGTTGCTCGGAAGGCGGCGAGGTTTCAGGAGGCAATGACTGTTGGGGTAGTCTCCTGCCAGCTGCCGTTTCGGTGGTGGTGGTGGTACATTCTTGAGTATTTGGGATGATATTTTGGGTGACTGTTCTCATAGTTTGATAACTTTTTATTTGCTCGATGACACTTGATTGTTTTTATTTTCTATTATTTATTTTTTAACAGTTTTAATTAATGTTTGCTGTGGTGGGTTTTCTAATAAGTGCACCTTCACCAAAATCTCTCACTCTCAACTCGGGTTTAGTCGTCGGTATATCGTCGACTCTCTTTGGAAGACTGGCTCCTGGTGTATCATCCCATTATTACCGAGTGCACCCGCCCTCCCGGGACGTAACCTGTTTGCAATGACTGTGATGGCCTGGCCTTTCTGTTTAGATCTTTGTCATTCCTTTGTCTGTGTTTTGATTATTGTACGTTGTTGTTGGGTTGTGAAGAGAGGGTTGTCCGATCGGGCCTGGGTTCACGCTGAGCAAAGTGTTCATGATGACTCCACTTCTGGCCAATAACAAAGACAAGTGGGGCCTAGCATTAGACGGGCAATTGAAACATGAGGACACGAATCTTGCATCCAGTACTTTGTAAGTTGACAACAAATGGCTGCCCGTTCACGCTAGCTGGCTGCCTGATTTACTAGTATCGATAGTTCTGTTCTCTGTTGCATCGCATTGAAATGAACGTCCTGCTGAACGTTTTCCACGGCTGACGGCACACTTTTGGCTTGGTTTCCGACGAAAGAATTGAAGAGCAACACGTTTATTAGCTAGCGTGGCAGTTTGTACTTTTCGCACCTCATGTTTCGGCATCAATTCACGGCACTATATGGCTTTCGAACAAAGATTTCAAATTGTCTTCCATGTAACTGCCATTACCTAATAAAAGTTTAGTGTTCACTGCCAGCTGCATGTGATATGCATTGAAGCACATCTTGTTTGCTGGTGAAGTCAGAATGGAGACCAGGCCTGCTAAATCAATCCTAAATCACTTGTGACAATTGCTTTATGTGTTGCATACCACAATGCTTTGTTGCTAACTCAGCAATGCATGCTTTGCATGAAACTTTCCATTACATTTCATTTATCGAAATATGTTACTCACCTCTCGCTTGATTAACGCAGGGTTGCTGTCGATGTAAGTGAGGAACATGCAGTGGTTAATTTGGGTGGAAACTCGCATAAGCCCAGCATATCCACCTATTTTCATAGGGTACATGCGCGTACGCACATTTTTTTACCATACGTATCATTTTTCATTGTTTATGTACACTTTCTAAAAAAGGGCAAAATATATTCTTTTCCGAGTACCTAATTTGGAGGAAATCTTTTTACGAAGGGCTGTGTTCCTTCAACTGTTTATCTTTTGTCTATAACATATACTTGAATATTATAATGTTCGTTGTAACAGCGTGGCCTTGAACCAGTTGAAAAAATTTGGTCTGAAAGCCTCTTGTCTGAGGACTTCAGGTGGTGGAGTATTTGGCATTCATATTCCATTGTAATTTCTTTATTGTTTTTGGCTGGATGGCCAATTATTAAAATGAGGACTACCCACCTATGTTGTTGCAAATTATCCACTGCATACATGACCAGAGAAGTAAATAGTTGAGGAGTTAGCTTTTATCGAAGTGAATTGCAGCGCTTGACAACTTGGAGCAGTCGACAAGTTGAGGAGGAATTTGGAAGCAGCCCTAGTGTGCCTCCTTTATGGTGATTTTCTCCCTTGTTTATTTTCCTAGTGCATTTTTACTTTTTAGGAGTTTCTTCTAGCTTTCTGTGTTTGTGCGAGCTTCTGTATCAGGCTTGAAGATTATGGATGGTGCATTGTAGTAATATCTGTTGTACAACTGTGCTCGAGGACATTAACTGTGTCTCACATCCATTTGTCAGTGCTTTGTGTCATCCTGAAAAGGGTATGGCAACGGTAAAACAATGCAAAAGCAAGCTAATTATATAAAATTATGGTTCCCATGGAAATATAAAAAAGCCTGCTGACATAAGGATGTGAGATGTACTATATTATGCTTCATGTCCTGACTAAATCTATTATGGGTTCATGATTTGAACTGTGACAAGCTTGTTTTTTCCTTGCTATTACTTCTGGTGGCATGGCTGTTGAAACATTTTGCTAGTAGGTACTTTTTTGTTGTTGTAAAATTAATACCCTACAATTTTGCTGTTGTTGATCAGTTTAAATTTTAAAACTGTACAATCAAACTAAATTCCCAGATTAAATTTCCTCCGTCTTCCAGATCTTAAATTTGCATAAAATAAGTTTCTGTTAATATTTTTTGATTAAGTAAGTCAAGGTCAAATTAGGCTAAAATATTGAATCTATTGCATAATATCAACTGAAATTTCAAGCATATTAGGTATTTATTTGCTTTTAATTTTTCTTTCAGAGTTGCCGATCCAGCACAACGAGAAAATCTAGGAATAATTGTTCAATACAAAGTTAAAGTAAAACTTTGTCTCGGTGCTTTGGGCGGGTAAGTTACTATAAGATATTTGTATTTGATAACAAACTGATAATAAGCATTGATGTATGACAACCTGCAGCACCTTTCCCAACTTTTTAATAGTGTTAGTAGCAGAGGTCAATTTTTCTCAAATATGGAACTAAGTGTTGGGAGAAATCACCTCGTCTATCTTTGAAATAATTTCAATGAAAAATCTTTGATTATTAATCTTTGATTTTACTAAACTTGGGAATAATGCAGTGAATCTCTTTGCCATTGTCATTGACAGGTTGTTCTTTGCTTTTCAGAGACTTGGTGGCTGAATTACCGTTCATTCTAATGCACCCGAAGCCAGAGGAGGAGATTCTCCCTCCGACGGCGAGGCCCTCACCCATGCACACAGCCAACGAGTCGGGCTCGGGAGACCATGTTCCAGTAGATACCAATCTCATTCAACTAGATAGGTATGTTCAAGGCAATATTTACTTAACTCAATGCACAAATCCATGTTGGCTGCTAGCATTATAATACCAATCTATTGTAACTAGTTATGTATATTCAACACCAATCAATCCTGAACGTAAGTCTGCTTTTGCAGCTATCAAGTTCTTTTTTTGCATAATATGATCCTATAAATATATAGTACAACTTTTAAAGTTACAGTTTTTAAAAAATCACATGAGTTGGATAGCAAACCAATCAACTGACAAAAGCACTACTAAAACAACAAGCTAAGCAGTTAGTCTTGGCCCATAAATTATTCCAAAACATGGCTAAGGGAGATATTTTGTGATATTATGTTCAAAATCTAAAAATCAATATTTAACTAAGGACGTGTCTCAGTAGGAGGTTTCACGTGGACTTGCGTACTTACGCACTCGCCATAGCATGGATTACGGACTTGCATACTTGCGCAGTCCGTAATCCATGCTACGGGGTCTGGGTAAGTACGCAAGTCCACATGAAACCCTTGGATTGAGACACGTCCTCAGACATGGGATGGTCCATTGCTGCTAAATGTTAACCAAAGTTTCATACCTTGCAGTCTGTTCAGCTACTCCCCCTAAAGTCAAACCCAACCCTCCCTGTCCATAAAGTTATTAAAAATTGAGAGATTGTTTTGTTTGTGTTCGCAGCGATGGCATAGTTTGCCCCGACAATGACGACGACATAATTTTCGAAGATTTTGCACGTCTACGATTGAAAGGCGGCGAAACAGATGCTTGAGCGAGAGCTTGTGTTGTTACCAACCCGTTTCATATTCGTGCGCACGCCGCACATGGTAGGAAAGTCATCCGCATCACTACTAAGATATATCTGTATCACTCCTAATTAATTGTCTGTACACCATTTGCATTTAAAAAATGCCGCGTGTAACAAGTTTCCGGGCATGTCAGGGAAAGATTTGACTTCGAAGCCAAGTATATGAAGCACAAACGTGATGGCAATTTTATTGGTAGTAAATGAGACCATTATGAAACATCCTAAGAACCACAGACGCTGAAGTGGTGCACGCTTACCTATTGCTATTTGGTGTGAGCCTTGAAATGAAGGTATGAAATGGAACTATTTAGTTTGATGTACCAAAAGTCACAAAAATGCATTTACATCAAGTTTCCAGTGGTAAGACCCCATCTGAGGGAAATTGTAAAGTTACACGTGACGTGTCCAGAATGCGTCTAAAATGTTGCACTTGTCGTAAGTGTTTCAAATGATTGTATGTGTAAGTAACTCCAGCTATTTGTTAAGATGCTAGAAATGGACTTATGTTAATAATCAACTCAAAGATAGTTTTTATATAAATTTCAATACAGTAGGTACCTCCATTATGTGAAGTGGATAGGTAAGTTAACTTATTGCGAAGCTTGTGAAAAAAACTTCGTTGATCAGCAGATCTTCGTTGAGAGCGCTCTAGAAGGGCGCCCCACTCTAGAGTTTCTGAGCGAGATTTTCACGGAAATGGGTATGACCAACTCAGAAACTCCGGCTGGCCAGCACCCACCGAAGGCCAACCTGATTCACACATAGCTGTGACATGCTGAATGATGGTGGTTACCTTTGTGCATTGATAAATGACAGCTGCAGGCGACGCTCGATAGCACTATAAATTTAAATTATTATCGGTATATACACGCATACACACACTCACACACACATTGGCGATTACTGATTTTTGTGATTGCTGATACTCGTGATTGTGTGCTGATCAGAATGGTAGCACTTTTTGCACCAAATTGTGGCTGGACTGCAGAAAAGTTTATTTATCTATAAATATAACTGGGTACCTATATCTTAGATTAAGTAATGAACCCATTACTTACTCTAAGCCTATATCCTTGTAGTATTAAATACACAGATTTCAAGTGGGAACTCCTTAGGGATTGGTTGTTTTGTTTATTTTGTCCATGCACTTGAGAGCTTTTTTTCCAATGGATTTGGAAATTTGTCTTTTAAATACCTATATGATTACCACACCATTAAGATTTTTAAATAGTCGCTATGAAATGTGACATATATATATATATATATATATATATATATATATATATATATATATATATATATATATATATATATATATATATATATATATATATATATATATATATATATATATATATATATATATATATATATATATATATATATATATATATATGTATGTATATTACAATATTGCATATTTTTTACAGAAGCACTGCATTTTAGACCCATACTTGTCGTTATGAATGGCCAAATAATGTTAGGTACCTGCTGCCAGCGCCGGTAGGCTGCACTTTATAGTTCTGCTGTAAACTAGCTACATGTATGAGTTGTCTGTATGTCAATGTCAATTTGGTTTCATCGATGAATTCATAATCACTGTCACGTAATGCTGTATTGTCGAGCTAATATTGATTTGTGTTGCGCACTTTGGGAAGTCTGCGGAGAGCGGTCCAAGCTTGCCCACTTTTGTTGCCGTTAGCACTAAAACACGAAAAAAGCACCGGGAACAATGTGCTTCGTCTTTCATTGCAAATCAAAGAGTGAATGGAAATATTGACGTTTGCAGAAAAAATATATATACAATATCGGATAGTCATTCTTGCTTTTGAAGTATTTTAAATTTGCCGTCAATTTCCATTCGAAAAGTCGATTTACTGCATTTATCTTGGTCTCAGCATTGAATCTAATATCGCGATAGCTACTTGACATGCCGTGGCAAGAACCCAACCGAGTGGGCTGAGTGAATGTTGACATGCACAAAACATTTTATAATTGCTTTGGAACAATCAAATTATGAAATTAGTGTAGGCCTATATTTTTATGGATATTTGACGATATTTTTGTGAATCTGAACATAGTAGGTACTGCATAGTTACTATTATTATATCCATGAGGCCGTAATGCATGTAGGAGTTAAAATAATTGGTTTTTGTTGAAAAACAACGTCGAATTCAGTCCGGTACTAAGACCATGTATCAATTCTGTATCTGATGTTTCTTTTGACGAGTCTAAACCGAATTGCTTGTCTGCGTACTGTACCTGTACTACTTTATCTTTTTATCCTGGCTATTATTATTATTATTATTAGTTATTATTACTATTTTAATTATTGTACTGTTTTATTCAGTCGTATTTATTCTCTGTATTGAAAAACGAAATGTCAAACTATTATCTGAAGTAAATGTCATTTTTATAATAATTGTGGAACAATTTCTCAACATTAAGTGTTGCTCTGTGTCTGGTACCAGTGGATTTATAGGTGGGTATGCCCTGATATTCTTTTAGATTCAAATTTTGAGATGAACTCCAATTAGGTATACTGTATAGGAAATTATGAGGCCCCAGCACCCATGGCCAAAAATAGGCTTACTGACCACACTTTGCAGATGACTCCAGGCCAGGCCATTAAAGTTAGCATTCTAATTTTGGAATGTTTTGAACATAATGTTTTCTTTGGGGAAACAGTGGGGAACACAGCCCTTTGTTTTCGAAAATTACTCCCTAATGTACCTTCCTTTTGAAAATCGGTGGATACGCCCTGCGTACACTGGCTTGCGACCAAATTAACCATTGCCTGGCACTAGCCTATACTAGTGTGTTGTGCTTCTGTCTAAATAAATACCAACCTCTGTATTTTTCTGCCTGATAATGCTGGTCATTTTGGGATTAATAGGATCTGTGGAATTTTCCCGTCAGAAATTGGCAGTCCCAACTCCCATGCCTCTACTCACTGCTCAAGGTCCCTGCTATATCTTTTCCTAATCTGGCTCATATTTTCAGTACCTTTCCCATTTGCAATTTTTTTACCATATTAATATTTTTATTTTCATGTGGGTAAACCCTGTCCTAAAAGAGTCAACCTCCTGTCATCGTTTTTTATTTTTTATTGTGGATTTTTATTTCAGTGCTGCATTGATTGCCAATATCCCTTTTGCATGCTTATAATGGCTAAATAACACAAAATGTGCCGTATGTACAGGTAGGTACCAACTGGCACAATAAATGTAACAATCACTTAATTCTCTATTTCAATACCATATCAAGTTACATCCTTTTTAAACAACATAAATTAATTACTAAAGAAACATTGGACATACATTCGATATGAAAATCAAAATATGGAATATGTTTAAAAATATAAACACAAGTGAATACTAATATTGCATATTACCGTGATAGCTTTCTTGGTCATTTATATTGAAAATCACAACATTGCTTACATCATCTGAAATGAGTGTCACCAACAGTCTTTTTCATCGCTACCATCTGAACATTCCATGTACCCGTTACACACTCTACTTCTCGGTAAGCACTCTCCTAGCGGACACCTGTGCCCTTTGCACGCTGCCTTCGATTCTCGCAGTTGCATCAATAGGTTCATTGATGTTCGTATCCACACAACATATTTGGCCACTTTCGTATAGACCCCTGGACGATTCGCTCTGGCGCAACCATACCCATTACTTGTCACTCCGTAGAGAGACCAGTGGCCATCGGCTTCTTGACACATGAGAGGTCCCCCTGAATCACCCAGGCATGCGTCACGGCCCCCTCTGTCGAACCCGGCACAGAACATGTTGTCTGTAACTCGATACAATGGCAGGAACAACGTCCGCTTGCGACACTCCCCGGTTGAGATGATTGGCAGTTGCACTTCTTGGAGAGTATCCGCTGCAAATCAAAGACAGTAAATTTTGAATCACTGTCAAAAAATGTGGCTACCGCATTTGCGCTTATCAAATATTTGACTATTTGCTTACGGAATATCCTGCCAACTTCGAAAAGCTGACCCCATCCAACTACAGTACACAGTTTGCCATCTTTCAGCATGGTGTTCGGTTGCGGCAAGCAGATTGGTCGAACATAGTCACTGAAAGCGACTGGTTCCTTCATTCGTAGTAATGAGATGTCGTTGATAAACCCAGAGTCCACGTAACGCGGATGGAGGATGATGTTGGAGATCGGTCGGAGCTGTTCGTATGGGGACGGAAAATTTGTTCCTCTTCGAAGCGTGCCCAGTCGTGCTACCCAATAGTCATCCAAGGCACTAAAAAAACAAATTTTAAAAAATGCAGCATAAAACAGGGGCAAACCCTTGGCATATTATTTTAAACCTACAGGTTCTTTACCCCAACACATAACGTTTCTCGGTCATAGCCTTTTGTTGTTACTTGCAAACACGTCGACTGCAATAACACGATAAGAGTGAAGTATCAAGCAAGTACTTACTGATAGAAACAATGTCCTGCAGAAACCAGCCACTGCTCAGAGATCAGAGTGGCACCGCACTGGAATTCTCCCTCTTTGTAAAGTGCCGCTTGCCATGGCCAGGACCCCGGCCCTGAATTTCCACCACCCACAATCCTGGAACGCCGAGATCTGGTTACAAAACAACAGTGTTCAGCGTGTGTAGATAGTAACTCCGATCTGGTCGGACTTTCGGTTTTATGCAGCATCACTGATATCCACATTTTTTCGGAGAAGTATAAAATTATCATATAACCCGATCCTGACGATCCCTAACGGGATTCATGACTTGTAAAACATTTTATTTGAGCCAAATAAAGGAATCAATCAATCAATATATTACCAACAAAGCAAACTCAGTTGCCAAATCTCTGTAGCTTCATATATTCTTCGTATGTATTCTATGTATTCTTCATAGCTTCGTATATTCTAGCTTCATATATCAACAATAAAGACAGGAATAAGATTATGTTACCTTGCCCACTGGCTGACTGCTTGCGGTCGGATTCCACATTCTAAATCTCGACACTTGACGTGAACCACCTCTTTTTGAGCGCAGGGTGACTCGTGGAATGTCAAACTCGATCTACAATGACAAATAATAATCAGGGTTGTGGCCTGTGGGTACCTAGGTATACCTACTAATCCGTTGGTAAAGTTCGGGTTCGTTGGCTCTCCTGATTTTAATACCTACCTACTTCTTAGTTTTGAGTTGAGTGGTTGCCGGTTGGTATTTGGTAGAAGGGAAGAAATTGGTTATTTTAAATATAATTGATGATAGTGCGACAACGTTTCTGTACTTGGTGGCGACAGTAGGTAGGCAGGAAGATTGGTAGGTTAGGTTAGTTGTTTTGATCTGATTCTTATCAACACTTAAAATCTCGCCCGCGTACCTACCTCGCTGTAGATGCATTGTTCTCCTCGGGCGAGTAACTGAGTTCATAATAGAGCGAATCTTCGTCGGATCTCCCTGTAGTATCGACCATTCTTTCGACTCGATCAAAATCACTGGAAATCAACTTACTGGTAAGTCATTCAAGTTATCCCCATTTATCTTACAATTTATTGAGACGAGATGCAGTAAAATGTAATATAGTCATGCAACATTATGTAAGCAAGTTATGATGCAAAATTAAAATTCCGTGTGGTGAAATGATTATTATAGTCCAGTCTGAAAAGTGAAAACCATACTACCAAATGCATCACGAATGCCAAAGCCCATAATTATCGCAGCAAACACCAGTTGTTGAAAAGTTGATCAAATTTACTTTTTTGAGGGATCAAGTTCAATGTTTACCTAAAGGTCATTGCTTTGCAGACGGCCTTTCCCAAATCTTTCACCTCCCACGTGGTGTGAGAGTCCGAAACCACGCTGTTAAAATTCTGCAGACATAGTTTGCCCCATTTGCCTTGTTTCCTGACCATAAGAAATCCCTCCTGATGGTACGGAAAATCAGTGGCGTTGCCAAGAGTGGGTGCAATTGTGACACATTGCTTTTCATCGTCTCCGTACGGACAATCGCGGTTCCCATCGCAAAGCTTTTCTCGATCGATGCACATCTGCGAGTTGGAACACACGAACTGCCCGGGAGAACACCACTCTACAAAAGAATTTGTATTTGCGTCAATTCCAATGCGTATTATCCAGACATATTGTGCGAACCCACACCACAAGTGCCGGAGGCTGAAGTGAGGAGGCGCTATATTTGAGGTATTAGTATTATTATTTTTCAGTGCATATAAGTTTCTACACATTTTCAAAATTACTGACAGAGTTTATAAAATTTTACCAATATTTATATTATTCTTGTGGCCAGCACTCGATTTGGGCAAGTTCCGATTTTCTCTGAGGTATGGGATTTGCCTAAAAATCTAACTGAATTCGGTGCATAACTCACCACAATTATTTTCATCCGTGAAGTCCCAGCAGTCGACCACGCCGTCACATAACTTTCTGGTCAGATACTGTGCTTTCAAATAATCCGCACAAGTGCAGTCTTTTTCGTCGGCGCCATCAGAACAATCGACCAGCTGGTTACATCTTGACTGCAGTGCTACGCACTCGTTCTCGCCGCATACGATTCCGGTGCATTCTGAAACTAGCGATTTTGCAATTGATGCGGATGTTCATTTCAAGTGTGTATTTTTTTAAAGTAATTACTTCTGAGTCTTTTTTTCTGTCACTTACCTGTCTTGTTTTTACTTAATTCGGTCATTTTCGTTCCATCCTGCGTGTCATTCACATTTGGCAAATGATAGTCGGTGGCCTTTGTGTAGGTCTTGGTGAGAATTGGAATTCCGTTTTGATTGAGTGTGAAGTGAGGCGGTAACTTTTCGCCTAGTTCCGATGAGTTTTCCTTCGAGTTGCCTGGCACCCAAGTACTGTTAATTTTGCTCCATTCTTTTTGGCCCGTAATGTTCAGCTTGTTTTGATTGCTGGCTGTCATATTTAGACTTCCTTCGGTAACGTTGTTAGTCGCAATGTCGGCATTTGCATTCTGGCTGTTAAACATTCCCAAACTAGTGTTTTTTACCACAGCACTTACGTGAACAGTAGCAAATTTGCTTATTGCATTGACAATAGCATCCTCTAAAGGAAAGCTTGTATCTTTGAAAGCGTCGTAGTTCATGTCTTTATCATTTTCTCGGTGAGACGGTTTATTTATTTCGTGTGTACTCATAATTTTCTCTTGTGTCGTTGGGTTGTATTTTGTGTTCTCTTTGTAAGAGCTGTGGAACGATTCTGCAAACCGATTTTCGATGGGAGTCTGATTTGTTCGATGAATATTATAATTAGGTAAAACTTTGGTTGTAGCTGTTAACGGTAAATGAGTGGTAAGCTTGCTGACATATTTTTCAGAAGTTAAATTTCGTATTCCAATAGCTGAGTTCTGCATACCGGGCGAAAAACTTTGTATTATTTTGGGGTAATTTTGGAATAATTTCGATGTCCCTAAATCAGCCGGTTTGCCTTCGCTGTTGGTTGTTGCTGAAACGGAGTGCTTTGTCTCTACTGTTCGGTCTTGCACCCTCGACGACGCTGATACGATCACTTTCGGTGTATTTTGAGTAGGCTCTAGCAAATCGTGGTCACTGTTTGCCAGTGGACGAGTCTTGTTGGTCGATGTTTTGTGTTGGTGGTGAACCGCCGATACTTCCTCTGAGGCAGCACTCTCAATATCATGTGTATTCAAATTCTGTTTCTCTTGTAACCCGACGTATGTGATACTATAATTTCTGTCAGATTTGCTGTTCTGTGACGATGTAATCTTAGTTCTATAGTTTCGTACGATATCTTCAAGTGACATCCGTATCTCAGTACCACCCGAAACTTGTTCATCAGAAGCTCCCTCAATATCATGACTTTTTATCGCTGGACTAGTTGCTTTTCGTAGACTCGAACTCGAGCTCCCGTTTGTATCGTTGAACCTGGTCATCTTGGGGTGCCTATGACTCTCACCCACATGTTTGGTGGAGTTCATCAGAAGTGGGAAATATGTTACGGGATAAAAATTAGTTTCTGTCATCTTCGAGGCAATATTGCTTGGATCGTGTTTAGGAGCTGTGACTGCCGGTGCTGCGTTTTCTTTTCGTGTCGAAGTTGGTTTAGCTGTTGTCAATGTACCATTGCGTCTCGTGGGATGAACTGTACTGATTCTAATTGTACCATTGGTAGATGTAATTCTGGCCGGGCCCTTCGGCCTCGGCCTAGTAGTAACTGTTTTCGGTGGAAGAATGTGATAGGCATTGTGAGAGCCCACCCCATTCGATCTACTCGGCACTACCTTATTTTCTTGCCGTACATTTATCTTGACGTAGTGAGTTGTTTCATTGCTCCTGGCGTCTTTCTTGGTCTTGTCGTCGCTAAATGACACGTGTACACTCTTTCTGGTTACAACTTCTAATGGCGTAGACGACCCTAGCTCGGGTCGTGTGCTCGTTGTTTTCGTTCTATTTGACCGGACAGCAGACTTCAAAGGAGTTGTAATTTTGCTTGTTTTTGTTGTTGTGATGGTGTAAATACCCGGTCGCTGTTGCGCCGTCGGCGGGCTTTTCCGGAGTGCGGCTGTTGTAGATGGACGGTTAGTTTCTGTCGTGGCGGCGGCGGCGACAGGGACGGCGGGGGTGGTCCCGATGGAGGTGGAGGCAGAGGTAATGTCCAATTTTGGGCGGGGGCGCAATGGCCTTCCAATTCCTGAGTTTGATTTGGGTGGTTTTAACGTGGCCACAACGATTTCCGGGTCTTCCGTAGCATCAGCTGTCGAGAACTGTTCTTCGATTAGAAGCTCTGCTGGTAAGCTATCGACTGGAAGGGCAATCCCATGATTTTCAAACTCGTCATCAGGCTCTGCGCGCAAGGGAGTAGAAGTTTTTATTGGCTTTGCGGTAGTTGATGAAATCACTTTGTTAGTAGTCTGTGGTTGAGACGATTCGTTTGGTTTGTCATCTTTTCTTAAAAAATTCCCTAAATTGGAGAATTGTTGCATGATTGGCAATTCAGGCCAGTTATTCGAATCGGCGATGATTTTTCTTATCACTTCCGCTGCATTACTTTTGGAAATATTTCGCTCGTTTGAGTTTCCTTGTGACGTCAAAAGTGTACCGGGACTGTCTGAACTTGAACTGTTATTCCACGAGAAACTCACGCTTCCATTAACATTGGCATTCAAGACAGTCGAGTGTATGCCTTGATTTGCATTGCTCGCTTGGAGATGGACGAGTGATAGGTGATCGCTTGACTGAGACACCGGGGTGTGTTCGTGCTGATCCATATCCGGACGATGTATGGCTATCTCGAAGTCCGCCGGCACCATCGGTCGCCAGCCTTCCTCGTCCGGGCTGCCTGAGTCTTGCGCCGGTGCCGGTGCCGGTGCCGGTGCCGGTGCCGGTGCCGGTGCCGGTGCCGGTGCCGCTGTCGGTGCCGGTGCCGGTGCCAGCGTACTGGCCGCGGCCATCTCGCCGACGCCGACTCGTTGATCAGAGTTTTTATTATTCTTATCGTGCTTATCGTGCTTCATATCCTCTTTGCTTGGGTTGGTGTCTCGTATCTGCGCGTCTACTATTTTGGTGCCATAATGAGGACGAATCTTAGAGCCAGCACTTAGATGCTGATACCTATCTTTGTAAGTGTTTGTGGACAGCACCGTTGGGTTCATGGGGTTATTTTGACCCAACGGGCCCGCGGGGTTCAGCACCATGGCGTTCCCGCGATCACCTTGACTGGGATCTGAGTAACGAATTTGGGTTCCCTTGGCAACGTCTTGCTCGGGAGCGGGGTGGATGGGGCCCATGCGACGCAACATCGAGTTTGGATCAAGATCTACGCTTTCTTCTTCCTCGCTGGCAATTGTAGACGCAATCTTTGAGTCAACGTTGACACTCACATTATTAGATGTATTGCGGTGGCCTGGCAATACTGTTACTCGCTGTCTGGGAGGGAACCGAGTTTGAAATGTTGCCTCGTCAGAAATTGACGTGGAAGTGGTATCGTTTGATAGGGATCGCACTTCTGACGTATCGGGAAGCCCGCCGGGGTCCACTTTTGTTTTGGGCTTTATTTTGGGCAGAGCAGATACAATTCCTCTTGTAAGTTGCTCCTTTTCGGCCGATGGTGTCGACCCGCCTTGCTCTGTAGCATTCTCTTGGGAATAAGTCACGGGCGTTCTTTGAGCGAATGAAGATGGTAATTCGCTTCTAGACGTTAATATATTCGTTTTGTTTTCATGTTTGCGTAAACCCAGTCTTTCAGTTTTTGCACCACTTACTTGCAACAACGTCTGATCTTTCTCTTGAATAATCTCAGTTGGTAATTGCTCAAGTACCAACACGGTGCTCGTGGAGCCTGTTTCAACGCTGGCCGAACTGTTTGTTTTCATTTGCCCACTTTGTGAGTAAGATCTTTCCTCTGATTCACGTTCAGCCGCTCTTGTGTTTGCCTCCCAAATAACCGTTACAGCGTTAAGCGGAGTCGAAGCTTCTGGAATATTTCCACTTTGATGCCTTTCAAAATTTGAATGCTTTGTAACATTCCCCTCATTTTCTTCGTTTTCCTTCACTTCCATAACGCCTCCTACTACATATAAATCATCTGCGGTCACGTTCGTGGTTTGAACACCTGCTTTTCCTGACGACGGTGGACTATTTTCAGCTAGAATTGCTGGATTTATTTCAGTTTCATTTTCAGCCGAATTATCTTCCTTGCTGAGTTCTAAGTTCGATTTCGTAAAAGAGCCCTCGATGACAGGCAAATCTTCAACGGGTTCAGTTTCCGAATCGTTGGTCTTCTTTAAGTGTATTGTATGAGGAGTGGTTAAATTATGATTGCTTGAAACTTTTCTGAGGACTCCATTTCGTATCTCTAAGGATCTATCGTCCTTTATTAATTTTTGTTGCTTCGTGTTGTTTCTATAGCTGCCCGTGTCAATTCGCAAAGCTGCAACAAAAGTTACGGAAATCAATTGTATGCAGGAAAACTATTAAGGCCCTTTAGCAGCTAGTATAGCAAATATTAATCACAAATTGTCTTGTTTATTTCAGACTGCGGTGTGCTCTTACCACCCATATAGACGGCGAGTCCTGCGATTGCTAATACTGCGACGATGACTAGGAACGCGACCACCGCCAAAAGGACTCCGCAGAGTCTGCTCTTGTTCTCTCCTTGGTAGTATGCTGGACTATTGGGGTCTCCCCAAAGCATCCAAGAAGAGGAGCCACTTCCATGAGATGGGTTGAACGACTGCAGCGAATCGCTCAAACACTGCAATAAAGGTAAATCAAATTCAGTCCCGGCTCAACACATCTATTTCTCAATCTTGTCCGACATCTGTATACGTTATGTTGTTGAACTGTATTTGCATTCAATTCGATCACAGATTCTTCTCTTCCTGTTTTTTGTTATTTTGAAATGTTAAATACTTTACGGTGGTTACGCGATTCAGCGGTTTGCTTAGCGAACGGGCGCATTGTTTCCTAATGCTTTCCCGCAGTTAAACGTGCTAAACAAATTTCAATGGCAGTCAATAAGCCAATAATGTCCAATGATAAGTGCCAGGCTCTCTTCACGTTTAGCATGCAATATGTGTCATGGCCGCAAATGTGAAGTCACTTGGTTTCAAAATAGCTACAGCTTGAGCTTCAGCGATTGATATTCGTGGATCGCCGAATGAATAAACCTTTGCCAAAATTGTAAACTAATCAAGTTTATCGAAAATTAGATGTATATTATATGTACGAGGCTTTCCTTATTTCCCATTGAAAACTGCGTGGGTTACGTAAGTTGCTGCGGCCTCCGTTGTATTTGGGACCCTCTTGAACGTAGATAGGATTAGGAAAATCAAAACGTAAGACAAATAACAATAATAAAATATTATAATAATGAAGAGGAAGATCTCACTGTGCGCTAGGAATTTCGCAGTTTTTAATTGAAGGTTGTTTGGATAGCTCTCGAGATGAGTCTCTGTGTATAGGCAATCGCTAATCAAACAAAGTGTAATGATTAATTGTTAAAAGTCACGTGCTTGCTGCAGTATTTCCTAGATCCGACCAAGGGGTCGGAGGGGGGGGGGGGGGGGGGCGCCTCTCGGAGTTCATAGAGCTTTCAGAGTAGGAAAATCGAAATCGGCTTCAGATGCTGCCATCTTTGACTACATAATATAGTCCTGTTTCCCTTTTCTTAGACCATGCAGTTTCCTTGATTCGTCATCGCCACTATCACTTGAAATGTGCGTTTCAATTCAAGTCTATTGAAACTTGAAACTACGCACGATTTATGCACATACGCACTTTTCTTTTTCAATCTAAAATCTTGTATCTAATACCAATCCAGCACATAGTAGTGAAACATAAATTCGTGTTATTGTCAGTGGAAAACAATGCGTAAAAATATTGTCTATAAGTATATACAATATAATATCCCAATGTTATACGTTGCGATTGTGTTAGTTACTATACTCTTTTATAACTGTTTTTTTCATAACAATTACGCGTTGCAAGCAAGTTAATTTAACTATTGTAGATATAACAATACTTCCGTAAGCCATGAAAAAAGGTAGGTAGAGGTCTAGGTATCGTAATCAGTGGCGGCACCGGCTGGCCGCGTGCTCGTGTGGTGTGATGAGCTAGTGAGCGCAACTGCCCACGCGCATATTATACAAGATATCCACTTCCTTCCGGTGTGGCACGTGTAAAAATGCGATCATTAATTTTATAATGCACCACTCTTGCTTAGCGCCGAGCAAGCCATCTACCTATCTTGACTGGTAATTAAAATCTGACGGCAACGATCTTGAGATCACTATGCGCATATCTAATGAGATCTACCTAAATCGTAGTGTCGCTTTGGGAAAATCAAAATTACTTTGATGTTTATTTTATTTTATTGGGCAGGCAATTTCGGTGTGGGAATTCACTTGATTGCTCTCAATGCTACCGTTTAAATAAAATAACCAGAAATGTCCTTTCATTGTTATAGTACGGTTTCTTTCGAACGGTCGAGAATGTGAAAGATTTCGGAGAGTTTTGTTCGATGCGTCTACTGTATAATAATAATGTATATTATAGCTGCACAAGTTAGTTATATAAATAGGTGTATCCCCCCGTGGTCATCTTTGGAATCTAGACGCGGTTTACCGTTTTTTGTAACTAATTTGTATAATGTATACTTAGCACATTACTCAGTTAATATTTTTCTGATCTCACTGATGATTTAATCGAGCCGTATTGATAGCCCTCGGCAGCTTAATACCAGATACCAGATGATGCCACCACACCGATGATTAATTCTAGCGAGGCCGTCACCACTAGATTCATGATAATTATACCAGTTGATCGGGCCATACATATCCATCGATCCATTCATATATTCACACCAATCAAGCTGTCCAAGTAACAGGCTCAAGCATCCAATACAATTTGATCAAACCCATGAAACCCAGCAGACGTGCTGGTTACTAAAATGTCCTTAGATATTGTGTCATGGGCAATTTTTAGCGACGATTACTCGAAAATTGTCCTTCATTAAACCGAGAATACGTATCATCAAAAATCATATCCCCGCGCCAATAATGAGTTAAGCATTCCGAATTGTTCTCTCGGTCCGTGGTTGTGGTACGTGAGCGGTAGGTGCTCGAGGAAGGAAGGGTATTCCCGTTCATCTGCTCGTTGCTATGGGTTCGCTGCTTCGGTTGCCGGCGCCGACGCCGACGCCGACGTCCTGTCCGCCGTGACTCCATGGCCCTGGCCGTTCTGGTACAATGTCACCGTTCAATGCTAATCCTTTTCGTCTGAGGATCACGATTTTGCCTTGCGCTTATGGCTGGCAACACAACGCTAATCCGCAGTTTCCCTGAGCACAGGAAATTACTCGTGAATTGTCGTAGGTACTCTATACCTTTTTATTTGCTAGAATTAACATGAATTGGTGCAGTGTTGAGAGAATGCCGAGGGTCCTACAGCTTACTCCTTGGTAGCCATCTGTAGCCTGAGCGCGCAAAATTTTCAACGCTTATTCCGTTGGAAGTTGGCATCGGTAGCAAGTGTTGTCGAGCATACCAATTTTATTAAGATACTTGGTTCTTCTAAAAGCAATGCAAATCTTCTTGGAAGAATTCAATTCTCACTTGTATTTTAATAGCGCGAAAACTTGTGTCCGTCATTCTTTTTGGTTTCCAACGCATTTAATTAATGTCTAGCAACGAGTTTGTCATCAATCACCAAACGAGTCTCTAGTAAAGAAAAGAATGAAGAAAAAGTTACCATCCTAATTTGTAGTTGCGTTTAAAATTTTTAATTTCTGTCTACCAAACCAAACCATTATCAGAAACGCTGAACCGCTGGAAGTCGAATGGTCAGCTGCTGTTGTTCGTTAGGTGGTGCTTCTTATTACTTGGTGGTGGTCTTTTCAATAATGAAGGTAATTAATATTTGGGTCAGGTGTTTGAAACATCGAATCTTCAGAAACTGGCAGCCAGTTAAGGAGCCCATGAAATCGTTTTTGCAATTCCTGTCAGACAATAAAGTGCAGATGGGCAAGGAATAGCATACGGATTTAGTTTGGTAACTCATGCATGATGAACACAAGTGTCGAGTAGTTTTCAAGGGTAATGACCTACCTAGTAGGTACCATACAAGGTGCCGGCTGGCTTCCTCAAGTGTTACAGAAGGCAGAATATATAGATGATCAAGAGATTACTTTGATACGATCATATCACCAATTCCTATTGTACCGGTAAAAATGAAATGAGAGGACTGCCGCCCATGGGCCTAACATGTAGATTAGATTGATTGGCCCTGAAAATGTATGAAACGGTGAATAACATAACCAGAATCACAGGAAACAATCTTGAATATCAATTGAAGGACACGTGCAAGTGTACGTATTCGCGTTCATACATACAATACCGACGTTAATTCTGATGAGCAATGCCAATTGTCTGAGACTGAAACCGGCAAATTTCAAAAGTAAATACTGCCTTTCACACCCTCCGCTTAATCCATTGTAACATAACATGTAAAGATTGAAAGTAACTTGAGACTCCTCAACCTGATACTAGTTTTAATTAATGGTTACCTGTTTTGTTACATATTGTTAGATGCGCTGCTGGCTATATAATTTACTTATTAAGGTACTGTTAAAATAGTAAAGCGTAAAATATTAGCTAACAATTTGGAAAAAGCCCCCACCACAATTTTCATTTTCGGTTAAGGAACCTTATACACCGTTAATTTCATGAATAAAATATTTCAAATAAAATAAGACTGAATTAAAATTAAGGGTCCGTAAATCCTAATGCGATTTATTCACTTTCGGTCAATACCCTTTTAAAAATCGCTCTTTTTGTGTGTTGCTATTTTATGACGTATGTATTCCAAAGTTTTTTTTAAACTAAAAATCATGATATGGAATGAATAATTGGATTTGATTAAATATTTTGCTATAGCCCAGGGGCAAGGTTTTTATATTTTTCCAGGGCTGAAACCATAAAATGTACATAAATTGTTTTCTTTAATGTGAAGTTCTACATGCATAATTAGTGTATAGGTACTACGTACATAATTATGGTATGTTTTTAACCAAAAAACCTTGAACTCGGCAGTGAAATTCTCAATTTTTTATCGTCTTTTCGCGATCTCGTTTAGCCAATAAATAAAGAATACATTGATACGCTGGTGTGAAGAGGAACAGGCACTTTTTACATGACCGCAAGTTACTTTGTCTGATTGTCATTCATGAAGATCCTGTGAAGCATTGTTTGCAATATAAATTGCCCATGCAGGTGTGCCTGTTGCTACCAGGTCCTATATATTATTTACCATCTTACTAAACATTATGTTGGTTAAGTTTAAGATGGTAAATATGTAACCTCTCCAGTGGCATATATAACAATTTAGTGGAAATCACGCATTTTCTTCAGTCGATAGCACCTATACCCACCAGATAAGGCACAAGAAAGCGATTCCTCACCAGTGACCTAAACATTTCATCCGTTGTTACTTCTCGCTCTTGATCGCTCAAAAAGACAAAAAATTAGCTTCACTTTCAGCTTGTTCGAGCGTTAAGATCAGTGATTGAAACGTCGGATAAGTTCGACCAAGTCTTGAAAATGTGCAAAGATCCTTCGCTATTGTGCATCACAATTACTGGTAAGTAATGTTAAATGCTGTAAAATTGTGCTCCTTTTGTGTTTCCCTCTCTGTTGCTTAAAAAAATGATTGAAAAAAATGAATTTCGGTTACACATCTTATATAAATAGATTCGAGTTTATCGTATTTAAATATGATACCGATCAAAATAGACACTTTTAAATGATAACAGAAGAAAATAAATCTATTTTCGTGCCAATGACTGATTTGGCCAAGATTCGCCAAGATGTTCGCCTGACAATCGATTGGAAAGGGAAAGCCACGAGTTTCTGCTGAGCTCACAATAATTGGTGTTAAGATCCAAACATTCACGATCAACTAGTCAAGTACAAGGTCAAGATCACATCTCATCACGCTTATATATTTTCAGTTAATATGCATTTAATTGTCATTGGACATTTTATAACTGAAATCTATAATTGACATCACTGTTCAGCCTTCACTACTTGTGGGGTCAAACAGCTAACGCTCATAGCTAATACTGTCTTTATGAGCGTATTTAATTTGCACGAATACTGTGAGATCGTATCGCCCTCTTAACATATTTTGCAGCAAACGGGTTTGTAAATTTTATGTAATATCCAAGTATGATCATCAACTGCCATGCCGAGTGATCTTGCAATTTACTCGTGCGAGTTACGCTTCTATCGTCTCGTTTATTCTATTCGTTTCGCGTTTGTGTTTACGTACCGATTCCAATAATAATTTTTAACTGTCATGACTCGTGATTCTTGGCACTTAGATTTTCTGGTTTTCTTTCGGTAGGACACATTATTTTTCCGTTGTTCAATTCGTGCATTAAAGTCTTTCGAAACCAAACAAGGAAGTTCCCAATCCCTTCGACCACATTTTAACTTCGACGTCTTCGGACTGACTGGCGCGAGAAGATGATACGTATGCTTGATCAAGCGAACGCTCAAAGTAGAAACATTAAATTATTTTAGCAATATCTGATCTAGATGAAATTGCCGGTGCAAAATCATCCCAAATTCAAAGAAATTATAATGCTGGTGGCTTCAGACAAGATTGTATAACAACTAACAAGAAATTTCAACTGGGAAATAAAGCCCTTAGCAGTTTGAAATGCAGTCTTAGCAGTTTGAGTCACAACGATGGGATATAATTACATTTCTACGTTAAAGAGATGTTTAGTTGCAGTCTCTCGTTTGTTGCTATTGGCTTGTGTAAAGATTGGGAAAATAGATTGCTCATGCAACGTTACCTAGAAGATTTTATTGTCTGCTAAATGAACGAACGATCTAATGTGTTTGTATCTAGTAGGTATAGAATATAATATGTTATATAATACGTCATTAATGAGTGATTACCACCCAGACGATTTTTATTTATTATGTGTGCGTTGTGACTTGTGACAGACAAAGATGTTACGTCTGAGCAATTTACGAGACACGATTTTTTTGCCGAAAATTGCCAAGTTTACTCGGCTATCCTCATCCAAGAATTTCTTTCTTATATAGGTAGAATATGATTGTTGTCTAATTATGGCGGATGTCGCTAAAGAAGCCTAGGGATACATGTGAGTGGGATCAAGAACAAGAAGAAGATTCGTCTACCTGCTTCTTCAATATTGCAATAAGACGGCAAGGTCGTCCATATTCTTTTGTGCTGGACCTTGAGAGTTGAGACCCATGGGATCATCTTCTCATCTTGCAAACAATAAAACATAGCTAACTCTCATTTTTTTTGCCAGGTACATCATCGCCGATAATTCTGAGACAGAGGATCGACCAGACCATCATCTTTCAGGGTTCAGCCGATTTTTTTGTCCCAAGTAGTCTCGTCTCATCTAATTCAGACGTTCTTTCAGCGGGTTTGTAGTATGGCATGGGCAATGATCATTGTACTGAATGACTTGCGACTTATTCTACGGTTTACACATAATTGTTGATGCCTATGTAAATCACAAACCAAACATTGGGGGGGGGGGGGGGGCAGATAAGTCTACATATCAAATGTCTGGCATCTAATCACTTAGAATCTTCGACTTTTGCTTATTTCTGGCTTGAGGTACCCCGTGTTGCGTGCCGCATAGCTGGAAGGTGGTCACATGATGGTCGAATTCGTTCATATCGAGTGCCACGAAAGGTTGTCATTCTCTCATACTCGTAAAACGATTAGAATATATTATCGTAACTGGTAAATATTGACAATTATAATACGTTCAAAGGACGCGGTGACTTGAAAATGGTGAAAGTGCCATTTTGGCGCGAATATTTAAACGAGAATTATTTATATGTAACGTATTCATATCATGAAAATACTGACACAAAGTGTTTTGTGGTTTTTATTTGTATAACCCGTTACCGTTTCTTTCAATGTACGAAAACATGGGCACGGCGCCGATGCGCTTACGGATGGATTTGCATGTATGTTAACTATGTCCAAAGAGACTTACCTGTCGTTGCAGTGGCGGACTCGTGTAAGGGGTGGGCAGATAAATGTTGTTCGAAGTCGCCAGGGTTGCCCTGTTTTTTCTCTTGTTGCTTGAAATTGACGCCATTGTAATAATTTATATTTCATAAACCACCGATTACACGATTATTTATAAGGAGTCATTGTAACAAACTAATGTGTAAACCACTGCGATCCTTCTTCAATGCATTTTCACATTCTTTAAATAAATGATGTCCGATAGAGACTATATAAAAAATCACAACTAAATAATACAAACTGTTGAGATGAGGGAATTCACATATGCGCGCAAATATTTAAACAGTGGTTAATCAAGTCACAACAATTAATTGTTGTATTCCACAAAGAAGCTAAGACGCTGAGCGATTTTGATATTAAATTTTTGCTGTTCTCTCGCCGTTGTCTCGTGCGTTTTTCAGACCAGAGCTTTGCTAGTTGTGTCTTTGAAAGTGAATTTATATTTACTAAACCATCTTCATATAATTCAGTCGGTGGTATCCCTTCCGTAACCATCTTACCTCACACTTGAATATTACCGTCAGCCAATCACGGGCCGTCGGAGTAGAATACGCTCCTGGCGGACGAATGCGTTTACCAAGAGTTCATTGTCATTAGGCAAGTTTACCCAGTGCGGCAAACCATACAACTAGAAGTTCCTTCACCTTCAAACGAATGGTTCAAGACCAATGACTTTTTGCTTTAGGGCGAGAATCGATTTTGTTTAATACCAGAGTATAATACCTACACCGATTTAATTATTTAAGCTTGTGTTACGCTTGTATTAAAGGCGAAGCACTTGAATTAAATTAGTGATCAATGGATTGCTGAAGGCAGTTTGATTTCCAACAAAGTTTGCTCATGCACTCATGTGCTAAGTTAATGTGTGCAATTATGTTGACAAAACAAAAATAAAATATGAGTACGTGTAATAATAAATAAAAAAGTGGTGAAGGAGCGGAATGAATGGCAACAGTAAATGCAGCCCGCTGGTGCAGTCATGTTCATTAATTTTACAAGGCGTGAAGTGGCTAGCCATGGGTTGCAACTGCAGCCGTGTCGTTGTGGGTAACATGGACTAGTTTAGCGCTGTCCAACTCAGCACGCTACGAACCACCCTTACTGAATCCTACACTTTTACCTGCTGAATCTTACTGAATCCTGCCCGATCGACACTCTTACCTTCTGAATCCTGCACGACCGACGCTTTTACCTGCTGCATCCTGAAATATGAACGTCCAACGTCACAGTGGTTGTGCGAGTCCTCAATGCTCGAAGATGCACCCTGTGCGCAGCAAATTGATTAAAATAAGATAAAAATACGAAACGATTGAAATCTACATGGTTGGTGCCTGGTGGTTAAGGGATCGATTTAACGATAGGCAATTTAGAAAATGCTGACCTTGCGGCCTGCAAGGTCCACACCAATTAAGTGTGCTGATAAGTTTCTTACTCATAATTATTAGGGTGGGTAGCCGCCCTTAACAATTTTCGCTTTATGAACTGCATGGTTGCCCAATGATGTTCGCCGCAAGCAAACGTTGCCTTGTGAATGTCATCACGTTGCCCTTTGCCGAATGCTCACCCCACTCCCCCTCCACTCTCCTATGTTATCAGAAGTCAGAACTGTCTATAAATAGAAGTCTGTAGCTAGAAGTCAGCCTAGAAGTCTGCCTATGAAGTCAGAACTGTCTATAAATAGAAGTCTGTAGCTAGAAGTCAGCCTAGAAGTCAGTCTAGAAGTCTGCCTAGAAGTCAGAAATACACAATAATAATATCCTGTGTCACCTAGGCAGCAGAGATATGCAACCAGCTTCGCACGCTCGAAACTTAAGATTGCAACAGTTTCAGCCTTACGGAATTTTGAAGTTCTGGTTTTTTTCTGCCGTTCTTTGAGTGGATGTATGGTGAACCTTTTTTGCTTGCTAGCTATGTAAATATATTTGCTAATTTTGATATCTTCGCTCCTTAGCACTGCCAACAAAGTTTTAAAAAAATAGCGTAAAAATCGATTTATTTCAATTTTTTTAATCCTTTTAATACCAATTGGCAATCATTTCACATATTGCATTCCCTGCAAAATCAACATGACTCTGACAAAAAATCTCATTGCTCTGCATTCAATTGTATTCAAATGCAACTTAAATAATTTGTTTGTTCTGCCTTCATGTTTTTGTATGAGTTAATTGAATTTAATAATTGAAATTCCAAAAATTTAAACAGCATTAACATAAAGACAATAAATTTCAAGAGGAAACGTATTTTGGTTTTCCTAGTCTCAGATCTAATACTGTTAAAAAAATGTTGGAAGTTTTGCCAGCCCTCATCACGCTGCCTGATCAACTCTGCGCCGGAGATTGTGTCATTATGTACAGTCATTTGAAAGCTGAAAGATACTAGCGGCTTAAAAAGCAATAAAATGAAAATGAAATTCAGAAGTTGCAAAATAAATCACTGTAGCGTGTTTGCATAAATGTTTATTCACTTTTCAGGTAAAGTGGAACCCGACACGCAAGTCGAATGCAGTACGAGCTGGCTTTAGCGTACTATCCCGTATCTGAGCAGTGATCGAACCATAGACTTTGAGACCAAGTGCTCATCAACCTTGTTTGACAGTGACAACGCTAGCACTACCCTCTGTGACACACCCTGCAATCATAACATCAGTTACAGGGACGGTCCAGAACCAACTTTCAGCATTGTTTGCAGTTTTAATAAACATTATTATTTTAATTATACTAATATTAAATCAATTGTTATAATAAGAATGAAGCTCATACGTGAAACTTTGACACTGGTGAATACTGAGCAATGTGTGTGTTGACGAAAATAACGCAAATTCTTATTTACAATTTACCTACGAATGTGTATAATATTATTATATGAACTGTAAACTTACAAAAAAGGTATGGTTAACACAACAAAATGTTATTAATGCCATTATTTTCGATATGGATCTATTCAGAAACAGAGCCTTACCAAATTTCGCAATAAAGAATGCCACTAGCCATCTGCCTTGGCGCCTTCAGAAATCAAACCGTAGCTATATCATAGTTTCATGCTTTTGAATAGTTTCTAAAATGATAAGTTTTTCATTCTGAAGGTATACATTGGCTTAGTTACATTCTTTAATGTCGTCTGCGCGCTGTCTCGAAGTAGGTATTACGTATATTTCTTTGTCGATAAAGCATCCATAATTCGTTGAAAAGTTTGTGAGCTCAGGTCAGTACTTTGAGGGGGCTGGTACATGTCACCTGACCTCTTCCACAGAATATCTTCGTCCGCTTCATCTTCGGTTGGGGGCTCGTAATTGTATTTGGCATAGTAAACAGCCGCAAACCCCGAATATATAAGCAGAGCAGCTGTAAATATTTGAAACACTGCCCAAAACTTGTATGAGCCTTCGTTGATTATAAAATCGTAGTACCCATTCGAAGAGTCGCTTACACCGCCTGCTTTTCCCATTTCCCGTGCCTCGCTGGAAGAGTCGTCGTCTTCATATTCGATGCTTTCTCCATCGCCAGATGAGCGTTTCAGCCTGGAAAATTGCAAACACATTTTATAATTCCATTGCTATGAAAACGCTTCTTTGGTAGGTCATTCGTCCACTTTAGGGTGATTTACACGTGAAAACTACCAGACTTGTTGGGAATCCAAACAATGACAAACAGTCTTTTTATCCTATTTTTGTTTGTATGCCATTGTCCTTACATTATCATTATCCTTATACATTATCCTTATACATTATGCAGAACAACATTTCGTTGTAAATTTTCTGGGTTTCTCGGAAAAAGGTATGAAATTATTTGTCCGCCCCAACAGTAAAAAACTATTGGTAGAATCCCGGGTAAATTTTACATGGAGCAGAACAACAGTCTCCTCATGGTCAAGAAGATTTTACTATCATATTTCTAATATTGGCTAATAACGTAATTTTTTTAAACAAATTATTATTTTGCAAATATCCTGCATTTTGAAAATAACGGTCAACAAGTGCCATTAAAAAAATGTGAACTTCGTTCATGAAGCCTCGAGCAATATGTTCGTATGTGTGTTTGTGGTTTGTTTGCAAATATGTTTATTTATATATTATTGGACAAGACAAAAAGTGTAAAAGTATGAGTGAACGAAAGATGTGTTTGTGGCAATCAAAATGTTCACAGATCGGACATGATACCCGTAAAGCGTTTACCTTTCAATGCTCCTCGAATAATGCAAAGATGAGTTCGAACTAATATTGTGGTGCACTTCCGACTGCATAGGCACCCTGATGTAAGTGGCTTCAACTTTAGGCAGCACGAAAATCATCAAGCAGGAAAGGTAAAGTGCCATCACTGGCCAGGGCACTGAAATTGACTTCATGTCTACAAAACAGAAACACATACTCATTACCTACGGTTAGCACTTCGAGGTTGGAAACGTGAAATGAAATAATGGTAGACCAAGGATATTTCCGAAGCTATATGCAATCCGCACAGCGTCAAAGAGATTTAGGTTGCATACTCGTAAGTTATTTTCGTAGATTGGCTTTATACATGACCAATATTTGGAGTTAAACAAATGTGTGCGCTAATTGTTAACAATAATTGCTCGAAGATTTTTTCCCAAATCCCAGAGAAATACCGTTAGACATACACAAGTGTATAAGATTTGCAAGCTCAATCATTAACAGTTACCCACAGACGTAGTGTTTTCAAGTTTGTAAATGAGAGTCGTGACAACTCGTAGAGATGAAGACGTTAACTCGTCAACTAAATTATGCAAATGCATTGATAGGTACGTTTCTGAACGTTACATACCATCTCGTGACCATCTCGTTTTCAATAAAAGTTTAAAATGGCTGGGTTGAGTGAAAATGCGCATGCAGGATGTGAAATTCACATTCCGGGAGATCCAAAATATCCGGGCTATCATCACAGTGCTAATGAATTTTTACTGTAGATTTGAAATCTAGTGTAATATGAATGTAAATGATAAATTCAATAGTATTAAGCATTAAGCATATATGTACGAATACATGTTCAAATTAATCGTAACTGAAAAATAACTTTTGGTACAGATAGACAATTGAAACAGGTATGTCAGTTGCTGAATATAAAAATTCCTTAGCATGCCCTGCAGTCGTTTAGTTCTGCCTACACGTTTTAGTAAAGCATTGATGATAATATATATTGTACTTACCTTTTTGATATTATTGTCTGCTTATTTAATAAGCATTTCTGATGATATTTTGAAGATTATAAAATATATTGAAAAATAGTTCGAAGCCAGATTGATTGGAAAAAATCTCAAAATGGTCGATGGTGCTCAACGGTGTAAGACTTGGAGACCGACTGAATATGTAATTCTCTTTTACTGATATTTTCATATATTTTCCCCTCACTGCCCCACCACCTTGTCAACTCATACTTCGGCTAATAATTAATGCAGATCGATTTTCTACTAAGTAAGTTCATACAGCTTGCTAAACAAACAAGATAACGGCAGCAGCATACACTGCGACAGTTCTAATTTATAAGGTACGCACACGTTTCAAGTTTTCTCTTCGAAAAGCGAATTCCACGATAAATACATCAATCAAGTATTTGTCTTATCCGAGATTTGTATGTATTTAACAAATTATTTTCCAATTTGCACTACATTCTACCTACCTTATTTTGCTAATTTAATATATACTTACCGACTGTACAGTGGGGTTTTAATTCATAAAAAATCCACGTGCCTCGCATCCTTGGAATAACACACCTTTTTTCTACACTGGTGCAAAGAACAGCGAGATCCAATTTGCACCACAGAGATTCGAACAGGAGTATCAAAATGACCATCTCGGTTCATAGGGCTACCATATTATTTTGCCTTTGTGTGCCATTTAACACAATCAATCGTTTCTTCCTGTTAAATGATTGGAAGTCGTGTGTGGACGATTTGGTCCACATTTGCGTCTGAAGCTGCTTGAATTGGCTAGCTTATTTTACCATTAGGTCGAAAATTCTATAGCCAATTACGATTAATTGCTGAAGGCAAATTTAAAATCGAATGGAGCAAAATGTTATGAAAATTCAAATCAATTCAAATTTGAACTGTTTGCATTTTACTGTATTTTTATTTCGTTCTTTATTTCCACATCTGCATATTTTGAGAGGATTGAACAAGATTATTTTCTTCATGAGGATTTTCAGGACAAATTTTAAGCACAAGTAATCGCACTTAGTTTTCTTTTATTAATACAAAAAATGTGTTACAAATGCATATATTTATTAGCCGCTTCCTGCATGCCTTTCACCACGTGGTCCGTCGTTTCATTCAGCAGCGCCCTGGAACCCCGTCCCGCCCAATCTCCCGACTCTCCGTGGTGAGGATAGTTGATTTTGTGTCTCGCTATTGACTTCAAAATCAAGGCTGTTACGTAAATGATAAAATAAACACTGAAATATAGCGGTACAAACCATAGTTTCCTTCCTATATAATAGTAACTGTATGGCTTTTTATTCAGTCGATCTTCACTCTCGTGATCTTCCATCATTTCCGGTTTCTCCTTGTGGTGGTGTTTATGGTGAGCGGTGTGTGTATATTTGTGTTCAGGATCATGCGCAGATTCAGGTTCATATTTGTGTTCGTGTTCATGTTCGTGTTCTTGTTCGTGTTCATGTTCGTGTTCATGTGGAGCCTTTATATGTTCGGGCGGTTCAAAAAAGTATTTCTCATCCTCGTGGACCGGTGGCTTTGGTGCAGCCTCTTCTTTTGCCTTCGATGGTTTTTTTGGCTTCTTCGTCTTTTCCTCGTCAGGATGGTAGTAATACTCATTGGTTTCAGGCTGGAATAGCCATTCGTCGTGGCTTGGACGATGACTCTTGTACCCTGGATGAGGGGGTGTCTCGGGGCTAGGGGGCATCAGTTTTTCGGGAGGCACGTCTCCATGACCGCTTTGAATGAACATTTCTGGTTTTGGTTTTGGCTTCGGTTTCTGTTTTGGTTTCGGTGGTTTGTATGTGTCTTCTTCGTATGGTGGATGTTCTTCATAGCCAGGTTTATTTTTAGGGAAGACAAATTGATGATCCTCATAAGGATCTTCTTCATGCTTTGGAGGCTTGTTGGGAGGTTTGTAGGAAGGAAAATCCGAAGGATCACCTTTAGGACCCATCTGGCTCTCTTCTGGGGGAGGGGTGTACGAATATCCTTTAGGAGGTCCTGATTCGACCATATGCTTTTTGGGAGGTTTGAAGGGAGGAAATGCAAGAGGAGTATCTTCAGGGCTCATTTGGCTTTCTTCTGGAGGAGTGTACGAGTATCCTGGAGGAGTTTCTGATTCGGGCATAGATCCAGGTGGCGAACCTGGCATTTCAGAGTCTGGCATGTTCGATTTTGATGGCCCTGGTTCAGATTGAATAAAAGGAGGACTTTTTTCAGGTTTTTTTGGTGCAGTTGTATCCGGGGGTGGGTAACCATACCCATTTTCGGAAGGCGCCTCAGCTGAAGGGCTGAAATCAGGTGCATAGGGAAGAACTGGTCCCTTCTCAGGGGGCTTACTGTCCTTTGCGTCGTAACTAGTGACAGGGGGACCATCATCGTACGACTTCTGAGGAGGTGGGGGCAAATACGTGTTCAACGAATCACTGAAATCCGGCTGATAGGGAAGCTGCACAGGCATTGTTGGTCTTCTCGAGGGTTTTCCTCTGCTGGATTCAGGCTTCTTAACTCTGGTTCTCGTGGCCGCATACCTGTCCTGAGCAAACTGCGGAATGTGTACTGCTCCTGGTTGAAAGAAAGAGTCGTAGGAGAGCTTTTTGGGGGTGAGCGCTGCGTGGAAGTCGCCGTGGCCCTTTGGAGGCGCGGCGGGCACGTCCTTGTAGCTTCGACCACCGTTGGACGCATCTTGAATCAGAAAAATCAAATAAATAACAAAATACACCGATCTCGCTGAGTGACGAAACAATTGATAATCCCAAAACGTTTGAATTTGAAATTATTACATTTTTTTACACTTTTTAAATTTACAGTGCACATTAGTGGAATTCAAAACAAAGAGTCCCATCCGTGCTGTTATGCTTTGTCATATTTGAATATTGTTTTCTAGTATTTGAAGCACAGAAATCGAAGTTACCTTCGCTGGTAGTTTTCATCGGCAGGCCCTCATTCATGTGGTTCTCTGGATTAACTGTCAAATAAACACTTGAGTTGTCAGGGTAGACAATTTGCTGCAACCCGGCACCTCCACAGCAACTGCTATTCGTTCTAACTTGGTCCTCAGCTGCTTTCGTCACATTTTCACTCGATGATAATTCAGCAGGCAAGATTCCCGAACGCGAGACTTTGGCGTAGTTCGTTGCAAACATGGAGGTGTAGTCTGACGGGGGACTTGGTTTTGACTCACTCCGCCCCAAAATTAGCAGATAAAATCCACAAAATAAGATATTGGCGTTCCACCTTCGTTCCATGACGATTTCTTCAGTTATGGCAGACGAAAGATGAAAAACACTTCCTTTTTATGAAGATGGTTGTGAGTTGTGTGCCCCTGTGAGCTGTCTGCGGTGGTGGGGGTTGTTTTGAGTACCCCTTTCCCTCCATTCGAATGCGCGACACATCTTATCACGTCGAGATGGAATTACCATATATACGGTACATGTGTATCGGTATATGCATTAGCATAGAACCCCGTTAGCGAGGCAGTAATCAGGCGATCAGGTCCATGCTTCTTTCTGGAAACTGCCGGCCATGTGTTGACCAGGCAATTAAGATGCGGTGATCTTTACGCTCTGAGTAAGCGCCTCGTCGCGAGCGCCTCCGCTGGACCCAGCCTCCCATTGATTCGACCACTTTGATAGGCAATGACATTGTCACTATGAAAACAGCTCTTAAAATGCCATGAAAATACAATCCTAATTGATTGGTTTTAATTTATTTCGTTTTAATTTATTTACAATATGAGAATTCTTTCTATCCTCCGCTGGACCCAGCCTCCCATTGATTCGACCACTTTGATAGGCAATGACATTGTCACTATGAAAACAGCTCTTGAAATGCCATGAAAATATGCAATCCTAATTGATTGGTTTTAATTTATTTCGTTTTAATTTATTTACAATATGAGAATTCTGACAAGGATAACGTGAACTTTACACGTGGGACTACATTAATATTATACATCTTATGTTACTTTAAACAATACTGTTTACGTGCAGGATAACCTCATATTTCTAAAAAATGTACACAACGAAAGACATGCGAGTTTTCTTCAAGTGATTAGATATTATTCTCTCCTCGATATCTGGCTTTTAAAATACAGTAACGGAACCAATTTTTTCTTTCTATCCGTACCATTATTTTGATACCGGAAAATTGTCTAATTAGACCTATATTCATTAGCCAACCAGACATTAAAAATAACAATGATTCATTGGTTGGGTAACTGATACTTGATCAAAAGTTGTAAAACTTTCCTTTTTAAAATAACATTTTCGATACAAATTGGTAAAGAAGTAAATTTACAATAAAATGCAATACTGATATAGATACCTAATTAAAAATGTCAGGAGTAAAATTACTTGGTGCTTTATCCATGGTCAATTGGTTCCATGGTAGGGTTTGTTTACGGTGAGCCACATATGATCACTTTATATATTACTAATGTATTAAACGGTTGCCACGATAAGTATTCGGTAAGTTTAAAGATTAATTGATCTAACATTTTCTCCAATCAATAATATCTCGTACCAAATTTGTACCGTGTGGAGTCGCTGCCACTAGCCTATCTCACTGTTGTACGCTGGTCACTTTGCTTTTTCTTCAACTTCAGCTCCTTGCAGCTTTGGTCCACTGTCGCCCGAATTTTTTTCATCCTGCTCATTATCACCAACAAAGCCCAGGTTCACTTCCTCCTTTCCTCTGTCCTGAGACTCATCCCCCTTGCTCCCTTCGTCACTCGGCATTCCGTTTTCCTTCACTTCACTCCCTAAATTACCGTAAGTTTTATTCAGATCTGTTTTATTAATGGGTAACATTTCGCTCTTGAAGTCGTTACTTTTAGGAACTCCATTCGGCTTCTCTTGGATAGGCATGGCGTTCAAGCTGCCCACGTCTACCTCAACCACGTTTGTCGCTGTGTTCTTTGGCTTCTTCTTGACGATGTCATTTCCCTGCCGCATTGGCCTCTTACGCAAGAAGAACTTGTTAAAGAAGAAATATATGAATCCAACGATGAGACACATGACAGCAAATATTCTGTATGTCTGACGCGTTCCAAAGCCTTTCATCAAGTAGCCTCCGACCAAACTGCCAGCTCCTTTGCCTGAAACAGGAATGGACGGTAATTAGTTTTCCAGAGCATGGAGCCTGGTTTATTAGTGCAACTGTGCTGGTCCCTCAGAACCTGCGCTCAGATTAAAAGCATGTGGTTTAAAATACGGGACCACACTTTCCCAGCCAATAACATTGGCTTGTGGATTTTATTGGCTGTCACTTATTGATAGCAGAACTACCCTGGCCTCCTTCCTAATGTCACCAAAGTCCAACGTGTCGAATGTCGACACTACGTTGGCGTCAATTGTTTCCTCTGTGCTTTACGCACATGTGTCACACAGTGGTGGCACCATAGTGACTTTAGCACCGACTTAGCACCGACGCTAGGTAATCAGATCACTAGTCATCATGTATAATTCCCCTGTAAACTTATTCTATTGCTTTTTTTCCTCGCGAGAAGAGGCGAAACTACCTTGTTATATATACAACGCTCTCGCCTGTGGATCTTTGCATGGATATCGATTACCCGGGTTAGCGAATCTAGGTTCCGGGTCCCCGATGCGAGAAACAAATCTGCAATGAATCGGGTTGCATTTTTCACTGAGACTGGCTGGAAAACCGGCAATACCCCTTGGGCAACACCTCATGGGCAATACCCCTTGGACAACACCTCATGGGCAATACCCATTGGACAACACCTCATGGGCAATACCCCTTGGATAACACCCCTTGGACAACACCTCATGGGCAATACCCCTTGGGCAACACCTCATGGGCAATACCCCTTGGACAACACCTCATGGGCAACACCCCTTGGACAACACCTCATGGGCAATAACCCTTGGACAACACCTCATGGGCAACACCCCTTGGTCAATTCTCATTTTAAGATATGAGCTATAGGGTAATCAGAATCAGAAAGTAACTTTGGATGCTGCATTTTGCCACAATTGGAATGGAATGGCCATTGTAAATGAATATGGCTCAAAGGGCGAGAAAGCATTTTTGTAGGCGGTCACTGGCCAGAAGCAATGCGACACTCTCGTGTCATATTTCCAATGTTATTGTAGATTTGTTTCAAGCGTCCCACATGTCCCTCATCGCATCGCATCGCATCGCATTGCATCGCATCACATCGCATCGCATCGCATCGCATCGCATCGCATCGCATCGCATCGCATCGCATCGCATCGCATCGCATCGCATCGCATCGCATCGCAGACGTAGAATCTGGACGCTTACCGACGCCGTAGTAGAGGCCTCCCAGCAGCCCTTGGATGCTGGTGTCGGTGGTCGTGGTCGACAGTTTGGCCGCGTAGGTCACCGCTGCTGTGAAGCTGAGGGAGGAGGTCACAGACTCCATCGCCTCGAAGATCAGGCAAAGCCATGGGTTGTAGATCAACGAGTATCCTGAAATCGAGCATTGGCATTACTAGCATGGTTCGAGGCGGTCGCTCTGGCCTGCGCTGGAGTGTGTACTAAGGCCACTTATCACGCACATGTGTCTTGCGGATGTGCATACTCCACAGGCGCGGCGAGAAGTAATACAGATGCAGCTAAGCCATGATCCGAAGCATTGCCAATTTGATAACATATTTACCTGTTAGTCGAATTGCATAGAAGATGAATCCGATGAAAAGGACATTAGCATGGCCTATTCGGTTAATAATCGGTCCAGAGAGAACTAATAGAGGAATTCCCGCAATTCCACCAACTGTAATCGTGATTCCCATCAGGGACCTTGAGGCGCCAAGGTCCTGCAGAAGCCAAAACAGGAAGCTTTCCAAATATCCCCACGCGGTTCCTGCAAGTAACAATGGCATAATGCATGATTATGTCAATTATATCGCGATGTGCGCTGTATTTCTGCATGCTGAGGCTAATTGCTGCTTGTCATACATCATCTTTCTTGATGAAAGGCAAATAAACATAATGACCGGGAATTTAATTTCAGAACGAGACAGACGTGTCATTGTGTTATAATTATAAGTGTGGTATTTTTCTTTTTTGGAAAAAATGTGTTTGATAAGTATAATTTTCGTAGAATTACCTAGAACGAATATTGCAACAAACAAGGCTACAATTTCTGCGTTTTTCAAAACCGCTAGCACGTCGTGGACCACGTTAGTTGCCGGTGCTTTGAATTCCAGATTTATAGTCAGCATTAGAAACGCACTTGCTATTTTCAGGAAAGCATATAGATAGAACGCTGGCCTGGAATGAAGATTTCACAAGTTAATGGCGTCTCGTCATCTCCTCGCTGCGGTTTGTGAAGGACTGCAATGCCAAGAAATTAACGCATCTGACCAAATAATATTTCACACCTGAAGTCGGTGTAACCTTTTCCTTGACTCGCATAATCAATCAGCAGACCAGACAACGGCGAACTAATCATTCCGCCGATTGTAGCGTAGATCCTTTGCAGTCCGTAATCGGCATTGTGCTCTCTCAATATGGCAATCACTGCTCCTTCAAACATGGCGAAAGCAGTGCCGCCTATCACGCCAATAAATACGCGAATTATTAAATACACCCAGAAGGTCAGTTTCGGGTCGTAGACGATTTCGGCTTTGAGGTTCGAGCAGAGGTTCGAGCGAGGGACTGTGAGAAGACACCGGGGCTGGCAGCGGCCCAGCAGCAGTGTCTTTTCGGGCTCGTTGTTGACGGGGTTGTGCACAGGGACTCTTACTAGGATCGTCTGGCCCAGCTGGAAAGAAAGCATCACAAATTTAACTTCATTCCCAAAAATATCGTGTAACAGGTATGATATAGGAACGAAGAGGAAATACGGGAACTACAGTCTGGACCAGGTTGGCTTGTCATCAGCAAACCGGTTTTCTGCAATGGTATAGACGTATGCCCGATGCCCTGAAGCGTTGCAAGCCAACCTGGTCCAAACTGTAGTATAGGCAACGAACGATGTCACATACTTCATTGTAAACGTTGTTACACGTCACGTTTTGAGTCTGGGACTTGCCACTCGGCTTCTTCCGCTCCGGAGCATCGAACCATTGCCTGATGCGCGAAGACTCGAACTCGGCTCGCTTGGAACTTGAACCATTTGCGTCTTTCAGTTGCATTAAATTAACTGTGTACATCTTCTTCCCGAGGGAAAATTGCGACACCCCTTCCTTGACGTTGCCATTCGGCCCAAAGTCACACTGATATCCTCTATTCGTGGCATTCTCAGCACAGTCCATATTGTACAAGCCCGTTGTTGGGAAGAAAAACAACGAATTAGTCAAATTTCGAATTGATGTTCTGTAGTGGATATTGTTTTCCATGTTTCGAAAATCTCTCATGTCATTTTTCTTCACGGGCATATCATCGAGTGTCAGTTTATAATAATATGTGTCAGTCTTATTTTCGGCAGTAGTTGTAACTGCTACGTGGTAGCTTCTTGCAGTTAGAATTCGTTCGTATTCGTGAAAGTCGGTTCTGTGAAGCGGTTCACAGGCAAAGCCACAGGACTCCAGCCTAGTCTCTATCTCGCGCAGAGGTGTGTCTTCGTGGTCGCAGGGCTCGTTTTCCAGTATTCTGAAGCTGAGAGGATGCTGCGATGATCCCAGCACATCGCTGCCAACGCGGCCACACCCGACGTCCAGAATGCTGCGGTCAGGATACGTGATAGTAATTCTTCCCACCGGCACCAACAGCAGCAGCAAGGCAGCCCCACCCCCAAGGGCAGAAAATATCGATAACAGGATCTGCAACGCAACGGAGATAATGTTACTCGTGGAAGGGTCGGGCGTAACAATTATTGAAATTTACAAATAGTATGTGGTGTTTATGATCGATACTGGTTAAACAATCAAATTTTCTCAGAATATTTATTTCAGTTATTACTTGACCTCACACGCAAATTATTCGGTATGCAGGTCACTTTTCTTTTTGACATACAATTGTATTGTATTTACTATGCAATGTGCTGGACGTGTCCACTTGCAGGGGCTTTTTCCACCATGTCAATTATTTGACAACTATAACCACGCCTAATTGCAAAAATAATGCTTATTATGAGCAAAGTATCACGTTACAGCATTAACTTGTGCAATTTCACCTTTCCAAGGCAATGTAAGTTATCTCAACTCATTGACACCAAATTGTTGCCCCATGTGTGCAGCGTGGCTCATTGTTGTTATTTTTTTTGCGTTCATGTGTACATTTTGCGTACAACAAAGTCTACGTCCTATTACTTTTTTTTATTTATTATTGAATTCACTCTGCCATAGTCATAATTCTTTGTGTATTGTGTTGTAACTTGTAACGTGTCGTCTCTAAAGACGGAGGGCCTGATAAAACGGTGTTAGGAGGTCGCCTCTTGGCTGGACACTGGGTATAGGTGGTCCAGCTTTCAAAAATGGGTCTATTGTCCATCGATCACTGCTAATTGGATAATTCAACTAATAACCTAGGGGCCATTTTGCAGTGACGCCTGGGAAATTATTTAATGCCAGCATAAAAGCAGCGACCTTTTGCTTGCGAAACATGAAAAAGGTATGAGAGGATGAAATACCTTAAAATTTCCTATCTTGTCAGCAACCATCCCCGCTAGGGGGGGCATGATGATAGCTATGACCGGAGTGACGGCTGACATGATAGCGGTCTCCTCCACGTTGATTCCCAACTCCCTCATGTGGATGGTCAGGTAAGGGTACAGCACGAAGATTGCTGCAACAATCAGTAATCAGTAATCAGTGTGTCGTTCCTTGAGCTGTTTGGTCATTACCAATGCATTGACGTCGATTTCCGACCCTTTGCGACTTCCGTCCACAATATAGGTGAGTAATAACAAACATGCTGAAATGATAAGTTCACTCACTCGAAGCATGGACGAAGAAAAGTAGTTTTAGAGGTAAAAGCTGTTTGTACTGGAAGTCCTTGATTATCCGCTGGAAGAATTTCTTCATGAAAGTTGCAGCGACGGAAGCCATTTTTAAGAGAGTTTAGCAAAGGTAGCCAAATATTAACTCGCAGTCTTGTGATCTTCTCGGTGCGGAGACGGAGTTGCTCACATTTGTTTGATTTGTGTCAGTCCATTGCACAGAAAATGTGCGTCATTTTTATTTCTCTGATGGCGTTCAGTGATGATACCTGCAAAGAAAGCCAAATTACGGTCCAAACATATAATAACTATAATTCTGATTTCTGCATCGCCGCATGAAAATAATATTGAGCAAACAATCTGGTTTATTCAATCTTGGACATTAGGTACATACACAACTTCAATAAAGAACAACTACGATATCGCCTTAGCGAACAATATTAAAAACATGTCGTCAAAATTAACAATAGTGTCCGATCTATTAATGCTCGAAGGTTCGGTCCCAGTGGTTTTAACTTTCCCTTTCATTATTATCGTTTAGATGGCGAACCGAAGCAATCAATACTTACGGAATGCTGCAGATTCTAATTTCGCACATTATTATCTTTCATGTTCACAATACAAATATCTTATAGTCGCCGTCGCCGTCGCCGTCGCCGTCGCAGTCGCGGTCTCGGTATTGAGGTGTTATGGTTTTATTATAGTGTCAAGTTCATTGCCAAAGTGCTCAGGCTCACACTTACTTTCACTCAGCTGATTCTTAGCCAACATTCAATCTTTTTTCAATAAGTCACACTTACTCGCATGAACTAATGTGCCTTGCAAAGGCTCGTAAACCAATAAGTTGTGTTTACACGATCAGTACCTATCACCGCTTTTTAAATTTACCGAATAGTGCCTGGCAAGAAATTGAATTGATTGCCTTCCTGATTAAATCTTGGGTGCTTTTAAGATGTTTTCTGTGTTGCTTATTTTCCCCGCTGTATTTTGAGTGAATTATTCCGAATAGCCAAAAATAGATATGCCAACTTATTATATAATATATTTATATTAGAGCTAAATTTACTAAAAAGGGGCCTACGCATCTATCATGGGAATAAAAGGATATTGGGTACAATTTTCTAGCGAAAATTGTTGGTTTCAGTTCCGAGCATGGTTCGATGGTCAAGCCGGCCGCTAGTGTTGGTACAGTGAATTTAAGGTTACACTTCCTCGTTTGAATAATTAGGTGTCTAGTCTAAGTCTTACTCTTATCGTTGAAATGTTCGCAAAAACAGATTCTAAGCTTTCGCGACTATTTGGTAAACGGAAACAATTGATTTAAAATATTACTCTGACATCGTGGCTGCTGGTGAAGGTGGTAGGAAACTTTTTGAAACCAATCAGCTACGGGTACCTATATGAAGCAGAAAAACTCACCGGGATTTTGGTCCTTAAAAATATATTAGAAATTATTGCATCGCAAATTAAAATAATATCATATATATATATATATATATAGGCAAGTAGATATAACCACAGAAAACTACATACATTATTGGTAGCAAACCATTTACGCAAAACATTATTTATGGCTAATCTATATATTTCTTCAATACAGTCGATACGTTTGCGGGTTACACCCGTTCTCAAAAATTGGGTTTAAAATTTATGAGAAACGTATACCTATATATCAAATAAGATGTCGCAAAATGGTTGTGTATTGCAAATTGGTACTGAAAAATGACGATCAATGCGATTTTCTAATCCTCAGCAAAACCATTTCAAGACAGGAAGTCCTTGCCACTGTTTGCCCCAGTAATGCACTTGGTGCCCATGCACCATTTCGCCCATGTGTTTCCAAGCGCAAGCCCCAAGGTCCCAACTCCCGGATGGCGAATAACACCAAAGCCCCGCAATGTGCCCTATTGCAGCGCCTCGTTCGCCTCCAGTGGCACCAACGCTGGGACGATCTCTCCAAAGGACGTGACATCACGTGGATGCTCTCGGCCACATAAGAGCAATCTCCCATGAAGATCACGCCAATTATTATATAATAATAATCCGTCTATTGCATGTTCGCCCCGTCCCCCGTTCCCCGTTCCCGCACCCCCGCGGCCGCTCAGCGTCTTGGTGCCGGCCTTATTCTCGTTCCTCCGAGTCCGGCCTACACTCATCACATCTGGTGCGCCTTGTGTCGGGAAAATCGCGACTAAATAGGCTAGTTCCGTACCACAAGCCCTCCGTACAGCGAGTACACTTGAAGGCAAATTCTATATTATCGGCTAGGTCATAGTAGAAATCATTGCTATTCATGGACGTAAGTCACCTGTATAGGTATATAGGTATTATGCATGACAGATACTGGCCGGTCAAGTTCGTTCTTCAAGGTAGATATGTGCCGTGAATTACCAGATGATTTCGTAAAAGCAATATATACTGGCAAACATTACATACGACCTTTTGCTTTCGCCTTAATTACTCGAAGAATGATCCATGTATCGTATGTTTTATTACTGTTATTGGAATGCCACTTTTTGAATCGGTATACACTCCTGTATTGTGCTGATATCCCGGATACCACGTGAAGCTCATTATTCCAGAGCCATGTAATTTTGCAGACGGCTCACAGTCACAAACCGTGTTAGTTTGCCATTGATGTAATCATTCTATCCCTACTTCATTTCCCTGCAATCATGCACTACAGTTTCCACCAGAGTCAGCTGATTGTCGTAATATCAACTGGCAATAAAATGTTTCATTGATTGGTGCATTGTGACCCAATGACTGACGAAACAGCATCACCAAGTCCATGAATGAAAAATAATTGGCCGTACAGATATTTTGGCAGCAGAGTCATCGATGTTTTGAAGTTCGATCAGCAAGCTCATTACGCCCCATCGTCGGTGCATTCGATCAATGAGATCAACTGTTGAAAACTGCAGGCTGAGCTTATCAATTTCCCGAATGCTTTAGGCTTCCATCGCGATGGAAAACCATTAAAGGGAATTATTAGAAAGCGAATCTATGGTGATAAAAGGTTTATTTGAACAGTACCATGTAATGATTGCCTTATGACACAGTACTCCTTTTAATTAAATGTAAGATCAATTAAAAAATAATGATTTTGCTTATAAATGTTTAAATAACAGTTATTACTAGAATGATTGTGGTTGGAAGAATCGCATTCCAGAGCTATTTGGTGCAAACGCTACAGATCATTTTATTGATAAAATCGCGTATCCTAATTGAACATACATAAATTGAAAAGATCATTGCATTAACGCGTTTCTAGACTGAGCGTGTGATTATATTATGTAAATTAAATTACCGGAACAGGGTTGGTCATAAAAATAGAACACTTCTGTCTTACATCATCTAAGAAAACTCGTATGACCTGCATCTGGAAAACTGTGTGAATGTTTCCAAAATGTTACTAATACTTTTTTATCTGCAGCATTATGCGGATAAGAGAACGGTAACAATTTTGGCTGGAAATGGTTCTGTTGTAATTTCAAAATGGGATATGTTTACCGGAGTTAGTCACAGAGTCTTAATGAATATCCAAATCCGGTCACCGTTATACCTAGCTGTCTCAAATGGTTGGTGCTTTGAGGTTTTCCTTCACACTTTTTTTCATTTTATTCCCCATCCCTATAGAATGTGTAGGTGGTTGCTATTTAAAACTGTCCTTCACATTTTTGACCATAGTATTATTATTGATTAGGAGATTAGCATATCATTCGAGTCGCGTCAGGAAATCATGAAACATGATATGTGTGTGCACACCGCACAACTCGCGGGGTTATTTTTCAATCTATACCTGGAAGATATGTCTTTGCTAAACTATTATTTTATTATTAGGATTAAAATTGACGACACATCAAAGTGTTATAAGATATGGAACAAGATGATCAGAGATATCAAAAGTACGCGGTGGTGTCATATTATAAAATATATCAGCTTGTCGCAATTTGTAATTCGCATCCAAATTGGGGCCTTTCTGAAATTCTGAAATGAGCTGCTTGGTAATTTTTATTAGGTCCCTAGCTTTACTGATATTACCAAACTATACCATTAAAATAATTTTACTTGTTAACTGACAGGCAGCTTCGCTGATGTGTCTTCTTCTCACGCCGCTTTAAAAAATTATGCATTCAAAGAAAATAATATTTTTAGTTCAAACTAACTCACACTTGCAAAGTTAAAAAGCGTCGACAATTTAGCGGAGACAAACGCACAGTGCTGGCCTCATTTCCCTATCTTAATTGTACATTCCACCTGATCCACACCGTTATTATAAGATGCAATACGACGTTACGCAAAGTGACTTGTGGAAGAATAGGCAGCTGAAAGAAATCGGCTCGAGAGGTGCACCCAGAAATTTTCGCCTAGGAAAAGTGAACCTGCAGTGGCGTCGGCGTCGGCGTCGGCGTCGGCGTCGGCGTCGGCATCTCGGCTTTTGAGCGCAGTTCGTGACCAATTATATAGTCTTATTGGATCGCGACATTGTAAAATTATACAATACTTTGGCTTGTTGACCAACAATAAACAAAGTGTGATAACAATTCCTTTCAGTATCTTTGTTTTAACCAAACCAACTGTTAAGGATCCAAAAATAGACGCAGTTTTAATATAGAATGGCGACTTGAAAGTTTCATATTGATTCAGTCTCTGAAAACAGAACTTTAAGGCCTGATGTAAATAGAAAAGTATATTTAATTGATATCAACTTACCTCATTTTCAAACAAATTTTCATGCGAAAGATGAATAAAGACGCAAGAATAATCACCTCATAGTAGCTTGAAAGCACATGCAAATTCACCGAACAATTGTTGATGCACTTTTGAACAGTAAACAAGCAATGCCGAGTAATTTGGCGCTGTGTTATAATCACTCGCATGTACCTACACAGTGCCGCGTCCAATGTTAACGGTGGTCATGTGAAGACTAACAGTTAGGTATTTTATTTGATACTAAATAAGACATAATGTCTACCATTTTCCCCACCTCTGGCGGCCGCTGCACACATTAGCCTGCAATTGTTCACTGGACGTAGCAGGGATTGAGGAGAAACTTACTCCGGCTAGTAACTACACCAGCCACTACCTACTAATGCAAAGTGACATTTTGTCGCAAAAAATCTGTGCTGCAAAAATCGAGGCCGTGAATCCTTGTATACAGCTCAAATTATTGATATTTGGTTTCCAGCTCACGTGTAAATCACGGTATTTATAATTACAGGGAAACTTTAATACACCTTACTTTGCAAGGGAACGGTAAAATTACACACACACACATTTACACATACATTTACACACACACACACAATATTTGTCTTGTCATCTGTATAGATACTGACCAAAAAGCCGTTTACATTCACACAAATTTATACATTTTTATTATGACATAATTATGACATTATGACTGTCGCATTTGAGACTCTGGGCTTCAAACCTCAGAAAAATGATTTGGCAGAAAACGAACTTTATAATTCTCCACAGATTACCACAGACTTCAAAATGTACAACTCGATACAACTTATACAATTAAATAAATCTTGGCATGAACCTATTGAGTTGGACCATTGTGCTAAATATGATAATTTAAAATGCATTGGACTAATCTGGGGGAAAATAATAAATGTGGATTGGGCCACTTTGGAGCTCAATGCATTATTTTTCATGTATCATGATCATAATCATAATATCATATTTCATAATCATATATTTTAGACGTATGTCTGTAAAAACACGGGAACATTGGCACATTTTCAGGAATCAATAATATAGTTATTCGTTTGTGAACACTTTACGATTTTAATATTTTATTTGATCATTTTATTGATTGTATTATTTGGCCTGTAGTAGGTACATCAAGTCATTCATTAAGTCACAATAATTTTACCATAATAGGTATTCTCATTTTCTCACTAAAAGTATTTTTTTTGGATGGAATGTAGCAATTCAAAATATTGTAATTTTATACGCCAATCTATACCATAATTCGAAATTACCTATAATCTGGAGCAGCATTGCGCAGCCTGCAAATTTACCTATAAAGTTAGCAAAAAGGTTCCATAAGCTGCAGAGCTGAGCAAGTATACACACACACACCCACACACACACACACACATTATATATATATATATATATATATATATATATATATATATATATATATATATATATGTGTGTGCGTGATCGATGAGAATCTGGTAGCGAAATACTCAGAAACTCCATAGTCTCGACAGTGTCCTGAGAAACTGACAAAAACTAACGAATTTTAATATAATGTATATAGTTTTAACTTATAGGTACATCCTGTGCTATTTTACAGTAGATATCATTTAAAAAAGCCGCTTAGCACAATTAGTCTTCTCTTAGAAACATTATGAAGCAAAATGAGACGTCTTCCGCCAAATGATGAAAACGTATGTAATTCGTTGGAACCACTTGTGAAAATGCACCGCTTTCCACCATGGTACGTCGCCAAAGAAAGTAGGCAAGCGTGTGAAAACGATGAAAAGTTATAAAAAAGATCAGTGCAATCACGTATTAGTATTATCAACTCTGGTATACATGGTTATTGTTACTATAGTCATTCCTACACCAATAATTGTGTGTCACAGGCGAGTAAACGAAGCTACAGTTCAGAAAGATTTTGGTGTTTAAACGTTGAACGCATTTAAAATCGGCAAAACTGGTTAGAATAATCGGCCCATTATTTCGCACGTTTCGTACAAAGAGGTGCTGTGAACTCGCACGCAACTTGCTTTTCTGCTGAGAAGACAATGTCAATAAAACACGTGTTTTCTATAAGCACACAAAATTTGATAATAATGATCATACAAAATTTCTCGTCATCACAATTTCGTTCATTTTCGTTACTTTATTTTAATTGGCTTTGATTAGGATTGACTCAATTTTTTCAAATGTTTGAGCATTTTGACAATATTTTCCTAATAAGTGAATATTTATTATAAACTAGCACTATTAAATGTCCAATTATTTCCCTCGTTTCTAAGAAAATTTGGCACACATATACTGAGGAAGTATACACAAATCAATGTCTACCTATACGAATATAAAATAATGCTACATTTTGATACCAACTGATTTCGAATGACCACTACATTAATATTTCTCTAAGAACGCAATTTTCGCTATCTATTATTAAATACCAATGCAACAACATACCTTCTAATATCAGCCAGCACTATTGAAATTACACGTTCCTAAACAGCTAGCAAGTTCATATTCAAAATGGCATTGCTATTTCTAAAAACAGGGGTTGGCCGTTATTCCATAGACTATATTTCTACTGGATTAGAGGCGAGCTTTGGCTGTCACTGAAATCAAGAGTGTAGTACATTTCCGAGTTGTCCATGGCTGGGAAAGACCTGTGCTCCGACTGCCCGTTGCTTTTGCTCTTGTCCATGGGAGGTTGACAGAGCCGAGAGCTGCGAAAGTATGCCGCGCGTTACCAACACATTAAAGTCTCATCTTCGTAATAATTATCTTACATCATATTACATGCAATCGGCAGCGGCACGGCAGATTGAATGAGCATCGAATTTCATCTACTGCCAGCTCTAACCTGCTTGGACTTGGAATTTCTTCCAAACGCGTCACTTTGCATGGAAGAAGCGGCGTCGCGCTCAAAAAGCATCTCTTGTACGTCTCATGAACTCGGCAGTGACATGCAGCCACCTTGAAAAAAAGCATAAACAATATTTTGTTTTTAATTCAGAAGTGCACTAGAAAACGCCATTACAAATTGTTACAGCAAATATTTGTTCTTGAAGAGTCAGTCTTTAATTTCAAATACACTTATCAACACGCTTATATACAACGTAGAGTGGTTGCACTTTATCCGAGCTAGTCACTGTAAATCTCACCGTGAGCATTACTATCGTGACCGCGCACGCCAGGGTTCCCGCGGCCACATAGAGGTTGTGAAGATGGTCCAAGTGCACGGAGACTGGCATTTGGGCGTCGATTTCATTGTCTGCACTGTTGTCTGGGTACGCACTGGGCATCGTCTCCAGAACAAATTCATCTGCAAGGCATTTTTTAATTCGTCATTTACTTATCGTGATAATATAAGAGCAATGTTTGGCTTTATGCTAGTCAACGATTGATTCAGGGTATGACTGAACGTAAGTAAGGCCAAGGGTGCAGTGGAGCAATGGTGGAATGGTGTGAGGATGCAAGGGTGCACGGGTGCATGGATGCAAGGATGTAAGGCTGCAAGGATGCAAGGATGGATTAGGATATTAAGGTGCAAGGGTGCAAGGGTGTACGTGTGCAAGGGTGCCAGGGTGCAAGGGTGCAAGGGTGCCAGGGTGCAAGAGTGCAAGGGTGTACGTGTGCAAGGACGCAAGGGTGCCAGGGTGCAAGGGTGCAAGGGTGCCAGGGTGCAAGGGTGCAAGGGTGCAAGGGTGCAAGGGTGCAAGGGTGCAAGGGTGCAAGGGTGCAAGGGTGCCAGTGTGCCAGGGTGCCAGGGTGCCAGTGTGCCAGTGTGCCAGGGTGCCAGGGTGCCAGTGTGCCAGGGTGCCAGTGTGCCAGGGTGCCAGGGTGCCAGTGTGCCAGTGTGCCAGGGTGCCAGGGTGCCAGTGTGCAAGGGTGTACGTGTGCAAGGGTGCCAGGGTGCAAGGGTGCAAGGGTGCCAGGGTGCAAGAGTGCAAGGGTGTACGTGTGCAAGGACGCAAGGGTGCAAGGGTGCAAGGGTGCCAGTGTGCCAGGGTGCCAGGGTGCCAGTGTGCCAGGGTGCCAGGGTGCCAGGGTGCCAGTGTGCCAGGGTGCCAGTGTGCCAGGGTGCCAGGGTGCCAGTGTGCCAGGGTGCCAGAGTGCCAGTGTGCAAGGGTGTACGTGTGCAAGGGTGCCAGGGTGCAAGGGTGCAAGGGTGCCAGGGTGCAAGAGTGCAAGGGTGTACGTGTGCAAGGACGCAAGGGTGCCAGGGTGCAAGGGTGCCAGGGTGCAAGGGTGCCAGGGTGCCAGGGTGCCAGGGTGCCAGGGTGCAAGGGTGCCAGGGTGCCAGGGTGCCAGGGTGCCAGGGTGCCAGGGTGCCAGGGTGCCAGGGTGCATGGGTGTGGTCCAGACTTCAGTGTAAGTTGCATTGGAGCGAGGTGCATCTTTGTTAGCTGCGCGTATCGATGGGACGCGGTGTGGGTGTGTGTGGGTGTGTGTGGGTGTGTGTGGGTGTGTGTGGGTGTGTGTGGGTGTGCGCCTACCTTGGCACGTTTTGCCCGTGTAGCCGGGCTTGCAGGCGCAGTAGAACGACTGCACACTGCTCCAGCATGTTCCCCCGTGGTGGCAAGGGTTCACGCTGCATGCCTGCGAACAGGAACGAGCGCCTCAGCATCTTTCAGCGCGATCGATTTCCACCGCGGGATGCTTTTCAAAATAAAGTATGTTCATTATTGAGATCGCTCTGTACGTGCTCACTGCTCATCAATCTAGATTAAAATGAATATTGTTTAAATTTTAACCTATCTTAATAATAAAGAAGAGCAAAAGCGTTTTGGTATCGTACTCACGGCGCGAGAAGGAATCAAGCAGTCTGGACCAGAAAATCCCTTCGGACATTCGCAGGAATAGTTGTTGCCTCGGTCTTTGCAGTAGTGATGGTTGTGGCAGGGGTTCGGATCGCAGAGATCTATCTGCAAATTTAACAATTGCAATTCAGCAATGCATAAATATTAATCAAACATTTAAAATTGTATAATTTCTGTGGCAAGCGTAACCAACCTTTACGTGACAGCGTTTTGCTGTGAAGCCCCTGCCACAGATGCAAGTGTACCCGTCGATGTGGTCCATGCAGGTGCCCCCATTGATGCAGGGCGACGATTCGCATTCGTTGTATTCGTACTCGCACTGCTGTCCAGCGAAACCTGCCCGTACCGACCGAACCGAGACAGGTGTGAATGCAGCTCACTTCCCTCCTCCTTCGTGCTCACCCCCACCCGTCCTATCTTACGTCGCGGCCCGTGCCGTGGTTGAGTTCCAATTGGCATTTCCAACTTTTGACATTTTTGGACGCTGAGCGCGCCAATGTCGATAGATGCCCATAGTTTATAGCGATATCTTTCTCACCTTCTGGTTAAAGTTATAGAAAAATATTTAAATAGCCCCATTTTTACAGTTGTCCAAATGGGGTTCAAAGTTGTCATATGGATGTTATTATAATATTATTTAAAATTAACACAATCATTTTGCCTTCGGTGCAAGTACTTTTTGCGAAACAAGATAAAATTAAATTTTGTGCGTTTTGGGTGCTAAACTTTAGCTATATGCTATATGTGACTTATCAATTGAATAAAAAAATCTGGAAAATCCGGAAATTTTTTTGATCCAATCCTTTCCAAATTCTCTATTTACCATTCTTTCCAATACCAAATTCTCTATTTACCTGGTTGGCAGAAGCACCTGTACCCATCGTCCTCGTTAACGCATATCCCGTGAACGCAGGGGCTGGATTCGCATTCCTGGCTGTGCTGACATAGCGCCCCAGCAAAGCCGGGCTCACAGTCGCACCGGAACTGCTTGGTCGTCACATTGCGGAAGCAAGTGCCCCCGTTCAGACAGGGGGATGAATCGCATGGGTTCGTCTCTTCCTCGCACGTTTTACCCGTGAACCCTGCCAGGAGAAGAACACAGTTTGCCGTTTTCAATAGGTATTTATCAATGTACGCTCGGAAGCCTTGATTATTATCGGTATGGTATACGTGTTTCATCTATAGTAATTTGTCGGGATCTGGATGCTCTTTCGTTCATGGGGAGGGGGGGGGGGAGGGGAGCGACAAACGCAGAGCTCCGGGGTAGGTATATAATCCGAGTAGATACATTTATATAACGGTGATTTTAATTTGAACGAACTATTAATAACTTAACACTTTAATGCTTTGAAATTAGTTTAATATTCAAGGGAAGATTAATATGCGAGCCCGGTGCTCCCGAAGAGGTATGTGCTGCAATGCATCCAACAATTGTTTATTTTCCCCTTTGCCGACCTCTGGTAATGGCCGTGCCGCTCAAACTTTTTTAATAAGGTTCTGCGAAAAAGTTGTTTTAATTAATAAATGTTTCCGTTTCTATCTTTGAGACATCTTGAAAATGTCTTCTTTGGGTAACGTCTTGCGTCGTATCATTTCACGAATTCTCGCTGACGCTGCCGCGGTCAGAGATTTTATTCAGGAACGTCCCAGGACAACTTCCTTTTAGTGCTCAATCCCATATTTATTATTTTATCTGAAATTGACACTGGCTTCGAAAAAGTCTGCCTGCCATCGAAGATGGATGTTTTTCCCTTAAGTTTGAGGGGTGGGTGGTTTTGGGGACCGAACGCCTACGCGTGTGTTTTGTGTACCTATGTGCGGTGCCGGCGGGGCAGCTTTTTTGGCAGTTTGTCTTAGTGTTGAGAGGGGTAGAGCATCTTGGCCACCCAGTCCCGATCGATACCTACTACCCTACGAGCCATACGAGGGAAATAGCGGCCAGCAAGGATATAATATAGGTACACATGGAGAGGATCTGTACGCTGAAAGCTGCCACCTACCGATATGGGACGGGGAAATGAAATTATGCATGCACATTCTACGACGTAATTTTAGGCATGCAGAGATGTCATTGGGAGGATATTTCAAACGGAACCCCGTTTTGAAAGGGGACGGCACTGAGTTACAGGGACTGTCGATATGGTCCATGATGTGATATGTAACGCGATATTCTTGCAAACCTTTTACAAGATTTGCCACGTGGACACTGTTCTAAAAATCAATTCTACCTTCTCAACCAAAATATATCTTTTTTGGGGGGAAAAGTAGGTATGTTATAAGATTTTTGTTTGGCTATTACTATTATGTTATGGCAGACGAGCTATCACATTTACATGTAATAAGTATGCTGGGTGAGTGGATAATAAATAGTAAAAGTGACCGGGGCACGGATTTGCAAAACGTATGTTTAATAAGAAGGTCGGTTTTCAGGGTTTACACACGGAAAGAATCCAAAAATTGTCTCGATCAAAAGTCCAGTAATTACTAGAAGGTACCTGTTTTGACTTTAGCCATTAAATTGTAAATATTCAGAAAGAGGAAATTCGCTGGCAACTATCAAAGTGTCGTCGGTAGTCAGCTCCGAGCAAGGGGTAGGAACACCACGAGGTACTCGACATAAAGAAATGCTCCGATCACCGTATATTCACGGCACACCTTTTGACAAAGCGCGTCCGGAGTTGAATCATGCGGTTCGTCTGCTATCCTGTTTTCCATTAAATAAAGGGTGAGTGTAGGTAAATTAGTTTCAAAGTTCATAATTTGATATCAGAAAATGACTATGAGTTAATCTCAACAAGTCGAACATCGTGATAACAGATTGTGGACCAGGCGACGCCGAACCCATTATCGGGTAATTAATCCTTTACAATGACACATGCTCCTGAATTGTGCGGTAAATTCATAACTAAATACTCACCATAAGGACATAAACACTGGAATATGTTTCCGTCGTGCCCTTGAGAGATATCGACACAAATTCCGTTATTTTTGCAAGGACTTGGAAAACATGCATCCTTTTCCTCGCAATGAGGACCAACATATCCTGGACAGCATTGGCACTCGTAACCTTCCTGTAAATTGGAAGCGAGATAAGTTTGGGCATTATTTTCTCGAGTAAGTCAACTTGGTCATCTCTTGAAGTAGAACTACTGGCTAATAGAAGAGCGAGTGATTGAGTAAGTAGTTTTAGACCGCTTAGGGCTGCTTTTGCGAAAGGGGCGAGAGTTTCCCGTCGTGATTGCCTACCATGGAAACGTTGGAGAAGCAAACGCCTTTGGTTGAGCACTCCTGGTTGTCACCGCATGTGTCCGACTTGACCACGACGCGGAGGCGGACGCACTGACCGCCCCATTTGGCTGACACCACTGGAGTACCGGGACACACACATACATCATTACGCCGTTGGAAGGTTCCACTCACCTTTAGTTAGCTGCCAGAAAACACTTCCATGCGTCTACATGTAATAATTATTTCGCTCGCACATGGGGAATGGTGGAATGATGGAAAATTATTTTCATCTCACTTTACTATTTGAATTGAAAAATAGCACGCTATTGCGAATTTCTCAATTAGAAACGATTTTTACGCCAGTTCTTTGACTGAGTCCTTAACATTTTGATTTGAAGCGCCACTTGGATGATGGTTATACAGTATAATAGTGTTTCTGGGTCATTGGCTATGCAGATAGCTCTTCAGCCAAGTAGGTATATGTGCTGCGCTTCTGCAGTACATATGTTACAAAGGACGGGAAAGAAAGGGATGCGATATGAACTCTCTAATTTAAGTGGTCATTATTTTTGCTCATCAGCGTTACTGAAGGGTTGGGAAATATTTCGCTCTACCTGACACGGACAGCAACACAGGAACAATTCACTAAAAACAGCAATAAGAAGCAGTTGCAAAAACATACCTATAAGAAGATTGACACCTTCCGTTAAGTCTTTGTCATATAGTGTGACAATCTTTCTACCGTCCACCTCCAGAGGGGTGATGTCCAAAAGCACCCCTTCAGTGACGTCGCAGTGAGCGTGCCCGGGCCTGGTCACTTGGTAGACGGCGGTTTCTGGCTGTCGTCTGACGAAAACAACACGCAGGCTCGTTTATCTCTACAAGCGGCGTACCATTTTACACCTTTGCCTTTACGCTTTGTTTATCCCTACAGAAACTCTCAGTTAAATTTAGTCTACTTTGTTAATGTATATTTTAATGGCCATCTCTTCTCATTTCTGTCGCTCATTACTCTATGAGTGGAAGCCCTGTACCGTGCATGAGGGGTCTGTACAGAAAACAAAAGTAAAACAATTCGTTTTACATCTACATCTGTGCATTCCACGTTACGGGTTAGAAACACTTCAATGGCGTAACACACAGGCATTCTCTCGATCTCTAGTAAATGATGTTGAAATGAACAATAGTTTGTTATATGATGAGCCTCTCAAGTCAAAAGTTATTTTACAGATTCCTTTGAGCTTTTTTGTGAGCTCACTCAGTGATACGGATTTCCATGTCATTTTTCGTGTTGATATCAACTTTGAAAGATAGCGAAATAGGAAAGAACGAGCTACCTCTCATATGAACAAAAGAATTCTCTATATCAACTTTTTGCTCCCACATATTGTCAGGAGACTCAGGCAAAATCTGTCGCCTGCATAAAACAGCATGCAGCCCTCTGCATTGGAACCGATTTTTCGCTTGATTTTCTGATTTTATTCTAGAGTAGATGTATGGCATTGAAAATATTTGGAATGGAAAATCTATTTATTTGTATAGGTACGCCACTAGCACGATGTTTTCAACTGTGTGGAAACGTGCTGGAAATCAGAAAGAACTTTTCGATATTTCAAATATTTTCTAATGCCTTATATTTGTGCGTATTTGTTGAGACGTTTACCTGTCGTCACTCGCCAGGCTCAGCTTTGTGTGAGTTGACATTTTAGTGGCAAGCTTGACTAGGCGGGCGTCGTCGATACGAACGAGCAAAATGTCTCCACTTTGCATCTCCGCAGTGCCGGCCCAGCTGGCAGAAGAGGCCTTGTTGGGGTCACACTCATTTTCCTCATTTTCGTTTGCGTCGCAATCGGGCGGGACCTGCACCACCAAAACACATCTCTCATAACGAGGCGACGACACAAGAAAAGTCGTTAGTTAGATACATAATATACTCACTTTGAGAAAAGGGACTTTTCAAATTTCACTCTGTCTAGGACGAGGGTATCACTTTTGTACCCATGAATGTTTGGACATACAAGCATACGCTTTTATTAACGCTCCATTTTCTTATGCATAATTCATATTTCCATACAAAATTGAATTTTAGTTAGAGCCTGTGTGCGTATTATATACTTTAACCAATTTACTGTAGCTCCAAGAGCTTAAAATTACATATTTCCCGTCGTTTAAAGAGACCTCCTGACGCTAGAACGTTATCTTTACCTAATTTCCTGCCACTTCTCCCGTTCCATTCCTTTTGTGTTTGAATATATCACTCCAGCTTCTAGCGACTGCCGTACCCCGTTGCGTCCCTGTCCTGCTCCTTCTGCTGGCTTCTTGCTGACTGCCACCCTGCTACACTCTGCTCTGCACACCAAGCATTTCACGCGTCTTTTCAATGCTATTTGTATTTCAAGTGCACCATTTTTATTTTCCATCTACTACTAGTGATATTAGACAGTAGCGTGAACTCTACTGGCTTTTATAACCGTTGACATGATCACATTGTCTTGATTCGGAAATCTCTGCTTTTATAAGGAACATGCGAGGAAGTAATTTATTTATGCAATAACATTATGTAAGTACTTCTGATTGAAATATGCGATTAGATGATTTTTATCGGCGATTTCGCGTGTCAAGAAGTCGAAAAGCGACATTCAAGTACAGTAGCTATAAAACAACTGTTTATTTCTGGTGGTTTCAATTTTTTAGGACAAGTATAGCGGCGTTATGACTGACATTGTACATTGCAGCCGAATATGCTTAGTTCTGCTTTTTTGCTTTTTTGTATTTAAGATGCACGGTTACCCTCCATGGAACTTTGTAATAAACTTGTTGAATCTACGAAATAAAGACAGGTGTACCTTTATAATAGAACGATCCTCTCTCAGACCTTGTCTACATGGTAAAATGTTTGTAAAAATTATGTCCGAATGCAGCAGGGTGATATCTAATGGAATGTACTTCTCAGGCACGGTATAGGAGTGCTACATGTAGCAGTAGCACACTCGCAGGAAATCGATAATGTTTTCGAGAGTCTGGATGAGTAGGTAATGGTCCAGCACTATCGGAACAAGCTGTATATAGGTAATGTAATCGCCGACCAATTAATCGGGGAACACTTCTCTAATCTGCATTACTTATTGGATATCTTTATTACCCTCATTCAATTAAGTAACGTCCTTTCAATGTTGCAACTTTGTAAATAAATACTTTATTAGCTTTGTATTGTTGGCTTGGAGATATTTGAAAGAATTGATAATATTTTCCCTGAATATACATATATAATATATAGTACAATAATTCATTAAAAATACTAAAACCATTTATTATTATATACTTACATATTACCTACCCACTCCTACACCTAACTACCTATTTCGATAAGGATATTTCTATGTATAATACCTATTTATCGTTCAATTGTATTCATTTCCGTTATCTGAATATTTTATCGACTGCCAGTTTTTGAACAAATCGTACGGTCCCGTTAATTTGATTCGGGTTCCTCATGCTTCCCTGTCTACCCTGCATATTATCTTCAGGTTATTCGATACCTATATTCCCTTTGTAGGTAGAGGAGGTGTATTTAATAATTTAAAGCCCAGGGGAAATCTTTCCTGTGCATGCATTCCGCTAAATCAGCGCTAGACATCTAAAAGCCAATTTCATAACAATTGAATCCCATGCACAATAGCACGACACCTAATCAAGAAATGAACAAATCTTACCATGATCGGCAGCATCAGCTCCTGAGTTTCATTGCCTTTCCAAAGTCGAGATTCGGAAGGAAGAGGAAGAATGTCACACGATAAACTTTCAAGCTTCTCTTCCAATCTTGACGGTATGCGATGCTCCAAATGCTGAGTTGTGATTTCTTCCGAAATCGACGAAATCTGGCTAGGTGCTTCCTGTTGCTGTAATTTTTGTTCGTCCTTTATGGTGAATTCTTGTGGCATTGACGGACTGCTGGAACCTGGCGACGGCGTTGCAGTTGATGGTGACGGTGGTCGAGTCGTTGAAGGTGCCTGTGTCGTTGACGGTGGCTTTGCGGTATAAGTTATCGAGGGAATAAATGTTGTTGATGGAAGTTGTGATGTCGAGTCCGGGGAAACTGAGGAGCGCATTGTTCTTGATGAGAGAACTGCACTCTTTCCAGCCAAAAGCTTCGAATCCATCATGTGCGACAGTGCAAGCAGATGGAAAATTGCCAATCTCAATACCATTTTACTATCAATAGCTGCCATTTTATTCTTTTAATCAACTAGTTTAAATATTTGAGAATAGTTTTATGAAAGTTATATAGGACGGATGTTGCGATTGATTGAGTAAGCGGTTGGGGGTTTAATTTGCAAATCTAAAGTTTCATGGCATTTCCATTTTTCCTATTTATTTTGGAGCGCAATACCTGTAATAAATAAGCACCTTATTTAGACGACATTCTTTAATTTTAATGCGCATATTGTTGAAGAAATACTTCATCAGGGTTGGTGAAAGTCACGTCAACGAACGTAATTTCTTAGTCCTAAGTACATTACTTTTTTCCTTTGTAAATACGTTCGAAAGTATGAAATGCATGTCTATATCTTCTATTTTGTACAAGCCTACAAATAGTATATATTATAGTTTTAACGTTGACCACCTTTAATAAAATGATAGCGTATCTACTGAGATGAATTTTCTCGTTTAGTTATAAAACGTGCAAGGTATGTTATGCAGAATTCAATCACGAAACATGTTCAACATCTTCTTAAAGCGGCGCTTTGATCTTAAAATGATTCACAGCGGGTGGGATAATTAACTCATTATCAAAGTGTGTATACCTCCCACGTGCAATTTCTAGTGCTCGGTTAATTATATATTCTACATAGAAATCGAAATCAAAGCTGAAATTAAACGAAATATACGCACTAAAATAATAGTGATAATGCGGAGGCGTAAATCAACCGAATGTGTATATTTTTTGCACCACCAGCAATAAGAACGTATCAAATTATCTGAAAAACACATTGTAGCAAAATGCGATATATGATATTTTTTCAAAATCATTTGCGTTAGAGCAATAGTATACAATTTTTAATTGTCTACGCGACATATGCGAATATTTTCATACCTAACCTGTGTGTTGACAGACTGATGATTGTTGCTACAACAGCGATGTTTCACGGGGTATAGGACTAGAGCCTAGCGATCACGTCCGCAGCACTACGACGCCCGGCACACTGCTGATGCTGGGCTGGCGTCGGGACACCCGTTTCCACGACCCTCTCGACGCTCTCAGATCGCAGTTCGGTACGCTCCAAGTCTATGCGAGAATCACTTCAACACATTGCGCATGCCTGTCGATCGATATTGCGGCTGCAGACTTTCATCTATTCGAATTTCAGTTCAGTTCATTAATTAATTACATTTAATTATGACAAGCTCCATTAGATGTTAAGTCAAATATAAAGACTAAAAACGAATTCAGTTGTTTGTTGCACTTAATCACATGGCATATAACGTGTTGGCGCATTTGTAAGCGTGCTCCTGTTCCCGGCGAGATCGTGTGAATGGAGTGTACGCTTAGGTAAAATTTATGTGAAATATTTGCATAAAATTACGCGAGGAACCTATGTGAACACCCATGTTTCAATGGTCAGGCTTTAAGGTTTACCCCCAACCCAATTGATATAAGCATAAGGACAAGCACATTCAGGCCACGTACAATTTTTAGCTCGGAACAGGAACTGATCACACACCATATTCATAAAGATTCTCATAAATTCGCCTCTTCCTTTAGATGTTATCAATTTCCCACCTCACTCGATGAATGACGAAATTATGTTTCTCTACAGTGAATTTGCTCTGCACGGTTTCAGGATCATGGATGCATGTCTCTTCGAGGTGCCGAGCACCTCGATCTCCAAGATACATTGTGGAAGCTGAATAACACCCTCTGTAATAAGACCATATCGGCCGTTATAAAACATATGGGTTTGTTCCAGTTTAGATTGATTGTTCTAACACCATCTGACCGAAGGCTTTGGTCCAGTGTGGAACAATCCCTTAAAAAATATGGGTTTGGTCCAGTTTAGATTCCATCAAACTGATGGCTTTGTTCCAGTGGAACAGTCCCATCACAAAATATGGGTTTGGTTCAGTTAAGATTGACTTTCCAATCACTTTCTGACTGAGGACTTTGTTCCAAGGGTTGTCATTCGGTCTCGACTCTGGCGTGAGAATCAGAATGGAAAAAAGACATCTACAAAATTCTGGTGTTGGTGCAGTAAAATTTTGTTGCGGGCACCGTACATAGCTCGTTTTGAGCTGAATTGTGCCGCCGGCTATACTATAAAATTGCGAGTCGCGTTCACTAAGTAATCACCCAAAATATCCCATAAACTTACAAAATTACAAATGCTCAATTTTGATTTTGGCGAAAATTTTCCAGAACAAAGCACAGATAAAACATAGCTATTACATTGACTAAGCTTTCCTGAAAGTTTCGTAGCTGAATTTCGCATCAGTTCTCGAGATAAAATCATATGATCACTTTTTTTGCAGGCGTATCCCGCATCTGCATTCACAATGGCTGCTCACATTGTCGACGTTTGTATTCTTTACTAATCAATTATAGATTTATACTGTAGCAAAGTCCGGCCACAAACGGAGAAACAAATAAAATCGCGGAAAAAAGTTCAAAAGTTCATGTTAACTGCAGGCAAACGTTTTGCAAAGATGTTTGTAAAAAATATCAGTTTCTCGATTTTTGCTCTGCGGATAACGTTCAGGAAAGATTTGTTTCTTTTTGCTACATTTTATTTTAGATGCATTTACTCTGTAAATTTCTGGAAACAAGCGAAAAATTACGCCATAATATGGCGTAATTTTTCGCTAACATCTTAACTCATATTATGAGTTAAGATGTTATGAGTTAAGATGTTATGAGTTAAGATATGTATCGATCATGATACATGAGAGCGCATAATGTTATCTTTCCTTTTTCAAACTTATCTTCAGAGCCACGGGATTCTCGGAGGACATTACCGATTGGCAGTGGCGTAGTAAGAGGTGTCGCTTTTCATGCTCAGCTTTCCATCAAATTCCGGGGAAGGGGGGGGGGGGGCGGCCCACCGGGAATTTATTTGAGAAACCAAGGACATTTTCAAGCAAATCTACGTATTTCAGAAGTTTTAAGGTTCAAGCACAGTTTCGATTGTTAATATTTTGAAGAGTTGATTCAAACTTGGTACACCCCAAAGTAGATGGAATCAGCGTAAAATGATCCAAGTCCTCGTGTCTTATTTTTTTCACATGGGGTGACCAAAGTCGAAATTGATAAATTAAAATTTTTGAACAGACCAAAAGTTGCCGACATCAAGGCCACATCGTTGAAGTTATCATTCCAATATTTCAGTATGTTGTAGACAAAAGACGTAAATACGGGCGAACATGACCCTTTTCCCAAGTTTTTTTTGCACTTGCGTATAGAATGGCTCAAAAAGGGTAAAAAATGAAGAGTTTCGGGGTATGTTCTAGCATTCCAGGGGAAAATTTTCGAAAAAGGGTCATGTCCGCCCTTGTTTACGTCCTTTGATTACAACATACCGAAATATTGAAATGATAACTTCGACTATGTGGCCTTGAGATTACGGCTACTTTTGATCTGAAATTCCACTTTCTGGCGAACTGATCTGTCCCCTCAAAGCATCCTTGGCCCTGCACACATTTTTAGTCCTTTTGGAATGCGTAAACTTAAAAAAGCGAGTCTTTTTTGGGGACATAATAATTTGTCTTCTAAATTCCATCAACTACCAAGTGATTCTTTGTACGGAAGAAATGAACCGGATGTGACCGGAAATGAAAGGGACCGAAATAAACTCGTCTAGAACGGCGCGATACTATTATGATTATGCCAAAAAACCCAACGTCAGTGTTGAAATTCTCAAAACATTTTCCTGGCAAAAAATATCATAATTTTTTATTTTGTCAGATAAATTATTGGGAATGCTCATCCGATGATTGGCATCCCCTAAAACGGCCTTCCGACGCCCCTGGGTGTGACTGGAAATAATTAGGTGGGTACTGGGTATACGGTGAGTTTTCGTGAAGCGGGTGGTAGGGATGGGGGGGGGGGGGGAGTGCCGCTACTATTCACCAGTCGTGACCAGACATTTTTCGTCAACATTTTCCGAGAACTATGCTACTTGGAGGAGGTTTCAGATGGCAAACGATTACACTGAAAATTCTCTAAAACCTTATTGTATTTTAAACTGTTTTCTAGTTGGAGTTTGGGAAATAGATTTTCTGAAGATGCATTCCCATCTCGACATTTTCCAAGAACCATGCAACTTAGTGGAGGTTTTGAGGTTTCAAACGATTACGCTAACAATTATCTACCTCCTCATTGTCATTTAAACCATTTTCTGGTTGAAGTTAGAGAATCAAATATTTTTTAAATTAATTTCCACGTCCACATTTTCCGAGAACCATGCAACCTGGAGGAGGTTTGCAGGTGGAAAATGTCGGAACATGCACACAGTGTTATTCAAAAAACAAAATTCATGTACTAGGTACTACGGGCATAGGTACCGTCGTGATATTACGCAACGAATAAGGCGTTGTCAAAATGTCGAAACTAAGTTAAGTAAAAATCTTTTTGTGAATCAGAATGTCTCAAATGCAGTAAGAAGCAACTGTAGCTAAATTTCCATTACCTACTTCCATATTTATTTTCTTTGCCCTAAAAAGAAGAAGAAATTGAACTATGAAATTTGTCCACGTATAAATTTATGGAACACAACTAAACGTTTATTTTACTATCTAAAATAGTTCAGATCATTTTTGCATGACCATTCAAAGTTAAATAAAATTCCCAGCAATATTTTGTTCGCTGAAAATGAGTTTTCTTGTTACTGTGATTGAAATAAAAAAATATATGAAATTGGCGATATTTTTGTACCCATATTTTTGTACACACATATTGTATAATATTCTTGCTACGCTGTATATTTCAACGTAATGTGTTTTGTATAATATACCTAGCAAGGGACATGACATAATGACATTAACTATATTTCGCACCTAATTTTGACAGTCCGGAAAGGACATAAATGTTGACATTTCCTTTAATTTCTTGTTATATAAATTATATTCATTCATGAAATTTGATGACAATATATTTTCATTTTAATATTTTTGGTGGCTGAACCAGAACCACGATCCTCTAAATGGGTTATATTCTACTAGTTAAGAGTGCTACTCACGGGTAATCCTTTCACACCCCACCACCACTTAAACTTTGAATGCATGAGGTCGAATCGAACACTGAAATGGACCCCTAAATGTATTCCAATCTTTAATTCGAACATCCCAGTAGATGACGGAAGAAGTCATTGGACAACACCACAATTTGGTATTTTCAAAAACGTGTATGGTGCAAACTTTCAAATATCGCCTAAAATCGCCTAAATGAGCGCTAAGCATCGATTATGAAACGATTCCCATGCGTTCTTTCTCGGAAAAAGGTTGAGTATCCTGAGAGTGCGCACTCTTTCGCTGCACACATTTTTTTAAACGATTTTAGAGCACATTTAGACCCTCTTTTTATGCTGCGCGTAAGGGTCTGCGCCACTAATTTTTAGCGATCACCCTCTACGGAATTGTCAACAAGAATCATTCTGTTGCTTTTTTTGTTCGTTGTGTCGAGACGCGGATGCAGAGGATTATAACTGCGCAAGAAGTTCGGAGCAGGATTTATTTTTACGACTCATCGGGAAAGTTTTTGCGGTCAGAAAGTCTTGTAGAATGGTCATTTGGTGCACGAAAACTTTGATTCAACAGCGATTGTAATAATAATAATAATAATAATAATCTTTATTTTCTCCATAGGACGTATTACAGGGTATTTGGCACGTCAACAATACAATAAAACAAAGAGTGTTGTTGTTGTGGATAAAACATTTCTTCTAGTTAATTTACAAACTATTCTGATCTAGCAGCTCGTCCACCTTATAAAAATATTCGTCTATTAGATAAGATTTCAAAGATTCTTTGAAAGACTGTTTGTTATTTCTTAGATCTATTGGAAGAGCATTGCATAATTTGAGCCCTGCATGTGCTGGTGTCCGAGTGTAAAAAACATGTCTGTGTATCGTTGGCTTTGGTACATCTTTATGCTTGGTGTTATGCTTGTGGTCACCCGTTGAATATTGTAATTTATCAGTTATCAAAATCGAACCCTATAGTGTCAATAATAAGTCATTGACATGAAATATTTTTTTTCATTTGATGAAATGTGTTTATGCTTATCGCGATTCCTGGAATATTTTATTGCATTAATCTCGGAGATTGTTGATTATTTCTGTGTTCGCACTTGCCAAGATTGTTGTGGTTGTTGTCATAAGCTGCGATAAGCGGATTATACGCGAAGAGCACTCTTAAGTTAGTTTTCTTATTAATTATTTACTAATAAATTATAATTATTTAATTAATAAATTATTTAAAATAATTATTAATAATTATCAATTAATAATTATTGTTTATTAATAAATTACTTATTAATCATCAGACATAAACCATTCTATAAGAAAAATAGCATTACAAGATGCAATAATTTGAACATTTAAAAAATCATTTTAACCCTTCATTATAAACCAACCCTTTCATTATAAACCATTTTATAAGCAAAAGCATTACAATATGCAATAATTTGAGAAATCAATATTTTGAAATCATTTTAACCCTTTATTTGGTAAAGGAAACTAATAAGACTAATTCATTTTGTGGAACCTCTGCGTCCAATCCCTGTTGGGTAGGCAACCCAACCCATGATACTCAGGAGTACGCGCTGCAGCCGGCACTCAAGGCTGACTCATCTCGACCTCTTGAAATACCAGAATTCGCTGAAAACACGCAGCGAAAATGTAGTTTTGTACAGTTTTGTATCCGGAGAGCAGAAGGTGGAAAAGTCACGTTTCCTGCACAGAACTGCAAGGTATAGGAGAGAGAGAGAGAGAGAGTGAGAGAGAGAGAGAGAGAGAGAGAGAGAGAGAGAGAGAGAGAGAGAGAGAGAGCAGGCTATCGTCACGTCACGTCGCTCATGTTGTGTGCTCTATTTCAAAATGGCTGTCTGCAAGCTCTCAAAAATTCTTTCGAAAATTGAAAATCTGCCGAAATATACGGAGAAATCAAGCGAGGAAATCGTTAATATCGCGTACCGTCATGTTCTGAAAGCGGAGATGTCGGCGGCAAAGGAAACAGGTCCTCGCTTCGGTAGGTTGGTGTTTGTGCACCAGGAGGTTTGTGCATGTGTATACATTCAATCATCAATGGTTTATAATAATAATAATAATAATGTTTATTTATTAGCTATTCAGCCAGTACTTTACACATAAGATAAAAGAGGGTTTGGTTTGGTTTGCTGTGATTTTGTTATTATTCTCTTCTTATCTACAGCGAACTTCCAGCGACTCTGGGTCGAGAACGAACCTTTGCTGCTTTCACGTGCTGACTCATGCGTTGATCGGGATCAAGGAATTGTAGCCAGTCTATGACATGGAGTGCATTGTCATGGAGCGGTGAGTGTATTTGTACGTACCTTGTCCGATGGCTTTGAGCCATCGGTATGATTTATAACGGAGCTCGTTTAAATTACCTTGGAGCAAAGACTAATGTTACGCCATTGTTTATTCCCTTTCTAGAAAGCTACGTCGTCGTTCGATGGAGAAAATGCAATAAAAGGTAACACTTCATTTTTAATAGACTTGCTATCTCAAAGAGCTATGACGCTCTCAATGGCTGAGGTCCGAAACTCGCTCCGGAGCACTTGGAGTGCTCTCCAGGTGGTCCAAAACTCTCTCCGAATGCAAGCTCCAAGTGCTTCGGCTGGGAGGACGAATCACTTGGAGCACCTACAGCTGCTCCGGTGCGAGTTTTGGACCGCAGCCAATGTAACCCAGATTCAAATTGCCACATTACTTTGAGTTTGATTTCTGACATACTAAATTTGCGAAATTTAGCGATGTTTCTTTGACATTGAATTTAAACGGTCTCTTCAATTTAAATGCTTCCGAACACCACGTTATAGGTTCCTAGGGTGAATGTGACGTCACGCACTGATCTCCAAAATTAAACTAACCTTCGAAATGGCCGCCAATACGAACCAAAACAACCCACACAATCACAAACTTTATACAACTTTCAAGACCCAAATAATCATTACAATTGTCCTCCCGTGATCCACGTCAACACAAAATTTTACAAGGAATCCAAAAATACCAGTTTCGAGGGTTCGAGCACCCTCGAACCCTCGAAACTGACCCGTGGGTTGCTTTGAGCACGCAAATCTAATATAAATATAAATTTAAGAACTGCTAACTTAGATTGGAAATGAGAGGAAGATAGCGATGATGGGCAGAGCGAGTGAAACAGATGTAATAACAGTAGTGCCGCTATCCCTTGATCGTAGTCTTATCTACTTGGCTTGTAGGTGAGGCGAATGCTGAAATACGATTGCAGGGCTCCATTGACTCGAGATTTCGCTCTGCCAATATCAACACAGGCATAGACCGTCTGTGTAAGCTCTTTTTTAAGCCATATTGATTCTGAAGTCTCAAGAATTTTGATCCAAATTAAATCTAAACCAGAAAGCTTGATTTCTAAGAGCCGATTTTACTGCAGTTCGCTTGTTATCTCCTAGGTCAATTAGACAACTATTCTCATTTCAACTTAGTGCCGGTGTTACAAGTGTCTCAACCGAGAGTTAAAGTAGGAGTTAAGTTATTTGTCATGGCAACCGCCAAGAGGATGCCTAGGTATTCAGCTGTTTCTGAGGGTTATATGCTTAACCCAGAGTTGAAAAATATTGTAATTTGTAATACTTCACAACTTATAACTTCACAATTTGTAAAACTGGCCAAAAGCAAGCTTAATTCTAGCAAAGTACTTTTCTGTTGACAGGTCTATGTCCTCATGTAACACCTGATGCACCTGTATGCACCTGATGGCTGTGCGCTCTCCACGCTGCGATCCCAATGGCCAAAACTCGCAAGAATCGGCGAGATCTCCAGAGTCAACGGTGATAATCAAGGTCTCGGAAAACATCTGTGGCTGCAGAAAGCTGCCTTGTGTTGTGACGTGGAATCGGCCATTAGAACAATCTGAAAAGACCAACACCGTATCCAAAACTATCTTTCGCTGTAACTATGGTACTATAACTATTTGGGTTTCAGCCTAAATGTCAGGTCTTTTGGGGTCCTAATTTTTGGATTTCAAAAAAGTACTAGTTTTTTTTATGGTACAAGAGATGCATACCTAACAAGAAGACGAAAACAACAATACTCTGCAATCAAGGCCAAACATATATTTTCAAGTAGTCTAGATAATTTGGCTTAAAATGTTGAGTGTTGTAAAAAATAACTTGGTGACATTTTTTCCAAATGTAATGCTATGCTATCACAGACAGAAGGGCTACCCTGATTCCACTCCTATGCAGCTGCTAAGCGAAAGCCCTCCCCCTGCAAGATACGCGGCATTCCCCTCACCAACTTGCTAAAATAGTTTTGCCGGAAGGCACGGCATGGAGCCACTGTTCGATGCTATAAATCGCCTGTAAACAAGGTAACTGGAACCACCTGAGGAACATTGGGTCCCAATTGATTATAATTGACCTTGTGCCACGGCCTGGTGGATGATGTTAAGACAGGTTGCCAATGCACCCCAGTGCCTGCCGGCAAAGTTACTAGCATTATTATTTTGCAGTAGCCATACCTAGCTAAGGTAGAATATCTAGGCAACCCTTTTATCTGTAATACTATGCTATATTCCTAAAACTGCTCAAAGTGCAACAAAAGTGTTTTGAGTGACAGTGGACTTGTATTAATGACAATGACAATAATCAATCAATCAATATTCTGAGTCTCTGGACATTGCTCAATGGCTGATGCTTGCTGATACTCAAAGTGCAATGAAAGTGTTTTGGGTGGAAGTGGGCTTGAATCTCTGGCTCTGGCCGGCGTGGAAGCTGGGAATTGACGTGCCTTGTGCACCAACGTGCCATCGTTGATGCTATTGTACTCTTGCAAATGACATATTCGTGAAACAAATAAGACAATTGTTAATTGTCAATTTTAATAGCAGAAATCAGCATTCCCTTTTCCTGTCGGTTAAAAGGGAAGTGTTGTGATTCGAACCAGGTAACATGAGCACCTACCGATAGTTCGCTCTCATGCACTTTGCCAATACTTGCTGATAATAACAACATGTGTCCTCGTTGTTGTTGGACTTAGTGCATGTATTTAGGACTTCCGACTTAATTAGGATTAACACATTAGCTGTGATTTTACATGGCTGTGGACCCTGTATAAAGGCCCAGATTATAAGCCTAGCTGGATTATGAATGGCAATTGCTATTTAAGACTTGTTTGTGTAAATTTATCTCATACTATTTATGTTTCTAGCAGAATAGGTTTTCACATTGCAATTTGTGGTTATAGAGATATTAAAGTACCTACAAGATATTATATTCTATTTTGCATTTTCAATGTTTGATAAATTTCCCATTTAGTATGTGCTGAAATTATACGGAGAATATGTTGTAGTGTTATTTTAATCTCATTGATTAGGTACTCATGGAACGTCAAGGAAAACGTTCGACATATCTTCTGCCTTGACAGCGTAGACAATTTCTATCAGGCGAAATTATAACTCCACAATATCGTTTTTATCCCAGATCACTTGTGTTTGACAGGTTGACATCTTTATTTGGCGACTTGGGCACACATTACTATACTCTACTGCAATGTTTTGACAACTGCACTGACCCTGTAGCAATTGTTGTGTTATGGCTTCGGTGAATGATAATGGGAATAACTTGACAACCCTCTAAATTCAAGGATTGTAGGGAAGGAGAAGTCTGGTGCAGAAAATATTTTAGCACAGCGCACTTCATATTATGAACATCCAGCCAAGGTAGCTGTTTCTGCGGCTTGCTTTGTTCGTGAAAATCGATCACAGTGTTGCAATCGCCCTGGTAGCTAGTTGATGAACTTACCAGCAGCCTATTGTCATATAGTTTGAACGCGCAAGCGCACATTAGTACGTTATATACGTTATTTCCACATGAGCTTTTATCAAACGGTGTAGCGCAGTGGGAGCGCACTCAGATGATAACACATAGATCATCAGATCGAATCCGACACATTGCTAAAAAGTTGGGCGAAGAGTATAAGTGCAAGGGGCAGTTTTTTGTCAGCATAAATAGAGTCGTAGCAACTCATGCAAAAGTATCTGCCCTGGTGCTCTGGCGTCCGGGGGATCTCACATGGCGCTGAAGCCCCCGAAGGGGCACGGCGAAGTCAGGCCACGTCCGTCGCCACCCACCATCGGTGGAATTAGGGCGAGCAGTACAGTGGACACTGAGTGCGACAAAACTCTCAAGAGTCGTCGAAAATCTTCGCCTGCGCCGGGGATCGAACCCGGGCCAGCCTAGTAAACGAATCATTACTAGGCTGAACGCTTATCCAATTAGGCCACCAGAGCAGATGATAACTCCTAAAAAAAATCTTCTATATTAATTACATCCGAGCTGGAATTCAAACTTTGCGCACTCTTGTAGTCAGGCGATGAAGCCTACGTTCATCGCCTGGCTAATTGAGTGCGATGAGAGCAACGTGTCTGGACACGGAGGGGAGATTCAAACCGAACTTCGCTGTGTGTGGTGGAGGTGCAGTCTCTAAAGGTGCCGACCTCGAAGTGTTTTTCGGCTCTTCGGCCACGTCTTGCCACGCTGGAGGCGGCGAAGGTGTCCGTTGTACCTACTCAACTGCTGGAGTCTTTGTTCCCTGAACGTACCAATGCACGTACACGTACTGAACATGAAAAGCTATTGAGATTTTACTATTTTGGCGAAATGATGCTAAACGCTCTTAAGATTTTGCTTTTTTATTTGAGTGTCACTTTTCGCCATACAAAGGGTGTAAATAGGGGTAGAATTTATCGTGGAGTCTAATGCACACCATTGTTTCATTCCCAAGGGATAACTTTGAGATTATTTACATTTAAAAAATAAAAGTCGATGTAGCGGCTAAACTAAAAAAGTTGTGCAATCCCTGTTTCTTGCCAAAATCAAGACTGGGGGATTTGTTCGCGAAAATTTAGGGCATCTGAGTTGCCCACTTGTTCAGGGTGGCCAACTACTTAGGCCAAAGTATGGGCGAATCTTCATTTCGAACATCTCAATCACCTTCATCTCGATCTTTCGAACAGATGTTAATGGCGGTCACCCATCGCAACGCACCGACTCGGCGCAGTGTTGCTTAGTAGGGGAAAATCGAATTTCTTTCTTGCCCCGCGAGAGGTGTCAATTGGTGTAGAATTTCACGGGGAGCCCATTGCACACCGCTGTTTTCTTCACAAGTCAAAACTAGAGGGGATATTCGATCTTGCGGCCAAAGTATTCGAGTTGAGTCAAATCTGAGTAGTTCATCGTCATCAGGGTGGTCAACTACCCCTTAGGTCAAAGTATGGGTGAATCTTCAAAAATCGCCAAATATCTATCAGAATCGTGAACTAACCATCACGCTTTTGAACGATATTTTTCGGTCAAAATTCTCGACTTGTTAGATTCACCACGCGACGGTTGTTTTTAGGGGTAGAATTTCACGGGTAGTCCAATGCACACCCCTGTTTCCTTGTAAAGCCAAAACTTTGGCAGATACCCACGATTTAAAGTAAAATAAGTTGGAACTTTGAGTTTCTATTTTCGGCCAACAAGGGGATGAAAATAGGGGTAGAATTTCATGGGGAGTTCAATGAAGACGTTGGTTTTCTTCTCATATCAAAACTGTGAATGTTATTCACAATTTAAAATTAATAATCGATCTAGCGGCTTGTGTATTTAAGAATTGCGTAAAATCTGATTTGCCCATTAAAAAGAGGGTTGTTAACACCCCTTAACGAATGGGTTGGTCCGTTTTTGATGTGAGGTCAAAATTTTCTACTAGCCCATTTTTCAACAAAAAAATGCTTTTTTATAGGGGTGGAAGTTAATGAGAAGTCCATAAAACACCCCTGTTTTTTTGTCAAGTCAAAACTAAGAGAGTTATAAGAAAGCCAAAATGTAAGCTAGAGACAACCGACAGACTGCATAGCGGTGCAGTCTATCTTACAGGGATGAGCACTCGGCATACCAAAGTCAATCCCTGTAAGATAGACTGTCCCGCAGTGCCGGCACCGAGTTCACTGGCTGGTTCCCTTTCCCGACAGCACCCCGATGAGCTGTTCGACTATTGCTGGCCGGGATACGCAACTAGCTCAGCGCTATATTTACATGTCCCACGCAACGTCAAAGTATAGGCCTTACCGGCTGTCATCTTCTGTCAGATCAACTCTCTAACCATGATTATGTCGTTATGTATTGCCATTTAAAAGATTGAATATATACTAGTCTAGTCCATTCTTGCTCTGATTTGCTCTGATTTTGCTCTGAGAAGAGAGTTAACGTGCTTATTTTACTCCCCGTGAAATTCTTACCCCCTAAAAACACCCCACACAAAGCAAAAAAGCGTGTCAAAATTCGGTAAATTTTAACTTAAAATCGCAAATAATGTTTAGTTTCCATTTGCGAAGGAAACAGAAGGAAACAAATTTTACCCCTATCAACTCCACTTGCAGGGTGAAACGGACAAGTTGAGAATTTGACCTGAAATTTCGCGACTTTGAAGATTCGCCCATACTTTGGTAGTTGAGCACCATGAACACGATGTTTGGCCACTAGATCGATTTCAAACATTAAATCTTGAATTTCTCCCCCAGTTTTGACTTTTGGGGGTGTTCATCGGACTCCCCGTGATATTCTTCCCCTAATGACACCTCGCGGGGTAAGGAATAATTTCAACTTTTTTTGAAGGAAAGTTAAGCAACACTGCGCCAAATCGGGTGTTGGATGGGTGACCGCATGTACATCGCCAGCTACGTTTGAGAGAGAGAGAGAGAGAGAGAGAGAGAGAGAGAGAGAGAGAGAGAGAGAGGTAAGTAAGGTTAAGGTAAAGCAACAGCTTAACTCTTATTGCATATCAACCTTTCAATAGCGTGGACTTGTGGAAGAATACTGTTGAGTTGTATAGAGCTTCAAAAGGGACGTCAAGTTCGTGGCCGTCCCTTGGTGCTGTAGGACAGGAGCAGGTCTTAATGCCGGCACCAGGTCCACCTTGGCTCCCTTCCATGCCAGGCCTCTGTGCCGGCACCGGGTCCACCCTTGGCTCCCTTCCAGGACTGGCCATATGCCAGCACCGGGTCCACCCTCGGCTCCCTTTCCTGCTAGGTCTTAGTGCCGACTGCCCGCACTGGGTCCACCCTCAGCATCCTTCCAGACAGGCCTGGCAACAACGGTAATGGCACATCCGCTTTGACTAGAGCGGTCGGGTCTGAGGTTCAAACCCTCAAAATGGAAGAGCTCGAATTGACAGGCAAATTATTGTGCACAACCAATAACAAAAATTATCTTTGTTGTTTTAAGAAGAAACATTTCCTTTGCAATGCCAACTGGGAATTCTTGTGCAGGGCTTTGCTAATTGTTTGCTCTCTGACAGAGATTGGTTTAGATGAGGCACCCATTGAAATGTGATCTTTTGGCGGCTTTGGTCTCCGATGGAAACTAAAGCTGGTGATGCAAACGTGGGCTAAACATGGTAAAGTTTAGGTACCAAGACAGCTCCAGCATTTGTTAACTTTTTCGCCTGGGACAGGATTACCGGCATCCTAACACTGAATTTTGAGCTGCCAATATTTAGATAGGCATGGATCTGCCTTTGTAAATTCATCTGTGATCCTATCTGCTTCCCAGGCTCCCAATTTTGACACAATTCTATTGGCTGCAACTGTTGTCTTTCTGTCGGGCAGATTTTTTTCCCGGGCAGTTGGAACGTTCCCCTTCTGGCTTCTAGTCAATTTATTACTGATTTTGTCCTAAAGAGCCTTTGGTAGTCTTTATCTATAAATGTCTGTGTGACTTTTATAAATATCCTCAAACAGTTGGTGTTTTTGATTGTTGAAAAGAAAAATTCCTTTTCCTTTAATTTAATATCTTCACAATTCAAGAGCTTCAAAAACTTGAGTGTTCTTTTTTATTAAATTAACCACACACGAGACAAGAGACACGAAGCTGCGTGCCAAGTACCTGTGCACTATCTTGGACAGGTTTCAGGAACTGCTACGATCCCATATAATTTACCACTTCCTCCGAGAGGAACAGTTATCGGGTCATTTCTCCGGCCAGACGGTCTTGCTGCACTCTCGATCTTGCGCCTACCCAACAAGAGAGTCCAGGTAAGTGTATTTAAAACTAAAATAATACAACATTGCTCTGACAATGGACTTTTAACTCACGTGTCCCAATCGGTCCAGTAATAGTTTTCGGAAGTAATGGTTAACCCGAATGGGTAACTACAATTTGAAACTACAGTGCGTTTTATCGATGAACTTATGCCGACGCATTCTGAAAATCAACATCACAATTATAATGATTGAGAGAAGAATTCCTCAATAAATTTATGCAAGAATTAGAACATTATGTTAAAAGAGTACTTGCCAATTTTTTTTAATCCTGCATCTGCCCAGCAGAGTTCATCTCTTTCGACATCAATTGCCAGGGAGTTAGGTAGTTGGACTGAGGCACCTTCCAAAAAGACGGCACGACCAGTTCCATCAAGATTTGCCCACTCGAGTTTTGGTGCTGCACGGTTCCAGTCCGACCAAAAAATTTTGCTAACAAAAAAAAAACCTACTATTAGTCTTGGCCATGAAATATTGCTATGCAGAAAGAAAAAAATAATGCAGTAAATTAGAATACTTTATTCTAGGATACACGGCGATGCCTCGTGGGTTAACCAATCCATTGGTAGCGATCAATTTACGCTCTTTAGTGTCGAGGTTTGCCACTTCTATGGTATCTTTAGAAGAGTCACTCCAATAGATATTTCTTGATGCCCAGTCAATTGCAATTCCTTCAGGTGATGAAATATCTATCAAAAAATAAGAATAGACCCATAAGTTTTGAGAAACACTATCTACCGCAGCTGTAGGTAAGTCACATTTTCTAACGAAAATAAAACATACATCCAACAAACGTGGTCAGAATAACACTGCAATTAAAGGGACATTTACCAATTGAAATTTATTTTTACCATTGATTTGTAACTATAATTTGAATAGAAGTTGACATACTTAAAAGAATTTTCTGAAAAGATAGATTTTAAATTAATTATCAAAGATTTCTGGCTTTTCGCGCGGCGCAATCTGCGAGATGAGTATGATTCTCTTTGTACAGAAACGCTATCCCCTCCATACTGAATCTCCTGTACTAGTGCTAACGCTACGGCTCGGCGCATTACGCTGAGAGCAGCACTGCACGAGAAATATGCAACACGCTGATTACATACCTGCAGCAATCCGCTTACCATGGCTAAACAGATAATTTTATCAAAGTGCCAAATTACTTCAACACAGAGGAAGGATGGAGGACTATGCTCAAATTATTTGAATTTTATCTGATGAGGAGTTTGTCCAGGCGCTAGGGGTTGAAAACGTGCTATGGGTTAATCCTAATGGGACTTGGTTTTCTAAGCACCTAGGCCAAAAAACGCAAACTTAGGGAATTTCTGCAGGGATGGGCGTAGACTCAAGAGGTTTTTTTACTGTCCAAATGTCATTACTAGATCTTCCTAATCAATGGTATAATTTTAAGTGGTAAATGGTCCTTTAATGGAGTTTGTCTCATACACTAGACTCTAGAGGATGTATGCACATAAAGTTCGGGCAGGAACAATACCTTCTGATAGGAAACTGACGACGTCTGAACCATTATAGTTGGCACTTTTAATCGTACTTCCCGTAACATCACTCCAATATACTCGACCGTTCATGCAATCCACACCGATTCCTGAAACATTGAATCCAGATAATTTATATTCATACATTTTCAAGTACCTAGTTTGATTTAACCAAATAGAACATTAAAAAAGTAACCAGGTACCTATGGCCATTTGATAGTACTGGATAGCAATCGGCCATCCAGGATTGCTGGGTGTTGGTTTGAACGGAATTCGCAGGGTAGCCATGCCCTGATTGAGCAGCAAAAAGTTTCCTTCATACAGAGGCGTAGCTAAAATGCAACAAAAATCATGTTTGTAATAAGCAATACTGATTTTCTGACAAGAGACATTTTGATAGATGCAACTTACTTTTACAAATAATTCCATTCCCAGACATGCCTTCCCTACAACGACATATGTGATAGCCTCTAGAACTCAGAACGCAATTTGCGTCACGCCCACACATGGAAGGATTCTCACGACACGTCTGTTGTGGTATGCATGTTATTCCGTCCCCGTGGTAACCTTGTTTACAGACACACCTAGAGCCTGATGCTTCGCTACTGTAAACACAGTCCGCAGCTGCAGCGCAGTTGTTCAGCACGTTACAACCAACAATTAGAGCAGTACAAGTCATACCATCGCCATGAAAACCTTGGTTGCACCGGCAATGGTATGTGGAGTCAGCAGACAAAACACACTGTGCATTAGCATTGCAATTGTTGATGTAATTGCAGCCAGTAGCTTGCTCTTGAAGGCAAAGCGACCCTTCCCGACGGAATCCTTCCACGCAAACGCACTCGTGCCGGTTGGTTTGCGACGCCCATTGGCACCTTGCATTACCATCACAATCACTGTCAGAATTGCACTCTTCTGTAATTGAAAACATCTGTAGTTTAATTTCATTTATCTACTTAAAAACAAGAAACTACTGAGATAGTATTAGAAATCTTATTGCAACTCCATGATCACCTTTGAGTGAGCAATGAATTCCATCCCCTTGGTATTCTTGGTTGCATATGCAGGTGGCTTTGGAATGGTCGTCTTGCATTGTGCATGTTGCATGAATGTGGCAGATGTCTACTTGAAGACATGATACGTTTGCCTCACTACATTCATATCCGTCACCTTCGTATCCGACGTTACACTGGCACTGATGCCGGCCCGCCACGAATATGCACTGAGCATACGGGTGGCATGTGTTCAGCGAATTACATGATACTAGAAAGTAAAACCGCTTTGTCAGATAGATTGTTTGCATTATAGAATATAGAAACATTAGAATGAATATGAATTAACTACTAGGGACTATGCATAAGAGACAATGGAATGATTTGCCATTGGTAATGTAAAGTGGAAATAATTAGCCATTACAGTGTGAGCCTGTAGGTCCCATGGTATCAGTTCTTGACGCTCCAGGCTCTGGGTGGCATGTGTCCGAAGCTGTCAGATATCTGAATCCTCTGGGACAATCACACTTTGTTGGTGTAAAGCATGAGGGCAAAGGACGAGCAAATACTGAAAAAAAAAGGCTTTTTGTGTCTTTCGATCTGTCAATGCTCTACCGCATCACTTTCAACATGCGTCAACTTTTCGAAATTTCCCTAACACTTACTTCGAGTGTCATCCTCGATTTGATCCCTGATGCATTCTTGGCCAACCAGATGATAATTAGCAGAGCACCAGCAAGAATCGGCACTGCAAGTGGGCACCCTGGAGAGTTCGGGATCGCGGAGAGCGCAGCTGTAGCCGTCCCCTTCATACTCGGGCAAGCAAATGCAGGTGAGGCCGTCTCTGCCAGGTGAGCATGTGGCATATGGCGAGCAGTTGGAGGTAACGTCACAACCCACTGCAACAAATGGAGAATTGTTAAAAAGAATATACTAAGTATTTAGGGAAGACCTGCCTGGTTTACCTAATTATGTTAAGAGTAATTTTACCAAGCATAAATCTTCAGCCCGAAAATTGAGGCGTAGTGCGCGCATATCCGCCTTGTAAGTGGGACTGGGAGGTCCAAGGTTTTATCCTTGGGACTAATGACTATTTTAGTTTTATTTTCTGTGATTTCCCACAATCATTTCCAGCAAATGCTGGGAAACTTCCTGTGCTAAAAGTTATAGCCATCTCCTTACCTCTCCCCCCCCCCCCCCCCCCTCTCGATACCAAACCATTGCTTCAGAGTCTGGAAAAGCCATCCTTGACTTTCAAGCTGATGTGTGGCTATGAAGATTGAAGACTAACATACTATTGCAAAAATAAGCCTGTATAACTCGTTCCGTGTTTCACAACAGATGGGTAGCATTTTCAACTGCAACTGCATTTGGCCATGGCCGCGAGTAACGGAAGACCGAGAAAGCTTACGGCGCGGAGAGGCCCTCGACGGGCTGCAGTGCAGGCCGCTGTCGTCGCCTTCGAAGCCGTCTCGGCATTGACACATCAACAGGCCGGACTCAGAGGAGATGCAGTCGGCGTCGGGGTGGCAATTCAAGTCTCGGCACGTCGGCAACTCTGAAATGGAGACATAGCAATACAGACATATTTGTAAAAGGTCAAAAAACATTTAAAACAATAACCCATGTGTTTAAAAAATGCAGATAAGTGTAAGACCTTATGGAAAAGTAATGGTTTATTTTGTATTTCAATGATAATGGGTAAAAACGAAAGGAACAAAAATAGCCTGATGTCATCTGCGTTTATAATTCGTCCATGCAGACGGAGAAGTTTATGGAAATTATGTAAGATGCTACGATAACGGTGAATTTTTGACACTCATCACATCACATCTCATTACAAGGTTAATTGGAAAATTGGTTGGGAAAAATTATTTCCATTTACAATCAATTCCCATGCACCTTTCTAATTTACTAGAGGCACCTAAGGGTACTCTAAGGATGCCATATTTTTACTAGACCACAACAATGCATTCAGATATAAGACCTTACAGACAGCCACTTTCTAAGAAAATAGCACCAATAATTTTAAAATTTGATTTACTTTTTTAGTAAGAGTAAATGCAGAAATAAATTTATACCAACAACCCCTCTCAATAAGCCATTAAAGGTGATCCATACTATGCTGACTTACTTAAGCATGATCTGCCATCTCCTGTGAACCCTGGCTGGCACTGGCAGGAGAAAGAGCCCGGCTCGTTGACGCAGAATGCGTTTCGGTCGCAGTTACTAGTCCCCGTAGTACACTCGTTAACATCGATGCACACAGCTGACTCCTCGGCTGCATCTGCGTCGTACAGGAACTGGTAGCTGCGAATGTAACAAGATTGTAATTCCAAAATAATTGAAAGAGTGGGGCTACTCTTTTTCAGATTTCATAAAGTATCATTAAATGTAACGTGTGGCAAGTCATTAATTAAAAAATTGAAAACTAAATTTTTGAGATTTTGCACAGCTTTCTGTAGTTTGTCCAAAAAACTAATTTTGTCTTCAAATAAGTAATGGGTGAGTCAATGTTGTGCTAATGCTACCAAGTTGGGGAATTTTTGTTTTCAGGGTAAATTGAAACCTAAAACGAGGATTACCATGAATGTCGATCCTACAAGAGTAGAGGTTCCATGAAAACAAGAACCCTGGTCCCAACGATTCACTCTATGGTGTTGCCTAAAATAATATTACAATGGCCACAGAGAAAGTGAAACTTACCCCCTATTACATACGCATCTGAAGTTGTCTCCTTCCGTGATACAAGAGCTGTGGTGTCCACATTTGCTCTGTCCGTCTTTACAAGGGTCATCATCCCCAAGTGGAATCACCTTTCCAGTCATTGCATATCTCACAATCTTTTCTTGAGGTTCGTAGCTAATAAAATTTCGAGCAACTTTCAAACGAATCGTAGAAATATCTGGCTTGGCAAATGCACATTCGTTGAATCGAATTTCTTGTTCGATGTTGAAAGGGTAGCTGACGGAACTGTCGCCGACACGGTAATACTGTGTAGACTGAGAAGATATTAAACCTGTAAAAGCATTCAAGTTTCTAAAATAAAACTGGCCAGTTCTGCTTTGCCCTTTTCAATGTTCACGGACCCCACTCTTAGAGGAGAATTCACAGCCCTTAATGAAGATTTCTCACTCTGCAGTAGGTACTTGATTCAGTTAGGTACCTACTTGCATTAGGAGGTAGGTACAAAATAAAATACAAATAAACTTTGTAGATAATTATAATATTTACCAAGCTGTGATTTAGTGTAATGCTCTTCATAGTCAACAACTTGAATTTTGGAGTTTTTTGGTATGTGTGGCACATTGCCACGAATTTCGGTGTCCATACGGAGTTGGTCAAAAACATCTAGACCAGTGTATCGCTGAATGATCGTGATCTTTTCACCGGTATCTTTGAAAGCGATGTCCACTGTCTGATTCAAAATACCTCCTTAAAATGACAAGAAAGCAACATGAAATCTATTTCCCGAAACTATTTACCAAAAAAGACGTAATATTGTAAAGTTTGGAAATAATTATTTCAATTTATAAAAAAGTGATATCAAGATTTTTTCATTTACCTGTCAAATGATACCCGTTGATTGCTTCGCCAACTGGTTTCGCAAATATCCAGCTAATAAGTCCACCCAAAACATTGAGAGCCTGTATATCAAACCCAATATCTTCAGGGATTTTTGAGATTGCCGTATATGTTCTCCCGTCTGCTGTCATTACGTACGACTGAAGATCGGAGGGCTGAATTTGAACGCCATTCACAATCCCGCTCACTTTTCCATTGACACGAATCGGTATTCCTGGAATGATGGCAACATGCAATAGTGAAAGAATTTGCAAGGGAGGGGCCGAAGCGCCGGTGAAGAATTCAGCAAAATCCTTTAGTGACTAGTTTCTGCCAGTATATTGTACGCTTAAGTTACCTTTCATTAAAAATGTATGATAAGGTGTGTTTGAGGAGTGTATTGATTTTTTAAAATGATTTCAACATCACTAATTTTGCAGAAAAATACCAAATTGCAGGTGACAAACAAGTTAGTTTGTATTGCCCAGGGGTGAATTTGAAATTTTCAGAAAATGCTTACACAAGTGGTCAACAGATGTAGGATTAATGAAAAACCAGAGACACTAGTAAACAACCTGTTACTAAAATGTTCAAGGCTAGCCATCATCAGCATGTAAAACCAAACCTCTCAAAATGGGATTCTATTTCATATTTACTTTTAAGTAATAGATACCTAATAACCCTGTCCCAAATTGTTACACGCTGATCTGTGACTATACTTGCAATAGGTATGTTCATCTGTCCAACAAATTTTGTGTCTATTTCTAGTCAAAGTTACTATTCTTTTTTAAGTTCTTGGAATTGAAACCCCACCTTCCTTGAGGCAGTTGATTCCGTTGCCGTAATATCCACGCTGGCAAGCACAGCAGTAGCCTGGGTTCTGATCGACGCAGTCCGCCTTGCTATGACACTCAGAGTGCCCTTCCCTGCACGTGGGGGCTGCCACTCGCTGCGTTTCTGAAAGCAAATCGACTCATTGTTAGCTTAGCCAAGTGATGTGAATTGTAAGTAATGTGGCAGGGTGGAAAAAGTCTTCTCTCATAGGTTTTTGTAAAAAATAGTTTCAGGTAATTTACAACCACAACTACCCACCAGAGTTGCTAAACTATGGTTTAGTTGCCTTTTTTATGGGTTTTCTGGAAACTTTATTGAAATCATCTGTACATCCCTACAGTTGCAAAATTGTAGATAGGGTGCCGCAGATTTTTTTTCTGGTGCAGAATAAATAACAATCTTCTGATGACCAAGTTCTAGCGACAACTATAATTTTGGCTAAAAAAAACAATTTTTAAACACTCGGAATTATTTTGCAGAAAACCGGTATTTTAAAGTCAACTATCAACAGGTCCTGATAAATGCCCACATTGAGATTATAATTGCTTAGGTCAAAAAGCCTGAAGCATGTGATTCCAAATACATTTTTATTTTCTTGATTGGATAAAATGTGTAGATGGGGCTGTGTTTGGGAGACCCTGAAATTCATTCAAAACCCTCTTTTCAGAAAAAAGAGGCGACAAAAGTAATATACCTCCAGTGACGAGATCTGGTGAACCAACATTTCCTACAGGCCCGGTTTGTCCAATGTGGAACCGCCATACTCCTGACTGGCCGATATTGGACCAGTTGTCAAGGTTCTGGATTTGATCGGAGCCTGATCCACGCAGAACATAGAGGCGGCTGTCGCTGGCCACCATTCCTGCTTGGGCACGCGCGTCTGGAAGACCAGATGACTGCCCACTTCCTAAAGAAAAGCACAACAAGGTGAGAAGCATACTATACTTATCTAAGGCATTCTATGCGCAATAGGAGGTAAAATCTATTGATTAAACTCAAGATATTTTTGTGCAAGTATAACATCATCCTTTTTTAGTTACTGGCTTCTTTATGCTTTCCAAATATTTAACCTTTTTAGATCACTGAATGACTTCAGTACCTACTGCAATTGAATCTATCAGAATTAAACTAAGGAAGCAAATCGTTACTAACTGAAAAAATCACGTACCTTGTATCCATTGTATTCCCCCATCAGCATATAAAAATGATAAATATGAATCTGCTCCATCAGTTGCAATCACGGCTTGGTATGTGTTTATTTTATCTGTTCCGCGTTTGAAATACCCCACGTCCCACCAAGTGGCGATGAACAAACTTGTGGCTGAGAATCCCGAAGCGCTTGAAAATACAGCTCGAAGTTCCTTTGTAGCTCGATCAAGCAAGAGTGCATCCTGGGTTTCTCTAGATTAGTTTTGAAATACGTAAATAAACCGTTTTGCAATTTACGACAACACAGAAATGTATGTATACCTAAATGCTTTTTGCTACATAGGTAATTACCGATAATAAACGGCCCCAGCTCCTCTGGTGTCCACATTGGTGTAAAGTGGTGCAATCACAGGGTAATCCAGAGGAAACTGGATGTTGAAGAAACTGGGGATTTCTGTGAGAAAGGACAGCAACCCATTGGAGTTCACCTTAACAAAACAGAAAAATTCTTTGATAAGGCACCATCATCACAATTATTCAAATAACAATTGATTTCAAAAGCTGATAGTTACAATTACATAGTATATATTGTTACAATTGACATAATCATGCGTAATAATGCGTTGGACTGCACACTTGTCTAAAAACACAAAATTTCATTATTTACAACGAACTATTAATTATTTTATGGTCAACCTTTGAACATTGATAAACCTCAGTGACTGACCTCTGCAGAGATACAAACATAGAAGATAGCTTTGTATAAGAACGAAAATCTCATTCACAGTTTCCAGACAATTGTTAACAAAATTCAAAATCATTGAACTCCATAAGTATAGTATAGTAGTATCCTACCTATAGCTACTGCGTGTGAAGTTCCATGATTAAACGTGCATACATGCACGTTCACGTTTCAATTACACTTTGCTTTATTCTAGAATATTATGGAGGGCTGAAAGCATTGCTATTCGATTCTAGATGTCATTGTTAAGTATAAATCAACACTTTAGTATCAAGGTAACCTCATTATCGAGAAGCACCTGTAGCTGTTCCTGGATAATTGATAAGGGAAGCGTACCTATACCCGTCAAAATGCAACCAAATACTACGGATGATGGACATAATCATTGCCTCGCATGTTTTCAGAAAAGTGTCTGCTTGTAAATTTTGGCCAGTAGTCAATTTTCTAAATTAGCCTGATTTTATTGAAACCCACACTTCAGTAGTCGTGTGTTTTACTATACAATTGAGAATAACAAATGTGCATTACGCAATGGAATTGTCGGCGCAATCACGCAATAAGCACAATCATTAATAATATTAAGTTTTGTGAAGAAGTAGACCTAGCGTAGACGAGATGGCCAACCCAAATTAGCCCATCGTGTGGCCCCAAAAAATCCCCGACCGAGATACCATGGTGGGCCACAGCAGGGCCATAGCAGGGCTCAAAAAAAAATTTATTTAGCGTGATCAAAAAGTTATCCAAACACTCCACCCCGAGAGACAATGCAAATATGGCGATTGATTAAATCGAATTATTTAAAGAACAAAATCTGTCAGATCACCAATTGAGAATCATTTATTCAATTGACTTGAATGTAAGACTTACATAGATCGAGTTGTAGACTTCACCGTAGAACACTATGGGCACTTGTAGCGTGAGCTCAGGACTCGAAATCTCATCCTGATCAGTGGGTAGCTTCGTATCTCCATGAGGATAGAAAGACTCCTTCGGTATCCCATTCGCCGAGATGAGTAAGCAGCACACTAGCAGGATAGTTGTACACATCCTCGCGAGATCAGATCTCATCTTCAACTAGATGTAAGCTAAACGATTATGAGATCAAAAGAAAATACCCATTCTCGCTACTCCATCCCTCATAGTTCACAGTCCATGGACCTCCCACTTGCCAGCCTCCAGCGTTGCAACCTCTAAATATAATCACTCTATTTTTGATATCTGAACTTGAATGGCTTGAATCCCAGTTTCTTCAACTATTTTATATTTTGCTTAGAATGATTGGTACGTGTGTTCTTGCCGTAAAATAAATTCTCAGGCAGGCGTACAACTATGAACCACTTTAATCTTATTGACTTGAATATATGGTACAAGATTCTACGGCATTCGATTGAAGGTCGCCAATTTTGGCAAGATTCAAGACTGCAGTGCAGATCAGTATGTATTCCGTTCGTGTCATCGCTTATCTAGTCAGGGATCCAAAGACGAGGTTTAAAAGTATGTTAACTAGAAATTTATAACAAAAACACGGGTTAATCAAATTTGCAGTTGCATTTGTCATGAGCTCGTGAGTGCTGTGCACAGAATACTACAATTGTGTAACGTGCTATAGAAACTTTCACGTCTAAATCTAATCATAATAAGGGATGCGATTTGTTCGTCTGTTTGCTTTTAAGTAATCTCTTTCCCCAAAATTGTCTGACCAAGCAAGGGTGCGTGATTGGTCTAACTCCTCCTTTTTCGCTTTGCTCAAGGTTTCCGCATTGAATCCACTGAATCTAAACCATCGCACATTCCTCCACGAACTATTGAACACCGCTCGTTCAAAACATAAAATGATAACCGAAAGAACGAGACCAAAAAGGAGGCACCATATAACTAACGACACATGTTCAAGATGTAGCGACGTAATTTCATCGTTGGTGCAAATTATCGAGCTAGTCATCCACCATTCCATACGCATCTTCTCCGCTTGTCCACTTTCAAACATCTTCTTTAAACTGAAATAAACATTATTGCCCACTTGAGTAAGTACTATGACGACATCACTGAATTCTCATTGTATTGTACACTGTACACTTACAAAAAATTGAGCACGTCTTTGTAAGGAAATCCTTTCCTGAGAGCGAAGCTGCCGTATGCCACAAAGAAATCAGTCGGTATGGCTATCAAACGGCATTTGAAATTTTTGCCCATTTCATCGAGTCTACCAATCATTCGCTCGTGAATGCCAAAAAGTGCAATACTCTTTTCCTCAGAAACTCTCTTGAGGCCCACATCCAAATCGGGAACCATGTTAGCAGGAAAATTCTCCAAGTGAGCCTTGTAAAGAGCCGTAGCACCAACTGTTTTCGACTCCTGAAAACCATACATTATGTAGCATAAATTTGTGAAAACCTTATCGTATAAAACATTTAAGAATCCATATTAAGGGAATAACCTGTAACAACTGGTGTGGCACCTGATCCTTGACGACATTTGTGGTATATCGGGAGTGAGTTAACTCGTCAAAGGTTAGAAAGGGATTGTAAATTTTCTGAACGGTCAAGTTGGAGACAAGCGCAGCTGAATAAGATGTGAATAGCAAGACACCAAACATAAGGGCCAGCCAGAAAACAATTCTAGCAGCCATCGAGGACGGGGTAACGTCGGTCCCTTGTTGAAGCAAGGTGCCAAAAACAATAAGGAACGATTCGCTCAAATCAAAGTAATCGACATCGTCGGCGATGCCTTCTTGCGTCTCAGCCCCAATCTCCCGGTTCTGCTTGTAGATGAAGCGAAACACGAGCGGAATGACGATCAAAGCCAGCAACGTTGTCAACCAGAGTGGTGTCTGGAAAGGCTTGATGAACGACTCCCAAAGGTTCTCAAGGTCAGGATCTTTGATGTACATCCTAAACCGCATTTTAACCACAGCGTCTGTGAATTCCGCTTCGTTCGGATAATTTGAGTGTATGAATGGGTACAGTATGACATCCGTTTCGTTTTTTCTCATCTCTTTAAACAATTCTGCCCTGACGTTGTCAGAGGTAAGCTGAGGGGCAAAGTACTTGGTCCTGTGGAAATTACAAATACCAAGTAATTTACAAAAATTTTACCATAGGTATGTGTGCGATAATTGATATAATTCGAATATGTTTAGTCATTACTTAAAGTTCAACTTCTTCTGCAAGATTTCCCATAGGTCTGGAAAGTATCCTCTAACTTTCACGTCATTTCCAGCGCCATTTAAATAAGTAAATGGTGGATCCTGAGAAAATGAATATATTTTAAAACGTAACCATCGAGGCACCCAATCATCGTATAGATATTTTTATGCAAAACATTGCGACGGTCGCTACAATGCATTTGTAGTAAGGTAAAATATTATAAAAGCTATTTACTCTGGCGACTGCGACTTTCAAAAGCACCCCTTCCAAGTCAACCCTGCGCCTCCAGATAGTTTTCTCGGTGTTGATCATCTTGCCAGGCCTGGACCACAGGGCGATGTGATTCGAACGTAGAGCAGACGTCGGCGTCACTTTGTACCACTCCGAAATTTCTACTACGCACGTCGGACACCGTCCAATTCGTGCTACAAAAACCTTACATTTGAACGAGAACCGGATGTCTGCTACAAACGTTTGTATGTTGGTGTCTCTTTGGACGACAAACAACCAAGTCAGTTCTTCATATAATCTACTTCCTTCGGCTGATGACACCTAAACATTGTAAAAAGTATCAGAAATGTGGGATTAATAAAGAACTGACACGACTAGTCGCCAAAACGCAAAAAAAAAATGCACAAAGTTTCTACTGGTTTTTACCTCTCTAATAAAGTGTGAAGTTGTCTGATCTTGGGTCAACACAATTATCGATGCCCTCTGCAGTGTTAAAATTTTGAGGTATCTCAAAATGTGCTTATTTGGTAAGGAATGGGCACCAACAACCTCTCCTAATTGAGAATACTGATGTACTGTTGTAATCACCGAGGCTTCTGCCTCCATGGCTGTATAGAAAATAATTTCTTGGTTGATAGATCGATTAAAATGCTACTATATATACATTTTAGGCATATTTTAGTCAATAGTATCAACAACACACACAGGTAGCATCAAATTATTTTTAAAAATGTACATAAAAATCATGCGCTTTCGTAATATGATTTACCTTTATCGGATCCCAAGCTGAACAGCAAATGAATGCTTTTGAAAGCAGGCCGCAGGAGACCCAAATCTTTCAGGAATGCTCGATGGGCATAAATGGGCACAGTACCGAGCGTTTCCTGCATGACTACAGTTTTAAGAAAGTGAACGAAAAACGCACAGATAATCACGACCCGCATCTCTATAAGAATCAGATCGAAAATCGCACCCTAGACTGGAAGAGTTGATATATTCTTGCACTCCGGTCCGTTCATAGTCTACTTTGTTCCTGCAATAGCGTGATTGTCGTACCAGACCCATGTGCAAACATGAAAAGCATAGGTAGGTAATGGAAAAACTGTAAATGGTTATGCTAATGTCCTTTCTAGTTTGTATACCTTAGACCAACAGCCGGTAATGTTTCTGGATATTAACCTGTAACTCGTTCCAGAGGCAGCCAACTCGCATTAGCGGAAAATATTATAAAACATCGATAACCTATTTAATGTGTATCCCATTCAAACAATCTAACCGTCAATAAAGAGCGATTTAACTCAAGTTTGTGCATAGCTTATCATTTACGAAAATCACAAAAAATTGTTCCATATCATGTTTAATTATTCTGTAGTAGGTGTAACAATTAAAGACCACTATTACTATCAAGGTATTTATACTGCCATTGCATTTGTAATTGACAACAACCAACTAACATCTTTAGTCAAGGAATTGCATAACTATCAGACAAGAAATAATAATAATTTCGATCAAGATAAATGTATTTCATGTTTCATATTGTTTCATTAAACATTATATTAAACATTCCATGTTTAATAACATGGATCCGATAATGGTAGGCAGCAAATTTTCCAACAAAATGTTCGAGATTTTTAATAAGAGTAATGCCTAGTAATTTTCCTACAAAAACTTCCAGCACTTCCATCTCAAATTTTAAATCTGGTGTAAAACTATTTCTAAATAATCAAGCCTTTTATACATTAGACGAATTTATGAAATGCAAAAAATATATGGAAAAATATATGGAATAATGTAAAAGGCCCTTATTTTAGTAGTATGATTTGGATGTTTTATAATGAATTTTATGTAAAATTACATGTAGGTACTTACTTAGGACAATTCGTATATGCTTCAAGCCAATCACGAAATAAACATATTATATTATTATTATTATTATATTATTATTATTAATATTATTATTATTATTATATATTATTATAAGGAATTTTTCAATGCGCATGTTGCAATGCCCTTCTACTTCTATGAGTGCTACATTTTGAGTTCATTCTGTGACATTTGATTTCCATGCTGAATCATGTGACAAAAAGTTACAAAAATGTCCAAGAAGTACATTTATGTTAAATCTGCCTCCATCCCTGCCCCTTGAGATTTGAAAGTCTCAACCATGAAAAACTCAGCATTGGTTACCGGTTAAAAAAGAGGCCTGTTTGTAGATCAGTAACTATAGAAGAACATAATAATGTTGTGCCTACAAGGGTGTACAAATTTCAAAGTGATGCATCTTGAAGAGATTATATTGTATGCACAAAACACTCCTTTGTCTCTCACATCTAAAATATCCATTGTCACGATGCCGATTTACTATGTCTTTGGATCATGAAAGCCAATCGACAAGAGACCAATAACCAGCCTAGTTTCCTGGGCATTTCAAATAAAATCGGCCCAAACTGTATGGGGGGGGGGGGGGGGGAGAGAGAGAGAGAGCTTACAAAAAGAATCACAAAATACATGGAGATACACTAATTTTATACAATGGTTTTCTCACAGATTTTCATTACTTAAGCACCGCAAACGGACGTATGGTACTTGGCCTCTCTAGGCCATATCGATGCATATCGATGCATATCGATGCATATCGATGCATATCGATGCATATCGATGCATTGCCAAGCTGTGTCCACGGGCCGGAGTGTTATCCTCCAAGGACCGCTTGTTGGGTACTCCTTTTGCAACTTCATCAGAAATGAATACATTGCTCGAGCCCTTTATGCTTCAATTTATGGCCGCCGAACACTCGATAAAGTAGAATTTTATTTCCATTTTCATGGATATAGTTTACCATTGTCAAGGCGGTAATCGGCCATAATAAGTAACAATTGAGACCGGCGGGCCAAAATGATGAGTACACGCTGCCTTGCATATGGTTTCTTTGGGTCTCTGCCGGCAGTCCACAAATAAAGAGCAGCCGGCCGACACTTCGATTCTGGATGATCTTAGTTAAAGAGACATTTACCACTTGAAATTAATTTTTACCATAGATTCGTAACTATAATATGAAAAGAAGTTGACGTATTTAAAAGAATATCGCTTTTCGCGCGGCGCAATATGCGAGATGAGTACGATTCTCTTTGTACAGAAACGCTATCCCCTCCCTATCGAATCTCCTGTACGAGCGCTGTCGCTGCCGCTACGGCTCTGCGCGGCACACTGAGAGCAGTACTGCGCGAGAAATATGCAGCACGCTAATTACATACCGGCAGAAATCCGCTTACCGTGGCTAAACAGAAAATCATATCAAAATGCTAAATTATTTCAACACAGAGGAAGGATGGAGGACAATGCTCAAATTATTTGAATTTTATCTGATGAGAAGTTTGTCTAGGTGCTAAGGGTCGATAAAGTGCCATGGGTTAATCCTTAAGGGACTTGGTTTTCTAAGCACCTAGGCCGAAAAACGCGAACTTTGGGAATTTCTACACGGATGGCCGTAGACTCAAGAGGTTATTTCTACCGTCCAAAGGTAATTACTAGATTTTCCTATTCGATGGTAAAAGTGGTAAATGGCGCTTTAAGTCCTCGGTGCATTTTCTCATTAATAATGATAGAAAGTAGTCACATTTATTGGATAAAATAAAACCGACCCAAACGTTACTAAAAACCCACCGGCCCTTTGGTAATTTGCTTGGTCGCGTAGTGGGCCAAGCCAACCCTGCATACAATATTAGATTAATTTATATTATTGTACATGTACAACTAATCATGATAAATGTAGACCATTCTCCAAAAGAGCGTTTTCTTTCAGCTTTGCCATTGTAATGTTTAAATTCGCTTATTTCCCTGCAGCGCGAGCCGGTGGTGTGACTGCTGAGCGGTCGCTGGGGCACATCGGCACAAGCCGCAGTAAGTCGTGGCGGTTTTCAGCGGTGGTTATCCTCTTCGAGAAGACCAGAGAAAGAGAGAATTCATCTCGAATTCGGCTCAGGCAATTCGGCGCGCGAATTTTTAGACTTTGGTGATTTGGGACTTTCTCTTCGAGGGGTCAAATTTAGCTTCATCGGCTTCGGCTACCACCATAAAGAAATCGGTAAACTGCGAAGGTGATTTTACACTTTTTTCTTGTCGTTATTTTTTCAGATTTATTAGCCGCATATTTCCTTTCCAACTTTTCATTTTACTTTTTACCATAGAGCTGAAACAACATTTTGACAGAGTGCCTGCGTTATGACGTCATTCTTCAAGCAGCTATAAACGCTCAAAACACTCAAAAAGATCTCAACATTCAAGAAAAGCAGTTCCGGACATGAAATTATGCATATCAGCTAACTTAAATGGCACTACATCGATAATATATTTAGTGTATTAAAGTATTTTACACGAAATACCTATCTGAGATGTTAGTGTCAATCACTAGTACTTGATGCACGCAAAGGCATTGAAACTAATACCTATATAAAATACTTATACAGTTACGCACTAATGACGCAAAAAAGTTTATGAATGATTTCACAAACTTAACATGATTCTAACGGTTCGAAATTAAATAAAATAGCTCACTTGAAGTAAAAATATAAGCCAAATATGACAGAAAAGTTTACCTTAAACTAAATATGTTCTGAAAAAAACTATTTCAAACTCCGGGATTTAAATGTAATTCAAAAGTCTCACTGGTTCCCCGACGTTTCGTAACATATGCTAGTTACATTATCAAGGGTGATAGCTTGACATGTGTCAAGAATTTTAACCAACTCTGTCCCTTTCTCAGCCCTATGTTGCCAATATTTGGGGAAACCCCTTCATTGCCAATCATCAAGTAGGTAAGCACACAAGAGGGACGAAAGTGACAACGCAGCCAGGAGATTCGTCAGTTGTCACTCTCGAAGAGAGCACAATAGAGTTTAGCGGAGCTTACAAGGGTCGGAACGCGTCTTTCTACACCAAAATCTCAAGTGGTTTTGACCAGTAGGTAATTCGCGAATGTATCATACCAACGCAAAGAATGTCAACATTAGTTATCCTTGTACTACCAACTGGGTGACAGGCAGTGTTGGATTGGGGGAAAAACCGGTCCGGGCATATCAAATAAAATCGGCCCAATACCCCCCCCCCCCCCCCTAGGGACAGGAGACAAAAGTTTACACAAAAAATGCACGAAATGCATGGGCATGGGCCAATGTTTTCTGGAAAATCCCACCGCTGGCACCATAGTAATAGAAAAATTATTTCTGGAAATCAACACCAAGATGCAATATCTATTCGCAAGGACAATGAAACATCACACTATTAGCAAAAGCCATTGTTTTATTTTTGAAGGTCAGTGAATCCCACATGCTGACACCATTGTAGCATTGTACATATTTTCTTAGTTTTGCTTCCTAAAGACTTTCTAAAGACTCCGAGTCCCTGAGAGCATAAAATAGAAATGAGTCAATGACTATAAGCAATGAGACGGACAGGAAACAAAATTTTGCACAAAAACTGCAATAAATGCTTGGGACATATTATTTACTTGTTTTACTGACTACTATAGTCTGCTATTACTTTAGCACCACAGGTGAACAATTTGCACACTTTAAGACCTATGTGGGCAAATATTTTGAACCAACTTAGTAAACGGTTCATGCAAAGGTTTGAGCACGGGCCAGTCTTACCCTCTGTGGGCCGCATTTGGCCTAACCTAGCTCTTTATTACATAAATATACACCATGTTTATTGTTCCTATACATATTATGCTACCAATTACTCAAAATAGTAGAGTTGTATTTCCATTTTCTTGGATAATATAAATTGTCAAGGCGGTAATCAACCATAATAATAATAATAATAATAATAATAATGTTTATTCAGCCTTATTTGATCACAGTACATGATATTGGCACGTCAATCGTATCACATAAAAACTCGTTAACTTTGTAATAACATTTGGTTAAAAAATGCTGTTTTAAACAATTTTTAAAAGTGCTGCCTTTTAGATTTTTTAACTCTACTGGCAGTTTGTTAAAAAATAAAGAGCCTGCATAAATTGGGCAATTGTCAGTCATTTTCAGCCTGTTTTTCTTTATATGAATGTTTTTGTTTCCTCTTGTAAAATGCTGATGAACCTCACTATTATCTATTACTAGATAATTGTTCTCAATTACAAATAAAATCGTCAAGTACATGTATATACAGGGCAGTGTCATAATTTTAAGTTGTCTAAAAATTGGTTTACATGAGTCCTTATAGTAAAAATCAGCACAGGGATTATAACTTGCTTTACCTAAGATCCGGAGAGCTTTTTTCTGCATAACAAATAAACGGGGTGCATGGACTGTATTGCCCCACGTAATGATTCCATAACTTATTCTAGCATGAATGTGTCCATAGTATAATAGTTTAGCTGCATCTACGCTGCAAATTTCCATAATCTTTTTTAAGAGGTAACAGCCTGACGCCACTTTAAGGCACGTGTGTCTTATGTGGCTTTCCCAATTTAACTTATTGTCTAGTATTAGGCCAAGAAATTTTACGTCATCTTTTTCTTTAATAATTACTCCATCTAATCGTATTAATGGAGTAGTGTCAACTACTTGACTCTTTGATCTAAATTGAATAAGGTTAGTTTTATGTCTATTTATAAAAAGTGTATTTTTTTGGCACCAATTGCTCAAATTGTTTGCTTCCTTACTGCCTGTGATTGCAATTTCTTCTTTACTGTCACCTTTGATTAGCTGTGTCGTGTCATCAGCGTATAGGGTGAGCGCGCCCTTTGCTGTGCTATCCGATATATCGTTCGTAAATAAAATAAATAATAATGGCGATATAGTCCCGCCCTGTGGCACTCCAACATTGATCAGTCTCTCCTGCGAGTAGCTATCACCACTCTTTCCTTTAATTTTTACAATTTGTTTCCTATTTTTTTTAAATGACGCTATCCATTTATTGGCAACTCCCCCTAATCCTAATCTATTTAGTTTGTCTAATAGCAGGCTGTGATTTACGGTTTCAAAGGCCTTTGTAAAGTCATATAGGATACCTAGCGTTTTTTCTCCGTTGTCCATCGCGTTTAAAATATTACTCACAAGGCTACATATTGCCGTAGTGGTTGATCGTCCTTTGATAAAACCATGTTGTGAGTCATTAATTAGTTTAAATTTAGTTGTGCAGTTGATTATTCGCTTGACCATTGCTAGCTCAAAGAATTTAGCGCTATTGGGCGGTAATTACCTACTTCTTCCTTGTCTCTAGCTTTGAAACATGGTTTTACAATCGAGATTTTCAATTTTTCCGGGAAAGCACCTTGTTCAAACGAAAGATTAATTAATTCAGCAAGTGGTCCAGCTATGTATGGCATTACTGTTTTCAAGATTTTGGGGGGGGATACCGTCATAGCCTGCTGAGAACTTTTTTAGTGCTTTTCCTGCGTGGTCATATATTTCTTTTCGTGTTACTGGGGCTAAGAAGATATTTTTAACACTATTTCTGATAGTGATAGATAAGAAGACAAGACTAACGGACCAACACGATATACTATATGGTTCCTTCGATCCATCGGTTTGTTTAGTGTTGACCCGCAGCCGACAAAGAGCGGCCGCCAGGCGGCTGACACTTCGAATCAGGGAATGTGTTCAGTCATCGGTTTGTTTTTCACATTAAATAGTTTTCTGGGATAAATTCACCCGGCCCAAAACCATACTCAAACCCTACCGGCCCTTAGGGCATTTGCCATGTCGCCTAGTGGGTCAATCTAACCCTGGTGATAGGAATCGTATTAAATCCATATCGGAACTAGAATACAGAGTGAGCCAGATATAGGAGATATATAGCTTCTTTTTCAAAATAGAGCGCAGGATTATTTCGTAAACGTTGCAAATTGAACAAATTTGTAAGTAAATTAAAAAGATAGACATGAGCAGGCACTGGCACGTACAGATGGTTTGACATCTCGTATCAGGTAATGTTTGTTAATTGAAGGAAGATTTGTGAGAAAATGAACTAGGCTGGCAATGTCCAATTGACACAAATTAAAAGCTTACTTCAGGTATATCAAATCAAAATAAATCCACAGTATTTATCGCAAAATTTGTAGCTCCCTGTTGATAAAGCCTATTCCTAATCTAACATATGACATCACAATCCTGCCCACAAATCGCAGGTTTCAGAATTTTGACAAGCAAATAAAATTCCACTTCTGAAACACGTTTTTTGACCGCAAACGTTTTACAAACCAAGTTTTTAATGGTTGCAATGTGATTTTTGTGTTTTAACATCCATAAGAATAGCAGATATATTTTTTGGTCACTAATGCATTATCCCTAGTGAAGTGAAGTGTGAGTTTTACCCAAGTCATTCGACTGTCGCCATTTACAACGCCACGGTAAATCCAAAGTGCAGCCTTCGCAAACAACGCTGCTGATTCGACGCCGATGCACGCTGAATAGACGCCTTGCTTCCGACGACGCTGAACTCTGGTAATGCGCACCCTCGACCCGTCCACGGCTCGACGCAATACGACCAGACACCTTGCTGCCACGCCACAGGTTTCCCCTCTGCCCTCCTACGCTAAGGCTAGATTCAACATCACCCTATCATTAACTGACGCGATTAGATCAGTGCCACAGGGCTAGTTGTCAAAAGAGTGCATTGTTAAACACCACAAAATCAGGGTATGGATAGGGTTGGTGATCCAGGAGTGCTTTAGAGGCATCGGGGATATAAAAGGCTATGCTTTAATCTAACCTTATGCATGTAATTAAGAACATTGGAACCATTTATAAGCAGTCGCCATTGCCCACCCGTAATCTTTGGTTGAGCGAGCGAAGCGAAGCGAAGCGAAGCGAAACCAAAACTCCAGTTTAACTGAACAGTGCAGAGCAAATATTATATTTGTTTGCTCTCCAAAAATCACAAGTTTTTATATGTTGGCAATTGGCATAGGTTATTGCTGGGAATGTGTTCACACGTATCTCAGAGTAATTTAGGTAACTCGGTTACTACAGTTACTAGATGAGTCCCAAACAAAAAATATTTTTTGAATTTTTTCAAACTCCTCACTCTCGACTGCTGGTTACGGGGTGTTCCCCAGGTACAAAGTGGGTAGAAGAACTTTTGGTATGCCTCTATGGTGCTCTGAAGGAGTGATGCAAATTTCAGCTTGATATACTGCCAGTGAAGCAAATTTTTAATTTTGCCTCCAGTTGCATCGCTTAATTTAATTTATGTTATATTTATTGTTTCTAATGTTAGAATTCACAGAACAGTTTTACAAAAAAAAATACTGAAGAGCAAAAATCAATAACAAAATAATCCCATTATTTACAAACCTTCTCTCACTGTCACCTTTTCTGTCTACAGCCCAAGAAGTATGAGGTCCCAAAAAAGGCAAACTATTATTCTTTCTACAATATACTTGGCACTGTGGATTCATTGAATGCTCCTTTCCAAACGAGACATTTTGCTACAACTAATCAGCAGGTACGTTTGTACCTATTGGGACTAATTAAAATAATTCTGATTTACACAGTAAAGTTGAAAAACAAGTGTTTAGTATTTATTTGGAACACACAAACTTCACCTATTCCGGTACTGTACCTAATTAAATACAAACGTGTGCAAGTAAATATGTATGAACATCACAAAATATACAATTCCTTGCTCTTAAATCAGGTAACAAATAATCATTCTTGAGTATTACAGGTCAGGTTAAGGAGGAACTTTCTCAGTCAGCAAATGAAATAAGTAAGACTTCCACATAGGTATGCTGAGGACATGCATATCCAGCGAGAATTTCCAGGCTCATTTCTACAAAAAAAAGAAACCATTCTATAAACAGGAAACACGAAATCAAACTTAAAGCCAAAGAGTTTTACCTCTCAAAACAATTTATTTTGCAATGCTAGAAAGGTTTCAAAATGTACACTTGCAGAAAAATAAAGTGCGCCTGTCGAAAAAATATACAAGTCATTTTCAGGTTTGGTTGAAAACAGTGTATAGGTAAAGGCCGGGTACTGAACAAGTGCATCTCACCCACTACTAACACAAATCTAGCATTACTTTTCCATTATTTGAGAAAAACTAGTTTTACTGAATGTAATTTCACGCGCATTCTTTTAATTGCGTCTTTTGTCTCTCAATCAAGGTAGTCGATCGTACCGAGACCTTTAGGATGGCTGCTCGCCTGGGCAGGTCGGAGAAAACAAGAACAGTAGATTTGATGATTATACCAATGTACAATTTACATTGATACATCAGGAATAGGATAATTGGATGGACTGTCATGTTGAGCATTTTAACAATCATTAACTACATAATTTAATTAGTATCATCATATTCCGATGCGGAATGTTTGGCGGCTATTATTTTATTTGGCTATTGGATAGAGCAGATCGACCCAAACCAGTCACGGGCTGAATCTTGATAAGCCTTTACCTTTTGGCTCCACCATGCAATTGCTGGGACATGGGTCTATCATCAAGCCCTAACCAGTTTTAAACTACACTGTTTTTCATCCTAGCCCATGCTTCGGGACTTGTAAAATTTTGCGGGGGCACTTTATGATTTCAGAAGTGTACTTACATGTGTGTGAACAACCTTGCAAAATGGAACTATTAAACTGTGCACTCTTGAATAGGCACCACCCAATTAAGATTTTATATTACAACCCCTATATTATAGTTTGAAAGCTCATCTAATATACGGTTGGTGCTAAAAAGTTAGTTTTTCAGAATTTGTATGCAATTATTTGATAAGTGGGCCTTATCAAATTATGCACACCTACATTTATACTTGGGGTTTGAGTACCTATAGGTACTTAGGGTTTGAGTACCTATAGGTACTCAAACCCTAAGTTATGCAAAATTTTAGATTTTTTGGAAGATAGGCATACCTAGCATAATTTACTAGAAAGCACCCCTTGGCTTTATGGAAGATTGGTCACTGCTATTAAATTGTAAACAGTAATAATTATCTTCCAAGAATTATCAATTAATACAAACTTGGTAGGTACCTACTGGATGCATGCCCAAAATAGAAAATTTAACAAAAATCATTTCTATTGAAAGCAGTACATACCCCAATCGATTTTCTTATGAGACGCCATCGGTACTTGGCAGCACCAAGCCTATTCGAGGAACAATATATCTTAAAAACTCTGATATTGAAAATCTCCTTGCCAGGTAAGTGTGCAGTGTGCAGTGTGGATTTCCAAGCTTCATACCTATATAGTCTGTTGTGATTTTTCATCTGATGATTTTAATATGCTTGTTCCAAACATGCACTCCAATAGGTACCATGAGTGTAAAATAATATATTCTACTGGGGGAAAGAATTTTTTTTACAAATCACGGCAAATCTGGGTTATAAGAAAATAAATTTTTACATTGGAGAATGGAATAACCTTATAATAATCCAATTGCATGAAGGTACATGTTGAAAAGAAATCCAAAAATTCAACAAAAAATTGTTTGACATGTGACAATCAACTGAAGAGCACTTTAAGAAATCCACCACAAAAATTGCTGTCGAATATTTAAAAAGCTGGTTTCAAATTAAAGGAAACCTAAATTAAGTCCAAGCATCTAATGCCTGTAAGTGAATGCTTGCACAAGACGTTTTCTAACCTTTCACTTAGAGCAAATTGCCTTGCGGTCTTCAATCAATGACTTGGCAATGGTTGCCTATGCCTCGTTGGGTGATCCTTACGAGTATTTTTTTAAACTAAAACTTAATTAACAGTACGGAGAAAAATCCCAATAAAATTATTTATTAAAAAAGTATGAAGAGTATTTCTAAACCATTTTATTAGTTGTGTGTATTTTGACAAAGGTCAGCTAGCCAAAATAAGGTGTGTGATACCATGGAAGATGAATCACCTGCCAGGCCACTGGTGATCTTTGTCAGTGAGTGGCACATACACGACTCCCATCAGAGTTTTTCGAACAATTGATCCATCCATCAGCTTGTCCACCTGCTCAAGCTCTTGGTTGCCACCTTCTGGCCCAACAGGCACAATTAAGCGTCCTCCAGGTTTCAATTGTTCAATTAACTGTTGGATAAAAGACGAGATGGTTATTTTTTTTATCGAGGCTGGGGCAAGTAGTTAAAAGATAATTCGTTTGATCATAAATCAATATCAACGTACTGCTCGTGGCAATGTCGGAGAGGCAGCCCCGACATGAATGGCATTATAAGGTCCATTTTCTGGAGATCCCAGTCTGCCGTCACCCACTGCATTAACGCAAAATGTCATATTAAAAAAAGGGGAGACATTTAAATGCTATACTTTTTCTATAGCAAGGCACTAGCCAAATAAAAAAAAATAGTTCAGCAAAAATGTAGTATATTGGCACCTACCTATAAGAGTTAACCGCTTTGAATCGAGAAGGTGGGGCTGATCTCTCTGTACATTATCAATGGAAAAGTCTACTAACTCTTTTATATGATCAATGCCAATCGCTTTGCCTGTTTGCCCCAACATAAGCGCCATGCAAACGGTCAGATATCCACTTCCGGAACCGACATCTAACGCTTTCTCGCCTTCAATAAGATGGTTTTTCAGCAGTTCCAATGCATGAGCATGCTTGAAAAAAAATTGTTATCAGCTAATTAAGACTTTAATTATTATGTACTGTGTATCTACAAAATAACTAGTGTACATTATTGATTGCAACTATTTATAAAAGGCTTCTCAAACCTTTCAATGTCTGATGCATTGATTAGCTACAGTTTATAAATTCAAAATATTTCAAATAATGGGACAAGGCTGTGTCTGAATTAACGTTTCTGCGAGCTACCCAGTGAAGAAGGAAGAGAAAATCTACCGGGGCCACTACATCACCCCGTAGTCACCTTCCCTTTGCAGCAATTAATGCCAAACTTTTGGCAGTGACTCTATAGCTATCACTATGTAGTATCACAAGTGTGAACTGCTATTGTAATTTTTCATATTCACAAGATAAACATAACGGCTATTGGTGGACTAAAAAATAAATTTTTTCGTTCTGTATGCAGGGTAGAAAACACACAAACCTTTCATCTGAGAGCAACTCGTGTAAAAACTTGTGTCACGATGAGAGAAGTCCTTTAATTGCACGGAATGTTTTTGCTGTGAATGTGATCAAAATTTTACGTAGAATCGCCAATTTAACATCGAACCCATCAAATGCATAAAATCCGCTTTCAAAATTGACTGCAATCATAATTAGAAACTTAGGTTCATAACCGTGGGTGAATGTAGAAAATGTTAGCGGTTTTGAATGATCCTGAAGATCGTCGGCGCAGGGCCAGACATTATCAAGAAGCACCAGTAGGCTGTTTTTAGGAGCCCCTCTATATCTATTGGTTTGATCGCTTTTAGTAGTTGATAGTGTTTCTTATCTTTTGTCAACAGTGGGAAGATTGCCAATTAGGGAGGTTGTGGCGCAGCCACGAAAATAAATTTGAATTAAATTACATTTTTTAAGCAAAATTATGCATTATTATGTTGTGTGGCATTAGTTTACATAACATTAAAATCACAAATTTGAAACATAAATCTTAATTATGTGGGCAAGAATTGAACACATATTTCATAGGACCAAGATAGCTCCAAGTTTCTGCAATGTGAGCAAATACTTAATTATTTAGCACTAGCAAAAAAGGACAAGACATAAAAGCAGAAAAGATGAGATTTCGAATTACCTCAAAAACAACAAAACTGATGACGAAAAATCTAGACCTTGCCATGCTTGCACGGGCTTTTTTGCTAGTTTTGGGTAAATTTTGTGGGATGGATTATAGCAACCAAATTAAACCAATGCAGTTAAAATTCTTATAATCCAATTTCAGTAAAAAATGTACTTTGCAAACTCTTCCTTGTTGACTACATTCTTAGTGAATGATAGCATCATTGCCCTGTAATAATGTGCCTTGCTCCCTCCCATCAACAATCTTAATTTTCATGCCACATGAATGTCTGACAGGGCTACGAATAGCTAGGGCTACGAATAGCTAGGGCTACGTTCCCTGCTAGCCCGTTCGTATCCATTTCGATTTCGTTTCGAGGGCATTTCGAAGGCTGAGCTGACTCGCAATGCGCGCAAGGCTACAGACAATCTCAAACTAAGCTGCTACTAGCTCCAAAAGCCTCAGAGCCCATACGCTGTCATCTACCTTGACTGCCAGAAAATATGTTACTGGCTGTGCCACCACCAGTGACAGCTCGTACTAAAGGGCACAAGGGCACGCACCGAATTGCCTTACTCAAATAGCATTGCCTTACTGTTCTTACTCCATTTCACTGGAGTGGACCCACAGCTAAAAGTTTCAAACATTTCAACCACTTGCCACAAGGTTCTAGGGGCAGACTCGAAACAACGCACAAACATCTCAAAAGACCGGCTATGTTCAACAGCCCAAATTTCAGCTCGAAAAAGTTCGAGGCCGGGCCTGACCAAGGCTACAAGTTTTTTTTTAAAGTTGTGTCCGAGCTCAGCTATAAAGCCGAGCTCGGGCCAGTGCCAGGCGGGCTTTTGGGCTTTTCCCACGTCTCTAGTTCATAGGTACTTCTAGTGAGATGTAACATTTCTGTTACATATAAATCTCAACAGATATTTATTCTTTTAGATTTCCAGCTTGAGGAATGTTTTTTAAATGTTGTAAAAAAATCTAATTCTCTTTGAGGACTAACAAATTTTAAGTTTAGGCAAGTAGACTTCAGGATATTATTTTAACCAAGCTTTTTGCTTTATAAATAGTTTATTGTGAAAGCAAGTCGATTTCAAGGTTTAATCTAATTGTTTTAAGCAATTATTTATGTCATAAATGTACACATAGCTTATGAGCTAACAGATTTCTATCGAATGTGATAGCTACAGCAATGGTTGTTTAAATTTTGTACAGAAATTCCTAGCGTGAGATCAGAGCAGCCTCTTTAGCCAGGAAGCCACTTCTGGGTGGCGATTATGTCAAATTTACGTTGGAGATACCATTCGTTACCGCTATCAAATAACATTGAAATGCCCCTATATACCAACTGTTATCCCTAGATACCGCCAGGTAGTTACATAAAAATTCCACCCTGGCCTGAGTAAGCAATGCACAATCGGTCAGATGTGTCAGTAAGAAATGAAGCAAAGAAATTATGTGCAGCACTAAAGCACAAGGGAGGATTATAAAGTACAGTTTAGACCTGAAAAACTAATTCAGACACAGCCCTGCATGAAATTTGAGAACTCAAATAGCAAGTCAATTAAAAAACAAAAAATGTGGTTTTACACACCATGTGAGGAGCACTAATCGTCACACCATAACCAATGCCCTGAGGAGCATCTTTGTATGCACTAAACTTGGCATAGTTGCCTCGATCCACTTGGAGCATTACATCTTCCACAACTCGACTCTTTATGATCCCGTTTGCTGAAACGTGCCATTGAATTCAATTCATGGCATTAAACGTCCGTTAGATATACACAGCGTGATGTTGATGATGCTTTTTAAACTTATGTGTAACACTTACCTTTTAGATTCAAGATCAGGTCTGAATTGTCTTTGCCATGCGACCTCCACGCCATGCTTAAGTTTTGATGGAAACTTATCAACGGACCACCACCTGCAACTAATTACGTAAATAACTCACTCGATGTGCAAAACACCTCATGCAACTTCACCCAGTGCCAAAAACAAGCACATTTTCTAGTTGAATAATTGATGAGCGTAGCGAGCGAAGCGAGCGGAGCAAAATCGTCAATTTCACTTACCCCAAAAAAAGTCACTTGCGTTTTTTTTTTTTTTTTTTTTTTTTGTTTGTGCGCGCTCTACAGACCAAACGCCTGAACCGATATGGATGAAAATTTCTGAGTATCTACCTCTGTTCTCAACTTAGACCCCCTGCGTTTTTGAAAAAGATTGATTCGGTAAATTTTTTATAAATCAATTTTTACGAAATTTTTCGATTTTTTCAGAATTTTGAACCCCTGTAAATTTTAAAGTTCTGAACATAACTTCACCAAAACTTCTAAACATGTTGACCTTATACATATTTATCATGCCTGCAAATCTTAGTTCGGTAGGTTTTTCCAATTGGTTTTTATTAGCATTTTTGTGGTGTTTTTTTCGTGATTTGACGGCTGATTCAATACGAGTCCGGTTTCCTTCGTTTCCTTGGTTACCAGCTTTGTTGACCTCGAAGAGAAACAAAGGAACGTCAGAATCCGCATACATTTTCAAGTCATTAGAATTTTCGAGAAGGCATTGGTCAGGTTTGGTGCTCCATGGTTTTCTTGTGACTGCTGCCTGCACCTTTTAATCCGCTATACACAAACCGCTACCTACGCTCATCTTCAACGCAACACAAATTGCGTTCGCAAAGCCCTAGTTATAGTTGCAAGCATTAGCAACCTATGAATGTAGGTAACCCCTCTGCTCCTTTGCTCTTTTTGATCTTTGTAAACAATTTTCCCTCTTGTTTTAAGCAATCTAAATCTCTGTTATATGCGGACGATCTTAAGCTCTATCGGGCAATGGCTCAGCACTCCGATTGCGAGCTGCTGCAGAGGGACACCTTGGCCCTGTCCCAATGGTGCTCGACATAGGGTCCTAGCTTAAATATATATCCAAATGTACTGTAATCATGTAATCACATACGCAAACAATAAAAACTACCTATTAGGGATATATTATCCAGAGAACAAGTGTCTGGCCCATGCGAGTGAATCAAGGACCCGGGGGTCACAATATCAAGCGATCTGACCTTTAACTTGCACATAGGTAACATTGTACCGAAAGCATACAAGTTACTAGGTTTCATCAATTGCCCGAGGGACTTTAGGATGAGAACCGTTAGACGGTTGTATGAGTTGCTTGTCCAGCCACATGTGAACTATGCCACGGTCATTTGGAATCCCAATGATCTACACAGAACAAATAAGGAATATGTGGAGAGTGTGTCAACCCGATTTATTAAACTTGTGTGTCTAAAAACAACATTGTATGTACCTTAGAAGAGACTATGTGGATTTGTGTAAAGGCCTACGACGTGTCTGAATTGATTCGGTCTCGGTCTAGCGATTTGGTCTTGGTCTTGCCTGCTTTGTCTCGGTGACTTCATTTGTTTAATATTCGTACAGATAACTTCTGCTACCTGAATAATTACAGTTCCGACCGCCAATTGATAACAGGCAAGTCAACGAGACCAAGTACGCGAGACCGCATGAAACAGCCAATTCAGACACGGCCCTAGACCTCACAACATTGTACACGAGACACAATATCCACAATATGATATTTCTGTACAAGATCCTAGGCAGTTCAAGGGTACAAGGAAAAAATATTTATTTGCTCCATCCTATAGACTAAATGTGTCTGAACATTCTTTTTTTAAACAGGGCGCAGTATTTTTTTAACAAAGTGCAAAGTGCACTTTCTTGAATGAAAGTGCATTCAAGAGAGATTAAGAGAGATTCAAGAGAGAGAGGATCTTTTATAAAATTTTTGTACATTTTCTTGTTCGGTGTTGATGTTTTTGTGTACTTTTAATATATTATTGTACTTGTGGGTTTTAAAAACCTGTTTCAATAAAGACGTAATAATAATGAGTGACTGCAAGGGAAATAATTTTTGTCCAAGCACTATCACTCCCCCCCCCCCCCCCCCCGTGCCCTGGAGCACTAAAAAAATAGCCATGTTAGCATGTCAATCCAAAGTTTGAAGGACACTGAAGCATTGCTGACCAATGACAACTATAATAAAACATAACCCTTTTAAATTCAACCAATTCAATTACATAACCTAAGACCCCATGGCCTGGATCCACGAAACGTGATTAAAAGATTTTGGGGATAAAATCGGGGTTAAATATTTTTTCAGCCAATCAGATTCAATGTTTAGTGCATTTTTGTGGTTATATCACCATGGTAATAACAAATTTACCCCCTGGGTTGTGAAAACTCCGCTTCGTGAATCCAGGCCCATGAGGGTCAACAGAAAGAAGGGTTAAGAAACACGGGAACTTTGATGGAAACTGTCCTCAATTTCGTACCCTTGAAATAGACAATTACCTACATTAGCTGAATTAAGAAAAGAGCTGAGTCGAGCTGCTACTTTATTGTGAAATAGTAAGGTGATCAGCATCGTTCTGCATAAAACCCAATTTCAATGTACGAACCTCCCAAATGTGTCGGACGAAGCTACTGTCAAAACTCGAACGATGGCCGCTCGCTACAGCTGATTTATACATGTGCGCCCGCGCCGTACGATTTTCGCTTACGCCACCACCAGTGGATTTGTCTGACTGAATATCTATTTTGAGACCTTGGCAATTAAGTTTAAATGAATAAAATTTATGTCAACGCATTTCGAATACGTATAAGGCTTCTTCATGTCGGCGACTTTTAAGATTTAGATTCACTTTGGAGTTAAGTGAAAATGAGTATTACCTCTGATACTGCAATGTTGGGTGCTGTGCTCCCAGATATCTGCTTCCCTTCTGAAATCGACTTGGATCCTATCATGGGGTTAACTAAATCTCCTTCGGCGCTAGGTGAATTTCTAGTAGATGAAGAATCAGAGTCCACTTACCCACTACTTACTCCTTCCCCTCCGGCAGAATGTAATCATTTGTTACCAAGCGACACCCAGCCAGGTAAGGTACCACTTTCATTAGAAGATACTCGCATTATGCATTGGCTGTAATTTAATTTAATTAATCTAGATTATTAGCAATACCTGATAGTTAACTCGATGGGACAAATATTTTGTATTGGTACTTTATAGGTGTTGTAGCGTATGAGCAGCAAATCAGCCCGTTGAGTACTGATTACATGGAAATGCCATCACTTCTGAAATTAAATGGTACCGCAGCGCCTGCATACGGCGCAATGACATCAAATGAGTTTTCCAATTATCATGCTAACAACAGAGGTGATTATTTATTGTTGCACAGACAGGGTTATCTTTGAAATGTTACCAACATTCTTTTCTCATGTAGTAATTAGAAAATTTGCTTTTAATTAAGTTACCTGTTCATTTTTCTCCTGTATAAATAATTCTCTGCAGATGACCAGCAAGTATTTGGCCAAAATAAAGACCCAAGCGTCTTAGAATCATCGTCTTCAAGCAGTTCGGTTCTACAGGAACAGACTGTTTGTGCTCAACTTCTTAGCTCACATCTCTACCAACATCTTACAAAGTCTAACAATACTGATTCCTTCAACATACAAGTAATTTTAAAATTTATTATTATAAAGAAATCATTCTAGTAATTTAGCATACAAGTGTGCTAGCACACATTTTTACTAACTCAAAGATATCGGAATAACACAGTTATTCTCGTTTTAGGAAAATGGTGGAAAAGCTCCTCTTGCTGGCCTGCAAATGACCATTCACAAATCACCAGAAGATTATTGTTTCCTAAACTGGAACTGGCCACTTATCCGCAAATTTAGCTTCTGGAGCTATATTTCGATGCTATTTGCTTGTGTTTGCATAGTTGTTGGTCTGATGGCAAAGCTACCAGCAGTCTGCAATCCATCACATGGGTGGTGGCAAGGAACTGTATTCTACGAGATATTCCCTGGGTCTTTTCAGGTACATCCCTTGACACCAGGTATTATCATGCCAACCTGCATACAACCAAATATTATACAAGTATTAATGAAACATTTTTTTCACCACAGGATTCCAACTCTGATGGGATCGGAGACTTTTATGGATTAGCTGTTCGAGCTGCATATTTAGAATCTTTAGGCGTGAAATCCATCAGACTTAATTACATTTTTGAATCGAAACATTACCCAGAAACATACAAAAAAGTTACAAATCTGACAAAAATCGACCACTCGTTGGGGGTGGAAGGAGATTTTGATCATGCTGTCGCTGTTCTGCACAAACACAACATATTTGTCATATTAGATTTGCCCGTACATCCTTACGTAAATCACTTCGTCGATCAGGACAACAAGCAAACCCAATCTGATTTTAACAGAACAGAGCGGGGTCATTTTTCTGTAGATTTCTTGGAAGAAAACAGTGTTAGTCATGCCATCAATTATTGGTTGGAGAAGGGTATTGATGGTTTTTACCTGAAAGATCTTGAAATGATAGCAGAAGAGGCAAGCTTTTCACATCATATCAAAAGGTGGAGGAAAATCTTAGACAAACACAGTGAATTGGGCAGTGAAAAAATTCTCATGTGTAATATTAAAGTACTCGACTCAATAGACCCTCTCGACATTGAGAAATTAAATGCCGTTCTCAATCGAATGGATCTAATTGATGCTAAAATTGATGTCAATGTCAATGGTACAGACAAGCTTAAAGACCAATTTGATGAAATAACAAAGGGGATCCTATATTCCAAGCCAGGCTATCCCTGGATACACTGGCACTTGGGAAGTGCAGAAACCCCCCGACTTGCGTCGAGATTGCGAACGCATAACAACAGTTTAGCGCTCGTCATGTTCCAGCTGATGTTGCCAGGAACACAATCCATATTCTATGGCGACGAAATTGGACTGGAGAACTCGGAGAACCAAAGCGGCGAGGTAATTTTAATACAACTCGCTCACCGTCATATCGGACTTTTTACTGTAACATCTGTGTGGTACGTACTGATGACTCCTTGCACTCACTTTTTCAGCACCATGATATCAGTGACCTTCATCAGTTGGTGCCCATGCAATGGAACAAGAGCAAATTCACTTCAAACAAGGCTCTACCCTGGCTTCCAGGGGCCCCAAATGCAATAATTGAAAAACAAAATATCATTCAAGATGTTATCAGACTTAGGTCTGAAGCTCCTTCGATCTACATGAATGGCGTATGGAAAGATCACGAGAACCTTCTTAACACTGAAATTAGGTAGGTACCTTGTTATAATGCCCAGGAGCCAATTAATGGTGCTGAAAGCAGATGATAATAATTCCTGTTTCAATTTGTAAACCAGGCTTGTGAAAGATGTGGTCATCGTGGAGCGCCGCTACCCTCGCCGCAATTCTTACGTACTTGTCACCAACCTTTCTGATCAAGTAGTCTCTCAGGATCTGTCGGTTTATTACTTTGGAGGACTTGTCATGGTCGATATGCAAGGTCGTAAAGGAAAATACATTACTTTCCATACACTTACTCTTTACCCAGGAGAAACAATTATTGTCAAGCTGGACAAATAAATACCATGTCATGTTTCACTTAACTAGTACTGTGAAGTAGACCATATTTTTTCAAATGTTGTATTTTCTACTTAATTAGCTTCATATTTTGTAGATAATACTTTGAATCTGTGGTAGAATGCATGATATGCCATCAGTTTGATCTTATGTTATGTGATACTCAATAAGAATACTCCCTGAGATTACTTCTTGGTTCCCTACATTAGTATTATAATGGTGCTACTAACACTAGAAGTAAGGATTGCAAGATCAAGTTGGAAAATGGAATATAATAAGAAAAAAATAGAATCACTCATCTTAGACCATTTCAATTTATAGAAATGCATCAACGGTTTCAATAATAAAAACGATAAGCCTTGAGCAACTGATATTTAACAGCATAGGTATGTAGTATATGAGGGTAGCGACTACAATATCAATCATAAGTAATACGTACACTCCACATTGAACCTTACACGCTAAATAATTATTATGCCTAACAAGAAATTAAGTGGGAAAGAATGGCACCCTGAGAAATAGAAGCTTTCCTTAAAGCTTATTGTAAACAGATAACTCATTAATACATGTGTGTTTTGGTTAGATGATTGAGGATGTATTGTTTGCACCTAGACTTGTGAAAAATCAAAAGCCCCATAATTTGTAGTTGTCTGGAAGAACAGACTGAGAGTAGATCATCATTTAAAGATTTCACTTGCATACCCTTACGACCTGACACAAAAGTACTTGCCTATCGGCTCAACACCAGCTGATGAAGAAAAAGGCATTTACAAAACTGCAATGCAATATCCAATGCCTCGAGTAGTGTTCAGGTGACTTTAAAGACAATTTTTGCTAATATTGTGTGTGGTAACTTACTTATCATTTGTATTGTATTCAAGCTTAGCTTCAACAAGTAACATTGTACTTATCTAGTAACATTGTCTAGAGAAACCGGTAACATGTTAGCACTCGCAACTACAGATTGAGAGGAAACAGAATTTTGCTAGCTGGCATTCCTGTACTGACTGTTTGTTGGTTTACATTTGTAGCTAGGATCCAATGCGTCACTTACGAGATATAGCCGACTCGCATTATATAATATAGTTGCTGTTCACCTTCAATGTATCAAAATATCAACATAGACTTTGAATGAAAAAAATATATTGTTGTGTGTACAAAAACGTTTAAATACTATTTTTGTAGGCTATTTTTTAAATTTAAATCCTCAAGTCCTTTGTCAAATCCTCAATTACTTGCGATTTCAGCCTCATTGACATAATTATATGCAAACAAGCATTAATTTCATTCTCTCCAAGCGAGCGCAGTTTACTGAACGAGAGGGTCGCTATCTTTTATGGCACATCCGCTGCTACTGCTTCTCCCTACAATTTGTGTTGTGCCTTTCCGCTGGTGTGGATGTGTGTGAGTGCTCGCAGACACTTTGCGCGAAGACTTGCACATTTGCGTCGCCGACAAACCGGACACAGGGTATTTAACTTTTTTCCCACTGCTTCCATACACAGAGTTCTTATTATTTAAAAGTGACGAAAATAGTGTGGTACCGGACTTTAACGTCTTACCGGTCTCCAAAAGGACTCCGTCGAAACTTGACACCGTAGGGGAATCGAGTTTTTTCGCTCCCGGTTCTACTCCGGTGGATTTACCGGGTGGATGTTGAGGCATGACAAACGCATTCGTCTGCTTCAACAGAGACCGATCATTGCACAGTGCTGATATAAGAGGAAGATCCAAGTTCTTGCTTTTCTCGCGTAATGTTCTGATGTCGATCATGTCGTCTGGATCGTCGCCTCTTCTAGGGGTATCCGGAGTTTTCGATTGGACTTTCGCGCTCGGAGAGTTGTCACGAATCTGCCAATTGGAACAGTGTTTTATAAATCATGTTTTACCAAAAGATAAAGATTGCCAATAAGGTATTAAAACATAAAGGACACTCACCTGGCTCTCGTATGGTGGAGGAGGAGGTGGCGGAGGAAGTCGCTTATACTTCGCCGGCTCCATTTGCACCCCCGGGGCTGGCTGATGATATGAATTCAGCAAATCGCTACTTGATTTTGCTCTGTGAAAGCTTCCAGCAGAGCTTGTTTTCATGACAAGAGGGCTAGAACGATGAGTCGATCTCTCGTTGGACGACGACGAATACGAAGCACCGCCAGAATATCGAGGGCTGGGAGAAGCGGACGAATAGCGATACCCAGACAAATAATTGGGATTACCAGCTAGGTTATGTATTGATGCGTACTTGTTCGAGTTGGTAAATGGCACAAAGTTTCCAACCAGGGAGGCAACATTCGGTGTGCTACGATACATCAAATTTTCACTGGCGACGTACGGATATGGTGGGGGTGGAATGGCTTGAGGATAATGTTCCCCACGTGCCAGTAATGACCCCTGCTTAGCATCCATATATTCTTGTTTACTAATCAGAGGGTCTTTCAGAGGATAGATGACATAGTCTACGTCGGAATACATCTGCTGATGAAACTGTTCGATTTGTCCTCGACTCACTTGGCTGGTGTAAACAGTGGCCATGTTTTGATTTGGTGGCGGAGGTGGTGGCTGCCTGGAATGCGACAGAGTAGGAGGAGGAATCGGAGGCGCATATTGCCCGATGTACGAGCAGCTCCTGAGGTAGGTGCAATTCCTCGATGCATGCATGTCCAGATAGTTGTTCGTGCCGATGATAGGGGTCAACAGACCCGGTTTCATCTTAGCTCCGGGATCTGGAGTCAAGTAGCCAACGTAGGGAGTGCTCCGAGGAGTGCTGTTGACGCTGACTGTCTTGAGATGGGTAGGGGGGTGAGTGCGCGTGTCGCCGGGCGGGTACATTCCAATCATGCCGTTGCCTGCAGCCACTGGGTACGGGCTGGTGCTGGTTCTGCCGCAATTCGGACCCACCGGCATCGGCGGGTATGCCATCGTCGGGGCGGCAAACCGCTTTGGCGCCGTGGCTTTTGCCAAGCTCGTGTGTGCGGTAATGATGTTGATGTGGGGCTTCGTGGTGATGAACCTTGCATTAGCTTCTTCTACCACCAACGGCAAGTTTGCCAGCGAACCCGATTGGTAAGCGGGTGACATCACACGAGGGTGGCCAGGAACAAATTGTTGCTGGTGGAGCCGGTTTTGCGGAAAGGTTTGCAAATGCTGCGAGCATATTGAATGTTTCTGAGAGCAAAAATTTTGCTTTTGTGCGTTCGGTGAAATGTTCGGCTCAAGCATCACGTAATTGCTGTCGCTGTCCGTTCTCGGTGGCGGCATCGGAGGAGGAGGTAGCGTCACGTAATCGCTGTCCGAGTCGAGGTTCGAGCTAACGGTTGCGCGGGTCGGATAGATGCCACTCGCGATCTCGCTGCTTCCGTTGCCAACGATTAGGTCAGAGAGCTCCTCGGCCGAGAGGAGGTTCCTGGGGCCAGAGTCAGACGGATCGGAGCCGTCACCACGAAAGCTTCCAGACGCACTCACGAGTGACCCCGTTGAGCTGCCGCTTCTGTCCCGCATCGGCTCGTTGTTGTCCAGCGCCAACGTGTTGGGCAACGAGTATTCCTCACAGCCCTCGCTACTCGCATCATTCTCCTCCGAATACAAACTGGTGTTTGCCACCGAATATGAACCGTGATTCAAACTGTCTGAATATGTTTCCATTAATCCATCCACTACTACGCCACTAGTTTCCGATGATTTTGCATTGGTGTCTTGAGATTCGACCGTGTTGGAACTGCGCAAGGTGTAAATCCCACTGCTGGTGTGAGCACTTTCAACAGAATATGCAACTTCGGCGTACACGCTCGGGGAGTCCGAGACGACCGAGTTCTGTGCGGTGTGGCTGAAGCCGAGCTCCAGGCTGCTGCTGGTGCTGGGCCGTCGCTTGCCAGTCCCTGTCACCGTCCCAACGGCCTTCCTAGCATCTTCTGGTGCAGCCACGGCCAACGCCACGACCACCGTCGAGCCTGAACTCGAGCACTGGGAACCTTCCGTAAGCGCAGGCGTGCTGCAACTCTTGCTTACCAATTGTTTGTTTATCGTTTTTCCACAGTTTGACACTTGTACAGTTTTAGTTATTACTTTTTTATCTATATCTCCTGGGTGAGCACTGAGAGATTCTTCAGGAGGGGCAGGTGGGGATATGATCATGATTTCTGGCTCGAGATCATCTTCGCTTTCATCCAAACTGTGGACGCGATCAGACACGATGCCCGACGTAGTGTTTGATGAAGTGTTGCTGATTACGGAGATTCGTTGGTTACTATGATGGTATTTATATTTGGCAAGTGAAGATGGGAAGCCAGGACCAAGGCTTAAGTAGCAATCTTGAAACCGTTGCTTTTCTAAAATCGATAAAGGTACACGTTAGTATAAAAGATTTAATGATGAAATAAAAATACGTTTATCTTATGAACGGCAGAACCTTACCTTCCTCATCTCGTCTCTTCACTTCCGTCAATCGAGGTTGAATGGTCATGCTGAATTGATGTGTTACACGACAGAGAAACAATAGATGCTTACTCTTGTCGTCACTATTAGTATAGTAAGTGTACTTGTCCCCAGAGGATAGCCAATTTAAAGCTCGTATCTCAAACTTCTTGCGCTGCAACAATCGATAGTTTGCGGTGTTATGCACATGTATCCAAGCAAATTTACATAAATTTTTCTCTATATCTTTACAAAATTACCAACCATTAACTAATTTACGTGTTTTTACTTACATCAAAGCAGAGCTTTCCAATATTATTCCATAGAAATGTTGCCGTCAATGCCTTCGCAGAGTTCTCCTAAACAGATTTTAAAAATTACGTCACCACCACAAAATCAGTTCAACTAGCAAACCACCACACAAACTTCTCCAAATCTCTCTAACAAAGGAGTACACATTGCTGCCCCCCCCCATCTTCTATTACATTCCAAACACACTAGGACACCATTACATTGCTTGGTACTTAAACAATTTCACCCAATATGACCATCGAGACTAGTCACCTCATATATTTCGATCCCTCTGGCGCAAATGGCCAAGTAAACCGTGCCATTTCCTGGCTCCTGCTTCTTGTGTTTGAGCCTGTACAGGTGAGAGTTGTTGGTAAGTCTCGAAGCTTCCAGAGAAGATGCTTTCTTGATATACTGTAGCTCCGCCTGGGTTTTAGCCAGGCCCCGGTTGTCTCTGTGCATGGCCGTGAGGGTTTGTTCAAGTCCCACGTCCGAGTCAACCATCTGAAATGGATCAGATTCCTTCCATTTACTGTAACAGTAAAAGTTCTGCACAAGCAGCAGTCGCTATGAATCTGTGCAGAACAATCTGTTTTTTAATGTTTGCCTGTTCATATGAAATTTTCAACCAGTGACTGTGACAGGTTCCGTACGTTGGCCTGAAACAATCTTAAGGATGGAAGGGAGGCAAAGCTGGAAAAATGTGCACCCGAACCGGGATACGAACCCGGGACCTCCTGCTTGCCGGGCAGGTGCTCTACCAACTGAGCTATTCGGTCACACATTCTCCCTGCTTCGCCGGGTGGGACAAGGACCAGCTTTGCCACTCTTCCATCAAATGCACGTTGGTATCTGCTTAAACCAGTATCAATTTCCTCTCATCCACCTCGTGTCTCTTCATATGAGAATAGGACAAAGGGTCTGGTGATTTCGCCATCGCCGTCCTGGGGCCGAGTCCGTTTACCTGTCCCATGTACGGGTCGCTCGGCCTCTCGTCTCCCCGGAGATCCCCCTTGTCCCACCCGGCGAAGCAGGGAGAATGTGTGACCGAATAGCTCAGTTGGTAGAGCACCTGCCCGGCAAGCAGGAGGTCCTGGGTTCGTATCCCGGTTCGGGTGCACATTTTTCCAGCTTCGCCTCCCTTCCATCAATTAATTGCACGCTGGTATCTGCTTAAGCCAGTATCAATTTCCTCTCAATCTTAAGGATCATTAAAAACCAACAAAGCTTGGAAAAAGTGGGTTATTGCTATAACATGCATACTTCACACCATCTTCTATAATTTATTTTGTAGCAGTGGTTCTCAAACTTATTGGATCCATGACTCCTTTAACAATTGGGAACGAATTTTCACGGATCCCTGATACTATCCCAAATTTTATAATGCAATTCCCATCGACGCTTATCGTCGTGTTTTCGCAAGATGCCTGTGCAATTGATACATCTTGAGAGGTTGGCTCAATGCACCTCTAGATATGTGTCATATGACAGGACAAGGATTTTTGTCAATCGTAATCATGCCAATTGTAATACATCGGGAATAAACATTACATATATACAGAAATATTACAATGCATGGAATCTTGTGAAAATTCCGCGACGCCTCAGGGAGCCGCGTCGCACAGTTTGCGAACCACTGTCTTTTCTCTCACGGAATTTTCCCTCAGTGCGAGCCACAAATATGCATTATTTCAAATTCATTTGAAAATATGATCAAAAATATGAGCATTTTTCTACTCAACATATGTTTTAAAAAATTACCATCAGTCAAAATCAAGATTCATGCCATTAAAACCTTATATGTTAATGATGTTAACGCATGGCTACGCGAAAGCTTGTGAAGCTTTGCGAAAGTCCGCAACCCACAACGTAGATTTCATCTCTGGATTCGGCTGTTTTAAGTCTATTTTTCAGTGTTTTCTCTCACGCAATCCCGGTGCACGTCATAACTTGGCCGTATGTACAGAGCGAAGTTATTTTCATCTTTCTGATATAGATTCTACCTTTGTACTATTACTGTTTTTTGTCTTAACTGTAACCCTTTTGACATGATGTTAATATACACTACAACACTTAAATAAAAAATAAAAAAACAGGAGGGAGATGTATTGATTGCTATATGCACCACTATGCAGCACCATTAGTTAGCACCAAGAGTAATGTACCACCATGTTTGCTTAAAACAAACAAACAGGCAGTTGGAATGACGGAGTGATTCAGAGCCATGGTTAGATGGTGGTAAGGTGTTCGGTAATGCTCTGATGAGACTGACTTGCGGTCCTAAAAAGAACCTAGGTCGACGTTTCGTCGGTGTTGGCACCGACATCTTCAGGACATCCTGAAGATGGACATCACCGGAGATCACCGACATCCTGAAGATGTCGGTGCCAACACCGACGAAACGTCGACCTAGGTTCTTTATAGGACCGCAAGTCAGTCTCATCAGAGCATTACCCAACACCTTACCACCAAACAGGCAGTTGCCTCCTGAAATTGACACAGCCATCAAACTATTCAAACATTAGAGTATAAAATCTGCAATTTTGGTACTTAATCTCACTCCTTTTCTATGGGTCCCAACACCCCTAGCACAATAGCCGTCATAAGCTCACCTCTCGAGGGAAATATTCGTGAGGGACGAAATACGGCCCGGAGTGTTGGTTGCAATCATAGTCGCCATAGTCGGCTTGCAGGGCGAGGCCTGCCAACTGATAGAGGACGTCCCTGCTAGAGTAGGCGTGCACAAGTCCCCGGGCGAGGACATTGTCACGCAATTGGAGGTAGTAGTGGTGTCTGGTCAAGTCGTCGCTGAAACCAAACGATAGCACACGGTTAGTTCCAACAAAAAAGTAAAAAATCCCCTTTACTGAATACTTAAAATCGGATTAGTCACATATCCGAATATACTATACTTAGTAGTATCTATATGTTGCTTCAGATATTCTTCTATATAAATTGTACACAGTGAGTGCTGGAAATAAAGGAGGGCATACGCTAATTTTTCATCAACCGGTTGGGGTGATGGGGGAGGGGGGGGGGGGGGGAGTAGAAATGAAACTGAATTCTTATTTCCACATTTTTGTCATTACCAACACACCCTGTTTTCACATATTATCAAGCATTGTTGTTTGGCACTTATGACTATTTTCTCTGGAATTTCACTTAAACACGTCCACATATCTCGATTTGCGCCTCAAAGCTAAATGGATGATACCAAAGTGGGTAACTGGGTGTGCTTGGATGGGGAATAGGCAAGATACAGTGAATGGATATACTATATAGTGTGAAATATTTCTATATAGAACAAGTATGGAAAATTCGCAAAAGTTTGACATTTAACAGCTAGAACTTCGAGTAGGTACCAGCGTATACCAGTGCATTTCTTTAAAATAAAGGTAAGTATACGCTAAATTCGAAAATAAAATATGAGTGTACGCTGAACACCTGCGTATACCCTGGAATGCACCACAGCTTGTACAGATATTCGATTATATGGAGCAAAGGCTATGCAGACATATAGGTGCTAGTATAGGCAAGTAAAAGTAGAAGTATGCTTCGCGAAGAGTGTTTACGCCAAACAAGAGATAGAAAACACTGTATCTGTGAGATAAATGCCAGGTAGTGTGAAGAGAGAAGTAAACGGTTGTCGTTTCGGTCGATTTTCGCATAAATATCACATTCAAAGGGAACGTCTAATGACTACCTACAAATATTAACGAAAATTTTTGTAGCCAGGAGACGTTCCGTTTGAATGTGAAATTTATGCAAAAATTGACCAAAACGACAAACGTTTACTTCTCTCTTAAGGTTTAACAGCACAAACTTTCTAGTAATTTGTTTTATATTGGGTGACAATTGCCATTCTTTTGGAAATTTATCCCTGGAATGCTAAAATTACTATTTAAAAAAAATATTTTTGACCACTTTGAGAGCAAATTACACATTTTAGAAGTGCAAACAAAAACCGAAAAAAATGTCATGGTCGCAAAATTGTATGTATATATTGTATGTATGTGTGTATATGTATGTGTGTATGTGTGTATGTGTTGGTTGTGTGTGTTGGGTGTTGTATGTATTGTATTGTATTGTATTGTATGTATGTATTGTGTTGTATACGACATACATGAATATTGAAATGTTCACTTCAACAATGTGGCCTTGAACCGTACGCAAATTTTGTCTGTTTCAAACAAAACTACTAGGTAATTGTGCCATTTTGGATACCCTGGAACCAATCTTGCTAAACTGATGCCAAACTCGCTCAAATGTGTATAGTATATATCTTCATGTTTATCTTGCTCGTGATGTATCTCATGCTGATAGGAAGCAACTTACTAAAACTGAAACCTGGAAGTTATCTACCTCCTTAAATTACCCAATCAGTAGGTCTAGGTTACTCTCAAAATGCTAAAAATGCTGACAACACTCTGCCAGTAGTGGACCCTAAACTCACCGATCCGAATGCAGAGTCGTCACTGAAAGCGCATACACCGAGTCTGCACTTAGTCTGCACTAGCACTCAGACAATCTTTCTATTCAATTCCAATTCAATTGCCCAGGAAGTACACACTGAGCGCAGACTCAGTTCTAGTGTGCACTCAGCGACGACTCTGCATTCGGTTATCTTTAGGTTACCACGCAACCATCTGACTCACATGGCAACCAATTTCCAGCCAATGCAAGCGCGTGTTGCTGTAGGTAGATTAGAGTCTGTGTGACAAAATCAACAGATTTGGAAATCACAATGCACGTCAGTACAAATGTGTTCCTGATTAGGTTAAGACAGAACCAAATGGTCGTGGTTTCGGCCTATTCTCGCATAGATTTAACATCAAACAGGAACTTCTCTGGGCCACAAATATCAAATTGAATTTTGAAAAAAATACACATTTTGCTAAAGCATTGCTGGATGGCTGACAACATATATTTTTTGTTGTATTATGAAAACTTACAGCAGAGGAAATTTTCAAAAAGTGCCATTTAGAAACTAAAAAATGATGATTCGATGAACGATTTGATTATCGGTTTGTGTTAAGATTTATTAAAAATTTCTAGAAGAAAATTTTGCTTTGCAACTCAAATGACCAGTTTAAATACAATTTCCTCTTGCATACCTGATTAATACTGATTAAATTTTACCAAATTATTGTGTTAGGTACATAGCATTTTTATAATTGTATTATTATGGACAGCTCGATAGTAAATTATTCGACTGTCGGTTTGCATTAAGATTTATTACAAATTTAAAGCATGAAATTAAGATTTGCAACTCAAAAGACTAGTTTGAATACAAATTCCTTTTGCATATATCCCGTTTTATTTATATTTATTAATTGTTCCCGAATTATTGTGTTGGGTACTGCATTTTTATAGTTGTTTTATTATGGTCAACTTGATGTATCCTAGGAAAATTGGGTTGGCCACAAGGCAGGTCAGAAGTAAGTGCTAAGCCCTAAGCACACAGGTGTTCCAATATAACCAAAGCGGAAATAAAGGTGCTTCTCTTACCGGAGCAAGAGGGAAGTGTCCACATAGTATTGGACGCGGAAGTACAGAAGAAGAGTTGGCCGGTTGCTGCTATCCAAACCCTGCAAGTATGAAAACACACAAAATTAACAGTCATACATTATTGGGTAGGTCTGGAGACAACAAAGTTTTCACCATGTAGCAGAGAATTGAAGATTATGATAATAACATCTTTGTGGGGAATATTTGCTTAGTTCTTTTTCAAAATGCAATGATAAAAATTATATAATGGGTTGGTTTACTTATACATTGCCATACTTTATATAAATGTTAATCACTTTTTTTTACTATTCCAGTCAATGTGTACTAGATCATGTATTTCAATTGATCATTTGTGAGTACCATTTGAAATATTGTTGTTACTCCTTGAAGAATGTGAGTGCCATGGTGCCTATTACAAGGATCATACTCACTTAAAGCAAATAACCAACAAAATTTAAATCAAATCAAATCGTCTAGGAATGATGGCCACAAAATTGAGGCCCTAAGCATAGCAAAAAAATGGTTAAGCAGATACACACTTACATAAGAATTTGAAGCCTTCCAGTGCTTGGGTGCATATTTTGATAATTTGTTTTCTGGGTCCACAAATAAATATTCACCATCTGAAAAATCAAGTGCCTGGGGTAAGATTATTTTCCATCCATAATTCCCAGCATAAAACCCCATAAATTGCTTGGATGTAGCACTTTTTTGTGATATCAGATTAGGAACAATTCAATTTTTTTCATTGAAAGATAACCTTTGTTCCTAGTAAAAAAAAAGAAAACATACCAGGATTGTTTTCTTAAATTTCACAGAATATTGCCTAGGATATTAATTGCCTTGAAGTAACCATATTATTATTATTCCTTAAAAAACAGTGCTTTGTGATGATAACATTTAACATTACATTAAATACATTATACAATGTACAACATAAAATTCAGCACAACTGGTCAAGCATAGAGGTGTTGGGTGCTGCAAGAGATCTATTGGGAGGGAGGAGGGGAAGGGGAGGGGTCTTCAAGGACCACATTCCTAAGTGATGCATGTTTCAGATGATGTGCGGGCAGATGGAGAGGTGAAGGGGGGGGGGGGGGGGGCTGGACGCGGTTATACACTGGTCTTAATCTAATGCAGAATTACCAGATGTCCAGAGAATTTGGTCTGAGCGCTTTTTCACTGACAATGTTTTTACCCTGTGGGGATCGGGGAACTTATAAATATTACATCACAGTCAATACTTGGCTGTAATCAGTGAGAAAAAGCCGTGGAGTACATTATACCAACTATTATTTCTAAAACATTTTTTTTGTGCCAATTAAAATTTGGCATAATTTCCAGCATCTTTGGAGGATGGACATCCATTGATGCTATCCCATAGCAATTAATTATGGCATTAGTTCGGTAACGTGGAAGTCGCAAGTTGGTTGATGAACTTACCACTCACAACAGCTAGGCCGAACAGCTCTCCATCGAGCATTCCTTGACTGCTCAAATGGGCACATGTTTGCGCGTAAAGGTCCTTTGCCCGTGATTTACCCTGCAACCAATTTCCGAAACCGCCGTCAGAAAATGCGTACACATATATTATACATCTCACATCCTGTAAACTGGACCTATTTTCCCGTCAAGTCTGCTCGAGTTTCCTCTGGATGTGGGTCCTGTATCAGGTAAATTAATAAGCCGTCTCCTGTAATGGTTTTAACTATCTTCGTTAGCAGGCAATGCTATAGGAGAAGCGGCACTTCTCTGCACAAAGGTATTTAGCTCGCTTTCTCTCAGACTCTGCTTACGTCCCAGCTGCATAACATTCGAGCGAGGAAGGAATTCCTCGCGGTAGGAACTGAATTAAGGCCCCACGACCGTCACAAATTCTGCGACCAGACGCGTACCTACTGAATTACGCATGTCGCATACCGGTTAATACAATAGTGCAAAAAGACACCCCACCGAAACCTCTACCCCTTAGAATGCAGAAGTATGCTGGTAATTCGATTAGCTTACCTCAATAATAAAGTACAAGTTTTCTTTCGTGAGTAACTCGACTGCGGCGAATTTGTTGTCAGTGGAAGAGAGCAGGTGAAGATTGCAAGACTGCACTGGGGCACTGACAGTGCAATCACGCATACTGCTACATCCCGACAGGCGCAATCCTTCTCCACCTCCCCACTGCAACGAGAAAAGTCAGCATAAGTGTCATTTTCCAAAAGACTTACCATCACGTATCCGCGGGCGGCTATCAGAAGTAGGGGACGTAAGCGCCCCCCCCCCCCCCCCACACACACACACACACATAGCCGACGCTGCACCCTGGGTGGGTGTCGCTAACCCGCGAGGTCATCGTGGACCAGTCAGGAGTTAATGAACAAATCGAAAAGCGCGAAACAATGCGACATTTCAAGAAATATGTAAAATGCGGCAAAAGTAACGCCTGGGAGCCGACAGCATGCAGGAGCACGGCGATAGAGGTAGACCGAACTATGGGGATGCAGACGCCGACTCCGTCAGCCGGCGGAAGGAACGTGGTTCACGGAATGTGATGCCGTGGTCCGATAGATTGCCTTTCAGTGCATACCTTCCAATGCAAACGGGCTATCTCGAACATCGTGCGTACCATACATTACATAGGAGTCAGACGATCGAGATCATACTGTGAATGTGGAAAGCATGTACCAATCCAATGTGATGCTAGCAAAGGCATACCTTGCATTATAAAAGTGTCATGAGTTCCGAAATCCGAACACTTGGAATGGTCCCTGCCCCTTCCCCCTCATTCTTCTCATCTCATCCCATCACCGCTCGAACAGCTAACAACCAACCAACAGAGCACAAACCACAGTACGGAATCGGCTGGCCAAGCCACTAGCCAGCCCTTTATCAAAGTAGGTACAGACTAGAGCCTGAACAGGCGGACAGAGGTAGGGGCTTGGGCTGCTATGCCATGCCATGCCATACCATACCATGGTCTCGCGCCGCCGGTGTGCCTGCCTGATAAAATGCAGAGTTGAGAGTAAGACGAAGGAATGCTGCTGACCTTCGTTCCTCTGTTCGCTACGCACTGGGCAAGCGGCCCTCGAGTCGCACATGCATTATTACGATCATATTTTGGAGAGCCGGTGGACCACTCACTCCACTCTTACGGCATTCCACCACCCCACCTCATTACCAGAATGAAGGGATGGACTTTTGCCACATTGTCACGAAGCATGGTGCAAAGCAAAGATATTTTACGTACGGAGTACAGACACCATTTTGTTATGGAATTAATGTTTGATATTGATATGGCTGAATGGCACTGTTGTTTTCAACGCTCGCGTTAAAGTGGCTGCGTTTAAAAATGGGAAGGAAATCCGTTTTTCTACGACGATGTAAATATTTGATTGTTGTGTGTGTTTTTTTTCAAATAGTTAACAGGTGCTTCGAAATTAATTACTATGGAAATGGTAGGTAATCAATAAAAAAGCGGAATCACTGTTTTTTCATCTAAGTTCTAGCCCTGGCTACAATGCTTGTTGTGCAGTGTAAACCTGAACACGAAATAAGTCACTTTTCCTTTTCGAATTGAAGCTGCGAAGAGTGTGATTTTCACTTTCAAGAATTTCCATTTGTCAGCAAGGTGGGCATAAGGCACCTACTTGATACAAATGATGAAACGGTGTAAACGTGATGTAATCTACAACTTCCTTGCAGATGAGTCGCATTGGACCTTGCGCTGAGATATCCTTGCAGGGAATCATTTTACATGGTGGGTACTGGGTACATACAGACTACGGATCAGGGCCTGGATTCACGAAGCAGGGTTAAATAAAAACTGGGATTAATACAGGGGTTATTTTTCTTTCAGCCAATCAGGTTCAATATGCAGTGGATTTTTGGGGCTATCACTATGGAGGTAACAACTTTACCCCCGGGGTTATGATTACCCCGCTGTGTGAATCCAGGCCCAGCTAAGTGCACTTTAAAGCATTTTTCAAGCAATAGGTAATAACGAAATGAATGCCGCTGAAATGTACGTAAATTATGGAAACATAACAACCATGCGTTATGACTGCCTATAGCGCGATCAATTACGAATAAAGCATGTGATTCTAATTGGATATTTAACCCAGAAACATACTTTCGAATTAAAGACATCAAAATGTATGTACACAATAAACCGGACGGTTGAATATTGAATTACCTGCGACGTCCAGAGGCAGCAGTCGCAACTCGCAACACACGAAAATACGGGTGTCTGCATAAATATGAAATGAAGTAGCACTACTCATGCTGGCGGCGAGAATGGTTATTTCCAAAAGCCAAAAGAAGCAGCTAAAGGGGCGCATGGCCAAAAGGGAATATGGCACATAATGGCCCAGGCAGCCAACATTGCATGGCTCACGGTGACCCAAGGAGCAGCCAAAAGGGCCCATGGCCCATGATGTCAAAGGGGCAGTCAAAGGGGCAGTCAAAAGAGTGCATGTTCAATGATTTCAAAGGAGCAAACAAAAGGCACCATGGCCCTAGATGGCCCAAGAACCGGCCAAAAGGGCGCATGGCCCATGACGTCAAAGGGGCAGGCAAGAGAGCGCATGGCCATTGGGCCCATGGCCCACGATGGCCCTAGGAACAGCCAAAATGACCCATGGCCCATGATGTCAAAGGGGCAGTCAAAGGGGCAGTCAAAGGGGCAGTCAAAAGCATGTTCAATGTCAAAGGAGCAAACAAAAGGCACCATGGCCCTAGATGACCCAAGGAATGGCCAAAAGGGTCCATGGTCCATGGTCCATGTTGTCAAATGAGCAGCCAAAAGGCCCCTGGCCCACGATGCTAGAGGCCGTCTAAAGGGTGTATGGCCTACGATGTCGAAGGGGTGGTAAAAAGGGCGCATGGCCAACTATCGCACAAGGAGCAGCCAAAAGGGCGCATGGCCAACGATGTCAAAAATGCGGTCAAAACTCAAAAGGGCGCATGGCCCACGATGTCAAAGAGGCGGCCAAAAGGGCGCATGACCCACGATGTCAAAGAGGCAGACAAAAGGGCGCATGGCCCACGATGCTAGAGGCGGTCAAAAGGGCGCATGGCCCTCGATGTCAAAGAGGCGGTCAAAAGTGCGCATGGCCTATGTTGTCGAAGGGGCGGTAAAAAGGGCACGATGGCCCAAGGAGCAGCAAAAAGGACACATGGCCAACTATCGTACAAGAAGCAGCAAAAAGGGCGCATGGCCAACGATGTCAAAAAGGCGGTCAAAACTCAAAAAGGCGCATGGCCCTCGATGTCAAAGAGGCGGTCAAAAGGGCGCATGGCCTATGATGTCGAAGGGGCGGTAAAAAGGGCACATGGCCAACTATCGCACAAGAAGCAGCAAAAAGGGCTCATGGCCTACGATGTCAAAGAGGCAGACAAAAGGGCGCATGGCCCAGTGATTCAAATGGATGTCAAAAGGCACCATGGTCCATGCTAGACTCCTGGTCAAGCTGGTAGACTCCTGATGTCGAAGGGCCGGTAAAAAGGGCACGATGGTCCAAGGAGCAGCAAAAAGTACACATGGCCAACTATCGCACAAGGAGCAGCAAAAAGGGCACATGGCCTACGATGTCAAGGAGGCAGACAAATGGACGCATGGCCCAGTGATTCAAATGGATGTCAAAAGGCACCATGGTCCATGCTAGACTCCTGGTAAAGCTGGTAGACTCCTGATGTCGAAGGGGCAGACAAATGGACGCATGGCCCAGTAAGTCAAATGGATGTCAAAAGGCACCATGGTCCATGCTAGACTCCTGGTAAAGCTCACCTCGCGAGGTGTACTTTTTCACTATGGCAAAATACATCAGCAACTATAATGTCAAAATGTAACCGAATGTCCAAATGACCCATTATAGCAGCGTTCCTTTCCTGGTATAAAACGGTTGTGTCAAATGACTGAAGCAATGGCTCTTTTCCCCCATGAAAAGTCATGCGAGGATGCGAGGTTTTCATGACAAACTTTGACGCACTTTTCTATTGGTTGGTGAAAATAATATTTAAAATTACCGGAGGTATCAAAATATGAAATACAAAGTGTTACTGTTAATTTGTTAAATCAAATATCAAAACAAGTAAGCATGCACCGAAATTTGTCCCGCAAAATTCAAGAACTCACAGAGCCCAAACACCCCCACTCCACGCAGCATCCACAGGAGCTGGCATTTCGTTTAACAGGTGGTCGACCGAAAGGAATTCAAATGCAAGTGCTTACCTTTCAGATGCGGTTACAACGTCTCAATCGAATTGCAATATTTCGTCCAAGTATCAGTCGGTGTGTAATGGAGCGGCAATGTCGTCACCCATGATAAAAAGATCTTTGCTATTCCTTATGTTTAAAAAACCACGCACGCACAGATTCAAAAATATTTGCGATCTGCAAATATTATGTCAACACGCATTGCATATCTTCATCAACACAATTAAACTTTAAACAATCACATTCGCCGGAATGTATCACTTGCGCCCTTTCTTCAATAAGTTGAGAATTGGTATCATATACCAATGTTACAGGTGGGTTCACATACACACTCACTACACGTTACACAAACATTCGCGACGCACAATTTTCAAACGACTTTTCCGTTAATTTAGTGTGCACTATTAATTAGTGCATGCCGCTTTACAAACGCACGCCAATCAATTCAATGACTAGACGTAGACGAGTGTCACCGAGGTCGCACAACCGTCAACGAAGCACTCACACACACACACACCGCCGCTGACCGTGGTCGCGCTGTGTCTAGGTCCCGTGTGCGATGCCCGATACGATGTGATTTGGATTGGGAAGGTAGGTACGTGGGCTACGAGGTTTAACAACTCCCTTCGCGAGGCTAACCTACACAAGTAAAGCACGCCTAGCTACAAATTTCAATTGGATATAAAATAATATTTAGCAAAAATATTAAACCACTTCAAAAATGTGAAGTAATCTCACTATATAATTTATATTTCAATTAGTTTACACGAACACTGCAATAACTAAGACACAGATTTCGAATCTTGATGTTTAATATTAAAACACGAATTACGTTCTGTTGACATACCCAAAACTAGCTTGCACGTCTATACACTCTCGCAGCATGGCAGGTAGTCGAGTACTAGGTAGTCTCCCAACCAGGTATCTCTTTGGAAGCATCAAAATATTTAAAATACCTTCTTCCCCACCTTTGCAGTTCGCATTCCTGTGCAGGTAGCCAATCAGCGATCGCGACTAAGCGCGCCACAGCTTAATTCGATCCAGCTCTCAAGCCAGCACCGGGACGGCCGCAGCGACGCCACCGCTACCTCTCACCAAGAATTTTACCTTCGATCGAGTAAAAAAGTAGGTCTAAGACATTTCGGACAAGTGTCTTCCAGCATGTGGAGCTGCGAGGTGGTGGGCTGCAGTGACGTTGGCCATCCTCAGCGTCCTCCATTAATTGGGCTGCCTTCGTTAATTTTATTCAAATTAACAATTTTTTATAGAAAGGGCATTTGAGTGGTATAAATTATGAATTGGAGTTCAATGGTGGTATGTAGAAAGAAAGAAATGTGGGGCCAGCTTCTTCAAAATGTTTGTCAATTTTTATTTTAATAAACTTTCTTCTACCTATTTTTATAAAGTGTCATTTTCATTTACATACATTTCCGTAATATGAATTTATCTATCATCTACATAAATAGTTTATATATATTAAATAATTTGCCTAAAATTTTGTAGAGCCAATTCTCATTTGTTCAAAAAATATCAACCATGAACTTCATGTATCACCAAGTTTCAACGAAAGTGTTCAGGACCACATATTGTTGCAAATACTCGGCTAGCAAAAATCGGCAACAGACCACCTTCTTTACGACTTCAATTGTTTAAGTATTTGCTGTGAAACCAATTTTGTAGCTTCAGTAGCTTTTGGTATGAGGAACCTGTAACAATGTCAGTTTGAGAATAAGTTATAAATACTAAACAAAACAAATTGCATATAGAGTATAGACTGAACGGTACATAAAAGATTCAAGAGAAAATTAACGTACCTGTCCATGTCTGAAATATGTATCCCATTTTCTTCCGAGACACCATATTTAAACGTGATCAACTCCGGATGTTTTTTCTTAGAAGTAATCTTTACAATGGCAGAAAGCGGACGCCTTCCCACCACGTGGGAGAATCCCTTTCTTCCCGGAATGTCTCGCAGAACAATAATGTGGCTATCTGTCACGACGAGGTTACTGAAAAGAAAACGTAATGTTCGTTCTGAAAGAACTTAAGAACGTGAGGAATGCATTTAGAACTAGGTTTTAAATGGTTGTATTCAAGAAATAGTGAGACTTTTGTGTCTCTCTTGATGCATTTTACATTCTACTAAAAACTTTTTCACAGGCGCAAAATGACCTTACGGTTGGCGCACCTATAAGCCCCACTATTCGTTGGAAGTGAAGTTAGTAGCTAAAAAAGCCAAGGCTAAAAAATATTTAAAAAGATATAGAGTAGTAACTCAAAAGGTTAAATTATTCATGTAAAAACAGTCCACATATTTATATACAAAACTAGGGTCGGTCTTTCTGCACATTACACACCATTTTTGCGCCAAATTGTACTGATGCAGTTCTCGTAAAATTATTATGGCAAGCGATGTTAGAAGCAATTGGGATATTATATTTTGTACTAGTCTTACCTGTCATACATATAACCATTAATGGTAACTTCTTGGCATTTGAACGCACGGACCGTATCTGGCCGCTTCAGCCAAGTCGCCGTAGACACACCTTCCTGGCTACCCTCATCTTCAAGATCACCCAACTGATCACCCGTATCTTAAAAAGAGATGGTAAGTAATCACTTCGCAAACATTGTAAACATGATCGCAATCCGATTAATTGATTGATGTATGGCTTTACTATTGAATAGTGAAATAGCTTCCTCTGTAATGGACATAGCCTAGCAGGTGCATCTTTTTATCTTAAGGGGCCAAACTACCTCGCTCCCAGCTGCTCGCATCTGCGAGATAGCGCGAATACAGAGTCTCACGAGTAAACGCTTAACGAGGATTACGACCGTTATAAGGTTCAAAATCATAATAGCAGTACACAGTAAGCGGTAATATAAAAGACAAAGAAGAAGTTGCAATATCATAATTTACACCAGAGTAGGAAATGGCAATACATTTCACAATAAGTGGCACTATACAGTGCAGCTTAATTAGTAAAGTGTAGGTGTTAATGCATTATTATAATTCTCAACAATAGTCATTTAAATCTAAGCTTACCTCCTGGCCCATCATTTTCATCATCTATGCTGAAAACTGGTGCCATATTCCTATATCGCTTTCCAAGCTTGTCGGCACTGCTGACGTGCCGCTCCTCTGGTACACTGCTACTTGGGTTGACGATGTAATCGAACAGTTTCCCTTTCACCTCAGCCGACTTCAGTCTCATGGCAGCCCTGCAACACATCAACAATGTAACAATAAGGACAACGCTAGAATGTCGCTGCGAACGCCAACAGCAATGCAATAAACGGAAAGATGCTCAAATGTTTCCCAGTGGTGAAGTAATTTTGCGGCCTAAATTTGCAACGGTTGTTGTGCAAGTTTCCGGTTCAGTTGTTATAAATGTAGGGTCATTTTCTGACAGCGCATGTAAACTTCCCCTGAAGCCGTTGCTGGGTGAGACTTTATAATATCTTGGTGACAGTGGCATAGCGACCGCCCCCGCAGACCCCGCGGCGCGGGGGGCCTCGAGGTACATGGGTCACCGGCACCCAGCGCAGGTGCCTTCTGGCCTCCCAAAGCCGGCGCGAGGCGTCGAGCGCCTGACATTGGGCCGGGCTCTTTATAACGTCTATGTGCAATTCCATGGCGCCTGGGCGCCAGGCAGCTGGGAAACGTATTTCACTGCACTTGCTTTAAGCACTGGTCGCCCGCAGCCTCATGCAAAGCTGCCAGAACCGTCAGCTCCTGGTTCTTTGATTGTGTAGCCAGCTCACTGCCGTACAACACGCGGCGCCCAGTCTCGTTCATTCACTTGATTTAGCACCGGTCCATCTCGATCATGCAGCCGAAGTCTGATCCCGAGCTGCTAGCACCCTATGCTATTGGCTCTTAAAATCATTCCTCAACCCAGGCATGTCCCCTGTCCACTAAACACCGGGCACCTAGGCTCGTGATTGCCGGACACTCGGAAACGCACCACAGGGCGACCTTTCTTTTCAAATATTCAAGACCTTATCCCCAAAATTTCGTCACATCGTGGGGTAATCCCCACGATGGGGGGGTAGTCCTCACGATGTTCTGCATCTCGTGACGAGATACCATGTCGTCAAAGTCGAAACTAGAACCAGCCCCAAACGGCGCGGAGTTTACCTAGCGCATCCAGTTTAAGTTTCTTAAACTGTTTATAAAAACCTAAGTATGTTTCTTTAAATATGTTTCTTTAAACATAAGTGCAAGCTAGACTCACCCAATTTTCCCAAACAAGTCAGTTGAGGAGGAGTTTGGCGTGGACACTTCTGCATACTCCTCCTGATCTGAGTTTGACATGCAAACCAAGCAGTGCTGTGATGAATGATCATCCAAGTGAAACCGGATATCGTCTCGGAAGTATTCATGAACGGCTGGAAATAAATAAGTGCGTCGAGAAATTATTAACTCTGTGAACTTGCTTGAAAGAATGGATTACTTAAAAAGTTCCAGCAAGGATTGTTAAAGCATACAGTATTCAAGTTATACTTAAAAAACACATTTGTATTTCGTATTTTTCGTATTTTCACATTTGGTGTATTTGTGTGCTTTTAAAAAATATGCCTAAATTTTCAAAACTAAATCTTCGATCGACCATCACAGTTGCCCTAACCGTCTGCTCACCTTGGTACCCTCCGCTTATCATGCTGATATATTGGGTATGCTTCTGTAGAAATGATGCAATGACCATGTGAGCATACTGATCCTCTTCATTCCTCCCCGATCCAAGGAAGCATAGGTGCTCACCCCCGGCAACTGCTCTAGCTGCTAGCGCTTGTTTTTGTGCCGATAAAAGTCCTTGGACAGCCGTAGAAAATGCAGAAGGCTCTTGAAGCATCTACAAAAAACAAAAAAAATTGTTTAGAGCCATTATAATTTCTAAAACCACAAAGATGTCTTGGATTTGCAAGACATGCATTTGGAAAGCATGTAGGATTTCCATGCAGTTGAATTCAACGAGGAAGGAAGGCTCGGCAATCAGCATACACCCCACCAGTTTTATGGGTTAGTTGCCAACGCAGAGGTTATGTTGGGTTTGTCGTTGGGGTTGACAGTGATTTCCTACAGTGACTACGGCATGCAAATGTTTTTTTATGTGGTCGCTTCCTATTTTTATGATTACTGGGCTTCCACTCGAATTTCTTGCAAAAATAGTAGGCATCAAAACAGACATTTATTTGATCACGATTGTTTTAATAATATGCCTGGGCAAGGCTAGAAATGCCATGCTGCTAAGGTCAAGCTTCTTCCATTGAAAATAAAGCAAAGAGCTTTAATGTTTTTTTCAGCCCAACCGGCATTGCCCGACTTCCAAACAGACAAATAGGTAGTTGCTTTTGCATATATTTAGCTAAAATAGTAGGCAAATATTAGGCAATGCCAAAAATAGTAGAAAATATGTAGTAATAGTAATCAAAAATAAGCAGTGAAAGGACTGTGGTTATCATGAGAATCATCAAAATCACAGTTCCGATGACTTACAAGATTACAGTCGAGGTGAAACGCCGTTGGCAGGTGGCCGGCATTGTATTGCTCCGCTGGGCGGCAGTCGACTAGGAAGAATCTGACACGTTCCACCAGATCGTCTTTATGAACCGTCTCTGCATTTTCCACCAACTCTACAGCAGACACTGGTAGACAGAGTGCTTGAGATATACTTTCCTCGTCCACTTTGTCATCAAATAAGACATCGTGCAAGTCCTGTTCAATGGAGATAACAGTCATATAGGGTAAAGTCTCATTATCAGTAGGTGTGATCCTAGATCAATATCAGTTTTCTCTTTAGATAGAGATTGAGCATGATTCAATGATGAGCCAAGAGCAATACGTAATTCCATGACAAGGATTCACAAAATGACCTTATTTTAGGGTAGTAACCGAATATTTTTGCTACAACAAAAGTCAAGAATGTAGGTAATTTGTCAGACATTTGATACCTTAATAAAATACAAAAAAAATGTCACATATTTACCTTCCTGAAGGAAGATGGCGTTTTCAATGAATAATACTGAGCAAGAGAACAAAAGTCGGTGACATCCTCTGCTTCTAGAGCACACGGCATTGTTGACAATGCGTCCACAATGCTTTGCTTGCCATCATTCTTCATTCCGAGAATCATTTCCCTGAACAATCATTGCAAACATTTTATTTTAAATGTCAGTAAAAACTGAGCATCTCATAAAGCACACTAACAGTTTAAGCTTCTGTTATGAAGAAACTTTTGCAATAAATGAGATTTACCTGGCATTAACAACCATGACCAAAGCAAGAAAAAACACAAAGAATGGGTCAGCTTGTTGTAAATACAGGTCCCAAATTGCAAGAACTACTGGCAAGCTGCATGTGCCAGCAAAAAGTGACTGAAACTGAGAAAGAATCATATTAGAATCACATTGGTTTCTGTTTAACAACACCCCTACGTACTCTCGGGTAGGTACAAACTTACCCATGTTAAGCAATACATATCTGGACATATTTTTTTTGTGTCCAGAAAAGAGCAAAGCTCTGGATCATGGTATAATATCAGAAGCCGGAACAAATGAAAAGATACATCATTTCTTTTGCAGCATCTAGAAAAAATGTTCACAAAATTACTTTTCAGCAGTGGCTTGTTCGAAAATCATATCAAATGGCTTGTTCGAATCAAAAAGTGAGTCGGCAAAATTTTATAAGTCCTGGCATATGGGCTGGGTTGAAAATCAGTGTAATTTTAAACTGGTAAGGGCTCGATAAAAGACCTGCATCTCCCCAACTGCATATAGAGGTCAAAGGTACACTGCCCTACTAAGAAAAAACACCGTTTGTGCAAAATATCGATCCTGAGATATTGCAACAAACGTGTTTTTATAAAACTCCGATTTAACAAGTTATGTACTTGCACATTGTATTGCACATACAGTGTTATAGCACAGAGTGTCCTATGCAAGCCCCTCGGCACACTGCATCGTTTTTCGAACACAATACTTAGACAAAACACGGTAAGTGGGTAGATCCCATGTTATATCAAGTTCGCTGCGAATAATTCTGCACTGGTACGTGACTGATTGGAAATACCGTGAAAAGCCGGTGAAATGAGAAATAATAAGTAGGTACACCTACAGGAAATGTACCAAACTCAAAAACTAAAAAATGCACATAGGTACGGTGTTCTTTCTAAGCAGGGCAGTACAGGCCCGTGATTTAGCCCAGGACTTGTATGGTTCGATCTGCTTTATCGAATTGACAAAAAATAGGTTGATAATCAGTAATCACTATTATAATATCAATACAATAGTCATCTAATATCCCTGAAGAGGACTTAGGTATTTATTTTTCTCCTTGCTCACTTTATGTTTCTATAAGTGCACCCATGTTATGCAAAAACACACCTCAGCATATATTTGTTTTTTATAGCTTCAAACATGTTATAAGTATCGGATCGATGTAACTTGAGCGCCAGCAATGGTAAAATTATTTCAATCCATCCATTCTCCTTTTCGTACTCAGCGCAGGTGGACTTGCAATAAAATGTAAGTATCGACTCCAAATCAGAGACAACAGACAGCTTGTCTTCATCATCATTTCCAAGCTTTTCTGCAAACATTAATTGAAAATGGTAAGATCATTTTTTAAGGCTCCATCGCTCTGTATCAAAACTAAAAGGAAAAGGAAAACTTACCTACAAATTGTTGGCAGTCCTCACGAAGTATATTCTGCTGTGGCAAATCAAATATTTCGTCAAAATGCAAGAGTTGGTTTCCCTTACCCTCAATGTTTAAACATATCTTCCATGCTTCTGCCCTTAAGAACCCCGGTAAAGCTCTTCCTCGACAGATACTGTATATATTATCTGAAGAGCAATTCTCAAGAATAGCCGATTCCAAGTCTTTGACCCTTAAAAACACAAATTGTTAGAATTAGGAATCTACTTGTTAAAAAATCATTAACACACGTTCAAAAATTGGAGGTAGGAAATGACTTTTTGTTACCAACAGATAACACCCACATTCTAACTTCTATTGTGTCGATAGGTAGCAATATATAGATGAAGTAAATTAATTGAACTGGGCTAATAAATATTTGGGTATTGGTTTAGGTCCCGGTATGCACTTAGGGTAGGCCATGGCCAAAGTATGGGGTTAAAGTGGTTAGTGACAGATAAGGGAGACCATTCCATAGGACCTTCTAAATGTATAACTAAAAATGGAGATAACACGTCTACGTGTGACTTAAATATAAAGAAAATTTTAAATGTGAACATTGAAGGATTATTATTGGATCGACAACACTTTGAAATTAATAAATTGACTGGATAGAATCTCATCAGCAATCAGTGACAGGGAGTGTTAGGTCAAATCCAACACAACCTGTGGTGAGCTTATCGATGATAATTAATGGCTTAATGACATAACCTTGGATTGACCAAGGAATAAATGCAGTGAACTTACCATACATCCCCATTATCATCCTCTAAAGCCATTTCCTTTGGCCATACATACCACAATATTACTAAAACTTCTATGGACTGACATTACACGTCGGAATTAGCCGCCATATTGCGTAATGCGTTCCTCCTAGCAAGTATCTGCACCTTCGCCCAATAGAGGCGCTGTAGGCAAGTCAAAATCAGCCGGTAAAAACACGTGACATTTCAAATTACATGCGCTCAACTTTTACATCGGGTCTCTGGTTCTTATCTGGTTCATATCTTATCACTTATAAACTGCGAAAGGACAAGCTAAATGAGAATATTTTACGATTTCTTATAATATATACTTTTCAAATGGCCTAAATGACTTTGATATGATATTTTTTGTAGTTGGTATTTGCAAGCTTGCGGAAAAGCCCGAAGGCTAGTGCGGAGCAGAGCAGTGCGGTCTGCGGAGTGCCTGGTGTCATGGCCGCTACCCGCCCACTGGGTTTTGGGTAGCATGTGAGTTTACAATTTTTTGATCGCTTAACAGACCAACAATGGGTGTAGTGACTCCGTTCTACATAGTAATCTCGGTCGAGAGTCTTTATACACATATGTGAAACTGTCCGTAGCTACTGAAACGATCCAATAAAATAAACCGTGATTCCCTACAAGCGGCGCACCTATTTGTTGCAGTATGTCACTAATGTCACCGCGCTCCAGCGAGCAGTAATTCTTAATGTGATAATTAACGGCCGCTTTGACTAAACAAACCATGGGAGAGTCTGTACCGAGGATTATTGGCGATGAAGTAGGCAGCTCGTGGTCAAAATGGACTATTGCGCTGTTATTGGGTGCACCGGTTGCCTTCGGTGTAGGCTGTTGGTATTTCCAGAGGAGCAACAGAGTGACAGACAAGGGAGACAGTTCTAGCAGATCAAAAAGTAAATGCGCCTCTATTGCTAGTGGATGTCAAGGTGATTCACTTGATGAGAGTATTAACCTCTTAAAGCAACCAGCAGAAATGGGTGAAGAGGTAAATACCAGTTCTCAAAAAATTAATGTTCAATTGCATAGAATATATTTTCCTAGGTAGGTACCTAGGTATATGTTCACTTACCTTTCTTTCAATCTGTTTTGTTAGATGCAGACACCACTGAAAAAGGCAATGCATTTAAAGGGTAAGGGCAACAAATTCTTCAAAGCTGGAGAGTATGCCGAGGCAATTGAATGCTACACTCAAGCTATTGAAATATGCCCAGCTGAGAAGACATCCGATTTATCGACATTTTATCAAAACAGAGCAGCAGCCCATGAGCAACTGGTTTGTTTGCTTGATAGCTGAAAAATTTGATATTACCTAGTTCTTTGCTTTCATAATAAAATTATATTGACACTTCCTTTATTTCAGAAAATGTACGACTCTGTCCGTGAGGATTGTACTTTTGCCCTTAATCTAAATCCTAAATACATCAAGGCATTACAGCGACGAGCAAAGGCCTGCGAAGTGACTAAGGACCTCCAGCAAAGTCTGGAAGACATCACTGCTGCATGTATTCTCGAAGAGTTTTCTAACCAGATTACACTTATATCAGCAGACAGAATCCTGAAAGAATTAGGTAGGCAGCATGCAAAAGAATCTACAGAATCACGAATTCCCATCATGCCGTCAAAACATTTCATCAAGACGTATTTCTCATCCTTTGCCGAGGATCCAATAGCAAACAATTTGGCAGCTGAGAAAGAAACAGACTCGACTGAAGATGGCCTGGATGGTTTTGCTAGAGCAAAGCAGGCATTCATTTTACAGAACTATGAGCAAGTGATACCAGCTTGTAACGAAGAATTGCGAAAAAAAGCAAGCAAATACGCTATGGATGCACTTGTTCTTCGAGCCACGTTTCATTTATTGCTTGGGGAACATTCGCTTGCTTTGGCCGACTTTAAAACTGTCATTGATGACAGTGAAGCTGATATAAAACTTCGTGTCAATGCTCTGATAAAACGAGCATCGCTATTTATCCAACTTGAGCAATCAAAGGAAAGTTTAGATGATTTTAATAAAGCAGCTGAATTAGATCCTAAAAATTCAGATGTCTATCATCATCGAGGGCAGGTCGGTAATTTTTTGCACGAATTTAAGGTTGAACAGTGCTAATTAACGCTAAGAAAACTAACAAAGTGCTTCCAAATTTCAGGTACATTTGCTGATGGAAAAGATAACGGAAGCAATGGAAGATTTTAATAAAGCTGTAGAAATTAATCCTAGCTTTCCGATAGCATACGTACAAAAATGCTATACAGACTACCGCTATGCATTTATGACACGTAATCTTGATAAAATGCAAGATGTGATGAATTCGTTTAAAGACGCTATAAAAAAGTTCCCAGCTTGTTCCGAATGCTACACCCTATACGCCCAGGTTTGCAAAAGTTCCAAGTTTCTACCCTTGGTATTCCACACCTGCTCATTTCCAGGCTTACCTTTACACCAGGTTTGATAATTAATCAAACAAATTTATTTTATAGGTTCTTAGCGATCAGCAAGAATATGAACAGTCTGACCAGAACTTCAGAAAGGCTATAGAAGTGGAACCTGAAAACGGCACAATTTACGTTCACAGGGGTAAATATTTGTATGATTGCAGCAAATGAGCGAGTTGGTTGCATGCCAGATGTCCATTGATCACAAGTCGTTTTGTGCAATTTTCTCCAGGCCTCCTTCAATTGCAATGGACGGGCGATATTCCCAAGGCAATAAGCTTGATCAATCAAGCAATCGCTATGGATGAAAGGTGTGAATTCGCTTTTGAGACTTTAGGAACGATTGAAGTTCAGAGGTGAGTGGAAGAACACAATGTCAGTCATCGCCTGTAGTCAATTTTATCTCAACATAGCTCAACTTTGGAAACCTGATGACCAATTTCACCGAAGTCGGGCTAAACCCGATTTCAACCAGGTTTAAACTAACCTTTTGATGTTCTGTAAAAAGCACACATTGTTCCAAATTTCTTCCAGTAAAATTTGAAAACGCACGAAAAACAAGACAACAATAATTTTGACACTGTTTTTACTACAAAAATTAATACGTTGTGATGTAATTATAAATTTAAGTTAAACCTGGCTTCACTTTCTTTCAACTTCAAGCACAGTTTAAAAGTAAAACTGCCAACAGGCTGGGTTTAAAATTTGCCTGGTGATTTTTAACGAGAGAATATTGATAGCTATGCACAAAAATATGTTTTTTGTGACCGAACAGTGCCTTCCGTATTCAAAACTACATTTTAATGTATTTTTTCATATTTTTTTTACGTGTAGGCATAAATATCATGTTCCCATTTTGATTCTTTCAAACTGTTGAAAACTGAGGAAAGAAAAAATTGGTTTTTTAACTAGGTTTGAACCAAGTTTAGGCCGACTGCGGTGAGACGCATTAACATTCCTAGTCAGTCGCTGAGTTTCCTTAATAGATAATTCTTGGAAGTGTCTGGAATTGCTAAAAATGTTATTCAAGTTTCGGCCCGAGCGCACGGTCACTTGATCGACCCGAAATTAGCACAGAAAAATTATCAAATTTTGACACTTGCTTTGGCTAACTTGAAAAGCCTTTTTTTTTGTGTAAATATTGTGCATATTTTTGTGCATGGGAACGATTAACAAAAGCTAAACGGGGGATAAATATTTTGGAACTTTGGAGGGGCCAAAATAACTTATTGTATAAAGTTGTGGTTAATTTAGGCAATAGCTTGCATATGCCTGGTTTATTAGCCTATTTTTAAAGGGTACATGCATGTACATTCTTCTTACAAGGCAGCTATAATTTTCCAATATTTACAGAGAGTCAATTTGTCCTTTCATATGTATTTCTCTAAAAAGGACAGACAATCTATATATTTTATTGCGGTGAGGAAAACATTCCAGGGGGAATATTTGAAAGGGGTCTGTTTTCCCTAAATTGCAAGTCTTTTTTCTGCATCATTATTGAATTTTGAAATGCCAACTAGGTGTGGCTTTGAACTTGTGTAAAATTTTATCCGGAAGCCGCTTCTGTTTTATAAGCACCAGGCCAAAAACCAGAAACTTAACGTTGCAATAATACGCTCTAACATTACAAATAATTCCAGGGGCAACTTGAGACATGCAGTAGAACTGTTCAACAAAGCTATTCCTCTGGCGAAGACAGAACTTGAACGCTCACATCTCTTCTCGTTGCGTGACGCGGCAGCAGCTCAAGCTACGGTCGCCCAGCGGATGGGAATTCCAATCGGACACACATCTATAGCTTAGACATATGACAACAGCGGCCGCTCACGAATCCCACTCCAAATGTTGTCGACAAGCTTCGCCTCAAAACGTTGGACTTATTCCGGTAAAGCCGGATGGTGTATACATGTGTGCAATCCTAGTTTATCATTTGATATTCTGTTGAATTGCTGCCTGGTAACAAGAACGAGTCCAATTCCTCGGTTAGTGATATTTTTGGTTGTGATCCTGTTTCTGACTTGATTTTGAATCATATCACTGCTCACCGTTCATGGTGAAAGTATAAACCGACACTGGCCCAAACCAAATCTCATGTCCATTCCATACAAGGTTCTCAAATTCTGTTAGCTAGACACTTGCACTTTTTAATTTGGCATTCATAAACACTTTCCAGGATTGGCCTTGTTAATGATCCTATGGAATTATGCCTTCAGGTAGTAGGTTTGTAGAGTGTATTATATTATTGTTGCCATGTTTTAAAACTTGAGTCGAGAGACTAGAATGCTAACAGACGAGGGTTCTCCAAATTTTCAAAAGAACTTGAGAAAATCTGGCATTTTTCTTATTACCCAAATTGTTATTCTCGATTGTAATCAATACCAAAGCTGCACATGGCATAGCCAAGAGAAATAAATAAACTTTATAGAGATGGTTGGATGCACTTTCTTTCAATAACTTTCAAGCCTCTTGCAACAGCAATCCTCAAAACCCCTGCACAGCTAAGGGAAATTTTTTGTATCTTTAGCTACTGAAAATTTTGAAAATTAAAGTAACAAGTAGGTAGGTGATAAACATTCAGTACCTATCAAAGCATTGAGCCAAACAAAGTGTGTGGATTGAAATTACCTCTCACTTTGCTAACAAAATACAACAAATAAAAGAAGACAAAATACTTTTCCCAGTGAGTGTAGGTACAGTTTTATTACACTAATTTGCTGATAACATTTTATAAACTAAAACTACCGCTTTATTTCAAATTCCCTATCAAATTTATTTTACAATCATTGTTGACATTTAGTGACTGATTATACTTTGTAGCCTACAATCGACTGCTTACCAATGCACTCGCCTACAAAGAACCAGCAGGCAACTTCGGTAGCTACTAGTGTGTTGATCCACGCATCCTGAAATGTAAGAGGGACGTAAGTTTACAATTCAGCAGAAGCAACCACGGAAACACTTCCTAATGCACAATAATGAAATGAAAAGATGTACAAAAAATAAAGACAGTTACTAATTATACAATACAGGGCTCGTTAAGTAACTATGGGCAGTGTCCACCTACCCGAACAGTTAGTTCTTTCCAGCGCCTCGTCCTGAAACCCGAAAGCAGGCGTTGAATTCCACTTCGAATCGCTGGAATATCGCCAGGTGAAGGGGGCGTTAGCTCTACTTTGGCATATTTGATAAACAAATCCAGTTTTGGTTTTCCATCGCGCAAAAGAGCTGAAAGAAAAAATAAAATTTTATTATTTAAAAAATATTTATAGAGTTCTGATAGATAAGGTTAGTCTAATGAATGAGGTGTTGTTGTTGAAATCAGCAGGTTAAGTAGGGGTCTTCGATTATTTTATTAAATAGTGAAAGTCTGGCATCTATTTGTTGAGTTACAACGCATACCTTGAATCATTCGTGGTCCTCTGGAGGATAAAGATTGCACGGCTTTCGACATTCCTGCTTGAAGAAGTCCAAATCCAAGTAAAAGATGGAAGCCAGGCCAGCTGGAGCGGAGTGGAGTGACTTAATAGAACAGCCGCGAATGCGCAGGACGGACTTGTAACTCTAGTTGGCCCAATGGACATCCCAACGTACGAAATTCAAATGTTGCATCGAACAAGATTTTGTTTCACCGCCACTAAACAACATTTAAAACAGATTAAGAATATGGTTTATGATGGATTTCGAGAATTATATCAAGTGGCTTGGCCATTGAAATTTCTATTATCCATAATAAAATCCTCAAGCTTATCCACTTCAATTTTTTCAAAGCTTCTGTTTTGGGTTGCAAGCACAAAAGATTTCAGAGTAGGTATTTGTAAGTGGGTATAATCTAACCCCATTTGGCACCATCTATGGTTCGATGATCAATTATTCCATTTCCACAACTCTTCGTTATTGTGTAGAAGTCAGTTTTGTTTTAAATAGTATAATGTTATCAGACTGGCGCTGGCTGTTATTTTTGTAAATGTTGAAAACTTTGTTATTGATTGGTTGGGTAGACAAAATAAATCAGTTGTGATTTAACCTAATTAAATTGTATTAAATTGAATGTAAAAAAGCTTATTGAAAAGCAGCTGCAAAATCTAATTATACTGTAGCCAAAAACCGGCAGCCATAAGGAAGCCCTTTTCTAATCCGTAAAAGTATTATAACGACAATGGACACGTAGGATTTATTCACACAATCACTGCAGTTTTAAGGCAAGTCGAAATTAATACCCTATTGACAAAATTGTAAGACAGAGGATCATGAAAAAATTAGTCGTATTCTAAGTACCTATTCATTTATTCACATCGACAGGTTGGAAATGTTCTGTTTATGTGCCACGCAATTCTATTATTACAATACTATTTTTGTTCATATTCTTTCGTCAGCGTTAAAATTTTAAACTAATTTTATAACCTCTTATAGTTCAAATTTACCTAGTTACCTACTACATATACTACGGTTAATATAAAATAATTTCATACTTAAGATAGAACACAAGACTTTTGGACGAAAAGTTAATGATAAGGATATTACATCATCTACCTATGTCTGACTAGAAAATACAAATTTCGATAATAATATAATAAAGAATGAGCTATGAAAGTTTGAATATTATTCAAGGAAGAGATAATTATTATGAATGTCCAAAAACATTACCATTTTATTTTACTGCATATCGAGAACAGCAAAACAACAAAATGTATGGTTACCTTTCAGGCAGGCTCATTGTTTAATAAAAATAATACGTTGATATGTTAACACTATTAATCAATTAATCAAGTCCTTGCTCCTATATTAGAGCATGAGTTTATATACCTCAATAATAAATAAATAGCGAACTTTTATATGACATGAAATGATATATATATATATATATATATATATATAAATGATATATATAAATGATATATATATATATATATATATATATATGTGTGTGTATATATAGGTACATCATACATATCATATAAAAGTTCGCTATTTATTAAGAAAATACAGTTGGAAGGGTTTAAAATAATGAAGCTTTTTATTTTCTGTTGAGACATAAGAATACACTACTTCAAGAATATGTACAAACCACAAAATGCATAATGTCTACTTGTTTTATCACTCTGTGCCATTCTCTTCTTCCTCTCTTTCGGTGCTAGTAGTGCACGATTCCTCGCTGCCCGAATCCCCGCAAGATCGCAAGGAGGGTGAGAGTTCCTTAAGGAGCGGCGGGAGGCAATCGCTGGCGGTGCAGCAGGAGACGCAGAATCCGTGGCCGTGAGCCATTTGCTCCGACGAGGCCAGGAAGACTTTACCACATCGCACGCACTCCTCCTGAAGATCTCCTGGAATTGGCAATAAACGCTCGAGTTAATTCACTGCCTTTGGTACTGGTGCTGAGATACGCTCGTAGGCAGGACATCGATAGATAGGTACATAGTTCCGATAAATACAGATTTATAACCTTAACTGTAACTTCCTAATTAGGGCCTGTTCATCAAAGTTTATGCAGCGCTCGATATGTTATGGCTTCGAAAACTGCTCCGGAAGGTTATGGTTCGGTGTCTTTGGGTTATATAGATTCTTCTCAATAAGTGAAGTCCTGATTGATCCCTCCTCCGGTATCCCGGTAAAACGCGTGTTTCTTATTTTTTTTGAAGTGAACTCCAGTAGTTTGTTAGGTTCGCCGGAAGTATTTTTTTGCACACACGTGACGGTGTAGCTAACTGAAGCTGCCGAAACGTGAAGATACAGACTCTTTTTAGTTTTTAGGGACCGCAGTCTCATCCAAAAGTAGAACAGGCCCGCGTGAATCACGTGGAAATCCAATCACCGGCAAACCATTTCCACACAAGTTTTTACTTTTTACTGTCGTTATTTCGCTAAAAATGCAAACGTAGATCATGGTATTAAGATATGGGTACCTTCGTGCGTCTTCATATGTGCTCGCAGGTTGCACGCCAGAGCGAACTTCTTATTACAGAGATCGCATGCGTGAGGTTTGTCGCCTAGAAACAAAACAAGAAATTAATAACGAATGTAATGTAGAGTTTCTTCGGAACAAGTTATCGATTAGAAGTAAAGAGTCAAGAAGTGGGTTGGGTTGGGCTGGCCAAACGCGAAGATGAGATTTCTTCTTTTCTTGACAGAGGTGTCAAATATGGTTTCGTCAATGCAAAGTGAAGCAGCTATATCAGACCATCGGACCACATTATAAAGTGTCTCTCTCCACTCTCCTCTCTCTCTCATTCTCTCTAGCGTACTTTGAACTTGTGGATCGAGATTAATAACGACCAAGAAAAGGGCGTGATGATGATTTTTGCGTCAGCAATAACTTGAAATCATTGCAATTGACAAGCGTATAGGCCTATGTGGCTGTGGTTTACGCCCATAAAAATAACTATATTATGCACTTTCAGAGCGAAAAGGTTCATCAGAGTATTGTATAGTCAAGTGCAAATTAAAACTGATCATCTTGAAATACTGGTTATCAGGTTTTTTTCGTGAGGTGAACGACCCATATCCATCTCGACCGCCGCTGATAAGACCTATTGGTTCGCCACTGTTTCACCTGTTCTGCCTGGAGCTCTACTTCTTACATGACAAGGGTGCTACAACAGGTTGAGACGAAATGAAAGCATCTCAGCATCAACCAATACTCAACGGCTAAACTCGAGCATGCCCCAGCTCAACCACATGAAACCCACGTGTGACTGTGACGGTAGTCCGAAGTCGAACACTGGACAGCCTCCACAGTCGACACTTGCTCTCCAAACTCATTGTACGTAATTAAAGGAAATCAAGGTTATGCGTTGCAGAGGTGTGCTGTCTTTAGGAAATGTCGGAAAATTACGGACATAAGAACTGATTTCCCGACAAAAGTTTTCTTTTCCAACAAAGGGTTTCATTTTTTCCCTGCGAAGTTTTCTTTTCCTATAAGAAGCTATTTTTTCGATGGGTTCACAAAGGGGTTCTTTTCCACCACGGTTGCTATTCACATCCGAAAAGCGGCACGAAAGCAAGAAAACCCGGTCCATTGATCATTGCGATCCACTGACATTGAAAAACAACGGAGTTAGTCCAACCGAAGAATACTCGACACATAAATTTCAAATAAATAAAATAAGCACGTTGTAATGAACGTATCATCTAAAGAGAAAAAATACTGAAATTTGTATCGATGCTCTCTTTGTCGTGGTTTACTGGCAAAGCTGCTAATGGCTATTTATTCAAAGCGCAGATAACATTCCGGAATGCCGAAGCTGATGCTGCATCAGTGGTTGGAGCTACTGTTCACTCAGAGCGCCGAACGGCAGCGCGGGGAGCTGAGCTGAGTTACATGTAATATGTAAATAGCTGTAGATGGGAGAATATAGGGGACGACACTTAATGTCTTGATTTATTCTACCTTGTAAACTAAAATGTAAATGCAGCAAAGGCGGTGCAGCTCTAACATACTAATCCGAATGGTTGATCGATTTTCAAAGAAATTGCATCCATAGGCTATGGCAATGAGATTCACAATTACTAAAACTCGTCTATATATGTAGGAGCGGGACAATAAGTCTAATTATCTACGTTTAGTAAAGCTTAGAGTAGTAAACCTCTTTGAATCAGGAGCGTAAGAGTGAGACTGCGATGGAATGTAAGTAATAGAGATGCACGTTGATGTGCAACTTGAATCAGTTCATTTCAGATAAGTATAAAACACGCACTGGAATAAACGCACGTAATGGCATAGCGTACCTACTTAGTTGCGAATACTTTTATTTAAAAACTCTGAATGCATTGCGCCTTATTCCTAGCGGTCAAAAATATGCTCAAAATAAAATAATTATATAATTGTATTTCCTTGTATTGTTCTCGTGACATTGCAGAGCCTAACATTGACAAGTTCAATGATTATACCCAAACCAATAAATCGCACATTATTAGAGGATCTGGCCAGACGTCTTCGATAATATGCATTCGATAAGCAGCTCCAGCCCCCATATACAGAGTAGGTTCTACGTACACCTGTTGATAGAACTTGGACTATTTTCATGGCAACACAGTTTTTAGAAGCCCCGCCTTTATGATTGATTACAACGATATCAAACGCTCCGTACAGGTTTGTTCGTTCGCTCCGCAAAACGACGGTGTAAATCAAAGGAAACGAACGAAGATTTTTCTAGGCGAAGAATAACTTAATTGTATCATGAAAAAATACAAATATTGTGTCCCATGAGTTCAAGAAGTATAATAGAAACGACTCGGAAGAAACTTACACGTCGTAAGACAATAATTAGAAGAAACACCAATGCTATAAAAAAGCTAACATTATCCGGTAGTATGAAGATGGCTGATTAATTAAAGTAGACAATGTTTGGATGATAGATCAGTATATATAGCTATACTATAATCAATGGGTGTGAGCTGAGATTGAACGAAAATTCGGCATTCACTGCACGGACTTGAGCTGCTATAGTGGAGGCAGTAGGCAGACAGGTAGGCAGGCAGGCAGGTAGGTATAGCAGTAGCTAGTAGCTAGCGAAGATCGCCTCTTGGACATACTAATAATAATTGCTGTTATTACTGAGGTGAACGTGATATCAGAGTAAGAAGCAGGCAGCCTCTCAAAACAAGAGCAGTACACTCGGTCATCGAGTGTTGTGGGCATCGCGCAATCAGCCCGCGCTACAGTCTCGCCAGGTAAACATGGTAGAACACCTATCCGGTAGATCGGCTACATTTCACTCCACATCATTTTCGGTTATTCATTCATGGTGGTAAGAGGAAACCTTAATTTGTTCTGCCAAAAAGTTGTCCCAAAGAATCTCCATGCTGTTATTGCTTGTACGTGTTATTGCTGTTGAACGGAGCACGAGTATATATATTATTCTTTGCGTCACGGGTCCATTAATCATTAGCTTGAATTGACTGTATCGAGTCGAGAGAGATTCTGGTCCACAGCAATCATGCAGTGAGTAGATATTATAATAATAGGCGAGATGCGTGTTGCCGATTTGGAGCCTATGAAAGAACCCATCTATACCAGCTACCGTCTGCATAATCTTGCTGCCGAGATAGCAGCAGGCCTACCTTTGCCTGTAATTAATACCCAGAGGCGAAGGTAGAACATAGAATACAGCGCGGTCTTGACTAAGCTATCGTAAAAAAAAAGAAGAACAAAGAACTACGGTTCACTTCTACATGGCTCACCCGTCTTACATTAATAAATACAAAATGTGATATTAATTGATTTTCAATCACTTTCTAGCCCCTTGCGTATGAAAAGACGAAAATAAGTGCACTCATCTAGGTACTCCAAGAACTAATAATCTGTTGATATGATCATACCAAATTACTTCTCGGACGATGTAGGTAATGATGAACTAGAATTCTGTTAGTGAACGAAATTGGTTTGTGGCACAGTGGTGTTGGTTTGGTACATGGTTTATGAGATTGGTGGTGTGGCGTTGTGTGGTGGCTGGCATGCATGCAGGGCAGGGTACGGCCGGGCCTTGCAGGAGTTCCACGTGATACACTCGAAGCAAAGTGTAGTCGTAACTCGTAATAATGCGGCGAGTCTGATCACTTACCCGTGTGCAGAAATAGATGGTTCTTTAAATTGGTGTGTTTGCTGAAGCCCCGGTTGCATATGTGGCACTTGAACGGCCACGAGCCGTTGTGCACGTACATGTGACTTTTGAGATCGCCGGGCGTTGGGAATGATTTCGAGCAGAGACTGCACTTGTGTGGTTTTTCCTGGAAGAAAATACAATAGTTGTAAAGTACATATTCGCAATGAAATTCCAAGTAAAATTCCCCAATCTCCCAAATATTTAGTCATTAGTAAAGCCTTAAATCTCCTCGCTTTTATTTTTACTTTTTTGTCAGTTGGCAGCAGCGTTGCGGCCACAAGATAAAAGGAAGTAAGGTACAGAAATTAAGAAGTCGCTCCTACCCCCTCGTCAGAGACAGGTGCCAAAGTGGCATGTGGCACATCCTTATCTGTTGTGCATCAGTACAATTAGCCAGAACCTATACCGTGCCAGGCCAGACTAGCCAGGCGGATGGTATATCTTAGACACCGTCCTGGCTAGCTGACTAAATAACGCAACAGTTGTATGATCCCTTCCTCAACATTTGCGTGCATATGCTACGCAACGAAATACATAACCCCACCATTTCTATGCTCTTTTCTTTATATTGAATCACAAGGATATAGGATGCCATCTGCTATGTAACGCACTTTGCAGCATTTCAATTATGAATATCTTCCTTTAACTTTGTAAGGGTGGAAGTAGGCGCGCTATGGCTCGTTGACTGATAATTTTCTCAAGCTGAACACTGCCTTATGGCCAAGCTCGCCCCAAATCTTACACGAGATATAATAAGTTTGAGACAATAGTTAGACCCATTGTCATTGTCTTGGTAGGTCCGACAGGTGGTCCAATTGGTAGTCTGGCGCGATTCCCATGGGGTTCCGACTACCCTATTCCGTATTCCCACCACTCCACGATCCATGACCGACGGAGAAATTAATATCACCTCTTGATCTTGGGAGAAACAGGTCAAGTGTAAACGACAGCGACTGCCATATGATTGACTTGCATGCCGTGCGTAATGATACCTTACTGAACCTAAGAATTTCAGACTAAAAAAAATCCCTCGTAAAACTTGGGTGCATATGGTTTGAGACGTACTTAATGCGTGATATAAAGACATTGCTGCAAGTTTAAGCGGAAAAATAAAATAAGCAAAGTAATATCCAGCGTACAATGTTAATCGTATGGATGAAATGCTAAGCTGGAAACCGGTGCTCGTATAGCAGGTAGTCAATTTTAATTTTAATCGAATTCTTAATAAGTAAATTTATTGACAAGAAGACTGTTGTGTTCAAATGCAAGCCGTGGTTCTTCGCCATTGTGATATTTTTTATCCTGGCCGTCTCTTTTCAGCCCACTTCCACCTGTCTCACGAGGTAATACCACCGAGCACAGCCCACATCTGCCAAGACGCGGTGCGCTGCGGTGACAGCCTTAATCTTCTGTCCCACCGAAAACACACTGATACTTTTATTATATTAGCTACTAGCTAGTATTTGAATAGTTCCTCGCCGCAGTAAAATGATATAAAGTCAAATAAAAGAGTCGATTTCATACTGAATCATCATCGAGTTACACGCTACGCCAAACAATATATCCGACTCTCCCAAATGTTCGCACTTCTTATAGATAAAAACAGTTTCTTTCGTTTTTTCATTCATTTTCTCATACTCAGTTTGGTCTGTTTTATTATACTTCAGTTACTTGTCGTTAACTTGATTGGACGAAATCGATATTAGGCCTATATCTCTAGGTAAACCGGATTGATCACGTTTCTAGTTTCTACATTATAATAATTTCAACTCTGTAAGGCCCAGCCCGTCCTAATCTGGCAGAATACAGCTAAGACCATTCGACTTTTTTTGTATTAATTCTTGCTTTAGGCTGTTTAAGTATAAACGGTGAGTGGTGCATGGGCTGGCTGATTAGATCGGCGGAGAGTCGAGAAGCTAGCTGCTTGATATGAAACCCGGATTCCTGGCTTCCCCGCTCGACCGCCACCACGATCATCTAGCGAGATACTTTGCTCGCGTGGAAATGGTAATAAAAACTTCCAGCCCTTAAAAAACACGAGCTCATTCAAAAACGCATGAGCTCCAATTATTTCTGTACGTGTTATGGCCTGTGTAACTAGAACTATAAGAGTGGAAGCTAGTGTGTGCTGTAGTAATTATTATCATTAATGATAATACATGGAGCTATTTGCCAGTAAGGCATGCATTTCGGCGTTCAGGATCGGGAGACGGGATTCATTGCAGGCTTCCGCTTGCCGCGCCTACGTGTGCGCGCTGGAGACTTCGATGCACGACTACACAAGACGAGGACGCACTAGAAGTTAGGTATGACAGATCGGGGTGGACACTAACCATTTGGCATAGCGTACACGCCAATGAAGAAACGCATTCATTCTTCAGGCAGACAAAATAATTACCGAATCTTGTCTGCATGTTACCATCCTCGTGTCTCAGTGTCTGAATAGAAATTTTTAATCAACGCCAAATTGGGCGGGAGGTCCTACACCGTGGTAGCAATCTTTCGCGGGAGAAAATTAGATGATCCCGATCTTTTATGCTGCTGCTGGTCTTGTCTTAAGGTTCTCTATGATGCCTTGTTGCTCCTAAGGTAACTACTTGGTCCGATAAAATGAATAGCCAATACCTTCTAGCATCTTATGAAGCCGGTTGTTCCGATCTGTCTGCCTACCTGTCTCTATCCCTCTCCCTCTGGTAAACACATATGTACGCATATACACACTCTCTCTCCATCTCTCTCTAATTGGATCACATTCCTTTCAGGGCAGAGTAATGGCCCAATTAGATACAGTAGCATCGTCTAGTGTAGGTACTATAACCATGCAGCTGAAAGGAAATATTATTCAAAACGAGAACTCATACAGACAAGCCTCCCCAAAATGAGAATTTACCCACTAATAAATGTAATCTCTCACCTTAATATGTGTCATACGATGATAATAAAGGTTTGAACTGGCAGTGAAACGCTTGCCGCAGACTTGGCATTGATGGGGCTTTTCACCGCTGTGAATCCGTCGATGGGTGTTGAGGGATGATGAAGTCGAGAAGCCCTTGTTGCATACGAGACACACGTGCGGTTTCTCACCTGCCGGATTGAAATAAGATTAGCTAATCGGCCGAAATTCGGGTGGTGTTGGCCTTTGAGGGCTTGACCAACAAGTTGATGAGTTGAACCCAGAGCCGGTGGCCGGTACCCGGCAACGTACCCGTGTGAGTGCGGGTGTGTCTCTTCAGAAGAGACGGCCGGTCGAACGCCTTGCCGCAGACTTCACAGGGTAACAGTGTCCTTTCTCCTCGCGTGGACCGAGGCGTGTGGGACACGATACGATGTGTCTCCAGGAGGTCTCCAGAAGAGGACGCCGTTGACGAGGAACGCGACGACTCTCCAGATACGGATTTCCTCTCGTCGGTGCAGTCCACACTGCTTGGCAGCAGGACTCGCGACAGCAACGACATCGAAAGGTCCAGGGGGGAATCTGAAATGAAGAAAGCCATGTTTAATTTTGTGAATAAGTGGTTTTACATTTATTGAAAGGTCATCTTATTATATATTCTTTTAAATGACGAAAATGATTCCGTCTGAGCATTGTATGAAAATGCCGCTTGATCTCGTCTGCAGAGCACGGCGAAATGCATATTCTAATTTGGTGTAGGTTATATAGATTGTGGTTCGGTGCTAGAGACCAAGGAAAGATATTTCTCGGTTCCAGACATACCGATACTGAAGTCTAGATACCTCAGAATCAGGTGACATGCCATGCGACCAAGATGCGACGGTGCAACGGCGGCTGCGGCTGCGGCACATTCTCAAAGCGAAAATAACTATGACTTGTGACATCGATCTTTTGTTCTCTAGGGTCCGCGGATGACTCGCAACTACAGCTACTGTTTAGCAACACAAGATAATGATGCTGGCTTCGCTACTGTATTCACAGGGCCGGTGCGGCTCGGCTTGGGTTAGAAGAGACCGAGGATTTTTTAGCAATGCGATGTCCCGCCTATTGTGCTGTACATAAGAGCGGAAATTTATTAGTCAAACCTGGTTGAATGCAAGAGATTTTAATAGCCTTGGTATAGAAATCGATGTGTTTCAGTGCATCGTATACTTGTTCCTCTACGATCTTCATTTTTTGTGCACATGCTTGGCACGTTATGATTTTAAAATTTGCAATTTAAAATTATGCACTCAAAGTTTGTGTATGCTTATCACTCTCAGGAAGAATGCGTTTTCGTCGGATTTTGCGGTTTTACTATTTGTGTGATGACTATTTTCGGAACCTTTTGCAGATAATTGGCAATTATAAATTTATTAAGATTTCTGATAATGTCGTGGACTTGCTGACCGCAATTCAAAAATCAAACAATCTTCGGAAACCGAAAACGCACCCCAGTTTGGCATGTTAAGGTCGCAATTCGTAATAAGTAAAGTAATGAATATTACCTTCCAAAATCGTGTCCATCGTCCGCCGATAGAGTGTGTTCCGCAGATAGTTGAGTGCAGGCATGAAAAACACCTCCTCGGCTCGCTCGGGCAGGAAGTACACGATCAGCTCGGAATTGGCAGGGATTGTTTTCACAGCTTCGTACATAGGTTCACCTTTGACTTTGGTGCCTATCAAGTTGACATCTTCTCTATACGACGCTGAATGCCGGACAAATCGGACCCAATTGCAGTGGCGTACTCTTCGTCGGTCGACTTCACTTATCTCATCGTAACATCCAAATCTGTGACGAATCTGAAAGTAAAAAACGTTTGTTGGTACAAAAAAATCGCTGAACATGGCACACCACTCTCATTGGGCGAGGGATTTTGGAAAGAGTGGGTTTTGGAGTAGGTTTGCGCATACACCGCAGTCACAAATAACCATCTCATGGTCCTCCGAAGCATCCCAATACAGCGTTTTACTCATTCCGATCATATTGTTATGAAATTGATATGATGTGCTGAGAATGAGATGAAAAATAATGGAGTCTCTTGCAGGTTATAAATTTGGTATCCATCACCTCACCGCTCACTTCTTTGTTTCACGCCCGTTGAAAGCCCAACAAAGAGATACAATACCAAGCAGAGGATCCAAGTCTTCAGATAGGTCAACACTTATTATCTGAACAACACAACAATAGAAGACTTCGATAAAACGAATGAAAAATGGTGTGATAGAAAATGAGCAGTTCGCGCCATGTATATCGAGGATCGATGGACTGAATGCACCCCATGCCATAATACTAAACAGACTACTGAGTAATCAGTATCTCCTATATACATGTGCAGGCTTTATGGCTCAGCTCGAAGATTTGATATTTTTAGTTATCAATTCAAATTGATTTCTAGTGCTGTTATCATTCAGAAATTGGACAACTTGTCGCATGTACAAGTTGTATTAATAAACTGTGAACCGTAAATGGTAATCTGCATGGTTTTATTCTTTGATTGCATTAATAAAAATACTGCATTAATTAAATCTGTAAGATAACAAGCCCACGGCCATATAATATTTTCCCTCCTTGTGTTCAGATTGATGAATTGATTGCGAACCAGTTAAATGTCCTTTTCTGGTTTACTGTAACCGCTAACTTGTAAATAGTGAATCGCCAAAGGACAAAAGCCAGACCAAATCCTTGGTCCATACATTTGATAGGAACTGAACTGAATAATATTACGGAGTTGAATTTGGCGAGTATTTTGGGAGCGCTGTCGCGCATCTTATAGGTGAGGAGCTTGAAGCAGCGGTATTGCCGCCATGTCTCCTGTCTGCTCGTTCGATCGCAGTCGAAAATCACATTCAGCAAAGCAGTCAAACATGATCCAAAATGTCAATTGTATTTTATTTTTTAATTTAAAGGAACAAAGGGGCAGAATGCTGAATAGTATTACAAGATAGACGAAACACATCCGTTCCCGGTTGCAACTGACAACCGAGTCCAAAGCCAGGTTGAATAATATCATTCGAAAATCGAGAATAGAGAGGCCCGCAATTTATTCGTTTTTTGTTCGGTACCCATACGCAAGATGGCAGCTTTGTCTTATCGAATGCACGCCAAATTCGTTCCAAAAAGAATCAGGGGCACTTTTCACGGCGATCAAATCCGACGAACTTAAGGCATCTAATATCTATAATTTTCTGGAAGAAATGACGATACCTGATGCAGACAATTTGTCAATTATGCTCTGTGCGTCCATTAAAGTTAATGGTTTTGAATAATCTCGATCAAGTTCAAATGTACAATCTATAGTGGACATATAGCCATCCTTTTCCCAAATTCCTAAAATTGCATAAGAAATTGCGATAAATTTGTGATGATCATCCTACACCAAACCATGCATCGGTATGTAACAAATCGTTCCTCTTAATTGATCCTGTGAAAGGCAAGGTCATCTAAGGCCGAATGACCAGACGTGGAGATTGTCATTCGATGACCCCTGTAGCAGGCAATTAATCAATTTAATAAAGTGTAAACCCATTTAGCTCCACCCTTCTTGATTATGCAAATGCAGGTGTGAATGAGATGTGCTCCATCGCAAGACTTAGCAGGCGAATGATGACCGGCAAAGCGGTCATCTAGCAGCAGCCCAAGTGGACAGCGTCGATTAGGGAAAGGATGCAGGACAACGGACGAGATACCGATACGTATACACCAATACCGTATGTATACGTCCGTCGGTGCATGGACAACATATATAGAGTACCTACGATATCACGCAGCATCTATGTGATCTGGTTGCTTCTAATTATGTAGCTCAGTAGAGCATTGTGTAATGCTTATTGAATGCGTTGCTGTAGTCGTATCGACTTCGGACGCTAGAAACTGGACAGGGTCCATCGTCTCATCTCGAGTTCAGTGCAGCCAAAGGCTAGGGCGTGGAGTGTGGAAGATTGAATAGCTTTAGGGAAAGGATGAACGAGTTCGAGTTTATCCAAGTAGGCTAAATACCTTGCCTTTGCAACAGCATTTTGTTGATAAAAAAAATCAGTCTAAACTGGATAAGGTAAGATGGGATAGGCGCCGTCGCCGATACATCACTGTGAACATGTTAATATAGAACTTCTTAACAGCTTTCACGTCTTGAATTATAACACATAACTTTTTCATTATAAAGAAGAAATAGAGCATTTTTTAAATTTTTATTCGCGCGTTGACAATTTGTTTTCATTTATGGTTTAACAGCGAAATTCAATTCATCTTCACAAAATAGAATATGAAGCGCGAGCCAGATACTGACGTGATCGATCAGAGAATCCACCTGTAGGAGACAACACCTTATAGAGGGCTCCTCCAAGATCAAGGTCCTCTGGGAAGGGCAATCAACACGTTTGAAGATCAGCCGGCGCTACCGTGTGTTCGGCTGCCGCATGCAAGGGATGCTGTATGGAGCATGCATGGGTACAGGTATCCCATCCGTATAGCGTGCAGTAGCCACGCCAGTAGCGGGTAGCCACTAGCCAGTGGGCAGTGGAAGTAGATGCCTACTTAGCTGCTTCTGGAGGCTACCGTCCACTCGCCACATACCCCTAAACGCAAACGGCCCACTCACTAAAAGCTGCAGCTAATTGAATTTCGCGAGCAGCTACACGTTTAGAGTGACTCTGTAAAGATGACCGGCTAACTTTTAATGCTGGGTTAGAGATTGCGAACCAAGTTTTGTTTGATGGATTAGCTGAAAGCGAGTTTTCAAAGAGATGCATACATCAATCAGTGTCGTATGAAATCCCTATACTGAGAATCGCCCACAATATAGTAATCCAGCGGTATTTGATGCAACTGCACATGGTCAAAGATGACATTTATATCAATCTATTCATTAAGACATGGATTAGGAGGATATATGGGCAAAAAGCAATTTGTTTAATTTTGTTTTATGTAAACGGGTATATCGTCCAATATTGTCAGTGACTTATGGTACATGAAATATATTCCGATCGTATGGAAATCTAAGATAATAATGGCATAGTAAAGCCATGGTTCAGTAATGGTACACCGTCCAGGTATACCTACTTATCGCAGTCGGACATTATTATAATTAATAATACCTAATAATTGAAATGTATATGGAACGATGGATCTACAATTTGGCGGGAGCCACTCACTCAAGAGTCAAGAGGACTGTCACTTGCAGATATCTGACCATGTCATTCATAGGACAATTAAGGGACATTGTCATTGACATTGACAGCGGAGAAGTGTTACTCGGAAGGTGCCTCACCACACCGTGAGGACCGAATCGTTTTCCGCAGGACTGAAAGAAAGGTCTACGTAGGATCAGGGTGCGTGTGTGCCTTGATGTCAATGTTACACACGGAACTACTTCTCTCTGGTGTTTCAGGACAATCAGGATCAGGGTCAGGATCAGGGTCAGGACTATCAGCGAAATATTAGCATGTATTTTTGTTTACTCACATCATTGTCGTCCAAGTAGGCGTACACCTCCAGCTTGTCAAGTCTAATGGTACCCTGGAATGGGTAAAGGATTGTTCCTTGAGGAATTCTAGCGTTTGTCCACACGGTCACACCCACTTGTGCTAAGTTATTTGCATTTCGATCAAGGGATGAAGCCTGATTTAGGGCTTGCGAACCCGATATAACAAGAGATAGTTCTTGAGGAATCAAAACACAGGTTTCCATGATTGTCACCAACACTAGTCTTCTTCACTTTATAAACAATTCATCTGACATGCACCAAGTCGCCACTAGGATAGCGCACACGTGAACGTCAAAATTTCGTACCGAAAATTTATTTTTCAAATATTCAAATAGACATTTCTTTGAACTTAGATCAAGAATATCTATCGCTATTGATCTTGAATGAAATCACTAACCAGCGGCCTGTACGTCTCTATATTTTGATTGGTAACCTATCACGACGACCTTCACAAAAGCTTGTAACGTATGCTCCTCACCGAACCAAACTAAGCACCAATTTCCAACGGCGATGCACTATGCAAGAGGCACGTGGAATCCATCCCTACCTTTGCCCGAGACGTTCGTACCTTCACGCAGCGGCGGGCCAATACCATCGCCGCAATAACTCGTTCCTCAGCCAATGAAAGCTCGCTCCTCAAATGACAGGTTCGTGTTATTATTGTCTAAAAATCTTCAAATGAATCGAACTTCACCATATTAATTTGGATACCTCCATGAGATTACAATATGGAGTTGACCACTAGGCGAGTCTGAATTAATGGAATTAAAGAGGACTTTTTTGCTCTTCGGAAACGAGTTGATCCTTGCTGAAATTCCCTTTTTTTTGGCGTGTTATCAAGATCTTCAATGCTTCGAATGGAAATTTTTTAATAAACCCTTACAAAATATTAAACGGTTTAGTTTTGTAATAAAAGTTCGAATTACGCATGAAATGCTTGCGTTGTTGCAGAGGTACCAAAGTGTAACAAGATCTTTTTCCGTTTGGCTTACAGCAGGTGGATTAATTATCACAATTTCATGGATGAGAGGTCGGCGATATAAACACCGAGTCTGAGCTCAGCTCGCCAGTTCCTAGTTCCTAGCCAACACCTCTACCTGCTACCTAAAAGCAGATGCAAGAGGCACTACTGATCAAAACCATGCTTATATATGTTACTCCAATGATGACGCTTGGTGCCTGATTGATCACGTCGATTCATAAATAAGGGATAGTAGAGAGCCTTACATCGGATTCGGACGACATTCGTATCAAGATTGAGTTGATTCGTTATTGCTATCCGGGGTTCAATATCTACGAACTACAGCATGTGCTTCATTGGTATTTCATTAACATCGCGTTCAATTAAACTACCATTTTCGTTTTCATTTTCACTGATTTACACGCAATTTTGCACTAAGCAAAGTTACTATATATTGTTTAAAGTGTAAAATGCTGTTTAGACAACAAATGAAAATTTTCCCATGAGTAAAATTTCCCTTTCAAACTCTCTCGTAAGAAACGCATTACTTTACAGCTGATTATAATTTTATAAGAACTTTTTTTCTTCACCTGTAGTACCTATACTTCTTACATGCTTCATTAAAAGAGTGTACATTTTTAATTCCACGCGGCTAAATTCTCATTATGACAATACCGTAGTTTTATCTAAATTAATTACCGATGCTTTCTTTTCATTGTCTTTAGAGTTACTCATTATCAAAAGAAAGTCATGGTGTCCATCTCATCTTCAGCAATGCACGAGATATAATAGCCTTGTTTATTATTTATTCCCAACGTGGGAAATCATTAATAAACTTGCAAAATTTGCGCGAAAATGAACGCACGCATATGAAAGGTCGACGATTCTCATCAAAACCATGGACATGGTCGCGATCTTTCATCAAGAGACGTTGATGTAGCTGCATGCTGTCTATATGTTTTAAAGAATGCAGTAGCGTAATATATCTATGGATTTTCGATCTCATTGATTTTACATATTCATATTTAGCATATACCCATTCCAACAAACTAGAAGGCGATGGACATAATAAGAAACAAAAAAGCGACCTAGTTGAATCCGTTGATGTCGCTTCATTAATATCCTGCTGAAATTCATATCTTGACGATTAAGCGTGGCGTGGCCTTATTATAATCATCAGATACATGCACCTATACCAGCTTCATAAAGGACGGCAGTGATAGGCCTAGATATCTAATACATCGACTCCGATAAACTTGTTTCAATGATATACGAAGAAAAGTTTGTGTATAATGAACTTCTCATGGATGTGTATTATAGGTATAAGAATATTCGTCGTGTTATTGTGTGGTGGTGCACACAACCACAGATCAAGGCGATAGTGAAATATCAATTGAGACAGGTTAAAAGTGACCCTGCTAATGTGAAGCGACAGACAGGCAGCTGACATTATCGCTTCCTTTTCACAACTCTATGGAGGATAATAATTGTACGAATGACGATGTAACAATATCTTACAGCAGTTTTTAAGAGATGAAATGCGGTGTGGCTGGGGTGCCCCGTTACACTTGCAGGGTTCGATTCAAAAATCGATCTTGTTCGACATATATGTCCTGTGTTATTTAAATCAGCTCCTCTTTATAGAGGTCCACCACTGGTAGCTTTGCGGAAACGTGGACCATGCAAGAGCTATAGGGTGGACAGGGAAGGAGGGGTCGACCAAGAAACCACGAGGAAGCATGCCTATGATATGAATTTGTTTTCACGATATGGACTAAAGCAGACCTTGATTTCCACGATTCCAGAGAATTTTTCCAAGAATTTTTTCTCCACAGGATTCCAGACGACGCATTTTAGAAGGTGGGCCGAGAAGGGGGCCTGCAAAAGTTGTGTCCAAGTAGTAACAATGGGATGCTTTTCACAGTACGGACCAAGAATTTGCGATTGTATTTCCCAATTATGCTCAAGGTTGAGGTACGAGAAACTATTTGCCTTGTTGCCCATAAATATTGTCTTGAATTATTGTTAGCCAGTTATATTATAGCTACCTTAACCTAGGTACATTATGTTTGTGCTTTGCAGGTAAGTTTACACTTATATATATATATATATAATCAGTGATCATTATTGCCCACGCCAGGAGGTATCAAAAAGCCCTGAAGCTACTCCGAAAAATTTGAAATTATAAATTTACAAATTGATGTGATTTTCCACCTTGAAATCTGAATTATAAGTTATTCATTTTTATGATTCTCACAAAAATCTCAATGCGCATTTAATTTAGGAATGGCACGAAATTTGACTTTGCCAGATGTTATGAAACTCTCCCAAGCAGCTAAAAGCTTAAAACAGCCCCCAAACTATGAAAAAAATGAATCCTAAATCGGCGTGCCACCCTTATTCTTATTCTAGAGGCTTTACCATTGGCATTCGCAAGAAAATTTTTGATTTCACCTTCATTGCAGCTCTCATAAAATAACTAGGCTCTGGAATGCGGTGGTACTTTATATAGCTCTCCCCTCTTGCAACAAAATACCTTATAAATATATACTAAAATACCTATACTATACACTATATAGATGTCACATGCTACACCAAATTCAAGTTTATCGAGGCTCCCAGTACCGCTATAAAATTTGTGCGCAAATATACATTGTACTTCGCTTGAGAGCAAAATCGACAGTATTTAATTTGATGAACAATAAGGTTAGCCAAATTAATGGGAAAGCGTCAATACGAGAATCTCTCGGCCTTTTATTTTGACAACGAGAAATTCTGCATTTTATGAATTCATTTTCTATTTCGTGTATATACATTTACGTTGAAAAAATATGGCCTGGTACTAAATATGAAACCGTTTGTTATTCATAACCATAAGGAAGATTTTGTTTTGACTTGGCAAGAGCGAATGCTATAGCAGACAGATACATGACGATTGCAAGAAAAATGCATACAGTTGTGTTATCCTAAGATTACCACAGCCTGGTAGACTTTGAAGTAAAGTATCGTTTGACTCTTTTACGATTTGTAAAGAGTAAAATGGTAAATAATTGTAATGATAAATACTTTTTTTAATGGTTATGGCAAAAACTTGTCATTTGATTCTATAGTTTGGTATTCTATGATAAGAGACCCCCAAAAAGTGGCAAACTCAAATTAATTCTAGTGTAGACCGGAGATCAGATTTTTCTCGCGCAGTATCAAAAACCAGCACGTTATGGAAAAATGATATAGCAAAGAGGTACAGTACAATTACTCTATTTTCTGCAGTGTGCAAGGCTAAACGCCTCCGTAATGAAAGTAACACCGCAGATGAAGTTCAGGTATAAAGGTAAAGCCCCGTGCATCGATACTCAAAGCTCTTCTCCTACGGTATACTCAAAGCATATATCAATGAGCGAAAAGTATATTTTTACCTAAACCAAGACATGAAGGTCAAAGGCTCTATACATGTACCACTTGGGTTTTTTTTCTTGGACCCTTTGCATGGTACATTACAGGAAATAAGTCTTATAATAATATGTTACAAACTTTATTTATAAAAAAGATCAAGGAAACTGTCGAAATTTTCCAAGTTGCTCATAATTTCTTCAGTAGGTATGTGGTGAATTGTTCCAATCTGAGATAGTTTTCGGGAAAAAGGAATTTTGATCTGCATTGGTCTTTGCCGCTATTGGGTTTATTTGATTAATTAAGGTACTATAATATGGTAATGCTAACTATTGTACATAAATTGTAATACATGGCAATGGTACCGGTATCTATGATAGGTACTTTAACTTTTAAGTCATACCTACTTAGGTATTGCACTCAACTCGTACATACTCCAACAAGAACAACGTATGGACACGTGTTTACCAGTACGTAACACTCAACTTATATATACTCTTGAAATGTTGCAAAAAATGTGCGTGAAAAGTTTTGATTATAAGTTAATGACTAACATTTAACCATCTCGGTCGATTATTTTATAGCAGCTTCATGTATTTTTAAAGAAGTGGAGGCTCGCGATGCTGTAAAGAACAAAATTGCCCTTAGGGCGCTTTGTATTAAACTTGCAAGACAGACAGCAAAAGCAATACTGAAAAGTATCACGCTACCCTGCAGTACCTTGTCTCATGTCTGTACTATGAAAAAGAGAGGACCTAATTCTCCTAAATAATAACAATGACAGGGCATGGCATGCGCGTTCAGGGCGTGATTCAGGAATTTCTCATGAGACTTGCTGGTCTGTGGAGCGGTCAAAACGCAGGTAACTGAATAATTGGCCACAATATAGTTTTTACCAAAACATTCTTCCCATCATAATTTTATGTCGTGGCTATTAAAATGAATTTGTTAGTACATTTTTCGAACTAAACGGGTATATTTGGTTTGACTGGTCGGAATGTGCAATGGCCTATAGGTATAGCTCCTGTGCTTGCTTTGTGCGTCCAAATCTTGCGTGTGTCACGCATTTTGTGTAGCCCTAAGACACTCACACTATAATAATATGCACGCACACACAGAAGAAAATATTATACCTATCCAAGTCGGGCAACAAAATGTATCAAATTCGAGTAGTCTTATTGTGAATACACTTTATATTTGTTAAAATGTAAAGCGATCAAAATGCCCCCAGAAGATGGGCTACATACATAAAAATATTAAATTGGATTACAGGTACTACTTTTTGTCGTGATTTTTTTCGTGCCAATGCATTTGTAAGTACATATTATTAAGAAAGTATTTGATTCAAGTGCACTCTTCCCGATCGACAGTCGCCAGTATCATTATCACTGGTTATACCAGCTTGTACTGCTTGATCAGGAATTAAATTAGTAAAAATATAGGCACACAGATTATGTCTTCTATAATTTTCAGACATTTCATAAGCTAAACTGCCACTTGTTTCCATAGAATTTTTATGATCATCAGTCATCACACAGTAGTGGGATTGAAAATGAATGACTTAGGCTAACCAATTAATATTTTAATTTATGAAAAACAACATGCCAATGTTAAAAAGCCCCTGTATTACACGATACGCGGTGGCGAGCGCTATACCTGGTGCCTTGCGTGCTCCATGCCAGCGACTGCCTCCAGATATGTGCAGCCATTCTAGCTACTGGATTCTTAGTTCTTACTGCCCATGTTACAGCATTTAGACTTCTTATTAGACGAGGATGGCCGTCCAGCTCAGAAAAACCTGTTTAACATAACTCTATCTAATAATATGAATCGTAATCTTAAGCATCAGTAGTTAGTGGTCAATAATATAGTTGGGTCCAAGTTATCAAATCGATCGACGTTATAGTTTATACTTTATAATACACTCTTTACTCGAAATGGTAACACCGTTTCAAATAGAAAGAGCTGCCGTGATAACAATTATTAATTGCGTTTAAAAAATAGCTATAGATAGCTTAAACGATGATGGCCAATTGCGCCCAGTGTTGCTTGAACCCGTTTCTAGAAGAGGTTGATTTAGAAGAAAAGTACCCTAGATGAATACGTTAGTACAATCTTCTTGTTCTTACTACAGTGTTGTCGATCCCCGATGCCGCTGCCAGCAACTTTAGGACACTATAAACTTCGCAGGATGCGACGGACGTTCAGTGCCGCGAATAGAAGGGAGGACGAGGATTCTCAACATGAATCATGGAGTCGGGAGTTTGCCATGGACCAGAAACTGGCATTGCAAATAGCGCCATTGGAAAACCAATGGCAAAGAAAATATGGGTATACCTAACGAAAATGACGGGTTTTCATAGTCCTGTACTATACTACTGCGAGGTTGGGTACAAACCCTAAATTTGCGAAATAAATCCTTGTCCTAGGTTTCCAAAGGAATTCTGAAAACTATTTACGTTGGCCCGGCCCAATTTCGGCCAACGGTAAGGCCCGTACCGACCCGAACCCGAACAGTTGATTTGTTAAGGCCCATTGTTGGATTCACAACCCAGGGCTAAAAAATCGGGGCTGTAATTGGCGTCATTTTTTTCAGCCAAGGATATTATAGTGCAGTTTTCTTCGGTGCGTACCTTTGGTATTAACCAAATATATGCGGTATATTCGGTTTATACCGAATTACTTCGGCATACCTTCGGTATTCAGTGTTTCCTGCTTCGGTATTAGCCATGGTAATAACGAATTTCCCCCTGGGCTGCATACCCCCTTCGAGAATCCAGGCAGCCCGGGGAGTAGGCCCGGCAAACTAGAAGCCCGAAATATCTCGGAATCAAGAAACAGTCCGAAACGCGAAACTATCCCGAAATACCAAAACGCTGGAATGCCCGGAAGGTTAGAAAAAGCCTCAACTCCCCAACCCGCCGTGGTATCTTATTGACCAGCTATTGTGCAAGTCTCAGAGTAAATTGCATTGAGGCACATGTTCCCCAATTACACGAACTTTATGGAAAACTGTGCATCTTACCACAGCATGATTCAATTTTCATACTTACTTGAGATAGCACATTTTTGAGGCAACCTTGTACTGCCACTTTTTTTTTAGCAGAGTTTGCTCTACCCCCAATTGACTTAGTCGCAAGCGCATGAGATAAGACGGATACTTTACGAATTAAATCGTCAGTTTCATATGAGACTGCCCATTACATACGCAAGTCGTCGAAACGACGCAAGAAAGTCGTCGAAACGACGCGAATAAGAATTGGTTCACTTTTAATTTTCTTATGTCGTGACTCGTGCGTCGCCTTCTGTCAGTCAGTGGCAAACAACCAATCGCCGCCAGGCAACCATGTCCGGCCTCAAAGACATACCATCCGGCCTATCCCACCAAATCTGACGCAAATCTGTCACTTCGTTCTAAACTCTAATTTACATTAAAGGATGCGTTTTCATGTCCATCTCGCTTGGCATCGCTTTGACAATAACTATCGACGAATCCAGCGATTGAATCAAAGAGTTTAAATAATGGAAACTTACTAAATTTCGTTCATCATCCAATCATAATAATATGTCATCTGTCAGATTTGTAATCGGCTGTCATTTCGTTCCGTGCTCTGTCGCACTCCATAGACTATGAGGGCTAATTCGTTTACGACTTGCGTGCTATTCCTTGTGTGTTGCGCTGGCGACACCCGCTTACGACAAAGTCAATATTTGTGGAAAGACCTGTAAGTTAAGCAACATTGCGTCGAGTCAAGTATTGGGTGGATGACCATTATACACAATATGATCAGTTCTGTTCTGGAGACATGAATTGAAGTAACATACAACAACATAACGTACCTTGCTTCTCAACTTTTTAACGAAATGATGGTTCTTGGAGGAATGCCGGCACCGGAGCATCCATTCTCCCTTCTAGATTAAGTTAGTTACATCGTGCACCGACATTCACCGACGCAAATCGGAAGTTAACGATGAGATCGGATATGATTATATAGATATATGATTGATATCGGTACATAGTGTTTACGCATGCGTGCGTGTGTGCGTGTCTGCGTAGGGGGAGAGGGGTGATGGGCTCTCGAAGGGGGAGAGGGGCGATGGGCCCTCATAGGGGGAGAGGGGTGATGGGCTCTCGTAGGGGGAGAGGGGTGATGGGCTCTCGTAGGGGGAGAGGGGTGATGGGCCCTCATAGGGGGAGAGGGGTGATGGGCTCTCGTAGGGGGAGAGGGGTGATGGGCCCTCATAGGGGGAGAGGGGTGATGGGCCCTCATAGGGGGAGAGGGGTGATGGGCCCTCATAGGGGGAGAGGGGTGATGGGCTCTCGTAGGGGGAGAGGGGTGATGGGCTCTTGTAGGGGGAGAGGGGTGATGGGCTCTCATAGGGGGAGAGGGGTGATGGGCCCTCATAGGGGGAGAGGGGTGATGGGCCCTCATAGGGGGAGAGGGGTGATGGGCTCTCGTAGGGGGAGAGGGGTGATGGGCCCTCATAGGGGGAGAGGGGTGATGGGCCCTCATAGGGGGAGAGGGGTGATGGGCTCTCGTAGGGGGAGAGGGGTGATAGGCTCTCGTAGGGGGAGATGGGTGATGGCCCCTCATAGGGGGAAAGGGGTGATGGGCTCTCGTAGGGGGAGAGGGGGGATGGGGCCCTCGTAGGGGGAGAGGGGTGATGGGCTCTCGTAGGGGGAGAAGTGTGATGGGCCCGTACATGGGGAGAAGGTGATCGACTCTGGGCCCTACAAAGAAAGCGACGAGAGCCAATATTTTATGGTGAAGAGTCAGTAGAGGTAGACCAAGAAGCGGTGTGTCAATTTTGCTATCGTGTAAGTCTGAATGATTGCACTACTAATTGTACCAGCCGATGTGCTCGAGTTTCAACCATACACGTGAACACGATCCCTAAAATATTAAGAAAGAATTCCTACTTCATTGTCGCACGCGACATTTTTAGTTAACTGAGCCTGAATTGCCGATCCTCGGCCTCGGCCTCGGCCTCGTCCCAAGTCGCAATCCAGCTCGGGAAGCAATGCTTGTCAAAATACGACAGGCTTTTAACACTTTTTCGCTGTTTTAGAATGAGAAAAAATGCCCAAAATACAGATAATTTCGTGTGCCACTATTCCTTTGCACATCCCTATTCGCCGTCGATGAAACTGCTAGACGAACAGCCTTCTGCGGTTTACACACTTGTATGATTATCAGCGGCGCCTTCCTTATTTAATTTGTAGATTTGGTCCAATGAGTATGATAGGGTTCGAAATTGTGAAACGCCGTTATTTTTATCGATAAGAACTCTCGGAAAAGATATCTTTAAGTATTATGTCTCACTTATTAGGCCTCTTTTAGCCGCCTGTCACACATTGGCAACCCACCCCCTTCTCATCTAAAATTACGCCAAAATCTACGACCCCCGAATAGGACCGCCGTCTTGGACGGTGAATAGGGATGTGCGGAGGAATAGTGGCACCACCCAAAAATTGATAAATAATAATTCTAACTTTTAGGACCGCATACAAAATTGACGGAAAAAAATCACCACTTAAACATAATTTGGCCACGATTATTACCCTTATATTTCGACGTGCGCTGCACTGTTAAAAGCGAATGATTGATTTTGAATTTTTCCAAAAGATTTACTTTCTTCTGCAACAAGGTGTGAAATCATAAGTGCCCGACCATCCACCCCCCGCCCCCACCCCCCCCCCTCAATTCACACATTGCCGCCAACAATTCAAACATCAATGTAAATAAACCAAGAGTTTTATGGATGACGGAGTGGTTCAGAGCCACACCAAGAGTTTTATGGAAAGACGGAGTGGTTCAGAGCCACACCAAGAGTTTTATGGAAAGACGGAGTGGTTCAGAGCCACACCAAGAGTTTTATGGAAAGACGGAGTGGTTCAGAGCCACACCAAGAGTTTTAAGGATGACGGAGTGGTTCAGAGCCACACCAAGAGTTTTATGGATGACGGAGTGGTTCAGAGCCACACCAAGAGTTTTATGGATGACGGAGTGGTTCAGAGCCACACCAAGAGTTTTATGGATGACGGAGTGGTTCAGAGCCACACCAAGAGTTTTATGGATGACGGAGTGGTTCAGAGCCACACCAAGAGTTTTATGGATGACGGAGTGGTTCAGAGCCACACCAAGAGTTTTATGGATGACGGAGTGGTTCAGAGCCACACCAAGAGTTTTATGGATGACGGAGTGGTTCAGAGCCACACCAAGAGTTTTATAGAGCATATAGTAAGGGATATCGGATTTCTTTTCAAATTGCAATTTACAATATAAGTCGCTGGTCACAGTTGTCACAGTAGGCAAGCTTCTAATGACAATTACCCTTTTAGCAAGTTCGCGTCATCTACATGATGTGAAAGAAACACAAGATCTTAAAATTAGCGAAGGAAGCGGTCGTGTCCGGAGGACGTGAGTTCTATCCGTGCATTTTCGTGTACTTCCCATGAGAAATTATGTTAGGGAGCGACACAAGCTCCGAATCCAACGCAAGGTTCCAAACGGATAGAGATCAGTTACGGAATGGGTAAGGAGGCTGCTGTGCACTTGAGATAGTAACTATATCCAATGAGACTTTTGATTTAGCATTCAAATCCCAGTTTGAAATAGTTTTCTTCAAAACCAGTGCTAAAGATAGGATGTAGAGACATGAGACTAAGAAATTTTATAACCCTCGTATAGTTTCTTAGAGGAGAGTTGTAAAAAACTACACAAGCTTCCAGCCACGCAAGTTTCTTACCTACGTACGGCTTGTAAATAAGGATGTGGCTACAATCAGAGAGCTGTATCCTTTTGGTGGATGTATATACACAATCCGAAAACCTTTGTGTTTTCTCGCGGGAGTGAAAATACGAAAGCCACGCAAGCTCCGAAGCCGCGTACGCTCGAAAGCCGTAGAGGGCGAGGAAATAGGAATGTTGGGAAAATGGAGGCGGCAGTTCGTTATTGGTGGAGGTACTATCCGAGAACACCAGCTCCACATCAACCCAACAAGGAAAGTCCGTTGCCGCAAGGGGAGGTACTATCCCAGCATGTTTGTGCTGATGTTTCAGGAAGTCATGTGAACTAAAGTCTACAATAATGCTTGCCGACACGGCCGTACACTGTAGGTCTAGGTAGTATCCCAGATCCTTTGAGAATTTTTAATTATCGAAGCATCAGAAAGCCTTCACAAGTTTCGAAGCCAATAATGCTTGCCGACACGGCCGTACACTGTAGGTCTAGGTACTATCCCAGATCCTTTGTGAATTTCTAACAATCGAAGCATCAGAAAGCCTTCACAAGTTTCGAAGCCAATAAGGCTTGCCGACACGGCCGTACACTGTAGGTCTAGGTACTATCCCAGATCCTTTGAGAATTTCTAATAATCGAAGCATCAGAAAGCCTTCACAAGTTTCGAAGCCAATAATGCTTGCCGACACGGCCGTACACTGCGGGCCGAGGTACTATCCCAGATCCTTGTGTATTTCTCATTAGTGAAGCTTCAATAAGCCTCCGCGGTTTCGAAGCCAATAAGGCTGCTCGGTTTCGTTTCTTACAACAATATTGAAATTAGAAAAGGAGGCCGAGCAACAAAAAGGAATGCAAGATATAGAGCATTACAACAGGAGCATAACTAGGATGGGAAAATTATCAATTGGTTTCTAAACGAGTATTTTATATTTGTATACCATTTAAAAATTGACAGCATTTTTAGTAAAATATCAATCCACATTGGATACAACGCAACAAATGATCAGTACTGGGCCTTGACTTGCTTTGGCGAACGTACAATGTGCATTTTTTTACTTAGACAGTTGCCTTACAGGTAGTTAGTGAAAGATTACAAGTGACAACAAATAATACAAGTCAGTAACAAAGATATGAGAATGTTGACTTCAAACACAGCCAAAAGGCATTTAACTTAAATAAACATGCAGTAGCAAGAGAAAAGTTACTTGATACAACGATCGCAACGCACTTGCCGATGATCGATGAGTCTAACCGATTTGGTTGAGATTGCCGGCCAAGGCTGGTCAGTTACTTTCCGGTTATGGCCGATAAAGCATCAGCAGCGAAAAACTTAACATCCACATCTCGGTCCTGCTGCAATTTTTCTAATGTTGGTATGACCACACTTGTGACAAATCTGGAAAAACGCTACGCATTAATACAATACAATAGGTGTTTATTCCATAAATGACACATTGTTTCTTACAGGGGCAAAGGGGCATTTTTAAAATGTGTTAAAGTCAAGATTGAAGTTGACCACTTGATTTTTTCGGGGAAAGAATTGTTTTCTTCACTGCCCTGATATTGAAAATCATTACTCTCCAATTGTAGAGCAAAGTAAAAAGAAGAAAAAAAAACGGTGAAGAAAAAAGAATCCTCTTCCAAAATGAAGTAGTCTTTATATTGGTGATCTTCACGATTTTGCAGTACATGTAATTGATGGATTGAAATCGTCTCCAGCCGAGTTTTGGGGAGGGGGTCGATTGAATTTTTTTTTAAAGCCCCAAAATATATGATGCCACACAGGGGGTGATGGGGGGGGGGGCGAGTTGAAGTCATGTAATGAAAGTAATTTAGAAGCAATTCTACGTGTTAGGTTAAATTAGGTTCTGTTTCCAATAACCAACAAAGGCAATCTATAATAATCAACAATTTTTTAATGCAATACGTTGAAGAGGGTTTGATCAAATTTTAAAGCAAGATATATTTTTAAAGTCATGAATTTTTCATTGATTGAATAGAAAATTCAAAATTTTTCACACTTGTTTTTCTTTCATCTAGCACTTGGGACAAAATTTACTTTTGTCGTACACCATCTGTAATTCAGCGTAGCAAGCGAAGAGAGCAGAGCAAAATTTCCAATTTTAGAACCCAAAACACGTAACTTCTGAATGCTTTTTTGTGTATGGTCACACTCTGCAGGCCAAAGGTCTGCTCTGATATTAGTGAAATTGGTTTTAGCAACATATGTGTATGTTATGGAACCAATCAAAATTAGCATTTTCTTTTTCATAAATCTGTCGACACTATGGCCGAAATTTCCGACAATTTTTTTTACGAAACTTACCTGAGAAGTACCGCATTTACACTGACATAAAGCACCCCTAAAGATTTTAGATCGAGTGTTTTTTCACTTCCTTTGAGGATAATTCTAGTTTTCATATGAAATTGAATCAAAAATTTTTTGAATGAAGATTTTATTGGCCCACAAAGTAAAGAAACGGCTACTCTCCACATTGCTTAACGACAAACACACACAAATGGCTTTCTTTGGGGATTACGAAAATCAGATTTCTCTCCACTCGCTTGCTAGAATCATGGGGTTGGAGGAAGGATCGCTCCCCCCCCCCCTTCCCTCCCTGTATCTGTCCGTCTCCAGCTTCCATTTCCAACCACAAATTTAGAGAAGTGTCCCTAGCACAGGGCTGCGTGTATGGTTAAAGCCATGCCATTTGCGTTGGCAATTGAGCTAAACTGCCGCTACTCTGGCTAACATTGGCAGCTCTCAGTAAGAGCCTGGATCAGGTCAGGGTGCTTCCAGAGAGAAGGTGTCATGGCCGGTACTCTTTGTTGATGTCACATGGGGTGGATAGTCCATTGATGCTTTTAGTCCCTGGCAATGCTGAAAGGTTTGAACTGCATATGGTTTAGCCTTTTTTATGTTATGCCCCAGTTGCTCAATGAACAAGTTAAGGAATAACGGCCCGTTGACTTTTCGTAAAGGCGTCTGTTGCTTGCAGCATACCTATAGCTCAATGTTGAGCAAGCAGGATGAAGTGTGATTGTCAAGGGTCTGATTTTTTAGCCAGTAGAAGGAATTTAAAATTATTATTAGCCTATTCAAAGGATTTAATGTGAAAAAATCTATAGTGATATCTGATAATGATAAATTACTTGTGATAAATTATGTTATTTTCAAAAGTAATTTACATTTGATTGCTGCCAGATGTACCACACATAAAAATTATGAGCTATGGTGTTTTAATATTAAAACAAAGCAAAGCTTTGTGCAAAACTATTGTAAAGAACTGCCACCAATTTTTTCGCAGTGTTTTTGTACTTTTATTAAATAAATATTGATCATTGTTTATATAATGAAACACTAGGAAATGCTACTCCAGTGGTAGCATTGAAGGATGAGTGAGGCACTTTTAATGTTTTTTTGCTTTAAATTTCCTTTAAACATGAGACTAGGCTACAGTAGTGCTCAAGTAATGAATGGCTGGCTGATATTGCAATAGGCCTTGAAGATCGTCAATATGATACAAGACGTTTGGTCAAGCTAAAAGTTTATAATGTTTTCAAGTCGTGCAACAAGGCCAGATTTAAAACTAAGCCCGATAAACTTGATAGTCCGATAATTTTTGATAGCATGAAATTAAGCCCGAAACCCAAGTCGGGCCTGGCCAGCCTGACTTTGTAGAATCTCGATTTTCAAAACGCTAGGCCCTTGTCCAACCCGAACGTCAACCCAGAAAGTCCGGAAAGCACATGCCCCACGAAGTATTTTATTTCTAAAAATTTCTTCGTATTTTAACGATGGAAATTTTTTTCAATAAAAAGTTAATTGTTTTATTTGCGTCCATAGTTTTTTTAATATTCTGTTGAAACCTTGGAAATATGCATCATTCAGTATATTACTGGACGTAGTCCTGTTTTGATTGATTGGTACAGTTCAGCCAGTTGTTGGTGGAATTTTTCAGGACTGCTTTATTCGACGCCTACAAAAATAATATTAATGCAGAAATTTTTCCTATGTTCAGCTCTGCATCAATTTTGCACAATTTCCTGTGCAATTTTACAAACATAACTGGAGTAATCAGAACCTGAAGTTGTGTTTAATATAACGCTGAGAATACAAGTACTGAGTACTGAGTTTAATAACAAAATTTATGCTTCTATCACAATGGACATTCTCCAGCCTTTGATTCAGGAATTTTAAAAACTGGAATCGACCGTAATTTTTCATCCCAGCCATTATTTTAATTTAATATTCCTTCCACCCACCAGGGATTAAAAAACCATAATTACGAAAGTAGTGTCCTTCTGTCAAAGTACCAAAGCTAATTCAAATACTTACCCAGGTTCCAGTATTGGGGCTATCCGCTTGAACGTTTTGGCTACATTGAATCGAACATTGGCTACTTTATCCGATGCCATTTTTAGTACAGTTGGCAGCAATTCCGTCGTCGTTATTGACGTGCCACTGACTTCTGCCAAAGCCTATAAAAGAAAGCACACAACGATAGCAAAAAAATCTCAATCATAATATAAGTTTTGCTAATAGATTTCAGTTCCATAGATGACCTACATTGACACTGAATAAACACGTTAGTCGATGCAGGTAGTTGGGGCTTTTTGACATGTCCAACACTTTCGGAAAGACTGTGTGCAAAGCCCACTCTGGGCCAAACTTCTCAACCAACTTCTTCAGGTTTAAAGTCGCTGCTTCCCGTATGGCATAGACTGAAAATAAAATAGCCATCACGTTAGTGCTACATCAGGGCATAATCTAGCGGGGAATGAAGTTTTTTTTCCGAGAAAATAAATCATCACCAAACATTAAAGATACACAAATGGGTCATGCCTAAACGTAGTATTGGAAACGCCAAAACATGACCATAAGGAACCCTGCAAATTTGATTCCGTAACCGGCTTAACGCTAAGTAGGTTAGAATACAATCAGTATCCAGCACTACTGTTAATATCCATTTCACTTTGCTCCTCTAATTGTATAGGAATTTCCTATACAGTTCTATCTCCATTACTTATAGTCTGTGTAATTTTTTTTTTCTTGTGTGTAGAGAAAAGTATCTCTACCACTGTAATTTCGAATCTTGCCGCAATCCTGGCATGGGTTTTTCCAGAAGCATATCATAAAACCCAACCAAGCAAGAATCTGTGAATTTGTTCTTTCAGTACCTAACTTACTTGCCAGACTCGTTTTAAAATTAGAAAAAGTAGACAAGGCCTATGGAAGCATAACTAATCAGACACCGCAAAACAACTCGGTTTAACAAGTATTACCATTGTCAAAAAGCCAAGCCATACAAAGTGAATTGAGCTTTTCGTCAAAGAAGTCCACACCCAACTGGCCTGCCAGTAATGGCATATACTCGATGATCGCCAGCCGAACGCGCCACTTTTGATCCTCCGCCAATTCGACGATGGCAGGTAAGAGCGATTGAGACAACTGCTGGATTCCGATCACTTCGTTGACGCAATCCAAGTTTGAGATTATGTTCAGACGAACTTCAGGACATTCATCTTTGAGTTGTGACAGGAACAGTGGCAATAGGTGATCCACAGTACTGCAAAATAAATAAGGCTTTTAGTAGGCGGACATTAATTTTGAAGGCTGCCACTCTCCGAGATTTATTCTTGGCAGGAAAAGTTCCCTGGATTGCTCAAATGTATGGGCATAGGTAACTAAATTGGGGGTGCACATAATAATAGTATCAAGCTACCAGAGTGCAGACTTGAGATGCAAAAAGAATCTCAAAGGCCCTGCATGGGCCCAACTTAAAACAAAAATCGGGATCGGCCCCAGGAAGAGATTCTACTGAGTCAGCCCAGTTGGCTTTCGGATTCCGGGCTTTTTGGGGCCGTCGCACGTTATCGGTCCTTTAAGTTAGATTTGTGCGTAAGTTTTAAATCTGCCCTTCGAGCCTCGGGAAAAGTGTTATAACATTTGGAACTTTCAGCTGTGGGTCCACTTTAAACGTAAAAGGCCACATTCCTCAGGGTAAAATAAGTAAGCACCACCAACGCGTAACTACCCGAACTTAAAGAGCTCTAGCCCCAGCATGATTTCTTTTAAAATATTAGGCTATTGTTCCGGTCTTCAGGATATTTTTTGGGCTGCCCTGCTTGTCGGGCCTACTCTATGGGGGGGGGGCGGGGGGCGGGGGGGGGGGGGGGGTAATTGGGTCGAGTGAAGCCTAAAACGGGCCGATACGGGCTGAGCCGGAAGAAACAAAAATGAATCGTTAGCGCCAACTGCCCACCAGTGGCTTCAGGCGTAACAGCACACTCGGTGCCATGGCAAGGACTTAAGGGTCTAAGATTGTGGTGTGTTTGCGCGTGTGCTTAGCAGGACAGGGGGGGGGGGGGGTGTTAAGATTCCCTAAAGGGCGAGAGGCCAAGCCACTCGTACTCTCAAGGCCCGCAGACAGACACAGCTGAAATCTGTTCCTAGAAACCCGGTATGATCTCTGTGAGATGATCGGAGACGTTGCAGTTTTGTGGTTTTCTCTAGATGGATGCTTTCACCAGCAAGCAAAGGTACAAGAATAAGTGACCAAGTAGCTCAGTTGGTAGAGCACCTGACCAGCAATCAGGAGATCCCAGGTTCATATCCAGGTTCGGTTGGTGTGGCTTTGCATTCCTTACATTTTTGTTCTTTGTGTTTGTTTGCTCCCTATTGACTAAGCAGCTGGACCGATTTTGGTGAAATTTTTAGGGCACCATCGAAGTCTTTAAACTTACGCCACATATTTTCAAATATCAGATCAATTTTTTTTTCATAAACCAACGGCTTCTGGGTATCTCCACCGTTGTCGCAGACCTTTGCTATTATGCGCTTTTTGACTAAACTGTAAGAGATATCCTAATAAAGTAAGAGAGGGAGTTGTAGATAATGAGTCAATCTGTGTTGGTAATGGAGCCCATATACAAATTTTGGGTTTAAAGGGCCGAAACCGCTTCTAAAAATGTTGTATTTTGCTCTTTTTTGCGCTTTTTTGTGAGTCTGTAGAGACTAAGGAGATTTAAATTGAGGAAAAGCTCCGTTACCGACACAGATTGATTCTTTTTCTACAACTCTCTTGCTTACTTCAATAGTTTATCTTTTAAGGTTTAGTGAAAAAGCTCATACTCGTGAGACTCTGCATAATTTGCGCTAATTCACAGCTGCGAGCAGCCCCGAATTTTAGCAAGCTAGGCAACCAAATAAGGCACACCTCCACCCGCGGATCGAACCAGTTTTATTATCAGTGCCTGCCTCGCAAAACTAACGAACTTGTTCTCTGGCAAGTTTTGTCCGCGATTCCACACAAGCCCACTGGCATAAAACACCTAATTTTATAGTTAGAGGAGAAAATAAAAAACATATGTAATCCTCTATTAGATAGGAACACTTTTAAGTCACAACGTTTTGATATTAAAGAAAACATATGTTTCCATGTCTCGATTTCTTTTATTTATTTTAATTGCTTCCGTTATCTCCATATCATGTAAATGGTTATTTCTGGAGCCAAGAAAGTTATGCAATTGCATGTTTTGTTCTAATTGTCAGAGAGCATGCAAAAAACGTTTATAAATGTGTTTCATGACTCCCCGATTACAAATATATTGGTTTTATTTTGCATAATTTGCAATTTTTCGCTGTAAACTGTATAGTAAACCGTGTAAAAAAAACAAAAACATAGTAAACTGGTAATTTTACACAAAAAAATCTATATCTATGGAAATTTTATTTTATTGCTTTAAAGTCACTTTTCAATTTTCATGCTAGGACATGTCATCATCTCCAAGTAAATTCTTTCACTAGGGACAATAGTACTCTGTCTCATCTTATCTTGGTTGGACTTGCCAGGTATATCTGTGAGTATGACTCAGCTAGGCAAGAATGCTCCTGGTCTTTCATGGAATGGCACCATTTCCCAAAAAATTACCCATCTGGAAAAAGCAGGTAACCCGCTCACTACGTCGATACAAATTGTGAAAGACCTAAAAAACTCTCTCAGGAATGCTCGTTGCAAACAAGCTGGACACGGTTCTCGCAAAAAAATCCAGGCTATAAACTCATCTGTGGGCTAGATAAAGTTTCCGGGGTGATGCCTTCAACTTGGAATCGGAGTCACTAACTGCCCATCAGGCATGCCCATAACGTCAGTAGACGCTAACGCTCATTTTCAGCCTATAAAAATTTTCTATCCGATTGTTGCCGGAGTCCGATGCCAGAAACATCGAGATGATGCATGTTAGCCATTAGCAGCAAGATTTCAACTGCCCAATCTGTAGTGATGTACACACAGTATATATGTGATGTAAATTTTAATAAAGGAATACTTTTACCGAAAGTCCAAACTTCTTTTAAATTGGCATGATAAGCAAAAATAGTGATTTTATTTGATACTGCATACTTGCATGTTTTGGCACTTTCAGTTGCATGTTTTGGTGTTTTATTATGCATAACTTTCTTGGCTCTAGTTATTACCAATACCCTACCTTTCTGGTGGCTATATTTCTTCCAGTTGGGTCGGAGGTAGTGAGAGATAACAAAAGCAATAATGCAATTTAAATTAATTCACGTTGCGAATACCAACTTTTTTGCAAGTACCGAAAAAGTGATGGCATAAATGTGTTTTTCGTACAGAGGAGATGCAGAAAACTTTTTGAATTTTCTTCTAGCTTAAAAATTAAGTATTTTAGGCCATTGTATTTGCGTGAAATCTAATGAAAACATTTTGAATCACTGTTTCTCGCCAATAAATATGTCGAATAATTATTTATCCAGACTCGAACGCTGGCATATGAAAAGTAGTCGTAGAATCGTCAAAGCATCAAAATATGCAGGTATACCGAACACCCATTTACAAACCCTAACCCATCGAACAATGCCCTTAAGTGGTCAGCATGCTCCTAAATGTATGACGTTGACAGATCCTTCGAATGGTGCTCCTGAGCATGTGGTGAACCGAGACTTGCCGCTGAATTTACAGCCAATTCGCTTCCTTTTTAGAGTCACGTGACAAGCGAAAAGTTCAGCCTTTTTGTGCTTAAATCACACACCTCCTGTCACTCAAAAACTCGAGATTCAAAAGGTTCAAAGATTCAGAGATCAAAAGTTTCAGAGGTATCCAGGGACCGCAACTAATTTTTATTTTCAATTTTTGTTTTCTCTTTAAAAATCCTAACATCTTGATTTGTTTTAATCAGTGTAGGGTAAGTTCCTTGAAAACAGGAATTAGTAAAAGTTAAGTTACTAGCTTAAAAACAAAACAAAGTAAAAATTAAGTTACAGGCTTTAAAAAAAGGATGTTATAAGTTATAATCTTATGAGAATTACAAAAGGAACGTAAAAGTTTCTCCAAAAGTTACTTTGCAAACTTTGTAACGTTAAGGAGTTTATAATATTTCAAGTTTCAACCATTGAATTTGGGGAAGGTATTAAATTCAATGGTTCTAAAATAGGGTGACCATATTTTCAAACTAAAAATCCGGGACATTTTTGTACGGGTGTGGTGAGGGGGGGGGGGACAACCCAAATCAATGCGACACTCCCGTAAACAATCGGGTGGCATCGTGCAGAAATGGCGCCTTGTGAAAAAAAATGCAAGTCTTCTCCCTAATTGATCATTTAAATTAATCGAAATTACGGAAGGGGGGCATAGCCCGGAAAAAAAACTGTGCAAATAAGGCAATTTATGGGCTAAAAAGTGTCATAAAGCTTTTGTGATTTCCTAAATTCATAAGATTCATTTTGCAGCACTTTCCATTTCCAGACGGCTCCAATACACAACAATGGTAAAAAATGGCAAAAAATCTAAATTTAGTATTTATTGCGGCTTTAATGAGGGTTGATGGATCGTTCATGGAGATAACCTACTGCATATCCACATACCAATTGCATGAAAAAGGCACTTCACAAATTGACAATGAAGTGCCATGATAGACAAATTATTTGAAATTTTAATGATAAAACTAATAAAATTGAATGACTGGAAAACCGGGACAATAAAGCGTCCCGGGTGGTGTCTCTCAGGACACCGGGACAGGTACCTCAAAACCAGGACTGTCCTGGGAAAACCGGTACGTCTGGTCACCCTATTCTAAAATCCAACCATGGTTTGGACTTCACTATTATTGTTATTAGGAAATACATTTTTTCACATGCACAAACCACAACGCAAAGCAGTGCAATCGGTTAGAACCTAGATGCCCTATACTGCGAGTGCAAGTCATGGTTACACTCCTGTGGGAGCATGAAGCAATGTGCAATGCGTCTTGGTTGTGATTGGTCGAATGAGTAGGCTCGCAGGGGCTGGGGGATAGGTAAAACCTTAGAGTAAGTAATGGGTTACCCCATTATTTAATCTAAGGTAAAACCTTTTGCTAGTAGATGCTTGCCAAATTATGAGAGACATAAGCTGTAGAAACAACATTTGGTAGCCTGGTGGACCTATACTAAACAATGACATCTAAAAATAGAGTGGTTGGGTAGGTAATACCCAAAAAACTGACCAAGATATCCGAGTTTTAATTCAACAAGACCTGATCGGCAAGCCTCCATCCCTTATCTGCTATTGAACATCAACCACAAATAATAAAATTAAAATGGGAACTTACTTCTGCTTGCCAAGGATCGGGCTTAAGCCCATTATGACGGAAGCAAGTGCGGATTTCACATGTTGATTGGCATCATTTACGAGCTCTTTCACAAACGGTAGGACACTGTTCATGATTATGCTCTCTTGCTGACTTGGGTCCAAATTAAGGCAAAAGTCCCGTACTTTATTGGCGGCAGCAGCACGAACTTCAGCTTCAGTGTCCTAAAAAACAAAAAGGCAGAACCATTAAAGGTCACCATAAGATTGTATTTAGTACCTACTTAAGTTGCTACAAAACCTAAAATGTTGAGCCGATAAAAAATACTATCTATTTACTTTAATATTTGACACAAGTTGTGCTCACATTAATGATTTTTACTTTTTATAACCCATGGCAGAGGCGAAATTTTTTCTAAACTATTTGAGGCCACAAACTGTACTAGCCTACCATGGCAGCAATTCACTTCAAACAGTCAGTAGCCACTTTTTACAGCAATTTTTTATTTACAAACTGGAAATATTAGAAAAAATTGCTATTGGAACACTTCAGCATTGGCTATAAAAAGGCAAAATCTTTCATCTGGGCACAACTTCTGTAAATATAAGAGAATTCCTTTTTCTAAATGTGCCATACTTTGAGCAGTGACTGAAAGGCTGGCACAAGGTCTGTGTTTGTTATTTCTGGTCCAACGGCTTTCTGAAGATCTGTGAACTTGTCAGCGACCATGTAGCGTACACGCCAGGATGTATCGTTGGTGCACATTCGCAGTGTTGGCATCACTAGCCGCTCTTTGTCTTCTTGTTGTAACAGATTTGCTATGCAAACGCAAGCTTCCACAGCCAGAAGGCGAACAGAGTCCTAAAAATAGTTGAATAACTTAAGAAATTTGAAGAATACAAACAAAGATTAATCGTTTACTTGTCGGTAGAATGCAGAGCATTTGAAACAACTTCATCAGATACCATGGCACAAACACAATTTTCTCAGTCATTGTCACTAAAAAAATTTGCTTAGTATAAGGCTAGATTAAATATATAGTTAGTATATACAGGTATAGTAAATATTTATATATATTGAAGTGGAAATTTTATTGAAGAATTCCTTGTGTCCTAGCCCACACAAAATCTTGTGTGTGGGCTAGGACATGCATGGAGAGACTGAATCTGCCAATGTAATTTTTGGTAGGTAGCAAACTATATTGTGTTTTTCAGAAAATAACTTAGATTTCAGCCTGAGCGCTCAGTGACTGTAACAACGCTACATAGCACAGGAATTTGCTAAAACTATAACTTGCTATCGTCATTAAACTAAAGGTCGGATCAGCGCGTTCTTTGTTTCATTAAAAAGACGAGAAAACAATTAACGTCGCACATAAAATTAATAATTTTTCAAATCATCCCTTTTGCCAGTTGTTCTCAAACTTATTGGATCCATTGCTCCCGTAACGAGGGAACGAATTTTCGCGGCTCCCTTGTACAAATATCGTACTAATATCACCTTAAATCAGTGGTATTCAACCATTTCTTGCAACAGACCATTCAAAATAAATGTGTGACCTCAGCAGGCTGCAAAGGCTAATTACTAATTTGACTTAAAACTCGCGATTTGCAATACAAAGCGTTGTGTACCTTATGGATATTGAATGCCATCTCATAACTTCTACTTGATAAATGAACATTGAAATCCCCGAGAAAGTTTTTGATTTCAAGCATTTTTTCGGCGCAAATCTATGCGTTTCAGTGAATTTTGACCATAAAAATACATTAAAATTACGCACTTGTTAACGAGGTTGAGAAAATTTCAAATCTAGGTATATATTGTTTAAGGATAGTTGCATGCTAGGATGTCATGTGTAATTAATACAAATTTGAAGATGGACCCCAAAAATATGAGTACCGTGCCGCAGGTATAGTGCCACTGTGTTCGGTGGTCGACTCAAAGTGTATGAAAATATACCTACCTCTAGATATCTGTAATTTGACAAGCCAAAGATTCTAGTCAATCATAATCATGTAAATTGTATATATCGAGAATAAATATTATTTCTATATGAGAGAGGGGAGTACATTGGTACATGGGGGACACTGGTATGACAGTACGAGTGACTTTGTTCACCAGTTAAAGTTTAGGAATGGTTCATGACGAACATTCTAGATGGCACTAGGAAATGCTTCTTTTGTGAAAATTTGAAGCTGATCTGTCCACAAACAGCAGTTATGTGATAGACACTGTTTTCTGGTACCATCATTAACTTTTGTACTCAATCTTTGTAAGGATACAAAGCTTCCTTGAGCTAGTTGCTTGTTAGAACCACATGTGAGTCAAAGATGGCTTCCATAAATAATTTCCAAAAATTGTTGGCATGACAGATAACCTACGATTTACAGTTAATGATTTTTCAGAATCCCGTCAAGGGGGATACACTGGTACATTCCAATCAGGATACATTGGTACCTGTATTCTTTAATGGTAATGGATATTATAAAAACTGTGCAATATAATAACTGAAGGGAATACAAATGTATCTTCTCAGTGGAGAACACTCCTACATTATGGTCGCACATATTTTTAGAAACATGATTGTCCAAAATTAGCAGGAAAGGATATTGCTCTCGAAATCGGCGTTGAGACAAACTCTTAAAATAAAATCTTAAATACTCTTTAAATTCATTTATTTGTGTCAATTAAGGCAGTTTAACCTGTGGTTGTATCAATGTGCCCCATGCCTTCCCCAATTTCCCCCACCAATGGGGTAGATTGGTACATTTGCAGCACTTTTTGTGAAGTGGTTAAGAAATATTTACACTAAAATATCTGCCTTAGAAATAGTAATATATGTTTACTAACTATATATTTTAAAAAAAAGTGCCACAAATATAGTTTCTAATAGCTTCATAAACAAGAAAGTCTCCAAAGTGTACCAATACACCCCCCTCTCCCTGAAGGATGCCTGGAATCTTGCCTGGAAATTGCCTGGAATGCCTGGAATCTTGTGAAAATTCCGCGACGCACTGAGATGAAATGTGCGGCGCCCCCCGGAGCAGCGACGCACAGTTTGAGAAACACTGCCTTATACCAAGATCCCAAGGGTCGAAAAATCGCTCCATGTTATTTTATATGGGGAATCGTTTTCCAAGGGACAGAGGCCAAAAGTACTGATTTTCAACTTTTTGCTGGGGCATTGCTATGAGGAAGCCCAGAACATTTTTTACCTCTTATCATTCTTACCTCTAGGAAGTCTTCATCGATAGAAAAATGTAAGTTTTGCACTTCAAAACTCCTTTACACAAATCTTTAAAACGCTCAACGCTAAGTTTCAACTGACCTGTTCATCCTGGGCCAAGCTCTCAAACATCGGGATTAAGTCAGATTTGAGATATTCAAGCTCCACGACTGTGGCAAACTCTCCGAGCTTACTGGCTGCCGCTCGCCTAACCATCGGAGTGTCGTCTTGGCACAGATTGCGGAAATGGTTGCGCAGGTCATCTGCAAAAACAAATTTTTATTTTTGCAACGCAGAGAACTATCTGCAACCAACTTAAAGGGTTGGTTATAAACAGGTCTAAATGGAAAATTTCATACTCTTGATACTGGTCCCAGCACGCTGATAGCAAACACTGAAAAGGCCACACGCAGAGGTTCGAGATGTGAACCAATCGCCGGCTGAGAGACGCTGAACCAGGGGCACAAAGTTCCTTTCCAGATCAAGTGGACTGTGCTCGTCACAAATCAGCCGCAAAGAGTCGACTGCTTTATCTCGCACAACCGTCTCTTCAACTGTAGCCAGTGATTCCAATGGAGGCTGAGGAAGATTTCAAAACATAGTGTGGCCGTTAGGTCAACTGCAATGCAATCTTACATCCTTCACACTAAGTTTGAAATTGCCGTTGAATTAAGTCTCGTAAAGTTAAAATTTTGATGACAAATTTCCTATCGCAACCACCAAAAAACCAACAACATCAACTCACCAACAAGCAGTGGACAAAATCGGCTCCACCAATAAGAGCTGTAAATCCACCCAACTGTTCTGCAAGTGCCAGGAGTACTTCATCTTCATCATAAATCGTTTCCGTAAGGAAAGGAATAAGCTCCAGTCGGGCACGCTCGGTACCAAGTGCAAGGGCAATGGTAGAGAGTTTCTTGATTGAATTCAGTCGCAGCTAGAACAATCGGATAACTTAGTACCTACCTAGTTATCTCATTTCCATGCGGGTATATGATGACAGAAAGTAAGAAGACTATCATAACTTGGGAATTTTCCAGAAGACAAAAGAAGCACAAAAAAATATATATAGAGATATAATTGAATTGAAATATTCTTGGCCTAATAAACAGGAGGGGAAGAAGGTTTTTTGCAACTGAGCTAGGTTCATTTGTTTTTCTGACTACCTACCTACTTTCATGCTACTCTTCCAATGCACAAAAATCTATTTTCACATAAGGTATGTTCATTTAATTTAGGCAACTTTATGTGCAGAAGCGACAAAGGTAACCTAGTCTCCCTGAATAGCCTGTTACACGTAAGTAGTAGGTACCAATCAAATAATCCTGCAGCCTAGTCTCTTTGCCAGAGCATGTCATAGGGTCCTAAAATGTGAATTCTAAATCCTAGTTTCCTTTCAGCCCACCTAGACTGGTAGGTAGGTAGCTAGGTAGGTAGGTAGGTAGGTAGGTAGGTAGGTAGGTAGGTAGGTAGGTAGGTAGGTAGGTACTTGTCGATAAGGAAGGGGGCAGCGATTTCAGTAACAGGTCCCGCCCACCCCTAGTTTTGACAGATTGACAAGTTCAGCATCACGCAAATCATAATGATGCATCAGAGTAAATGATAGTGAAACCCTGCATAGGATCACCTCAAGGCTAACATGCCGGCATGCCAGTGAAGTAGCAGATCAGCAACGAGGCCAGCCAATAACGTTGAGGAGAGAAATAGTATAGGAGACAAGACCATGTCCTAAAACTCACTTGCACATCTTCATTCTTCAATTCGTCGATTAATACAGCGATAGGATATAGGGAATCGTCATTGGCATCTTTTGCTGCCATCTTTACGAATCAATTTATACAGAGCTAGCCTACTTACGAATGCTCGTACGGTGGCTCAAAAATAAAAATGTGAAGTCAAAAACTTGGCTTTAAGAGCATTCAACATTACCAGCGTTGTCAGAATCCAGTAAACAAAACTTTCCCGACCTAAATATTAACGCCCATTTATTCTAAACAGCCTATTCGTACCCGAGCCCTATCGTACAACTGACGTTCAGGTTCTCAGAAGTCACCATTCACCAACCAAGCAGTAAAGTCAACCGATTATTCAATACTTGAAAAGATGCCGCTAGGTAGAGGTAGTTGGAGCTGGTGGTTCTGTTATCGACTTCATTTTGGCGGCAGTTTATCAACTTTTAAAAATCAGTGGACATGCTACCATGGATTCGTAGCCACTCATACCATGCTGCTGCAAAATAATATGCTATCATTAAAATGTAATAACATAATAAAATTACGCTTTATTTTCAAAAGAAATATTGAACAATGTAAATAAAGAAGAGAAAATAAGATAATTTACAGCCGGTTAAGTAGCTCACAACAGCAGTATACCCAAAAGAATGTTAGTGATAACCAGACTGCAAGTGAATTCGATACACGCCTTGCTATCCTTTCAAATTCAATTATAAAGGTATTTACGATGCACATGAACAACTGGTGCGCTAGTACCCAGCCCATCTCGTAATAAATGGCGGAGTGCCATTCAATATTCTAACGGCATGCTCCTAAAAAGTGTTTGCATTTCGTATTTCGGAAAAAACGCAAAAGGAAAAATCCACCAGTTGAACTCTTCTGTAATTTTACAGAAGATGTAGGTTTGTGAAACTTAAAAGGTTACACTTCTCTGTTTAGGGAAATCTATGACAAATTTTAATATACTATTTCAAACATTTAAAATAAAAATCTACTTTGCAAAGCCACAATGTCTGTTATTTCGAATATTAATTAGGATTATATTATTGAATTTCAAAAATATGCACCTAAAATCTTGCGACTTTTGTTACTTTGCCAGTGAATTTATTAATTTATCGTTATTTACACAGTTTGCGACAAACTGTGCAAGCAATATACCGATGACTAGGAACTTGTATTTACAATTGCGTCGCTAGAGGAAGTGTTATAAAATGTCATAAAGATGTTCACGCTAGAAAGCACGTTTCGAGCACTAGCCAATCTTTCGATCCAAAGAGCTTGAAAATGGTGGAAGCTTAGGTGGAAGTGCCATACACATGCTAACAAACACTTCTACGTCTACCAGCATCGTTGGTATTATAGGTAACGTAATGCAGAAGAATTTTGGTGTATTATGTTGCTAGGTAGGCTATAGGAGTAAGTAATGAAACCGAAAGATGTTACGAAATAGGGACTTGATTTTTTTGTCCACAACCGCAGAAAGAAATAAAGAAAGAAAGCAACAATAACGTTCCGTTGAACACGCACGGCAAGATGCTAAATAGGTGCGCATGGGCACCCGCAATGTCTTTTTCATGTGGGAGGGGGGGGGGGGGGGGGAGGAATTTTGAGCGTAGGTACCTTGACTTGACTGCTCCTCACTGAACAGTATAAGCCGTACAGTCCGTACCGTAGTACGCATTGCGGATTCCTCCTAAACCCCCTATGTCGTCTTCACGTACGCTGATCCCGTTCGATAACCATTTCCGACATTTTAGTATCTGGGTTCATTGGATTTCAATTTTACCTGGTCCGTAACAGCGTAGATGAGCAGGAACTTTCCGGGGGTGACTAATGCATAGTCTACATTGCTGCTGAGGCGATTGTCCAATTCACTACGGTCTAAGACGTTTGTATACATTACTACATCGAAGAATTATAATATTTATTGCAAAACGGGACAGTTGAGTGCGAATGTTGACTACCGTAATGGCATGACGTGTGGAGTCGACTGCTAACTCTCATACATGGAGTTGTGTCCAACGATTTAACCATGGTGCTTCAAACGAAAGCAGCTTTGCTTGTTTTTGATAGCGAGAAATGGTATTCGGCAATGGTCATTGCCCATCGGAGTGTAGTTTCCAAAGAAGCAAACACCCATCACCACACTTCGGCTAAGAGGAAACGCTCACGCCGGCATGCATGCATGCATGCATGCATTCAAAAAGTTGATATTCGAAAAGTTGATTCGAAAAGTTGATGAAGAGGGACGCGTTAATATAAATAAATAAATATATATACAAAGGAGCAAAGTTTCTGAGTACCTATAAACTAAGTGTTTTTATCAATGTAGTTTCCAATTGTTCTATTTCCGGGCGCCCATGCTTATAGATATCTCAAAATAATACTTATACAGAAAAAAGGGGGATAAATTGAAGTAAAGTTATGACCTAGGATAGGAATGAAAAAATCATTAAACATTTTAAAATGACTTTGTAGCTCTCTGGACTCTCGCCTGTTTTCCGTGCTTGAGATGCTAGAGATGGAACACGCCTCTGAATCGCGTGCTGCTTCCATTGTTGGTTTAAGTATCAGCGTTGAAACGCCGACTAAACTAGAAAAATAAAAAAAACTCTATTGATGAAAGTGTATTTAATTCACTAATTCTTGATTAATTGATTTTTATCATTCTATACATACAAATGTCAATTAACACAAAACTCAGTTATTCGCATTTCCTGTCAATTTAATATCGTCCACAGCTGACGTAGCCCGACCAGCATGTTAAAAGGAGTAGGACACAGTGTTTCCATTGACTTAGATTAATATCGAGCTTGTGTGTCAGTGAATGTCTACATTTCTACGGAACTGCACAAGGCGAAAATTCCACTATATTATACAAAATGGCAAAAGGACGGAAAAGGAGTGGGCAAGTCGGACACAGACATCTCTGTCATATGGTCCGTGGAAAATTATGCAAGAATCTGTTCGAATGGTCGTGGGAATAAGATTGGGAAACCTCGTCCACCACCAAGTCACCAGGGTCGAACTCGGACCCTTCCGCAAGCAATGCGGGAGGGCCCGAGCCCGCAGGTGACTTTGATAGTTTACGGTTCGGTTATTGCGGAAAGGGAAAAGGGACGAAAATGGCCCTAAAAAATCTGAGTATACCCACTTATTTTGATGATGAAAGGAGGGTAAAAGAATGAATGAAATTGGTACGCTCTTTTATGAAGGAAGTATGTATCATTATGTGGTCGTAACTCGTAATGTAGTAAGAGGTACAGATATTTTTACAGTCAATGATACGTCCGTGGGTGCTTGCGATAGAATCGGAGGGGTAGGGTAGGGTAGATATTGGAGGCGGTTTGCCTAACACGTAGTAACATCTTGTCCGGACGCCAGTATATGAGGGCAACGCAGCAAGCGCTTATTTCACACAGCACATTGATTTTTTTGTTGTCGGACTAAAGGACGTAAGGAATTATTGGGGACCTGCTTATTGCCCATCAAAATAAATTTAGGTACATTACGCTATATATACTTTTTGTGCGAATTTTGCTTTCACGGGCCTCATAAAGAAATACATGGCGTTCCACGTAAGTGGCATTTGTGCTAATTGTTATATCAGCAGCGGTCCTGCAATTTGAAGCCACGTGTTACGTATAAGCGTGTCTTCTGATGTGTTTTGGGCATTGCCAGTAATTTGGTAGGGGTGGTCCGTCAAATGTGGATGGTGTTTAATGTTGCTTGTGCTTGTGCTTGATATTAACTGTCAATTAACCGCGATTTGCTATATTATTATATTGAATTGTGCAACAACTGCAGTAACCATGAGCTCAGATATACTTTCGATACTGATATAAATTCATCATATCATATCACCACATCGCATCGCATATTATAATTAGTAGATCGTTTTAAAAATCCACATATGATGTCCCTCCGGCTCACATGGGTTATATATGATACAAAAATTTGCTTTGCGGCAACTGACAAGACGATGTAAGATCATTTGAATTTGTGTCGCGAGATTCTACCGCGCCAGTGGGCGGTGCAGTGCATAGCTGAGACTATTTAGCCGACTCACTGGAGAAGGTTTTCTGGAATATTTTACATAAATAAATTGGGCTCATTAAGAAATTAGTCGAATCCATGGTCGGACAATGTGCATAATATTATTGGCGGACAGCTGTCTAGCAAGATATAACACGTTATGTTTAATATACGAGGAGACATTCTCAAGCAATACATGTAGAATGCGCTATCCCCCAAAACCCTATATACTACTTCATCTTACGGTCTAAGCTCTAAAGGTAGGTATAAAGAATGTTGTATCAGTTTTTATAAAAGGATATGTAGTACAATACAATAGCTAAAAGAAAATATGTTTGCGTCTCTAGTTTCAGCAGCATTAGTTATTTGTCAAAAAATATATACACTTTAATTGAATTATATTCTCGTTCATCTTCTAAAATCGTTCGATGGTCACGTTTTCATTATGAGAATGATAATATTTAATATGATGTGTCGCTGTCGTGAACATAATTTTATAACAAACAGGTTCTTTTGTAGAAACAGCAAAGCAGTAACAGTGCTCCATCTATTGACACTGCTCCTTCTCTTCGTGTCGGCACAACTGAGAGAGAAAGGGAGGGCAAGAGGTCAATCTTTGTTTTACTCATCGTATATGTTGTACACCTGGCCGAATGAAGAAGACCGCGACTCTTGGAACACCTGGAACTTTAAACAACTCCAGTCACTGCTTAATCTGCAAAATGCGGTCTTCTTTTCCTTGCCAAGGCTTACATAATTATTTCAACATAAAGTCAGACTCATGATCACATTCGATAGAAATTGATTATAGCATGATACTGAAGAAATCGTTTATTCAAGGCACTTGATTGTGCTATCTCTAATACGGGTGCAATTAATAAGTTTCAATGAACTGTGGAATAGCTTATGAAATAGGGTAAAGTAAAAGAGATCGAAGAGATAAATACAATTGGTAAAATTGAATTATAATTTAAATCTGCAACTTATGTGGGATAAAAATACATAATAATGGTTTTCGTTTCAGAAATAGTAAATTATTACGTTTTAATTATTATTATTATTATTCATTGGTTTAAAATACATCCATATCAGATTTTTTTTTATTTTGTTCTGGAAGCAGTCTCCAATAAAGCAATTCACATTCCTAGGCCGAAATTTAAAAAAATCAATAACATCATTAGATCATAATATGTGATGATGATCATATCGGTTAAAAGAATATGCCTCCTAATGAAAACTTTTTAAGCCACAATATCTCGCCAGTGTAAGATGAAGCAGTACAAGAAGAAATCTCTTCAGAATCTCTGCCCTTTCCCCTCTCCCTCGCCACTACCTCAGCACCATACCACAGTGGCCCACCCACCATTCTAGAGAATCTTGGGTGCCCCAGGCGTATACCCCGTACACCTATATACCTATATATTACTATAATGCCATACGTCCTGACTAGATGACTGCTGACTGCTGACTGCTGACTGCTGTTGCTCGTGCTGTGCTGACCGCTTGCCGTCGACTGCACTGCAGTGTTAGTACTGTCGGCCAGGTCACATGCAGGGGTCCATCCTCCTTCGTTGTGAACTGTTCGATCTGATCGGGTGCATCTGCATGGTTCCGCACTATACATGCATCCTATCCTTTCCTATATCCTATCCTTTCCTATCCGAACAAACATTTACATTCCCGGCAGCAGAGTCTTCCATCATATTTTTGTTGTCTCTGCCATTCCAATCGTAAATAATCAAGTTCCGTCTTTGTTAGCAACTTTAATATGATCATGAAAATAACTTACATCATCTTCAGTAAAGCTACTACTATACCTACCAGGCTCTGGCAGATAGTGGAAGACCTGCTAGGCATGCCTATTCATTATTATGAGCATATAGGTACAGCATACCATCTCTATTATGCAGTCTTCTATTTGTATAACTTTGATCAATTCAGGTTTGTGAAAGAGATAAAATTACAAATTAATAATAGCGAATATTAATTACCGGGTAATTCTGACAGATTATCATGCAGGTTCTTTCGCCCCGTTTTAAGTGGGAAAGTGGATACAGAGCTGGACCAAAATTGCACTGGTGATTATTCCAGACTGGATCGGCGTAGTGACCTGCCGCAGAGGTAGCAGCCGAACCGACTGGCAAGGTGGGTGGACAGCGGTAGGTACCTGCACATCATGCACACCTGCAACTGATGCAAATAGTTCACAGGAATATTGTCCAGTGATCGGCATTCGACACCCTGGTCAACCACTTATGGGTCCCCACTTTGACCACGACAAGAGCAAACAAATCCATTTTAGAACACTTCCAAAAACTGGGTTTGTCTTCTGATAATAGTATATACCTAATATAATTGTTCGGTTGGCCAGTTTCGTCTCTATGCGGTGGTCTTGTTCTTTGTAGGGCAGTGAAATAGTAAATGGTCGGAAAAGGAGGGAGTGTCTTTTAAGTTGAGTGCTAGTTGGTGGAGACTATGACGTAACCATCCTTGTGCTTAGCGATTTGGACTTCGGAGACTCGGAGTGACTGTATGAACACGGGACTACTCAATTGATGTAGAATTCCTTGAATACCTGCGGTTAGAACTAATAGGAAATCTTCAGATGTTCCACCGCTAAAATCCAGCTCATCTTTTCAAGTATTAGAAGGTGCATGTGTTTGCACTTAGGTTTATTGCCACGGCAAAATGCTTCAGACCAGATTAGAGCCAAGCCCGCAGTGCACGCATTTAATAACAAATAACTTTCGCCTGCGGAAAACAGAGCGCGTCGCTGAGCGTTGACCACTGAGCGCTGAGCGCTGAGCGCTGAGCTCTTAGCACAGATTGACGAGTGCAGAGTGCGGCTGAATAACACCCATCACCTTCCCTAAGCGGTACTCGTTAATTACGACAGAAGGAGCGAGTGCCGTAATAATAATCCGCAATAGCCGATCACTCATCGGTGTGCTTTGTCATTATAACGAGCTCGATGGAGATCAAGTGAGAGAAAAACAGCGGGTGAGAAAGAGAGGCACGGTGCGCACCACGGAGCGTCGAAGGTACTCACTGCGAATTTATTCCACAGATTTTTTTACAAGCGTAACCGAAAGGAAATTTTCAATCCAATTAGATTTTTTTCTTCCTTGCATGTCATGACACGAATTATTGTCGATGTAGAAGCAAATCACAAACGGTATCTAGCAAATAAATGCAAGCAATCAAAGTTCTCGTATATTTCGATGAGTAGACGATTACGTCCAGTAATAGCTATCGATGACAAGTGGTGTTGAGAAGAAATGGGCTGGCCATTGGGCATTGGGCTGGGCTGGGCAGAGGCCACCCCGAAGAATCTTCGGCATCCAGACTACAGACCATTACTACAACAAAACATGCTCATAGTCATCTGTCTTACCCCCATAATTAACCGTGCCTATAGTTCTTCAGTCTTGTTGGATACAACTGCACAGTAAAGCTTCACGGGTGGTTTGGCTCTGCAGTGCGCTAGCTTTGTCTCCCTCACAGGGCACCGATCGCAGAATACACAATGCTACTTCACTGCTCAACTTGCCAACATAATTAGGAAAACGCGGCTTTTTAGATAGTGATTCAAATGATTGTGATCTACATTCTACATAACTCCTCATTCGTCAATGCTATACGAATTTGGTGAACACGAATTCCTGAGCAAACTGGTCGACGTAAATTGTCCAGTGTCCACCCTAGAATGAAAGAGTACCGCCATCGACAGGGATCGCTCGCTACGTTGGCCACTTTTGAATGGTCATTCACTATGGCAGATAATATTTCTTTCTCTAACCTTCTAACGAACAATTCAATCTTTGTTTCCAGCATAGTGCTTCGTGGCTTGCTACTTTCATTCACCTACCCTCCTGAGCCTGATCCTGATGGTTAGCCCTGACGCTAGAGCAATATTGTTGACCAGCTCGGTAAATGTAAAGTGATAATAATCTGATTACTTACGTAACTAGTTTTAAACTTGACAATCTTTAAGTTATTTATAATTCTCATATCGTGGCAATATGCCAGCTGAAGGCTACTTTCCGTTATGAACTAATTTCAAATCAGGTTTCGAATAAAACGTCTGAAGAAAACGTGCTAAAAATGGACAGATGAAATTTACAATATCCTGCGTGTTCAACATAACACGGTAATTTTCATATTCGGTTCAATTCGTTTATCAATGAGCGGTTTCTCACTACCTTGATAGCGCGCAATTGAATCCAAATATTGATCGATTATTTGCTGATTAGTGCGACAGCAATTGACATGAGCCTTCAGATACACCGCCAATTACCATCCGGGACATCAAAAAAATGTCATATTTGGTGTTAATCACAGTATCTTCGCTTACATTGTAACTACCTAAGAATTCCAGTTACCTTAGGAGGCGTGAAGTGTAAGTAAAATGTTAGTCCGTGCGGTTACACCGGTGCATCAATGGCTTGTATTTTGGACACCTCGCTACACTCCACGCCACGCCACGCCACACCTAACCAACACATTTTCATTTATCTATGTCAACTACAACCCTTTGCGCGGAAGTAGCCCGTTATTCGCTCCGCGGGGATACCAATTAAAACGTATTATTCATTATAATAATATTTTTCAACATAGAGACCCCATTCAATGAGACGCGATGCTCCGCGGGTACCTGTTGACGCCTCAGCTGACGCGGAAGCTGATCCTATTCACTAACAAAGATCACACGCTTTTATTATTATTAGTCACAGTTTGTTATAATCACATTTGATTAGGACACATACAATTTTTTTCTTTTTTTCAAATTCATTTGATTCATTCTGAGTAAATAATAAATTGTTATCTTTTGGTGGCCTCACGTTAACAATTCTAGAAATTTGGCGTTGTGTGTAAAACCCAGGTCGGACTTTGCCCTTAGTCCCTTTTGGTTATTTTTTCGCTCATCAGTGACCATATATCTGAGCGGAACATCTTCCATCTCCAGGGCTATGTGTCTACCTGGCAAGTACGGTGTACCGCCAATCGTTTTGTCCGCACCGAACCTCTAGGTAGTAAGTACATCAATGACACCGATAGCTTTGCGATCGCTAATCTCGCTCGATCTGATTCGGTGTGTCAATTGTCCCATTGTACCCATCGCGATGGCTATTATTTTTCGGAATACGAAATCGACGAGTAGTTACTTTGGTTTTCCCCAGGGCGCAATCGGCCCGGTGTGTGGTATCGGTCTGAGTGGTAAACTGCGGAGTTGGTGTGTTGTCATGTGGTGGTGGCCAGCGTACAGCGTACAGCGTACCGCGTACCGCGTACCGCGTAGCGCGGCGTGGCGCGGCTCGAAGCTATCCGATGGGCACGGGCTCGGGCTCGGGTACGGGACGGGTCGGGACGGGGTACCTGCCTACTGACTCCGGTCTGTCTAGTACGCTTGCTCGCTAGTGGCTGCTCGCCTCCGTTGGTTGGCTTCTCTAGATTCACTAGAGGCAAACCATCAGCTCACCATCTTCGTAACTAGTGACCAGTTAGTCCGCAGACCGCGAACGTCTGTCAACTTACTAGAGTGAACGTGTCTTCCTAAGTAGGGAGTTTCTTGTGCGTACATCTCTGAGATCGTGTTCGATTACCAATCGAGTTCTTATTGGAATCTATTTGATATATTGATATTGTTTTCGTGTATTTGGAGATATTTTACCCGAAGATTTATTTGTTTCTTCCGAATCGCATCGAATTGATTACGGTGATTGAACGTGTGCTTATTTAAAAGTGTGATTCCTCCGAGCTCGTGTGCGGTTTCATAGGTATAGTGTGGCACTGGATATAAATGTTTCTACCTGTGTTCTCAAGATTTGTGTGAAGAAACCCGTGTTTTTTAACTGGCGTTCTAGTTTTCTTGTGACAATCATCAAAGGCCATGTTAAAACTTCGAAGTTCAGTACAGCTTTCGACCAGAACTATTCCAACTATCTGATACGACGGCATGATAGTGTGGGATTATTTTATGAGTTGTCGTCATGAACATATTATTACTTTTATATTATGAGCCTCATGTAGCTACACTAAAGTTTCGGCCTAAACAAGCCGGCACCTTCCTACTTCACAGCCAGAACCTCGGCCAAGGTATGACAGATTCATACACATAATTACTTTATACGTTTTGCCACTTTTCTTCCAATTGACGGAGGTAATGTGGCTGTGAGTTGCTGACGAATTAGGTGTCAGTGCGTGACATGTAAGTGGGTGTGGTGAAGAATATAAAAATGCACGCCACTTGCCGCCGGTAAACAAAGATTTTCCTGTAGACTAGAGATTCGCCAAGTTATTGACAAGGAAATCAGCCAAAGAGCACACAACTTTCAGTCATTTCTCAACTACCTCAGTGCATGATTAATGATGGAGTTGAGTCAACTGCCTTTAAATCGAGGAGCGCCAAGATGCACCCTTGCAGTGAGTGGTGCGAAATTGCATTGCCGAGTGCCGACTCTCAGTCATAGTCTGTATCGCCGAACAGTTGCAGAGAAACGTGCGCTGCCTTGTCATATGTCAAACACTTATTTATGTTTACACAGTTTCTAGTAGGGGCCTATGCCAAAGTGTGTAATGGAAAATATAAATGATGTAGGAAACTAGAAATCGGCGCGTACTTAATTAAAAGTCCAGAAGAAAGTGACATTCATGTCTTTGGTACTAATAAAATTCAGGATTTATTATTCACCTTTGACTACGTCACCGACGGAAAAAGATTATTATTAAATATTAATAACACCAGAAGCGACGACCAACCTGTCTTTTAAACACTCAATAACGGTATTGCGGGCTCATTTTCTTATTATTGTGTATGGACGGGGTTCTGTCAAGCCTTTCTGTAAAAAAGAATCTCCGAGCTAAAGGAAGCCTACAGTGGCTTGGTATTCAAAAGGCGACCTGACAATAAGACGTGTAAAGGAATTAAGGCCGGCCTTCGAGAAACCAACAGGTGTGCATGGAATGTATATTGCAGATAGAATAGGATGGGATGGAGAGGATAGACTACGGGGCGCTGGAGCTCTAGGCACCACGCCGTCTAGAAGAGCGCATTCGGTTTGAAGTTTCTCACCAGTAACTGTAGATGTTATCGTGGAACTGGAATAAGACTTTAAGAGGTGGAGTGGAGGTAGACTGTCATGCTTTCAAAGATAAATCTTGGTCTTTGGAAGGCCGGTATGCTGGTCTTCAAGTGAAGTGAACGTATCACAGGATCCGCACGGCGGCGTGCAGGTGTTATTTGTCGTACTTGGAAGGAATTACATCATAATCTTATATGGATGGATAGTTTACGATTAGATGCCATTGTCGGTAGTACTTGCCATAATCGTATACGTGTAAGTGTCATTTCCGAAGTTGTGAGTGGTGTGGCGAGTGTGAGTGTGAGTGGAGAGGGTTGCCCCGGCCCGCTATTTCTATGGCGGTGGCAATGGCTTGGCGAAGGGGCAGCGGGTGCGGGACTACAATCAGTTTCAGCCCCTGTAACACGTGTTCGGAGTTTGGACCCATCTCTACACAATGCCCCCACCAAATCTTTACATTTTACTGCATCGTCAATCACCAAAACATAGCAGCTGCAGAAAATTGTATGTTTACGGGAAATGCAATGTGCTGAAAAGAAAATTATCGTTCTGGAATTTTTTGGCACTAGCTCTGACGATTTCCTATACTTGTATTTCATGTGAGCTACCATTGGGGGCTCGCAGTCCCATAACTCTATGGTCCCATGGTGCCGAATCTCCAGTAGGAATCTTTCTGACCCACCCTCGCAAGCTGGACAGAGAAGTGAAGTGACGTTAGGTTCTTAGAAAAAATACTGAAAAGATTGACATGTACCAGATTTGGGCTCAAAACTTGACTACATTCCGATGAAATTGCTGCACGAGTACTTTGTAAGCTGATTGCAATGTTGAGATCTGTTCCATATTCAACTGGCAGATAGCTTTTAAATAGTTTAATTGCCTATTCAACGCTAGTCAGAAGCTAGCTGGCTGCTTACAAATTGCGATTTCACAGGCATTTGTTTAACAATGACTAATTAGTGTCGGTGTGTTCTTTTGCCCGCAGGAGTTTGAGCGATGATGCACGGGCTGATACTGGTCCTTACCGTTCTTGCAACGCTCGTCCTCACCAGTCCTGGGCGTATCGCGGCGACCCAAGCCACTCCCGGCAAACGATCGGACTCCCTGAAAGCCATCGAAACGAATCTGCTCTCCCTGTTTGGATTCCAACGTCGCCCTCGACCCGACCGGCTCAGAGCCGTCATTCCCTCAGCGATGATGCACTTGTACCAAGAGCACTCTGAGCAAGAGATCGACACCGCCGCGCTCCCGCTACCCGGCAAGCACACCGCTACCGCCAACACTGTACGCACATTCACGCATCGCGGTAAGCAGAATCGCACGCGCCACGCACCGCGCACCTATGCATCTCACGAAACGCACCACGCCTACCTGATAGGATTTTATGAGGATATATCAGGATTGGATAGTATATAATATTACAACGCAACCTCCCCCCCCCCCCCTACTTCCCCACACACACAGTTATGTTCATGTTTAGAGCACAACTCGTGGCCGCGACTGATTTTATTGACAATTCTGACAGATGTAACATGTACTTTTGCAGCCAGCGCGATCGACAACAGATTTCCGACGACGAGCCATCGGTTTCGACTGTCGTTCGACGTGACCAGCATCCCGCGGGAGGAACGATTGACAGCGTCGGAGCTTCAGCTGTCCAGCGACGTCGTTGACCGGCTGTCACCGGCGTCGGGATCGGCGTCGGGGTCGGGGTCGGGACCTGTCTACCAGCGCGTCGACGTTCACGACATCGTTCTGCCCGGAATCCGGGGCCAGCGAGAACCCATCCTGAGGTTGATCGACTCCAGGCTCGTCGAAACCCAGTCAAGAGAAAGTGTTGTTTTCGATGTGATGCCTGCAGTGTTAAGGTGGCTAGAAGCGAAAACCAAAAACTATGGACTTCTAGTCGAAGTGAGTAGCTTGAACGGTGATAAACATATTCCTAAACATATACGATTGAGAAGGGCACTTGACGAAACCCTTTCCGCGTGGCTTCCAAAGCAACCGCTGCTGTTTACGTACACAGACGACGGTAAAAATGTACAGAGAAAAGTAGACGCAATTGTAAGTAGATCAAAGAGAACCCCACTCAAAGGAATGCAATCAAAAAAGACTAAACCGAAGAAAGAAAATTGTAGTAGGCATCCTTTGTTCGTCGACTTTGCGGATGTCGGATGGACCGATTGGATCGTAGCACCACCGGGCTATGACGCATATTACTGTCATGGAGACTGTCCCTTTCCGCTGGCGGACCATTTGAACTCCACCAACCACGCAATTGTACAAACTTTAATGAACTCTGTGAATTCCGATGGTGTACCGAAAGCATGTTGTGTGCCGACACAGCTCACCTCGATATCCATGTTGTACCTCGACGAGGAGAACAAAGTGGTGTTAAAAAACTATCAGGATATGGCAGTGCTGGGGTGCGGTTGTCGATAGTCAAGAGACAAAGTGCAAGTGACCGTTTAATGAACTGATGTTCGCCATTCGGTATCGCAAGCAGCGAATAGCGTTTGATACAAATGCCTTGTGACGTTGTACATACTTTCTTCTTTCTTCTTTCTTCTTTCGTTACCCAGTGAATACTAAATAAATGAATGCGCTTGGTCGACATGTCGCGGACAGTTAGGCATAGACCGACGCCGACGCCGAATGAGCGACTTGTGCGTGAATTGTGCGTGAATTGTGCGTGCGCCAGTGAGTACCACGAAAAGTTGGACGCAGTGCCATTGGCGAGTGCAAGGATACGCACAAATGTGCCGGTAGACGGGACTCAAATGTCCCGGTTGTCGGGGTGCAAAGAGCCAACGAAAATGAAGAAATATCAAAACGATAGTATTTTGATCAAATCCAAATACTTGTACTCCAGTATGCAAGCTAAGATATGCGTAACAAGGACATAAACATGGACACGGCGTTGCGCAAACCCAGCCTTTCTCGAGCTGCTCGGAAGAAAAGTCTGACCATTTTTTAAGTAAGGATAGTGTTAAATGTTGAGATATTTTATATATTATACTACAGTCATATAAAAACCGGTACAAGTTTTCTACAGGTTTTTTTCTTAATAATAGTATTGTATAGCCCTGTTTCTGTGCCGTCCTTGAAGTGTATATTTCAATTTATATTATCTTGAATGAAGACGTGTCAACTTGTGCATACTATAGTTGAAAAGTTGTGTTTCTTAAGAGCTCCAAGCACTGTAAGAAATCGTCAAGAACCTTTCAACTGACACCAATGTAACAATAAATATATGTATTTATTGTCAGGTTCACTGTTTTTCCAACTTGGTATACCTACATCCATTACTCAATGCTTTAAGTTAATAAAATGAACATTTTAGCACCACGAACCAACTTCATTTGAATTGCCATACTTAGTTTCGAGTATTACTTCTACCTGTTGTGTTGTTGCTATTGGCCAATTAATTACTGGTTGATTAATTTTTCAATCGCAATAATATGTTTTTACATAAAATAAAGAAATCTATTTTGTTATATAGAAACACAAATAAACTTTATATTATCTATTGAACAGTTATTGGTGTTTTGAGAGAATAAATTAGGCAATAATTATATCCTTTCGTACTGAAAAGAGAAGGATGATGGCGCGCCTACCGACCTCGTATTAATGATGTTGTTTTCTTCCTTGTCCCAATCATTTGCTGGAATTTATTGCCGCTGTCGTTCTATTTTTGATTTTCAAATACAAATGGGGCCAAAGGGCCTGCGCGGGCCCGCGCAAACGACAAAGCCCCTTCGCGGCGGCTAGTTGGGCTCGCGACAGGCGCAGCCGCAGTCGCAGCCGCACGAACCGTTTCGGTCTCGGCACATCCATTGTTTTATCGACTAAAGCTTCATTCACTACATCTTTCCTTGGTCCGCTGAAAACTGCGTTAAAGGCTATTGATGAACTTCAAATACTAACGTAAATAGATGGTAGTGGGAAAATGAAATTGTTGCTTCATTCTGAACAGTGATCACGTACTACTTTTTCCGAGTGGTTACACATGACGACCTGATTCGAATCACAGATACTTATGATCTAGTAAATTAATCGAACTTCTTATTGCGTTTAGATACACCTAGTGCAAATACCAATGGAATAAACACCTATACAGCTCGATCATTCTGGAACGTAATAATACAAGTGGCATGGTGATAATGCCTAACTTGCATGGGACGCATAAACCATGAGGCACCTCAAGAAGCCGATCGATCTTAACTGCGCAGGCTATAGTTCTCACCAGATGTCTTATAAATTATCATGTGCCCAGTGCCGTGTTTGCCGAGGCCGACCCTCCTAAGATCACCCGATATCTTCCACATGCCGCCTCAATGCACCTATTAAGTTTCTACGCGCCGGAAATAAGTTATTGGCTTCTACCTTCTCTACCTCCCAGTCACCACATTACTATCAACTCAATGACACCCATGTAATCCCTCCTTCTCAAGTTTTATATTCCAATATGTCAAACAAGGACTGTCCGATTATTGTCTGATTCTACGCGAATAATAATAAGTCATATGGACACGTATTCTATGTCGCAATTGATGTCGCATGACGTTCTCGCCGAGTTGAGGAAGGTGATTTCGTGACCGGGAGACATCGATGCGCTAGTAGGAAGAAGTAGCGCCGTGTTGTGCCGCGTTAGAGCAATCGCAGAATACTCTCGGAGGCTGTTACTCAAAGGAAGACACTATAGGACACTCGGTACACACTCCGCGAGTGGAGTGTTAACTTTGCTATTTGCCGATTCGCCAATCAATCTCTAGACGTTCAGTGTGTACTGTGTGTAGATGAAAGCACCGGTTTGCTAGATTTATACCTACACGTGTATTATTCCATGGCAGCAAAGACCGGTAGTACTTTCATGTGCAAACTTATTTACTTAGGAGGTCAACACGCAAGTGGTATCTGCGATTCGGCTCCCTAATGGTTATAAGATGGTGCGCTTGTTGATGCATACCATAGATTCGAGTACATATTTTATAATAGTTAACTAAGTATTTGTTCAAAATGATGGCTGGCAGCGGCGGTTCCAGCTTCTAATTGTTAATGTTTCGAGTGAACATATAAACTGTATAGAACTATGGGCAGGCCACCTGGGCTGCTGATCTTACAAAGATCTTAGCATGCAATTTGCAGTAAAATGTTGATTTATGATAATTGAGTGAGTGAGGCGGCTAAGGTGCCTGTGAAATACAATAGCGTATAGAAGCCGACCGCGATTCAACGAGTCCGCTCAGTGACAAGTCCAGACGAAGGACTTGACCACTCGCAATCACGTCGCCTAGCATCTCAATCACAAATCTAATCACCATCAATCGGCACATGGACCTCTATAAAAACTGTTTGATACGCTGCAATAAAGTCAGGTGGCTCACACTTGACCAGAAAAGTATTGTGTATTGAAATAAATTTGTATTAGCCTCTCAAATCACCACTCTCAGAAATTCTCAGGGATCAAGATTTAACTGTAACTTATTATCGGTGGGAATGGGGGGGGGGGGGGGGGGGTGCAAGGGAGGGGGGGGGGGTATAATTTCTAAGAATATTTTTTGAGGACATTATAAATGAAGTTTCATGTGAATGCAACATAAATATAGACTAAACCTGACCAAGTTAAGGTTTGTCGAGCACCCTCCCTAACCACCCTACCTCTGGGTATATATGGCTAAAGACTATAATTTTTACATTTTTACTGCAATGCCGACAACACTTTGTGGTTAAGAAGGCTTCAAATGCACAGAAATATCTCATTATTTCTTGTCGTTCTTTCCATATTGTGATAAAGGAACTAGCCAAAGAACAACCGCCTTAGTCATCGAAGGACCACCGCAGAACCTTACCCGACTTCATGTTTGCCTCTAATAACAATCATTATCATTTACCTTTACCTTTACCATCGGCAAACTATAAGGATCAGAGAAGCGGCATACTATAATACCATTTCTCGGCGGTAGCGTCTTTACTTTTAGTGCTTTAGTGTTTCACTGCCTGCCTAAGAACACGTGAAAATATGGAAGCACCACGATTAAAACGCAAGCCTCCGAGCAAGTGGCAAGTGAACTATTAGCTTAGCCTCTGAGCCATATAATCAAGTGATTGTGGGAAATACTAATAAAAGTGGGCTGGCATATCCTGACACGCAAATTGAGCGTTTCCTGAATCACTGAAAGATCAAAGAAAACTGTGGGTGTCACAGATTTGGTTGAAACGCTCTCATCTCATCGCATCGCATCGCATCGCGTCGCATCGCCACTCGGCAGTGGTGGCGGGAGAACCACACCAATGGTATGCCCACACCGCACGTCTCGTCCTCTCTCATCAGAGACATCCAGACACCAAAATGAGAACGAAATCTTTTGCGTGAATAAAATGCGTTGTATAGCAAGGTCAGAGAACATGAAGAAGATTACATTTGTTCTCCTTGACCTTTGAGCTACCCGTTTGCTGTCAAGTGATTCAAGGCACCTTGCACACGTGAGAGCACGTAAAAACAAGTTCTCTCTCTCCGCACCTTTCAATTGCAGCATTCATTGCTTGGCCATACGCCTTGCCTATTGCCTACCCGCTGCTGCCGCCGCTGCCGCCGCCGCCTCCACCGCCTAGTCACTAATAGCCTCTTGATTTCTGCACAGTGCAGTCGATGGTCGTCTATCAATAAGAACATGGTAACTACGATGTGCCTTGGTTATGCGATGCAGTGACATGTGACCAACATTAGCTACCACTAACTGTTCGTAGGCACCAGAGCCAGTTTTGACTAGATCGCGGTTATTCGCATTCCCTTTAAGAAAAAAAAACAGCAAATAGTTTTCGTTGATCAAACAGCATTTACTAAGTTCGGTACACTTTCCTACACAGAATTTTGTTTTTTTCTTGTATGATTTCAGAAGCAGTTTTGTTTTATTTCACATATATACAGAAAGCTCGACATAGTCTACATGGCAAGATGCACCTGTTTGTGAACTATTTATACATTTATAAATTGCATTTATGTATCGATTTCTTCTTTATCTTTCCTGGTTAATTAAAGCTTGCCGTAGTTCCTCGTTGAGTGTGAAAAAATTCGTGTGCTTTTAAGCGACCGCTCTCTATGTGCGCTGGTTAATAAGGAAGCTAGATAATTAGTGCGTGATAGTGTCACTGTGGCACGGGCTTTCATGAGTGATACTAAATTATGACTGGGGACATACGCTTTGGGACACACCGCTGCACACAGCACGCAATAGTAAACTCACTGCAGCGACAGGAGATTATCAAGGATATCATTACTATATCGTTATTATTATTGATTTTATATTATGATATTATTACCCTCTAAGACCCATGCCAGTTGCAATGAAGACAAGGTAGCAAAGAGGAACTTTGACAAGAGACCTCTGAAGTAATGATGTTGAACAGAGCTAGCAGATTTTCACAATCTTTTATATCTTTCATCTTCAAAAGTCGATCCTGTAATTAGCAATATGTATATATATATATATATATATATATATATATATATATATATATATATATATATATATATATATATATATATATATATATATATATATATATATATATATATATATATGTGCAAAATGCTTTGTAGCTCATCGTGTATCATGTATTGAAAATGTAAGATGAATTTCATTGTAGTTCAAACCGAATAGATGATGGCAAGTATAGCAAACAAAAGACAGTAGACAATAAATGTAATCCTATCTACAACGACTGATAGTAGGATCCAATCTTGATGATTATTATTGATACGTCTTTGCTCCTGAGGCTGATTGCTTCCTTGGTTGCTGTCAATCATTTGGTGCTCCTCGTTTGTAGTGTGCTCATCAAATATCACGTCGGTATTGGTGGCTATCAGGCCTCTGTGCAACCCTGCTGCTGACACCTGCGCAAATACAATACCAATGTAGTATATTGCATCACAACCTTCTCAAGCATAGAGTACTACTTCAACCTATAAACTAGTATGTACATAGGTAAAATATTTCAATATTCACAAGTACTTAGTTAAGTGACTTGATATTAACGTGTTTTTATAGCACGGATAGGTTAAGAAATGTGCTAATCACAGATTCTGCATTCCACATACCACTGGCTCGTTGATGCGTATGCAAGCAAACAAACACCATATGTATATTACAGACATTAAGAGTAAACAACGATTTACGAAGCTAAAAATGGCTGTTTTGATAATTTACATGATTCTTGAAATCTTAATAATACCTTCGACCGAAGATAATACTGAAGAAAATTAATGATTTTCGATTTTACTTGAAGATTAGCTCAAAAAATACTCAAAAAATAGGTATTGAAATATCAAATCATATATCACATCAAATACTCAATAGGTCAAATGAAGATGTTCGCAATTTGTAAATGATTTTGAACACGACAGCAAGTATAGGTACCTGAGCAATGATGTGTCCCAAACCTAGTGCTCGTCCCAATCTTCCAGTGACTGCACTTTTGATGATCCAAGGCAAAGGGGCTAACATGTGTGACTGCCGGCTGAGGTTGATCACCAATACCGAAATGATCATTGAGAAGCAAACCAAATATAAGCTGCTACTATAGAATAATACTGCAACAAAGACCAATCATTGTCATCAACAAATGTAACCTTGCCCAAGATATGTGATTTTTTTCTATGTTGTTTACATGCCCTTACCTACGAGAGGTGTGTTACCAGCCATTGCTGGTAATTTCTGTGAGAAATACAATAAGAATAGGCATATCATGATTGCTGTAACACCCGTTAGCACGATCTTTTCACCTGCAGTGGGGGGTAGCCAAAATATGGCTAGCGTCATTAACACGATCACTAAGGGCAGAAACGAACAGTTTAGAATAATCTTTGAGTGTATAATATTATAATATTTTGTCATATTTCATTTTAAAATTTTGATTTTTTACTATAATTTTTTTAGTTTTTACAATTTAAATTGTTTGACGGGTTGGTTACCTGTGGCAGGGGTAATCACTATGGCACTGTATGTTGGTGATCTTCTTTTCAAAGAGAGATTGAAGGTGACATCTACATACGGCTCTGTACAACAGGAGTAGTACACCATGTTCCGGGAGTTGGTCACTTTTAAAAGTTGCCATTCCGTATTTGCTGCCATCAAGTCAATCTGTAAGTAAGTAAGTAAGTAAGTAAGTAAGAAAGTTTGCAAGCAAACAAATAAATAAATACATTAACAAATATAGACACAAAATAAAAACGTGAAGCTTCGAGCATCACTATTATTGTTTTTGGTTAACTTAATGTTTGTTCGTCCCACGGGAAATTATGGAAGTGGAAGTGAATCTTTGCCCCGAACAATGCACTCGAATACTTGTAAGATAGTGCTCGCCAATATTTTGCAATTTGTTTTCAAATTTCAACGTTGTTGAGTGTTGATGAATTTTAAAACTCCGTGTCATATCAAATGTTTGCAATCAAATAATAGGGTTCGCGCGCTATATAATAAACATGCAGCCCAAAATATCGCGAAGTTTGATAAGAAGGGTACGAGACTGCAGTTAGGAAGTGCAGTCTGTTTTCTGTGTTTTACAGGTACTATGTTTGCATTATAATTGTAGCGTTATATAAATATAATAAAAAAAAAAAAAAAAAAAAAAAAAAAAATATATATATATATATATATATATATATATATATATATATATATATATATATATATATATATATATATATATATATATATATATATATATATATATATATATATATATATATATATATATATATATATATATATATATATATATATATATATATATATATATATATATATATATATATATATAATTATAATAATAATAAACACATTATAATTTATACCGCCGTTACATATTATAGGCTTTCCAATTGAAAGCGATTTCAAGATTGCTGTTCATAGTCATGGAGTCTCCACATCTTTACCTATTTTTTTAAATGTGATGCGATTGGACCATCCAATACCAACATCCAAAATCATATCGATATCAACACCCAGGTATATGCGTGATGCTCTGCAAAGTGCAACGCACTACTGTTTGCAGAGAGCGTGAGACAAACAAATCAGCAGTAACTTTAGAGTAGGAAATGCGGCACGACTCTAGGGCGAAGTTGACGAATTAACAAGTAAGATTTTGATTAAATTTTTGATTTGAACATTATTCTTGAACACTTTTTTATATTTGAACCCAAATGTAATCTGACATGGCATATTGCAAATTGCTAAAGAGGCGAGGAGGTTGGGTGATATTTCGATATATTTTCCCAACATTTTCCGGAAATTGTAGCAAGTACTTGTAGATAAGGATGAAGATAGGATGAAGATAAGGAACTCTTCTTCTGATTGGCCGGAATAGCGAAGAAAATGCGTCAAAAGTATTGCGACGCAGTGAGTTGTTATTTCCCAAAGCCTGGATGTTGTAGTACATACAAGAAAGTCTTATTTGATGAAGAAGGTGGTAGCAGGTAGCAACGCTTCATACAACATGAGCTGTTAGTATAAACTGTACGTGATAGGGATGCTTTCTACATTAATGTAGAAATGTATTCCTACAAATCGAATACACAAAAAGACACAAATATCACACTAACAGTGTTGATAGGTCACATTAGCATGCAATACTGCCGTTTGCACTGTCACAATTTAAACATGATGCAAATTGAAGTGTCCTTACATCAGCACCATGTTCGTCAAGTTGTAAATCAATTTGGAACCCGTCATAAGTCCAAGAGCCGAGTTTCATTTGGCACGTTTGCGTATCAAACGGCCAGAGTCGTAGATCCAAATCGCAGAAAACCAAGAACTGCGTCGGTGGTACCCAAAGAACAGTGCCATCAGTATGCACCAAACAATGAGTGTTCCCATAGTGGTCCACTGATGTGCCGGTAGCACTGGAAAGAAATATAAATAAGATACGAATAGTGGTAAAAACAATAAAGATTCATGCTTTTTAAAAGGTGTCGAAAAAAACTGTCAATTCTGGTATGAGCAGCTGTGAGGTTGCTAGGTAGTTTTAGTACCTACAAAGCGGTGGGTCTCGGCATGCCATGGGTACAATGATTTTAAAAAGTTGTGGTCAAATATGTAGTCGTTTGCTGGATGAGTCAAAGGATCCCGACTTCTTGACGGGTTTGTGGTGAAATGCTCGTCAAATGCAGCTGTCACTCTAACTCTAAGTCCATCCTGCCTAAATTTCCCAAGAAATGTATTTTGAAATTTCTCACGCCAAAATCAATGGCAACATTTAGCATCATGCCAATTTGCAATGGAACATCTGTGTGTGTGTTTTTTAAATTTTACCTGTTATAAAGGACAATATCTGGTTGCCAAATTTCGTGGTCCGCCAAATGGAGTATAGCTAGATTGCCATAGTCAGATTCATTCCACTGCAGTTTCTCATCAGTCCATACCTTGATCAAATATATACGAGTGTAAAATTTCAGAGGAGAATTAGCTAGCTAAAATGAAGCACGCGTATTGAATACGGCACGTACCATCTTGATCCAGCCGTGTACCGTCATGATTGACTTCAATTCGTCCTAAAACATAATTGATGTAGAGAAAACAATCACCTAGTAATCACCTAGAACCTACATGCACACTGCACAGTCTTGCGCATGTGCGTACATGCATAGCGTGTGCAGCGTACGTGCAGCTTCCTCATGCGCATTTCGATAATTTCAGAACAGATTGCACTAATTACGACCGAATCTGGAATAAATCTAGATCTAAATAAAACCCCGAACGTGATTTTTAGATAATTAAAAATATTCCCAAAAACAATACCGTTAAAAAACATATGGGGCTTTATGGTGCTCTGGACCGGAAAATCCACAAAGTTTTTTTTTCTCATTGGCTCTGTTCAAGAATGATTAGCAGATAGCATAATAAGGTCATGGGCTAAGTTATCGAAATTGAAACGTGACACAATATAAAGAAGTGTTGATAAAAAAGACTTCACTTAGTTCGCGTAGTCTTAAGTATTTTGAATTTTTACACCTAAAGGGAAATTTCCCTCAGTCTCACTGCACATCTTATTAGATTTTTTTTCGCAAACTTCGAGATGTTTTTTTTCCCTGACGACAATTTCCCGTTGTGGCCATCTCTTTAATTTTTGAGTTATCTTTAGGTGATTGTATAGCAATATTGGCGATTGGTTATTGACTCATAACAATAACAATATAGTACAAAACATCGAAGCGCAATGGGTAAACAGATTTCGTTCAATGTATTTGTTACATTCAATTTACGATCATATGACTTTGGGGTAAAGTATAATGCCAGCCTCAGCTACAGTCATGCAATAAGTACTTACTAATTCTACGTGTCGCAGAGTCATAGCAATGGTCACGGTCGTTGTGTTGGTATGTTGGGCCGGTCTTGCAAATTTATCATAATTCAGAAGAAGATCACGCTTCAGCTTATCGGTCCATGTCGCATTCCAAAGGGGTCTTGTTGGTATGTCTGCAACATCCACAGCTACAACCTCCCTGATTACGTATCATATTATTTTCATAGCGTAGTAAGAAAATGGGCACACAAAGATTTACATTTTCAGTTGCACACACGCCAACGATCTATTTTGGGATCGGACAATGTCCTTCTAGATTATGTCGCTCCTCCTCTAAGCAATAAGAACGACCAATTCAATTAAATTAGTAATCTGATTAGGCTAAACTGTTTTATAGCCATTCTAACCACCAATTGATTCAACATCGCTGCGGTCGAAGATGGGCATTTCGACTTCTTGTCACTTGTTTGTACATAAATATTATTTTGATTTTATGTAGGTAAGCAATGATAGGTTGGTATACGAATTCTTCATTGCAATCAGATTAAAAAAATGCATGGTGCCAATGCCGAATAAAAATATACCTTATGCTTTTTCTATAAATATTTAAACACAACTTTATCTGGTTATTTAAGTTTAGTGATTTGTCAAAATGAAAACATAGCATGCACTTTGCATTAAGTTATTTTATAAATGAACTGTAAGTGTATTCATCATTCTAAGTATAGACACATCTTGGTTACAAATATTACATAAGAAACTACACTATACATTGATTGATATTGGTGCTAGATTAAATAAACCTACGAACCATATTATTACTCCAAAATAAATATAGACTAATGCACATCAATGCATGGTTATTCTCTTACTTTTGTTCGCAGCGTTTGCTGATGTTTCAGATATTTCCAGTAGCAAAAGTTGTACAAATATCGGTAACAGGAGCAATCTCGAAGATATCATTCTCACCAGATCGTACACTATGTAACAATGAACGTAAGTACGAGCAGAGCAGTGTGGCACCGACTGTTCTCTCCAGCCACACACATGTACAGCTAACCACCACAATGATGGTCGGTCATTTCCAAATCAGTATTGTTCCTATCCTCGCAGCGTAGGAAATGTGGGGGTGAGACGCGAGATAAGAGCCATTAGACTAACTCTTATAACAGCTCCATGCAGAAGGTACTTGATTATTTGATGCTACCATCATCATATTGGCAATATAGTGCCATTTTAGCCTTGAGACCAATTATGTTATCAAAATTGTTCCTATTATATTATGAACTTAATTTTTTGATATGGCTTATTGACATTGTATTGTAGTAAGATGTTGAACTAGACTTTATTTCGGGTCAAATTTTGTATTGTGATTTGGTATGGTTGGAGAGGAATAAAGAATTAATGCATATAGATATTGAAATAGAAAAATATGCTTCTTTTATTAATCAATGGTCCAGCATAGCTGTCTGTCTGTTGTCAGTAGCTTCAAAGTTTGCTGTGTGATGATTCTGGAAGGAAAAATATGTTTATAAGAACATGTAAATTAGGCATGGGTGTTTTACTTTGTAAAACAGGAAGCCCAAAGATGGGTGTTAATTTCAAAAATGATTTGGCAAAATACAGAATCATTTAGTTGACATTTAAATGGCAATTTTTTCAAGAGTGTGACTTGGTAGATTCTGATATTAGGGTTGTAGTGGTAGGTATAGTACCTAGATAAAAAGTAAAGTCTAGTCAAAATGAAAAATAAAAATAAGAATTTAACCAACACAAATAAACTAGAAATGATCAGTAAAAATAAAATGGGAATGACAAAAAAGTCAGAAAATTGTCACAAATTCAAGTTGATTGAAAAACATTTCAATGAACTCTTCTGGAACCACAACGTGTCAAGTTCGGGCATTATGGTTGCATTGATTTCTTACAGGGATCCAAACCCTGTTACGATTCGGTTACAATTCTGGTTCCAAAAACGCCTCCCTTGAAATTCTGTTTCAGACCAGGTTTGGGTATTTGGAAAAATCATACCTAAACAACAAAACTCCTATTTTATGGAACCTTTATGAACCGCAAAGGACCGGATATTTTCCAATGCCAAAACGGTTCCGATTCAGGTTCTTGACAATTGATTCATTATGGATCTGGTTCCATGAAAATTAATGGTTTGATAAAGTCTTAGTTCCGATTCGAATCCATGATTTTTAAAAATATAATTGGAACAGCCGTTTGGACCACACTTACATGAACATAGAAAAAGTGATATTTTTCTGAGGCCATTTAAATTGAAGTATTTGCTTACTTTTACTTGGTAGGTACTTTTATCCAACAATAGGAATATGTAAAAGCTTTTGCATTTGGGACATCCTCTTGGATTGCACACTGCTGTAGTTCAAATATTTTTTTTGATGTTCAGAAAAATTGGAATGAGTACCTACTCATAAAAAAAAGATATCTTGACAATTTTTGATGCAATACATCCCATAAAATGAGTAGGTATGTACATGACCCACACGCAAATTAACTTTGCCTGCTGTTCAAAGAGTATTTATTAATTGCTCTCTCAAATCAGTACGTATTTTTTTTCAAACCGAAAACCGGCCGGTTGGCGACCGAAATCGTTCCGGAAGCCGTCCAAAGTCGTTCTGTAATCCAGCAGTTGCAATGTTTTGATCCCCCCTTCCTCCTCTCTGGCCGCAAACGCCATAACTAAGCTTTCTTGCCTAGCTTCTCTGCCGGGCTTGTGAAAACGAATGCACATAAAACATGAGCAAACAAATACTTATATGATGTTGTGCAAAGAAGCAAAACCAGTGAATAATTGTAAGAGAATGTATCACTTGATTGCAGGTATGTAAGATATTAAGCTTAGGGACAGTTATGCAAATATTTGATAATTTTATATCCATGTCAGTAAATCTATAAATTCCAAAAGAGATCAGAGTTAATTTGAAATATTTGGGTATTCAAGCAGCAATTTGGCAAATCATTAGGGTGTAGAGGTATAAAATTACCAGTAGATAAAAAATTTATAAAATAAACAGTTATATTACCAATAGCCTAATAGGTAAAATTTGTAATATTGAAAAATTTTAAGACATCAACAGTGCCGTAATATGCGATTTTTTGAAAACTTTTGAGGTCTCGCGGCCATTTTTAAAGTGTTACTAGCACAGTGCATATGCTGAAATGCTCATTTGATTTTACGGGAGTGTCGAGAAATGGATCAATCACTCATACACAATAACCAAAAATTAGGGACAGAAGCGACAGAGTATCACACTCACCCACATATGCTCTTTGCACGGACCGAGTTCATTAGAATAAAAAAAAAATCCAAATTGTAAAATATTTTCTTCAAGTGCTTAACTTTTTTTGAATGACCATTTATCTCTAACAATAAATTTTGATCATAGATTCGTAACTATAATATGATTAGAAGTTGACATATTTAAAAGAATTTTCAGAAAATATGGATTTGTAATTAATTATTTTAGATTTCTAGCTTTTCGTGAGACACGATCTGCGAGATGAGTATGATTCTCTTTGTACAGTGACACTATCCCCTCCCTACCAATTCTCCCTTCTGAGCGCTGTCGCTGCGGCTCGGCGCGGCACGCTCAGAGCGGCATTGCACGAAAAAGATGTAACATGCTAATTACATACCTGCGGTAAATCTCTTACCGTGGCTAAACAGTTGATTTTATCAAACAGTCAAGTTATTTCAACACAGAGGAAGGATGGGGGAATATGCTCAAATTATTTTAATGTTATCTGACAAGAAGTTTGTCAAGGTGCTAGGAGTTGAAAAATCGCTATGGGTTAATCGCTACAGGAGTTGGTTTCCTAAGCACCTAGGCCGAAAAACACGGACTTTGGGAACTTCCGTACAGAGTGCTGTGGACCCTCGAAGTTTTTTTTAAAATAAATGGTTCTTTAATAGTAATATTATTAACTCTTCCTAATCCATGAAAAAACTTAATTCCAAGAGGTAAATGGTCCTTTAATGGTAATATTCAGGCGCAAAATGACCAAAAGGTTGACGCGCCGTAAAACCCCACAATTCATTCATTGATAATGTTACTGTAAATTTGCTCGCTAATATTACCGGTAACGGTACTGTTCCCTTGGTAATTGTCATTGCTAAAATAACTGAGATATGTCCCCTTCAACATGATCGCTAATATTCCATAGCTCAGCCTAAAACTACCGCAACCAATCTCCGAGCGAGTGGGGGTCAGTCCATCATTTCGGAAAACACCCCTACAGTTAGTAAAGGTAACCAAGTTGCGGTAAGGGAGATTTGAGAGGGCCTTTGAACACTTTTTGAACCACTTTCCAGCCCAGTGGAATTTTCAGAGGTAGTGATTGGTTGGTACTTTACGCAAAGTCATTTCTGGCAACGTGTACCCATTTGACTTCATTACCCCTAAATTCAATTCGTCAGCCCAATTTTCAAATGGTTTAGCCATTAATACCTCATTGCATGCACGGGCACAGCCGATTCGTACAGCATACAGAGTATGTTAGGGCCCTGCTGCAGTGCATGGCACTTATGGTACTCAGAGCACCAATATGTTTCCAGTGCAGTTTGCTTCCCATTCTGAGCATCATTGAACACCGTGGAAGAAATCTGATAGAAGAACGTTCTGAGAACGTCGAGGCGATGTGTAGAGCTGTGCGTAAATGTGTCCCGTCTTGGAGCCGGCGATTGATTTCGACTGATGACGAATTTGCCTCGAACAGTATCGACAAGCAGAACGCTAAAAATAGAACAGAACATTAAATTTTCACCATATTTATTTTTCATGAAAAATAATGCCACTTGAGCAAGTAAATACTTTTACCCCATTATTCCTGTTTCTAGCTGAATTGTTGGAGGCAAATTCCATGGGTGGCATTGTTCGGCATTTAAAAGTATTTCGGATATACTTTGCCAGCACTGCGCTGCTATCTCTTCTACTTGTGCTAGGGATGGTGTGGGTCCACAAAGCAGACAAACCTAAAGTGGAATGTAATTTTCAACAGATAAATAAATTCAATAAAATCTGCCCAAGAGAAAAATGCATTGAATATGTTGCCACTTTACCTCCACACCTGCCATTAATGTGCAGCAAACTAGTCTGAAAGGCACATTAGGGCTTTTGCACGGCAAGAACACTGGAGTGTCTCTGGCAGTAGCTGATGGGCTGCTCGATATAAATAAAGCGAGCAGCTTGCGCTCATCTGGTTCTAGTTGCCACCAGCAAGTTGTGGCAACTGTTATTTGACCGTGTATAAGAAGGCAGCCATAAAGAGAATCACAGCATTCAGCAAATGAATCAATACAGTTCTGAAATAGTTTAATATTAATTTAAATAATATCTTGGTTATCTAACTCAATATTAATCTGAGTAGGGATTGAGTGGATGTTCAAGAAATAATCAGCTACCTGCAGCAGTTGGTTCTCTTGGCACAGCATTGTTTGTGACATTCCTATCAAATCTGAATGGATAATGGCACCGTCACATACACCAACGCACTCAATCAAGAAGTCAATCAAGGAAGTGCACATCTGCAATGAAAGAAACAATAGAAAACAAAAAATTGATATACCAATGTAAGTTGAATAACACTGTTATGAGTAAAAAAAAGTTATTACATCAGATTCAAACCTCCACCAAAAACATGAGAGTTCATACTTCGTACCCTTAGCTCTCTTTTAAGTATATCAGCATTTCGTGGATTTCGTAGCTCGTCAATACCAACCAACAGTACAAGCGAACGAAAAATAGACGTCAGGAGGCGATTTAATACGATTTCACTAGTTCCACAAGCTGATCCAATTAGGATGATACTTTCTTCAAATTCACTCCAAACTATGGTGGTCTCTTGGGTGTCAGTACTTTTTAATACCATAGATTGAGACATTCCAAACATATGAACTCCATTCAAGGCGGCAACCATGGCGAATGGAGGCTGGAAATTGAGTTTTTAGTAATATTATGTACATTGCAGTTGAGTTAGTGAAAGTAAGAGCCAATAAGCTTTAAATGTAATAAAATATATCTACCATCTCCCCATCTCCTCGTTTTCTGGTAAACAATGGAAGACCTCCAGCCACAGATAGGCAAATTACATGAACTGTCATTATACCACTAAGCAGCCTTGCGAATTTGCGTTTTTGTACCTTTCATAGCTGACAATACGCAAAATCTACTTTAGAACTAACTAGATTATAGAATTTCCCACGTCGTTATGTTTACAAGTGTTCAACTGACACTACGTGACAGCGACATGCAACTCATCTCAACTGACAGTTAGTTAGCCAGCTGCCTGCGTTCCTGCTGCCTGCCTGCTGCAAGGTCTGGTAACCGAAGGTTATATAGTATCTTTGGTCTGGTTCGTCTGATCATAACAAACCTTAACCTAAAATTATGGATTAGAGTGCCTAGGACGGCAAGGACTTAAGGAACCTTAAGTGATTTGAAAGTTGTCTAAAACGGCACCTCTGTGCTCGGACCAGATACGCTTTGATAAATAGTCATACAATATTTACATTATTCCCTGGACTCCGTAGGTAATTCTGCCAATTCAAAATGATATCGAACTTGGGATTTGAAAGACCTGGGGGGTGATCATGTAATTTTGTGATTCAAAATCATTTGTTTTCAATATCACTGCATATGGTTTAACTTGGGCAGTCATTTGAAATCGAGTGATTTCGAGCCAAATCCAACAAAAGAAAGGTACGTGATCGTTACCCAGGATTAATATTTTGCTCAAATTAAAACTGAGTTATGTAGGTACCTACCTTGATATTTAGCGATGCCATTTAACTAAGAAGGAAGACCCTTACCTGTTTTTTTTTGTTATTATAGGTAAGTGGGTATTATAATTAGGTAGGTATACCTACCATTGCTTATACCATTGAATTACCATACCCCACATATCCGGCAAAATTTTCGATACAATATTATTCTTATTCCTGTCCCTATTGTTTTTTATTTCTCATTGTTGTGTTGTAGCAGACAAAAGAAGAATTATGCAAGTACAATTTTTTAATACTAGCACTTTCCACACTCTCTTGCCCCGCTCTGAACACCTTCCGTCATGCAGCAGACTAAAACTAGCTGAAATCATGAGATTGATAGCCCCATTTTTGGTCTTTTTTCAGACGGAAAAATTGACATGACAGACACATCTACGGAAGGTCTTGAAAAGTATGTAGAAAAGGTACTATGTGCTTTGGACCTTGAAATTGAAGAAGAATCAAAGAAAGATCAAGATTCGCTTCATCAGAGAACATTCAGAAATCAGGGCCAGGTTCTAAGAAACTTGGTCGTTACATCATGTAATATTGCCCCATATGGAATAGTGTTGATCCATTTTGGAAATGCTGATAAGAAAAGTTTTAAATCTCATTCCATCAGCACTGGAGACAAAGTTGTGGTTACTGCTACGAACACCACTCAATCAGTGCTGCAGAGTGGAATTACTGGTTGTGTTGAGGTTGCCAAGGATAAAGACATTTCTGTGGCATTTGATGACATACAACCATTTGAGTCAGCCACAAACAATTTGTTTGAACTTGTCAAATTAGTGGATGATGTTACCTATAACCGTATGAAAAATGGTGTTAAACGTCTTCTTAAATTCCCATCTGAGACTGAAAGTTTAACAAAACTCTTGTTTGGCTCGGAAAAACTAGAGCACGTACCACTTTCTCCTGCAATCTTGGATTCTAAAAATGAATTAACGTTTTGTAATGAATCGTTGCAACCTGCTCAGAAAGAAGCCATAGAGTTTGCAATGAAACAGAAGAATTTTGGAATCATCCATGGCCCTCCTGGTACCTTTGTTATACTTTTTGCGATTTGTTTTCATTTGTGTGTGGAGATACCGGCACGTATTTCTGATTTTTGATTTGTTTTAGGAACAGGCAAAACCACCACTCTTGTCGAGTTAATTTTTCAATTGGTCAAGTCTGGAGAAAAGGTGTTGGTTTGTGCGCCGTCGAATGTTGCCGTCGATAACATCATGGCGAAGCTTCACAAGTATTGGCTGAAGAGTGTTCGCTTGGGACACCCTGCTAGGGTATCGGAAGAAAATAGGGCTCTTACAGTAAATGCATACTTTGATGCAAGTTTTCCTGCAGAGGCTTTGAAGGATGCCAAATTAGAACTGCAAAATACAATCGATAAACTGATTTTATCAAAGAGTTCCAAGAAAGAGCGAGCTGGCTATCATGCTCTCATTAGAAAACTGAGGTCAGAGATACATCTACGAGAAACTAAGATGGCTAGTGAAACTCTTTTAGGAGTTGATGTGTGCTTTGCAACTCTAGGCTCGAGTTATCGAGAGAATATTCTTCGCTATTTTCCTCAAAACTTTTTCTCAACTTTGGTGATTGATGAAGCTTCACAAAGCTTGGAGGCAGGATGCTGGATGGCTGTACCTTATGCAAAGAGGTGCATCCTAGCTGGTGACCATCATCAACTGTCACCAATGATTTTAAGCCAAGAGGCTGCTCGATTGGGATTGAGCACAACCCTGATGGAGAGAGCAATTCACAAGCTAGGAACAGACTGCTTTTTGCTCCTTACCCATCAGTTTCGCATGAACAATAAGATCATGGACTGGGTGTCCAAAGAAATGTATGGAGGGCAGCTAACTGCAGACTCATCAGTTGCCAAGCATCTCCTTGCAGACATACCTGGAGTCGAGGAGACTGATGAAACCAGTACGAGAATAACCAATTGTTCCTGCAGTAATGTGGCAGACATTCCTGAAATATTGACTTGCTTATTGCTTTCATTCTGATGTGTTTTTGTAGATACTCCACTGATGCTTGTGGACACGAGTGGATGCAGCCTTCGGGAGCATTGCTATCACTCGTCGTATGGCAATTCTGGAGAGGCAGATTTAGTTGCACATATGGCAGACCTGTTGGTCAAGGCTGGAGTGACCCAGCAAAGTATTGCCATTATTACACCATACAATCGGCAGGTACCTAGTCTTAAATATTTATTTGGTATTTACGAGTAGCAAATGTGGCTGATCTAGGTATAAAGTTGGAGTTGAGCGATTTAATGTGTATTGAACTCCCAGTGAAGACAATTAACTATTGTATCTAAAACCCTGTAATAATTAATTTAAAGAAAATACCAAAATAATATAGTATTTTGCTCTGTAGTCAAAGAATGTCAAATACAATGACTGTGACAATAACTAGAGTGCAAATTTGTTTTCCCTCTTTTAGGTTGATCTGATAAAAGAAAGTCTGGCTTATCTATCCATTGGGGAAATCGAAGTGAAAACTGTGGATGGATTTCAAGGAGGAGAGAGTGAAGCCGTGATTTTGTCACTCGTTCGTTCCAATACTAGAGCTGAGCTTGGCTTTGTCTCGGATAGGCGACGTATCAACGTAGCAGTGAGCCGAGCCAGGCGACTTATCTGTCTCGTAGCCGATGGCAGCACTGTTGGCAAAGACGAGACTATCGCCAGTCTGATTCAGCACATTCGGCAGCACGGGCAGGCCCGTTCTGCTCACGAACTACGCGAGGGTAATCATATTGTGCTTATCTTTTACATGAATTATTGCTCGGTCAGATTCTTTGCGTGTATTTCTTTTACATAACACAAATTTCTTATTTGTAGATGTTATATCAGCAAGAAGTACACTTCATGAGGGAGATGATCAGAAGTCCGTACCAAAGAAGCGGAAAAAAAACAAGAAAACTGAAGCAAATGATTCGGATGAACCGGTTACTTTCAAGAATTTCAGAGACAAACTTCAGCAATTTATTGCTTCAGATAAAACTATGATGGTGATAGAAAGCAAACTAACCGGTTTTCAAAGCCTTAAAATTGTTGCTGAAATTGAACGTCTGAAATTGGAGTACGAAGTGTTTGGAGATATGGACCAGGAATGCATCCGTGTTAGGAAGGATCCAACTACCGAACCTAAAGAACTTGGGAAACCAGCTTCAAAATTGTTCAAAGATTCAAATGTAGTTTCAAAAGCTTTGGAATCTGAGAATTTCAAAACAAAGCTCCTGCAGTTTTCAGCTTCTGATGAAAAAGTGCTTAAATTTCCATCAAATCTGAATGCAGCACAACGAGCTTGCATTCACGAGGAAGCAGGGAAGCTAAACTTGTTGCATGCCAGTGTCGGCGAAAATGAAGACAGGCACATTGTAGTAACCAAGCTTTCAATCAAGGATCAAGATGATCCTGTAGGCATAAAAAGTGGCCAACCAGATTTGGTTACTGATAATAAACACTTCGCAACAATGCTCCAAAAGTTTTTGTGCTCGGAAGAAAAAGTTTGTGTGTTCCCATCAAACCTTTCTACTAGTCAGCTAGATAACATTTACCAGGAAGCAGAGGCATTAGGATTGCAGCATACAACTGTTGGTAGTCCCACAGATTCACAGATAGTGGTCGGAAAGCCTCGGTTTGATGAACAAGAAGTGAATGAAGACAATGAAATAGCTGAAACATTGAGAAACATTTCATTGGGGAGCCCAGCAGTAAAAGAAGAGTCCCAAGTACCTTCGACTCTTTGTTTAAAGAAGAAAAAGATAAAACAGCCGAAATTATCAGTCGAAGTCCCTGCTAGCAACGATTCAAAGAAGAAAACGACGAAACAGAAAGTATTGGCCGTCGAGGTCCCTGCTAGCGATGATTCTGATAATCTCCTATTAGAGCAGCTTGTGAAATTGAGCGGGCAATGTGCCTCGGCCAACTGTAAGACTGGAGTACGCCTGATTGGACACGACTGTCCGCATTGCAAGCAGCGATATTGCATCCCGCATACTCTCCCTGAAGTGCACGGCTGTGCAATAGATGCAAAAAAAGCTGCTCGCAAAGAATTTGTTCATCCGAAACCAAAAAGTTTGAGCGATGACAAACGAAAGGCTCTCCATAAGTCTCTGAAAAGTAAACTTGCTGCCAAGTCTGACATGAGATCGGCTGCCAAGAAGTAAATTGATGTTTTTGCTAATGATTCATTTTGTTTCGTGATGTAAAACCTTCAATTAGTGACCTAATCTATAAGTATAAATAGGTATCTAAAGTAAAGTAAAGGTAAATTACTACTAACATTACTTTATCATAGTAAAATAAATTGGTTGTAATATCTTGTTGAAAGATTGAACACTGTTCAATAAAATTTCCTAATTAGTAAAATCCATTGTCTGTTTGTTCCCAATGCTGTCATGTGGAGTTCCTGCATGTTGCCTGAATGTTATGAGCTTCTCCCCCTGCGGCAATTGGGTGGAGTTGTCTGAAGAATCATCACTTGCGTGGGTCATCGTGTGGATCATCTCTGCGTTTCAGTGGGCTGACGAGAATTTCTATGAGGGATTTGGTTCTCTTGTAACGACCCAGGCTTCTCCCCAGTAATTCATATACCTACGTACCATAGGTATAGGTGGTACCCAAATTCTTGTGGCGTTATCCAGGGGTGGACTAGTGGGGGTGCTATCGCACCCTGATCTTTTGACATTCCGGGCCTCTGCCAGACATTGAGAATGCTAATATTAAAATAATAATATGAATATCTATTTTGTTTAAATATTCTTGCAAAAACGAGTGGTGAATTGCAATCTAAAAAAGATAAATATGGGTATTGCTGGCCCTTTGTCAGTGCGCTGAAGGGAAAGATAAAGTATTAACGAAAAAATACACATGTATTGTTAAAGTGTTGCCTGATGGCTAATACTATATTTTTGTATTTTGTAAACTTACAGTGGAGGGAATTTTCAAAAAGTGCCATTTTGGGGTTTTTTTTTAAATTCCCACAGCTGTAAGTTTACAAAATAAAAAAATATAACGTATATATAGTGGGGCTTTAAGGCCCGGCAACCTTTTGATAATTTTGCGCCTGAAACAAAAATAGTATAAGGCATCAAGCAACTCTTTAACAACACGTGTATTTTTTCCCCGAAATGTTGTGTGTAACCAGGAAAAGTCAATTTTAATTTTAAACCTATGCTAAAATCGGCCAAAACCACCACAGTTTAGTTATACTTATCGGCTATGCTATTGCCTCGCCGCCGATGCCACCGCTTTTTGACAATAAGAGTTGCGATGAATTTACAATGTTTTGTTTTGACGACCTGATCGGGTCATTTATTTCGCGTCCAGTTAAGTAAAGTAGGCACCTATATATATATATCAAGCTCAAAATAATGCGCAATACCTTGTCCCTTATATGTCAGCAGTCGACGATCACAACCCACGAAGGTAGTAGGTATTCGTATTTTAATTTGTGTTCAAACAGTGTATGTGTAGAGTGCTAACTTCTGGATCAGTATAACCCAACATTTTCGGAGCCATCAGGCCTCAAGGTAGGTCCAGCACATATCTAACATGGTGTGGGATTGATTGATTTGATAGTCTAGGTTAATCAATTTACATAAAGATTATATACTTGCAAATCAGCGTAAAATATGCCTAAAGTAAAGAAAGGGAAAAGACAGTTGTATAAGCACGAGTCGAGTTCGGACAAGCTGAAAATTAAACTGCTGAAGGAGCTAAGATCTGCCGCTGAAGAAAAAGGACAAACGAAATTAAATTTTAGTTCCTTGGCTTGTTTCAACAACTAATTCCTGCTAGCTGCGCGAATGAAAGTGATACCGGCAGAGAGCATGGAGTCTGATTCAGATTCATATTTGGAGGCTCCCGACGACGATAACTCAGTTGAAGGTCGAGCTTGTTTGGTCGAATTAAATTATATGAAGTATTGCAATCAAGAAGCTTAGGACATGATCCTATCAATGCAATCATATAATATAAATATTTTTAAGTTTTTTTGTTCATTTAATAACCGATCTAATTGTACATTTTTAAATCCTTGCAATAATCAATTTCCAAAAAAATGCAGTTCTTTTGTTTGACAAGCAGACACGAGTCTTCGTTTGTTTAATCAGATCCATAACATTTTACCCCTCTTTTCATTATAATAATTACTACTTATGCCCATTGTATACCCCAAACTTCACTTGCACGCGACAGTGCACTTGTTTACCAGTTATTGAGCAAGTGGGCTTTATTTGAAACTAATACTGAATAAAGGGTACTATAGTGAATTGTAAAAACTGATTAAAAAATTGAGTGCTTAAATGCAAATAAATTCTTAATATTACCAACTAAACTACCTACCTATACCTCACAATATTGTACAGTATCAACTGTCCGAAAAATGAGACAAGCTCAAAATATCCTACTTCTAGTTTAGTTGTAAACAGCTTTCCAATTCCATCTTTCCTACGAAAGGCAATCCCTATCTTCCAACTTTTTCTTGACACATGGCAAGGGTACCCATTCCCCAAAAAGCATGCTACACAGCTAACATATCAATTTCAAAAAGACGGAAATTGGCAATATTGTTATAAAATGCAGCCTCTTGGAGTGGTACGGTGTTTTTGGAATTGATGGAAAGCATTATACGACACAACTGAAATTCAATTGGAGTAGGTGAAGCAAAAAATTGTCCATAACATCTAACATGTAATTTGGCCACCTAGGTAGGTAATTATGTAAGTGTGAATGTGATTTATCCACAATTTGTCACCGTTTCAGAGAATGTTGTTTCAGTTTTATGTAATTGCGATTCCCTCCCCAGGGTCCATTTTGTACCTAATCCATTCAATCATCATCTTGTGTGTAGTATTATTTACACGTGAAAACCTCGTTGAAATTCGCAAAACAAAACAAAAAAACGTTTGTGACACCACTCAATTACTCCCCCATCCCCACACACGGCGTCACAAACACCCACCTATATCCACCCCAACCCCCTCCACCCACCCGGAAAACTCTGTTCATTGTGCCTGTGTTCCGCTTTTAGGTGGCAAAAAATGATTGCCCTTCCAGCCAAGTCAAGTCGTACACACTGATAATTCCACACAACAAAAGAATTTCCTAGCAACGTAAAATGAACAAAGAACAAAGGGAATTGCCTACCCTACCACAGATTACGATTGATAACCGAGGAAAGTATTGTTGAGCTATAAAGAGCTCACTGCGAAGGAGACACTGCAGCGTCCACCAGGCCACCCCTGTTTTGGCATGCCTGATATAATACCTATAGATTGCCTGGTGAATAATTCATGTCCATAACAATCATTGGTTGCGAAAGATCCCAAAATTCGAATGTTGGGGTTTCAACATACCTATATATATAGTATAAAAGTCAACTCGTATAGCCTCAGCCAAATTCAAATTTTGCCGGTTTCTTTTGTTCCAAATGAGATTTTTATTCAATTAAGAAAGGTACTACAGGGGCAAAAAATAATTTATTGACCGAGAATGGTCCTCCTCGCTCAGCTGGTGCTGTATGCATTAGCTATAATAATATTCCCTCAAAAACGAAGAAAGCGGCGGCGACGGTGGCGTCGCGGCGGCAGGCTTCAATTTCACACTTTTAAATGAATACACTATGGGAGTCAGAAACTCGATTAAAGTAAAGGACATTTTAAATATTAAAATTGTGTTGACGGTTATCTAAGCTCATATTCCAACACTTCACTTTTATAAAGGGTGACTATAATGTGATATAATGCCCAATTTTGTGTACATGTCGTTACAGAGAAACATTCAATGGGTGGAGATATGATAGTTACCTACACGAACGGGTCGAATGATAGAATAAAACAAAACTTGATTGGATTGATCTATATTTTGCGCGCTGTTTCGTTTTCTCTCCCTCGCATTCCCCAAAGAAATCAATGCATAGGTACTTCACACTAACCAGATCCGGTTGACACCTGGCTATTTGCAACTGTATTCTACCGCTATACAGATGACATTATTCGTTCCTGATTCCCTGATCTAAGTTACGGACTAGGACGACTTGGCTTGTACACTTTGCTACATTCGTTTCTTGTTTTAAAACATGTGTCTCATAATTGATTGCTTAACGATTGTGGTTCATGGCCTCATGGGGCAAGTCGTTTGGACGATGCTCTTCGTTGATAACGTTGCCCAAAACAATAGGTTTCTTCTACTCACAATACGTGCAAGGTACATACGTTTGTCATACATAATTGTACCACAGATTGTACATAATGGCGACAGCGATATGTAATCTCATTATTCAAAACTCGTTTAAAATACGTTAATTTTCATTACTGACAAGTAGTTTTCGGTTTGACGATGGACTACGGAGCAAGCAATTGCCTGTTTCTGCCGTATTTAGATTTTCTGGGCCAACATGCAGACGAAAACCAATGCCATCACTAATGAAATCCTGATGGGAAAATTATTTAATTTTTCACATTTTTGCCAGCTAATACCTTATACTCAGTACCTATAGCAGAAACAACTTTAAATCAATACAGTTATTCGACAACAATTGTGTCTTTAAACCCGATTCAATCAATATCGATTTTCTTTCGATTTTTTACTTTCTTTCTATAGTTTCGATACGTTCTCGAGTCCGAGCACACATATATCAAGATTTTTGGTATCTCGTGCGGCGGTATCAATTGGAACCCTTTGCCGTGGATTTTGAAATTATCGCCGTGCTCTTAATTTTTAAGGTTGAAAGCAAAGCGTCATTAATCTTTTTATTCATTATTGTTGGACGTGCTTTTTCCGTGTGGCTGCTGAATGGTGGTAAAGCAAGGGAGCTTACGGGTTGGGTTGTGTGCAGCGAAACTCTGACGTCCCTCGTATATAGGTATGTTGCATGAAGACTTGCTCCATTGATTAATTCGCTCAGCCCAGCCATCAGATGAGAGGACTCCATTGGACGCTGAGGCTATAGCTTAAAAAAGAAGATGTGCACACCAGCACCTAATAATGATACCCATGTTGATGATTGCTGTTTGTGATTGTGCTGACGATTCCTGAATGACAGTTTTTCCCGACAGATAATGTTTTGTTGGGTTTCCTTTTCAGCAAGCGTACCTATTGGAACTAAACTACCAATTCAAATGCGGTGCGTTCTCATCATTTACAATCTGGAATTTGTTTCCCAAGTGCGTTCGCTCATTTCCACGGTGTAGGGAGTTTTCGCTTAATTTCTGTATAGATTTTCACTTAGGTTTACATCTCTGCGAAATTGGAGTTTTTTTTTGTATCAGCGGAGCAACTCATAAAACAGAGTTGTACACAAACGGTAGCATGCTTTCATGCACGAGAAAGGACGCATATATACCTGTCCGGAATAGTTACGGGAGCGTCACGCTTGCTTAAGCTTTGCCGTTCTTTTTGCATGGAATTATAAGGCTCGTAGCACTTACACTGAAACAAAAGGAAAAATAAATAAAAATACATATGTAAGTAATATATGCGTGTTTGAAAGAGTTCGGATCTGTTCTTAGACACAGTAAGCTCACGTCTAATTCATGTGAGTGGATCTGCTTACTCCCGAAACAACGTAATTAAATGATGACTTAGTAATGATGCAGGCAAGCGTCATAATTCGCCAAACTTGTTCCATTAAGTTTGAACAAAGTTTTACACGAGGTAATTACGAGAGAAAGCGAGGCCGATATGACTAGAGTGAGATAGAAAGCTAGCCAAAAAGATAATAGTCTGGCGAGCACCAACCAAACATGGTACCCAAGTCACCACCAACTTTTCAGTCCTAGCCAAATGTTGTGCATTTTTTTATTCAAAAAGTATTCTGTAATGATGATTCTCACTCTCATGGGAGCAATTTTCAGTAGCTGAGTAATATTTCGACTAGAAAATGGCGACAAAACCATTTACGAAGTTATAAATGCATTTTATTTCCTCTAGGTCTAGAGTTTAGTTTGTATTTTCACACATTTATTAGTCTACTTATCTCCATGCTTTGGGCCTAACACGAAAATAACACACATTTATTCATTGGGTAGAGATGGGGTGGTAAGACCGTAGCCACCGTAATACCGTAAAGGGTGAATTACGAACAGGCGAGGCGGCTGGTAAGAAGATGAAATGGATATAGGGATGGACGTTAAATTGAATGGAACCATGGAAAAGACTGAAATGTAAAGCACAAATTGTTTTTAAGATCCAGGACCGGGAGGCTGACGAGACTTCGAAGCGGATGTTTTTCGGTAATGGTTTTTCAAGGAGCCTCACCGTGCTGTGCAAATAAATTGCACCCATTAGGACTCTATGATCGGGACACACTTTCGGACGACGCCATGGGATGGATTTTTATTGTAAGTTTCTGGTTGACTTTGGGCTTGTAATCAATTTTAGTTTATGGTATTGGTAAATTGATGGTATTGGTATTTGATATTTGGTTAGCAGTTTGTATACGAAATCGACTGTTTTCATGAAAGATAGCAAAGGACTGTAATAATATGTAAAATTTTCCACCATACAATAATATCGCAAAATTCCACCTTTCCAAGCCAGCAACTAGAGGGATGGGAATAGTTCATTGATCGGTATCATTAGATGCTATTATTTGAAAATGTTTGGAACTTGGGTTAAGTCTGCCAACTTTGCAAATTCAACTGACCTTCAAACTCGGCTCCTCCATCGGGAACGATTTTCAAAGACATTCAAACATGGCTCCTCCACCTATCGCTAATTTCAAATTACTCTCTTACATGGCTCTTCCACCGGCCAAGATTTTTATCTGATGTTGAAACATGGGTCCTCCACCAGTCGGGATTTTCAAATGACATTCAAACATGGCTCCTCCACCTATCGCGAATTTAAAATTACCCTCTTACATGGCTAATTTCAAATTACCCTCTTACATGGCTCTTCCACCGGCCAAGATTTTTATCTGACGTTGAAACATGGCTCCTCCACCAGTCGGGTTTTTCAAATGACCTTCAAACATGGCTCCTCCACCGGTAAAGATTTTCAGCCTTACCCATTTATTTCACAACCTCTAGACTTTGATCATAAACTTTGTCTAAAATGTCAAGTATTCAAACATATCACCCCTGGTTCTATTAAATTATAACATTTTTAACTTTCTGAAACTACATGTTCACAAATTCACATGTTTACAAGTAGCAAAGCTAGGCAAGACTGCACCGAATAACGATCTCTTACTATAGGTACTGGGGCTACTGGAATCGAATCTCACAGAACACGAAACTCGCATGAGAGAATTATAAAGAGCTTTCGCCGGATTTTCTTTCGTGTCTTACCTATTTCTGTCGATAGCAAGTTGGTTGGCTAGTCAGGGCACCGCCGCGCTGCGAGCGGGCTTACCGGGAACAAGTGGGCTACGGCTTTGTGTAAAGAGCGGTTTGCACGAAGACGGAAGGAACGTCTCACTCTCATCCCTCGCCGTCTGGCCTGGCTACGTGGCTAATGGAAGAGATTGAGTAGTGGTATGTTGACATCACAACAAGCACTTGTTTACGGGGATCGATGGCATCGAAGGGCCGAATAAACATTTCAATAACCTGAGATATATCATTTTTCCCACCTATTTCGATCTCGATTTTTTTATTTTCATTCCATTGTTTCTTTCTTCTCTTTTCATTGTTTTTCTGTTTTATACGTTCTTTCAGCCGATGATATAAACTAAAATGATCTATAAACCAAAGAACTGTGATTCTGGTGGTGGCTGCTGAGGCATTCCAAAAACGGCTTCTCTACGTTTAGTTAATACTTAATACGCTTGCGGGTAGAAAATAAAAAATAGAAATGAATCAACCACTCAATTTGTTTCGCTTCGCTTTGTTTTGATTGTTTGATAGCTTTTTTGTGTTTTTCGACCTGAAATTCTTGTATTCTCCTTGGTGCTTAAGGCAATTAATAATTGACGCGCAATGATTCATTGACGCGAATTTATTCATTGAATACGTCGAAGCTCTCTATGAGTGTAGTCGTACGATATGTTTAAAACGACAAAGCTCTGTGCATTGTTTAGGTGTTCACACCATTGTTCAACGGCACAAGGTGGATCTGATTGAGGATAATACGTACTTGCGTTTGCCATACACCACTTATCGATGTACTTCAATATGCATAGCTTTGCAGAACTTTGAACTATACGCTGCCTAAATAAAACATAAAAGATCGAATAGTAAAACTAAAAATCTGAAACAAAACATCTCAACACTACCATTCTCAGCATTACACTTGAAGTCACTAGGGCGGCAATGATATTTGAAAGCACCATTCATAAAAGAATATTTGAAATTTTCTAAAAAATATATAAGGCGATAGATTTTCCTTGTTGCACTGCTCACTGTGCTCGCTGGCAAACGCAAGATATTTTCAATGTTTCGACAAGGTGTAATACGTTCTTGTTGTGATTCTATCCGAGTACCGTTGCTTCTTTTTTTGTGTCGTACCGTACCGTCAATTGCAATCACCATACAGTTGCAACTATAAAGCATTCTCGGCATTCTCGCAGTTCTGGCCAGGATCGTCGAAATCATCAGAATGATCAGAGAATAGGACGTCTGTACGTGAATTGTCATTATCCATTCCAGTCATACAGAAAGGACGTGGCTATTAGAGTAATTGATTCAAACAGTCTCTCATTTCCATTTAACCATTCGACCCGCAGTTGCCACCTCGCTATCCTCATGCACATACCAATCTGATAAATGTATACATCGGCCGAAGACTAAACAAGTGAAACATTAAACAACAGTGGAATACACTGAGTACCAAATGGGGAGCACGCATCCTCTATACCAGACAGCATTTTCCTGTAAGTTTGTTGCAGACTCAGCTTGCCTCCCCCCGCTCCCCCCCCCCCCCCACCCCCCACATCCACAAGTCAAACCGTCTTCTCATCCCACCACACACGAGGCACACTTTGCTAAGAGCAAAGTCCCGAATTCCGGCTGTTTACCTCTTGTCATTTCCCTTGTTTGCCAACTTTCCTTTTACGACAATCATTTATTTTTACGCCGTTTTGCACTCGATGTTTTTCTTGTGTTGCGCTAACTTATAGTTGCCACATTTTGCGAATCGTTCGTTGGGGGTGGTGGTTCACTATTTAAGCTTTTCTCTGTGATATGTATTATCTTTTTCAGATCAAACGTTTTGGGAGCTCTGATCAAATGTTGGATTGGGATTGAGCTTGAAATTGAGGTAAAGAGTCAATGTTCATTTGGTGAGACTTCCCAGTAGAAACTTTGTTATACTGCTATGGTAATTTTCGGTTTTGGCTAATTTCAGAATACTTTTTTTTCTACTTTTTCGATTCAACTTATCACCACTGTGGTTAAATATTGAAGAAGTTGAGAACAGAGTTTGTATGAATTAAGTAAATTGTGAACAGACTTTACCAATACCTTTGTGTACAATGCGCGGCAGAAAAATCAATTGTTGTATTAAACATGTGAATTGAAACTAACTTAATCTCAAATGTAATTCAAAAAAAGTATTATTTTTTATTTATTGACAATAATCGTGAAACGTCATAGGGTACACAATAATAGTTTTGGCTAATTATCATAGTCTCAATGTGCATCCCCCGAGCTCTCATCGCTTCAATTCTTCTCTCCTCTTCTCTACTATAGCGTTACTGTTTCTACTGGATCCTTACTTTTGTTTACCTTGTGGTGGTGATAGCGTAAAAGACAGAGTTTCTTTTCAGATGTGAAGAAAAGAAAGACAGGAATAGCTGACAATTTATTTAGAAAGTATCTGGGATGCAGGGGCCAGACTTTTTCAGGGGAGCCACAAATTTCCAAGCGCACCTGGAAGTACAGGCAACATTTTTATACAAACAGCATATCACGATAAGTAGATTAAACGGGATAACTTCGGCAGTTAAAAGAACCAATTCAGTTCCTTTCCAGATCAATTATTCATCTCAAATCTTTGTCGGGAGTGTTCTTAAATGACAAAATCGAATTGTTGCAAACCGTGGGCTTCCCTGGGAAGTCGGTGTTCCCTCAGCCATCGCGGCCGGAGCTGCTAGGGTATCTGGCGAGAGTGGCAAGGATGTACCTGGATACCAATGGCTTAAAAACCTCCAATTCCTTAGCATTCTCAAGGCGCACGGTATTTTATCGACATGGTGTGCACTAGTTTACATACTTGCATTATTGACACTCCCTTCGGCGTGTTTGTTCCACAGCACTCGTTGCGCCGTCATACATACGCCAATATCAATTGCGAGTGAATCGGACACCGATAGAATTGCGTTCACAGTTTAGAATGAATATTGTTTATGGGTGACTTTTTCCAGCAGATTCCCCTTTAGCATTGATTCGTTGGTAACGCTCTAAGGTAAGATAGCATTTTAGTCCAATTGCGTTATTTATCGAAGACAGTGTTCCGTGGTGGAGGTGCCAGGTCCAGTGCTCATTACAACATTGCTCTGAGGGCTGCGTCGAGGGGTAATATATCAACCAGTCGTTTTTCTGTTTGTGGCGAGCGTGTCAAGTACCTTCGGGACTCGGGACTTCCTTGTTAACATTTTTCTTAACACCACACAGTAGACCAAGAGAATGTGGTCGGTGGTGTGTTCGTCGTTACTGTATAAGTGTCAGCTGGCAGTCAGGACAGGAGACGGGAGACAGGAGTCGGAATATAAGGCAAAGGCGCCGGAGAACACATTTGCCAATTCATATGTAAGCGCAAAAGGGTGCGGTACTTTCTGCACAACTCGTATGTCGTCATTTGCGAATAAATAATTGCATTATTCAATGCGTCTGTAGCTAGTAACAATAACAATAATAATAATGATAATAATAATAATAATAATAATAATAATAATAATAATAATAATAATAATAATAATAATAATAATAATAATAATAATAATAATAATAATAATAATAATAATAATAATAATAATAATAATAATAATAATAATAATAATAATAATAATAATAATAATAATAATAATAATAATAATAATAATAATAATAATAATAATAATAATAATAATAATAATAATAATAATAATAATAATAATAATAATAATAATAATAATAATTTTTTTTTTTTTTTTTTTTTTTTTTTTTTATTCATCAACATGTCTCAAAGACTTACAATTTCTCTCTCTTGAAACAGTCCACAAAGCCCTTGGGGCTCATCTGTGGGGGATTTAGAAAAAATATAAAAAATAAATAAAAAAATAAAAAAAATATATATATATAAACTTATTTGTGTATATGACAGTATGATGAAGTAACAGAGCATAATTGTAAAACCAAAAAAAAAATATATATACAAACAAATAATTTAACCGTATCGGACAGGCATAAATGACAAAAAGATAATAACAACAAGCACTATCAAATAATTATACTGAAACAGGCAAATTTTCTAATAATGATTTCTTTAATTTTAATTTTACTGCGGAAAATGATTCTAATTGCCGAAGCTCTGGTGATATATTATTAAAAATGAAAGGTACATTATATTCAAGTAGTCTCTTTCCATGTTTATTTGAATGAGGTGGGATTAAGTACGGGCATTTGTTTCGTAGCCTAGATTTCATTAAGAATTTAGAATTAAGAATTTTATAATCATCACTGAAATAGAATTTTAGAAGCATTTTAAACACAAACAATTCTCTCACTGGTAGAATTTGAGAAAAAGTGTACAGAACATTAATATTATTTAAGTTTTTGTGTGAAATTGAATAAGGGGTAAGTATTTTCATAATGCTATTTTGAATGGCCGAGATTTTTGCAAGAACGTACTAATAATAATTATAATAATAATAATAATTATAATAATAATAATTATACTAATAATAATAATAATAATAATAATAATAATAATAATAATAATAATAATAATAATAATAATAATAATAATAATAATAATAATAATAATAATAATAATAATAATAATAATAATGATAATTTTTTAGTAATTTTTTTTATTTTTAATCAGATACACATAATTATATAATTTCTTTCGCAACTGAAAGTTCCAAAAAGCCCTTAGGGCTCATATTTGGAGTATTAAAAAAAGCTTAACTATTGTATACATGACTGTGCGGGTGAGACTAACCTGATGGGATGATTGAAAAACAATAAATAATAAAAATAAAAATAATGATAATAATAAAAAAAATAGTAAAAGGTTTTATAATTTATTTATTATTAAGGTAGGAACAAAAAAAAAACATGCGAAACTTCTTGGTCAAACTTTCAGCCATCATTCGTAGCGGACAGCATGTGCAGACATATACCAGAGAGACAATCTTAATTTTTTGGTTGGGTTTGAGTGTGTAGCCGACTTTTTCACTGTTTAGAAGTCGGTCCGCGTTTCGGATCGACTCTGCATCCAATGAATAGAGTTTCTGAACTCTCTCTCTCTCTCTCTCTCTCTCTCTCTCTCTCTCTCTCTCTCTCTCTCTCTCTCTCTCTCTCTCTCTCACACCAAACCCCCCTTCCGCCCTCTATCTCCCATCACCCACTGCTATTGGTATTCATTGAGTCGAAAGGAAACGAAGATATAGGTAGCGATCTATTTATCTAGCTTAATACGATAGTGATCGCTAAAGTCAGTTCCCCATATTATTCAGTACTAGAAAAACATGATCTTCTATCTGGAAAAACTTTCTTCTATTAGCAAAAAAGTGTACTTTTCCCAATCAAAATCCGACTATATATATTCAGAACTTTTCTTCAGAAACTAGAAGCACGCGCTACTACAACTTTACATTATTAAAGGGGGTTGTTATTAAGTTAAATAACTGATAGATTTGGTATTGAAATACATTTTTAGCATGAAGTTTCGCAGCCCTGTTCGATAGACGTTAGAAAACCACTAAATCAGTTTAGAAAAAACTTTCAAAGACATTATTCTTCTCCTTAAAATTGATAGCCCATGGTGGAATCTTTTGCACACCAAGAAGCTATAAAATATAATCACTGCATCCATCTCTCTATTTTGCACGGACCTCCATCATCGCTCGTTCTATCCCCAACATCTGTCTCCCGGGTTTCCTCTCAGTGGAAGAGTGGCTCCACCTCTGCGCTAAGTACGAACGTTTTAATTTCATTTCCCGGCTCCAGCATCTTTGCCATCCTTGCCATCCTCGCCATATCCTTGTCTCTCTTGCCTTGCCAACCTTACACTCTAAGCGTGCACGTTGCCACTTTCTTTCTAGTTTCCCGCCGAGCAATTATGCTCGCTTCTGGCGCCGAAGAAATAATAATTGATGGATTGAAAACTCCAGCTAAAGCAAGTACGACTTTTGATGAATGAATCATCATTTGTCGGCGTTATATCTATTCATAACGTGTTTAGTTTTCAATTTCCATCGTGATCAATCAGTAATGGGACAGCAAGATGATGTCAGATCATTATTTCCTCGTTTTGACAGAGTGCGCGCTTTCTATGTGGTGTGGTTTACCTACGTGTTTTGTCCGTATGTTCCAATCTTTTGCAACTTCGTTGTAACTAAACTTGTACTGCGAGGTCTTACATATTTGCGCTGAACTGTTTACAACACTGTAAATGACTACTGACTGACAATACTGTTACTGACTGCTTCTCGTACCGTGCGCAGTCCAGTTTTATTTGTCTTGTATAGGCAGATGCGGTTATTCGTATAGTGAAGAACTTTGTTTTTCGGCACAGCACATTACATTTCCAAGAGAGCAAGAAGTTTCCCAAACGTTCAAAGTAACCAACATGAACGGCTACGTCAGATTCTAGCGCGCGGGAAAGTGATGGAATTTTGCTTCTATTTCACGCTCAAATTGAATATTATGCCGTTTCAGTTTCCACAATGATTTCCTTGTTATGTTTCTGCTTCCACCGGGTGTCTTGTTTTCCTTATTATGGCAATTTAAGGAAATCGTAATTCGTTTTCTATCTTGGGAACCGTGTCACTTGACAAATAAATATGTGATTGCGAAATACGATAATAGGTTCTTTAGTTCCTACAGAATCTTTGAAAGAGAGCACCTGGAAATACGATTTCAAAGATTTGCTGTGATAAATGGAGGAAATCCAATATCACGCGTCCAACTTCGCTACTGCTAATGGCACAGCAGCGACGGCAGCCATCCTAATGCGAGTCCTTACAAAACAAAACAAAGGCAAGACGAAATTACTGCGAGCCATATAAGTATTAGTATCAAATTTAGGCTCCGGCTGAATCCAATGAAATTAGCTCAAACACCATTACCTTCTCGACACCAAAGACCGAGTTCGTTCGGTTTCTCGAACACGCCGGGGCACGTTTGGCGGTTGCAGATTTCAACCCCGACGACTCGATGCGTCGTCGAGCAGGACGTGGCCCCCCCGGCGGGGTTGCCTGGGGGTGTCCGGGGGGGGGGGGGGGGGAGCGCGGGTGAGCGCATGTCAGCAATGAGCCTTGCCGCCGTTGCTCTTGCTGCATGCCTTCTCTCTCCAGTCATAGCGCGTTGCAGCTTGCCAACAGACGGTCGACGCCGACGCCGACGCCGACGCTGCCGATAACCGACGCCCGACGCCGTGCGCTGCTAGCCAACTCCTGTCAAATCCACGGTGTTATAACAGCAATAAACTCGTGCTCTTCGTATGCCTAGAGCGGTCACGCGGCTGCCATTCATCAAAATCTCAGCGGCTAACAAGACAAGATGTAATTCATCACAATAAGTGTCCGATTGCTAAATGAAATATAAAAACAAATCTAAGATATACGCTCTTTTATCGGTGTTCAACAGGATAAATTACTCGCGTTACTTTTCGCTCTCGAGGTGTTAATTAAATACTCAAGAGAAATATTTTTATTGCAATTAAATGAAAATATGCAGAAGCAAATTTAAGGGGAAGCAACATAATTTGTATATAAATTTCGAGCATTGTTTGAGATCTCCACAGAGCACAGTGCTCAACACATCCGAATGTGTTTTGAAATAGTGCCGGTTTCTAGACGAGTGCACCTATTACATAATTAAACGTCTCCCCGTGTGGTGAACAGCTATCATTAAGGCACAGTTTGTGCTTATAGACACCACACCGCAGAACACCGCTTGCTAGACTAACCGTTTAATTAAAACTTCCCTTGGATTTCGTTGTCAGCGACACAAGTAATTTGTCTCTCAACGAGAATTTCTGATTTTTCAAGTGTTTCAAGCGGTTTCCTTTGTTTTATCGTGGGTGCGAGAAACTGATTAAATTATATGTGGAAACTCACTGCTAATCGTGTTACCTACACCAAGCTATATCATGAAAGGATCATGAGCGGAGAGCGGGGATCGTGCGATTTTCAAGCCTAACTAATGACACACTGGAGCCGCAAATCAAGCTGGATATCGCACTGAAAACATCAAGTAGCAACGGTTTCTGTCAGAGAATGTGCTCGGAAAAAAACTATTAAAATGAAATTGAATCGATTTGACTGACCTAGCATAGAACTCCCACTTATCGTCGGTGAGTAAAAATAGCACATTTTAAATAATAAGTGCACGAACCGCACGCTTTTCTTTAAAATACAACTATTATAGAATTAGTATGCAGCATGCTCGCCTCAACCTGCACTGCACGTAACTGTTCGGAGTTTAATACGCAGCTCTAAGCAGAAACTACTGTTGTCGTTATATAGATGTGCCTATGTCATTTGTCGGTGGTCCTTTCCAGAGGCAATATAAATTTAGCGCACGCCACGCAATATATACCCACATGCCTACACCTGAGATCATATTAACTTTGATATTGACATAGACATTTTTATTATTATTTCTGCATGAAACCCAAGTATTCGCAGGAGGGTGAGATTTTCTCGGAACACTCTCTGAATACGAAAATTATTGTGAAGACGACGTTCATCCTGGTGCAAAGCTGCTCGTCAGGTGGTGTCAAGCGTAGTCCGGTGGCAAATATTGGCTGAATAAGTACCTACAATAACCGAGCTGGGAGTGGGGTCGAGCAAGGATTGAGGAGTCGGCTCTCGGCGGTCACGATGATCGGGCCTGCACCCTGCCAGCCATTAACTCAATTTCCGTGCCACTTCAACGGGAATTCAAGGCACCGATTGGCGCTTGTCCTAATTACGCGTGTAGTGTCTGGTCGGTGGTGGCCGTCCAAATACCATCGCGGGAGGCCAGTGGAAGCCCAATCACATCCACTGGACGGCCTTTTTTATTCGCTTCAGTTTATACGAGAAGAACGAATATTGGCTGAGCTAAAATATGGTAAAAATTAAATGGAGAAATATTGTTCTTCTCTTGAAAATATGGATTGTGGAATGAAACTTTTCCTACTCTTGAATAAATACAGACTGTCTTTGATAGCCAAACTTACTGCAAAAGTTGATGCCCAACTTCTATGAAGTTGTTTTGACAAGCAGCTAAAGATCACATACATTTTTCTTACCATGAAAATTTATATAAAAGTTGAAGCCCTCCAGGAATAGGAAATTAAATGTCGAGGAAGAATCCGGCACAGCGTTGAGTTGTGCGCCAGAAGGTGTCCACTGGCCAGTTAACAGTTAACAGTTAACAGTTGGCATGGTATACGCGCGTCCTGCGGTTTCAGCCCTAATTGCGCCTGGCCAAAGCAAGCAGCCGCCCGCCTCCGTTATCATTTGGCTCGGAGCATGCAATCCATGCCGCAAATGGTTTTTGTGTTTCTCTGGCAAAGGCTCGGATGTATAGGTGCAGGCTTATGCCGCTCGGTCGCCCGTCCACAACTTGTTTCTTTGCCGCATGCCTGTGTTTGTGTTAGTACAGCCATTACAATCAATTCCAATATTTGCTGATTAAAATTTCCTCGCAGATTCTTCGTTGTTTGTAATATCCGGTTGTCTCGCTCTCGTCAAACATTTCATACTGTATCGACGTCCGTGTTTCCACCGGAATCGAACGAAAGCAAACAAGGTGAAGAGCGGGATATTATTTGGGGTGCCGCCTCACTCGTAAGGGCCTCGTTAATTGTGTAGAAGGGAAGGCTTAGATGCACCTTCCAATTTCCATTTCTTCGTAATTCTCCTGCCTCCCCCCCCCCCCCTCCTCGACGCACTCTTTACCCTCGCCATACCACACACTTTTACGTGGTTCTAATTATTTCCCAGCCCCGGAAACTCCCGTGGCGGGATTTTCCAGGGTATAATCCGGTTTCGGATTACAATATACTTTCACGAACTTAGAACTTTGAAACTGGTTGAGATATGAGAGAAAGGAAACATTTTTAGTGGCGATGACAAATAATAAAAAAATGAATCAATATTGCGAAAGTTAGACCGCAAGGGTCGGTTTCGCGGATGAAAACGTTTAAAGTAATTATCCACAAATTGTGAAATTTTGGGAAGTCAGATTTAACGGAGAACTCGTAAAACGGTTACGATATTCAGGTTGCAAGTGAAATGCTCTTGGAAAACTGGGAGCGACTGCGGGCTTGTGTTGATGGGTAAAATTGGTGTGCAGTTACAAGACGGTTTTGCGACGTAATGTGACCTCGATGAGATCGAGGATCTGAATTGCCCGAACGGCTCGAATGGCCAGGAAACTATACTCAAGGCAGATCTTGGTACAAGACGGATCTAAGAAAGGGTGGAGGCTGGATGAAGATGAGCTGCTACCGAGGGGTGGTTGACGGAGGGGGGGGGGAGGAGGGGCAGAATGAGAATGTATCTGCTCCTCGGATGTGTAATTAGACAAATGAGAAAGCTTGTTGAATAATTTAATTCGTTTTCAAAGTTAGTTCTATCTACCTATGAATTTCTCATCTGGTTTGAGGTTTCGTATTTAGTCTGTTGATGGACGGGGTATATTTATCCAAGGCAAACAGCCATTTTCTCTGGTGAAATATTTCGTAGGTTTATAAGGTATGTGCTTTAAGCTATTTGTAAGCGAGAATGGCTCACTTAGCGTGTCTGACTGACTATAGTGTTGTTTTATCAATCACGTCGCGAAAAGAGACAGTTTTAATTGCTAAATGTGAAACAAATGTGAGGAAGCACGAGGAGGTAAAGTCTTTATTGTCTTCATTAAATATAAGCCAGAAAAGTTGGTAAAAACTTCCTCGTGAATTTAAATGAAAATATAACCCGGCACCTCCACCTTGTACGGTTTCACCAAAAAATTCACGAATATTTCGTGCAATTTGTAGTAGACAGGAATTTGATGTAAATATATTTATTTATTTTCTACATGGAGAGAAATATAACATACATAATATATCAAACGTCGTACAGTGCGTGATGTGTTCTCTGCTACGGGCTCTGGGAATTTTTCCATTGAAACAAGGAACACCGAACGACCGGCAGTACACGACCTAACTGAACCGAAAGCGGCAGACAAATGGCGAACGATTTATCTACGTTGCTTCGGAATTTGCCTTGCTACACAAATCAACATCGAGTTTTGCCATCATGCCATACGTTTGCACTGTTATTCGCTATTGTAATATATTATATCATATTATAATGCTACAAATTTGGCGAGAACGTCGAGTGACAGAGGCAGCACTGCAATTCTGCAATTGATTGAATAATCCATTTTTATCCGCGACGCAGTTAGCTCGATTAAGAAAGTCGCGCGGATCTGTTTTGCATTCGTCTAGCAGCTGTCATTGTAACCTTATTGTGCGTAACTAGATTAAAAGCAAGTTTATCGTCTCTGTAAAAGTCCGTATATCAATGACGTGCATTGATTCATCTTTGTCCGGTAGTTGTGATGAAGTTTTGTTCTGATGTAACGGGTGAGGGGTAACGGGTGAGGAGTGAGGAGGGGATGGAAACTTAGACAACAATCTTCGTCGAGCGATCGGTCCAAACACGTCGCAGGACCAAAGTGCTCAGATATATATCCTCATTGAATGACATTCTCCCCCAAAGAGATAATCGATTAGCTAACATATTCGATTCCATGGCTTTTAGCTAGACTGAACTCTGAACTGATGTGCAAGATGGATTCTGCACTTCCCAGCACACTTTTCCAGGGGTTTATACTCGATTATGAAAGAGATGTTCATATTTGACGTGTTGAAATACGAGCAGTTTTAGACTGGCACTATTAAACCAGAAGTAAGCGAAGAGAAATGTTCCAATTGGAACCGGACCAAGATTACTGGAAAAACCGGTCAGAGTAAAGTTTGCCAGTTTGTATAATATGTAGGTATAGTATACAGATAAGAATTGAAACAGGGAAGTAACAACACAAAGTTATTGGGATTAGAAAATGTTGGTTGCTGAGTTAATTTAGAAGTGTTATTTTGCATTCATATATTTCATATGTAAACAAGAACGCTGAGCTGAGCGTAAATTTGAAAATTTACATGGTTTTCTCTAGAAAATATCACGACACAAAAAGCCTTTGTTCACATTACACGGTGCCTGGTCGCCTGATGCTTCGCGTCTGTGACTGAAAAATAAGGTGCCACGCAATTAAACAGTTGCATATATTGATGTAATTAACTTATATTTAAAGATAAGTGCACATCTGTCAAGATAAACTTACGTTAGCATGAATAGCAAGTACACCGTCATCCTCTCCGCTCAGGATCGAAATGCTAGCCCGACCATCGCTGCCAACTGTGACGGATTTCCCAGTGCAAGAACTGCCCGACTTCGCCCCAGAGATGATATCACAGTAGGTGCCCGCGGGTAGGCAGGTCTGAAATCACACATGCCCAAGTTCACTACTGCACCTTGAACGGTATCGATTGCCCGCTTGCCTCGAAACTTCAACATCTCCAAGTCCGGAGTGCTTTGTAATTGTAACTTGGAAAGCACAATAAAAATGTTTTGAAAAAGATACCTGGAGTGTCTGGCTGAAATCACCATTGCCGTCGTTGAAAGCGATGAATCCCTTGCCACCTCTGCAGTATGCGATCTGCTTGTCACCGTTATCCCACCAGTCGTTCACGCCAGTGCCTAACGAAAACACACAGATTTTAGTAAACAACATAACAGTTACAGAAGTATAAGACTCTCATAGACAATATAGACTTCATAATATTCGCGAGGTCAATTATCAATATTTTTCAAATCTATATTTACCTTCGACAACATTTCTGAACTCGACCATTTGGAAGATTTGCCTCCAGCGGTGCTCGCACACCCAGCCGTTGCCGCAAGTGCCATCTGGCTGAATGTTGGGGCCGAGGGTGTTGCCGTTGCCGTCAGCAGGGGGTCCTGCGTCCGTGTCGGTGAACGCAAAGCTGGACATCACTCGTGGGTAGCCGTGCGGCCAAGACAACATGTACGCGACAGCCATCTGCAATTACAATATCGCTACTTAGAAGACAGCGGTTATCTCTTGCGAAATGGAGTGCAAAGAAGGTGGTGCTAATTGCCAGTAGGTGTAGGTGGTGTAGTAGTAGGTGGGGAATAACTAGGGCTTCGCGAACGTTATTGGTGTTGCGTTGGAGATGAGCGTAGCAGTTTGCAGCCGACAAAAAAGTACATGCAGAACCTTTGATAAGTAGGGTCATTTGTAAATAAACTATTTCTTAATTAAAAACGATTTTGAATGCATTTTTCATGGACCTTAACCTAAAAATATTACTTAAAAATTTGTAAGATGATAATAAGAAAAAGAGCACTGGAAGTCCTGCCTAAAGGCCGAAAATCTTCGGAAAGGCTTCATTTCATTACGCTTTATAACTTAGTAAAATTTACTGGAAAAATATTGCGAACTTCCGTCATGTAAAGCTTAGACAAATTGTCGACAATTATTTTTATTTAAGAATCTTGATCCGTTTAAATACTATCGAGTCGTTTTTGTTGAGAAGAGCAGGGGGTCTAGGTTGGAGACCGCTAATGACCGATGCAAATTTTAATAAAAATCGGAGCAGTCGTTTGACCAGCAGACCGCGAACAAACACACATACAAACTAACAATAAAACACACTTCCTATAAGTGGCTGGTATGTGCTTTATGAAACTAAAGATTTCGCATCGCTTGCTACGCTCATCAAAAACCATCTGACTTTCATTTATAAATTAAGATACGTAACAAATCATTGATAAAACCTTATGGAGCTAAGAATAACAGGCAACAAGTCAATTTCTGTGATTCTTTCATCATTTCAGTCCGTGATTTGAGTAATTCCTTTCATCCCAGTTAGGATTGTAGGTACCTTGTAAAGCTTCGCGTCCTTATATGTCAAGATGGACGCTCCTCCTGCCCCGTGTCCCCTTTGGTTGTCGTGGTTGTCCACGAACACCAACGCATCGCCGTCGCTCAAAAGACCCCAGGCGGTGCCAAAGTTTTCCAAAAATTTGATCGGATTGTTGCCTCGGAAGGCGTTTCCCAGCTCAGCTCCATATCTGAATTCCGTGACGCGACCGAATCCAGTGTATTCGTCCTTGGAGACTGCTTCACCGCCTTTTGGAGCAGATTTCAAGAAATTGAAGATTGAGCATTGAATAAGTTGAAAATAAGGCAGGTTTTTGTAGGTGTGATTCGTACAAACGTACCGAGATCAATAACTTCTTGGAAGAAGAAAGGACGGGCACCGCCGGCGAACCCGAAATCCGTATTCAAGTTGCTGACGCTCTCGTACATCGCTTTCAAATCCGCGGGCCACATGTGCTTGGCAGCGTCAACTCTGTAAATTTAAGCCGGGGGTTCACGTCGATTCGTTGCTCAGACTCAGAGCAGATTCAGATTTAACCACGTGACACCGCGATTTTTCTTGCGAAACACGCGATGCCGGTGATATGTTCAAATATTTCACACTTCTATATCTATAGAACTTTTTTATTTACCGGAAACCTGCAACACCCAAGCCAACCAATTTGTTCATGAAATCTACGATCTTGCCTCGGACGTAGGTGGACCCTTGGTTCAGATCTTTCAGACCAACCAACTCGCAGTTCCTGATTTCATTCGGGTCGTTGTAGTTGTTAAGAGCGCAGGAGTCATGGAAGTCCCCGGGCCCGTAGGGCACTGCGGGGTACAGCTTGCCCGGCGCATCGAAAGTGCTGCCGCCGACGCCGACACCAGAAACGTCGCCTGTCATGTGATTTGGGACCACGTCCACGTAGATGCTGGAATCAAATATGAAAGTTAAGAGCTAGTATAATTAATGGTTCTTCGGTCTGCTATTCGTGATGCCCAAATGCATGTTTATCTACTTAAATAATGGGTCATCGCCAGCACATTATAGTTTCATGGATAGTGGCAGGCACAAAATGCAAGCTTTGCCATGTCGCCAAATTTAAAATTGTTCTTCACTGGGTTGAATGGTTCGTAACTTATAGGATTTGATCGTTTCAAATAATACATATTGTTCTGAACTTCATGACCGGGACCATAAGATTCCTACGTACCGGACGCCAACATTGTTGCATCTTCTGGTCATGTCGGCGAAGGCAGCCTCGTTGCCGGACCTGCTGATGATGTTGTAAGACACTGGCTGGTACCTTTCCCACCAAGGTCTGTTAGCGATCACCACGTTCTCGTGTACGGGCGACGTCTAAAAACGCAGTCAGTTCCATATTTTACCAGAACTTATTTAACTTAAAGAACTAGAACACCCAAATATTTTGAAAAATATTAAAAGAATTGCTTGAACGCAAGGGATCATATTATTTTACCTATATACAGGCAGACAACAAAAGAATGTCTTTAGGAAATATTTTTGCTTGCAAGAAATGAATCTAAACTGGAATTGAATGTGGCATCACATGACATAATACCCAAAAATGGATTTGAGTTCGTATTGTGGTCGTATCCAGATTTGCATGATCAATATAATATTGAATAAGTATACTTCACATGTACACAAATCATGATCACGGAGTTTGGATTTAAGGGATGTGGTTTGCAAAAGAAATGATAGAGATATACGAACCTGAACGCCAGCATAGCCCTTCGGAGCTAGGAAATCTTCGCATTCCTGTGCAATGTCCCCGAATTTCCACTCGAACAAGTGTACAATTCCACTCCTGCCAGCGACAATGTTGGGGTCTTTCTGGCCGTAGGCCGTTGCTGCCAAGAGGCAAACCACGATGAGACACCTCATTTTTCAAGTCGGCTTCATTATTTTATCAGCCAAACCTTTATATATGATAAACATAGGCAATGCCCTTCAAAAGTATATTTAATGATACGGTCTAATCTTTCTAGTATATTACATATAGCCAAGATATCAAACTGATTGAAGTGATATTCTATTTTAAATACCCCTTACGTAACCGCGTATTTTATGACTTTCTGATTTGTGGTACTTGATTCGGCAACTTATTGCGCAGGAGGGTTCCATTTCGATCCGAAATGGATTGAGAAAGGGCACGGTAGGGACTATTTTATGTATTCCAGAACCTTGTATTCCAGGCTTTGCCCGCCATGAGCGTGCAAAATCATAGATATTCATGCTAACCGTAAAGCCGGACACGAAAATGAGCGTGGGGGTCAAACGCTTGAGATTTTGGAACGTTAAATACTAACCCTCCGGCTGCTTTCGTCAGACCACAAGAGTTTCCTGCGGTGTTGCTTACAGGAAACATTCTAGACCAGTATTTGGTTGGGGATCACCCTCTTAAAGGAAGCGCCTTGTTCTAGCCTTGGAACCAAGGTCATCATGGATACATAGAGAAAAGGTGGCAGAGCCGTTCAAGTTTGCCTTCCATGTTTCATCTACACGCCGTCAATCAAATCACCTGCGGCGTTGATCCCACCGGATATCAGGGAGAAGTATATCAGGGAAAGTTGACGCAACGCATTCCGTGCTAAACGAACAGGTCAGAAAATATACCCTGTTGGCTGCATCAAGCTACAAAGGTGTAAGTGGAGATAAAAATCGAAATAAAACATCAAGGCTTTGCAGTGTGATGGGATTGTATTACGTGTTTTTACCGCGTTGGTACACAGGCATCGTGTATATATGTTATGACATCTGAATCTGCAAAAACGTCCGATAGCTTGGACAAAAAATATTTGCAAGAGAAGCCGGAGAAACTTTATTTTGAGTAATTCATAATAACTACGAGTTTAGAAACATTGCGTTCAGAAATAACAGTGTAATGAACATTTTAGCACAGGCTTAATTTACATATATAATTTAAATGTCCCTAAAATGTGTCCAAATTTGATGGCATTAACAGTCATTTGTTCTTATTACGTTTCTTCCTGTTATTTGAAAAATAATAATATCGTTTCGCAATACGAATCAATTTTTGCAAATCAGTCCAAATTTCCTATTTCCAATTTCCAGTTTTTAGTTAACAATGTAAATTTAATAAACCCCGCACTGAACGATCCCAAGGGTCATCATGACCCTGATCATCGTGGGATCAAGACGAATATAGCTTTTGTGCCTTCAGGCATTTGCGAGTGATTTGGGCTACCAACGAAACTGTTTTTTAACAGGGGTATCAATTTCCTTTTTTGGGGTGGAAAGAAGGCCCTGTTCCTTGGTCTCCCCTGGGGTCCGATTCGCGTACACCTACTTACCTTTAACTACCTCCGTGTTAACATTACCATTGCTATCCATATAGGTTCTGTAGCCTTCAACAATTCATGAAGGAGTGTGACAGACAAAAATAATTGTTCAAATTAGTCGACACAAAACCGTAGAAAACTAAGGACATTTCTAGAAGTGAAGGTATAATTACCTAAAGTCACCGCTCAATTTCGAATACCCTTTCGAAATGGTCGTCAATTAGACAGAATGAAGTCATCGAGTTTCAATGCGAATGGCGTTTAAGTTTTGACTAAGGGGTCGCGTAGGTATGAATGGATGCATAGGTGTAAGAGTCAGATACCTTGTGTGGATGAGAGAGCACTTACATGCACTAGTGAATAACAATAATCCGAGACTCCTGATCGGGAGCACGGAGCACTTCAACTTCGAAATAGGTCAATCATGGAAGAATTTGCTGTTACACTAGCTAATTTTTATGTCATTATTTCTTTGGTTCTTTCGCATCTCGTTCTTCAGTTCGTCGTTGGTTCATTCAGTTATTCATTATGTTATCCATTCATACAATTCATCAATCAAACATTCATTACTTTCTTTGACTTAGCAATTACTTTTTCTTCGGTCCATCAGTCCATCTTATTTGATCCTGGAGGTCTGATGGCCTGGGCCGCTGTAATAAGACACATGCAAGTTGTTGGGATTGCAATAAGAAATAAGAGTCATCAATAAGAAAAGTCCCAGATAGCAGCAAGCTCTGGCCGCGAGACCTCACGATGTATCGGGCAGGCAGCAGCGCATCATGTCGGCACTCAGAATCTAAAGTCGGTTCTACTCAGAGAAAACCTGTTTTACCCGGCTTGCCCCTCAAACATTTCATCCCAGCACGTAGCCAAAAGACCGAGGGTTCGGTGACGGTTCCAGGACTGACATGCGAATGGAAATTAGCTAACTAGGTTGAAGAATCTGACAACCGATGCCTAAACGACCTGTTATCGATAACTAAAAACACATCTTCTCTGGCTAGGACCGACTCAAAATGTAAGCTTTACCATTGCTATAAACTGTGAGCGACTCGATCCATCGCGTTTGCCGGAGATGATATGACAGCGTATACGCCAGCAGTCATCCGGCCTAGCGGGCAGGCCTGTGATCAATAAAACGAGAGAAACATTTTGATTGAAGGACGCTTTTGAAGTAAAGTAAAAATTCAAATCAAATTAGAAAGAAATGTATTTCTTAATAATAAATTGATTCACTCTACGAGATTCCTGGAAATCCCGGCCCACCTCCATCATTGATTGGGATGAGTCCCTTTGTTCCTCTGCAGAACGCTATCTGTTTATCGCCATTAGCCCACCAATCGTTAACAACAGATCCTGAGTGACATATAATTAGTAGAAGCTAACGTGCCACGAATGAAGAACGCGATTGTAAGGTATCGGAATCACTTACCGCCCACAAAATTTCGGAAAGCAACCATTTGGTAGCTTTGTCTTCCAATTTTCACAGATCCAGCCACTTCCACAAGTAAGTATATTCCGTCGAGTTGAATGTCTAGCTCAAGAATGTTGCTATTAGAGTCAGAAGGTGGTCCATCATCTATATGCATTTGGAAGTTGTAGTCGACATTACTCTTGGAAGACCGTACTGCCAAGCAATCATACATGCAATATCCTTCTGCAAGTGAAATCGAAATGGCATTACATTTACAATAAAAAAATACGAAGCTTATGTCATAAAATACGTCGAAAACCTCGCATTCTTCTCACTTTATAGTTTTGGGTCTCGGCAAGTGAGCGCAGCTGAATCCCCTTGTTGGTTGTAGTGATTGTCGATGAATACCAAAGAGTCGCCGCTCTATAACCTGACCAATTCTTCCCCAAAATTGTGCAAATACTTGATTGGCTTATTTCCGCGGAATGCGTATTAGTGCTCTACGCCACATCAGAATTCTGCCACTCAGCCGAAATCGCTGTTTCCATATTTAGAAACACCCTTCCCAGTTCCCATCTGAAACAATGCATACTATTGCATTCATTTAATTCGCATTGTCATTGATTGAATATCTAGAATAATTGCATACTTGATTCATGATTTGTCAAGCATTTTCAGAGGTCAATTACTTCAAAATAAAACAAAGGGAGTGCTCAAAACGGGAATCCGAAATCGGTGTTCAAGGTTTTTACGCAGTCGATAATGGGGTTTAGATCTCCAGGCCACATGTGTAGCGCCACGACCACTGAACCACGTCAATTTGTCATGCAAATAGATGTACACACACACCCACACCCACACCCTCACACCCTCACACACTCACTAACACACAAGGACACACGTTTCTTTCCTTCATGACTGTTTGAAACGAGTTATATTATTGATTCATATCGTGCATTGCTGTTCCGCCGAGAGGAAACGCCAAGGGAGCAGGGACTAGGGACTTGGGAATATGGACTACCGTCACCGCTTGAAATTGTCCCGTCGTTTATGTATACATTACATACCACATTAAAGTACATACAACATGCAATACAACTCGAATACGGGAATTTACCTGAAACCAGCCACCCTTAGTCAACCAGCTTGCCGAAGAGTGCAATCACTTTTGGTCGACGTAAGCAGATGCTGGGTCCAAATCTTTCTTACCGCAGGAGCGTACCATTCAGAATTATTGTAATCAAACATTTTGAAGCTCGCATGGAAATCGTTTGGTCCATAGGGTACAGCCGGGTAGAGCTTTGCGTCCGGCTCATAAGGATTTCCGCCAATTCCTAGTGGTACATTATTCGACGTTGTCATAATATTATACGGTTCTGTACAATGACCACATAAATACTGTTAAAACAAAAACAAGGTCAGTCATGATATTCATTATAATCCTAGATATTTTGATGAAATAAGGTAGTGGTTATGATTTGAGTTTCATGTAGTTTTTGGTCACGGCTTGTTTATTAGTATGCAGCGAGAGGGTAAGGTTTACCACACCCCCACATCATTACATCTCTACACTGTGTCTTTGAGCTGTTGGCAAGCCTTGCGAACACCCTGTATGCCACTGGCTCTAGCGCAAGTCGCAACCACCAACTACCAAGGGTGCTCACTCCACTACTGTGAGCTAGCGAACCAACGACGTCTTCAAAAGAGTAAAATAACATGTTGAAATTAAAAACTAGACCTGCGAGCACGTTTCCCGCACAGGGTTGGATGTGTGATGATGTGACTGGTTCGTCGGGAGTGGATTCACGAGACCTAACGATCGAACTCTAATCGACATGCTGGAAAATGGGAACTATGATTTTAGAAGTCGTAATGGACAAGAATTAGAACAAACGAAGCCAGATAATTAAATGAGTTTGTGAACTATTTAAACTGAGTAGCTGGTTTTGTGAATTTCCAGTTAATAGAAGTGAATGTATGTATACTAGCGTTGAATTGAGAGTCTAGATACTTAGTTCAACTGGCAGAAGGCAAAATTATTATCATATTAAACCATTGCAGAAGTTGCCGCAAATCTACGAATAAACATATTTTGAAATTAAACATCAAGATTTTTTTAGCAGTATTATTCACAACGCTGGAAAAGTATTGGTTCTTTTCCTCCCAAAGGGGTATGAGACCCAACGATAAATAAACAAATCTCTTTGTACTTTTGCAAACACCGATTCTATACCTACCTATCCTAGACCAAACAGAGGTAGGCATACACTTTGCGCGTTGAGAATCGACATTACCTGCACTCGTGCAAAACCATTTCCCGACAAACGTCTCGCATTCCGAGGCAATGTCACTGAAGTTCCATTCCACATGAGCTGGACTAAAGTACTTCTCTGCGCCACGTGCGGGTTTTTCTGACAGGATACCACGCCGAGAATGACGCACAACTGAGAAAAAGAAAACTACCTTCGTCTTGCTGCAAAGAGAAGAAATTATCAATAAACATGTTTCCACGTTGAGAAGGTAGTAGTGCCCTGACATAATCCGTATTATTCCACCAGGAACGTGGATTAATGGCTAACTATGGATATATTTGTTAATTGGTTCATAGATCGCTTTCTTACGCGTACTGCTGATCATATCTGATTCGCATTCATTATTTTTTTTGGCCAAGCGCTATTTTCATGCAATTAATATATCTTATTGCGTCAAATCAGAGGTGCACAATTTTCCAGAAAATATAAGTCGAAATTATCATGCCAGGTTTTAGCAAAACGGTGTCACTGTCATCACCACATTCTTTTATTGGCGATTGAAAATGTCATAACAAGTTGTAATAGTTATATAAAAATTATACTAACCTTCAATTCCAGCAATCTTTTGATGTGATTCATTATCACATACTAGAAATGATAAGATATTGCATCGATGAAAAAACTTGTTTATCGCAAACTGATTAAACTTATAATATGCAACTTTTTTTCACGCAGTGCACGGGTTCAGACTACTTTTCTCAATTTTGAACTGATCTTCATCAAGCATTTTAAACACTCTGGAAAAACAGCGTGATATTGTGAATACTTCTAAAGTTTATCTCAGCTTCTTCCTTATGTTTGAAATGCTTGTTGAAAACTTTCTATCCCCACCTGCGTTTTGCAAATGTTTATTTTGCGTTTGTATACAGACAACACTGATCACAGTGCCTCATTCACATATCTCTGGCTTGTGATAAAGAACGGAAAGTTATTTGTAAACCGAACAAGGCTATTCCCACCTTAGGTTACACTGAATGACAACACCTCTCGTTTTGATATTGCTTGGGAGATTTTCTTTTGCCTCCTCTTCCTTTTCACCTTGAATAACCATATTTCTTGTGAGTGAAGAAAAAAAGCAGCAGCACCCATTGTGGCTGGCTTACTTGAACGCTCCTCTTTCGTTTGCATTTCAAACTATACAAGTCTTTTCCTACCCGTGCGCATATCGTCACATTACGGGATGGTCACATTACGGATGAAATGATTATTATTTTAGTGGTATGTTGTTAAAAATGAAACGTACTTTGTCTAGACCTATCATACTTTTCTATTTTAAAATATTTGGACTAATAGGTACTATTATTTTATGTATAGTGTTCAGAACATATATCATATTATAAATAAATGAAAATTAATAAATAAAAATATGAAAATGCTGGCATCACACCCCCATGCGGTTCAAAAAGTCGATACATGGTTTGGTGATTTTGTCACGATTTCCTCTTTGTGGAGAGATTTTCATATCCTTATTTTCCAAGATGCATGCTGCTCTTTAGATTCGTTAAAAGTGTTATTCCGTAACTAGTTTTGAGTTAGTGCAGAGATAGGAAGGTCATGGGACAAGGAAGCACATTTATTTGTTCTGAGGGTTGCGTTCAGGCGCAACATTCTTTGTATGGTCCTAATATCAGGAAAATGCTTTATTATAAGAAAATTGCAATTTATCAGTATCCAATGTTATCTTTCTTTGCTGAAGACAAACATTTGACATTTGACATTTTCGGTACTTGAGCTAAATTTTTGTCTTGATCAGATCCTCTCACAGTCGAAGGTTTCCCGTTTATTTTGCACCAGGCCCTCTGATGTTGCGAGTCTTTGACTGAAAGAAACAAATATGAAAATTAATCGTTGACCAAAAATTTTTGATACGGTTGCAGTTATCCTGCTTATCTGCCTGGCTTTGTTCATCGGTGTCTTACGTTAGCATGAATAGCAAGTACACCGTCAAATTCTCCGCTCAGGATCGAAATGCTAGCCCGACCATCGCTGCCAACTGTGACGGATTTCCCAGTGCAAGAACTGCCCGACTTCGCCCCAGAGATGATATCACAGTAGGTGCCCGCGGGTAGGCAGGTCTGAAATCACACATGCCCAAGTTCACTCCACGCACAGTTTAAGTATTCTGTAATATCATCAATATTTCATCCAAATAATCATTTAGATGTTAAACAGGTAGGAATCGAGTACTTACCTGGAGTGTCTGGCTGAAATCACCATTGCCGTCGTTGAAAGCGATGAATCCCTTGCCACCTCTGCAGTATGCGATCTGCTTGTCACCGTTATCCCACCAGTCGTTCACGCCAGTGCCTTGATAAGATTCATGAAGAAAAAGTGATCGATTCAATTTTACTTGAGATATAAAGCTTTAATGCCAGTGACTTTTGATCCAGAGCTCAATAATCGGACTTATTTGTTTACAAATAGGGGTAGAACAGAATATATTTACCTTCGACAACATTTCTGAACTCGACCATTTGGAAGATTTGCCTCCAGCGGTGCTCGCACACCCAGCCGTTGCCGCAAGTGCCATCTGGCTGAATGTTGGGGCCGAGGGTGTTGCCGTTGCCGTCAGCAGGGGGTCCTGCGTCCGTGTCGGTGAACGCAAAGCTGGACATCACTCGTGGGTAGCCGTGCGGCCAAGACAACATGTACGCGACAGCCATCTGCAAATAAAATATCGCTAATTATTCGCATTTGTTTTTCGATTGTTTGTGGCACGTTGAAAGGCGAAAGTAGTGGAAGTAATAGTACCTTGTAAAGCTTCGCGTCCTTATATGTCAAGATGGACGCTCCTCCTGCCCCGTGTCCCCTTTGGTTGTCGTGGTTGTCAATGAACACCAACGCATCGCCGTCGCTCAAAAGACCCCAGGCGGTGCCAAAGTTTGTCAAATATTTGATCGGGTTGTTGCCTCGGAATGCATTTCCTAGCTCAGCTCCATATTTGAATTCTGTGACGCGCCCGAATCCAGTGTATTCGTTCTTGGAGATTGCTTCACCGCCTGCAACCACAGATATAAAAAAGTTAATAAAAATGAATGTGGGTTGAAACACTGCTCGATATTTAAACGTAACTCACCGAGATCAATTACTTCTTGGAAGAAGAAGGGCCGAGAACCTTCAGAGAATCCGTGGCCGGTATTCAAGTTGTTGACGCTCTCATAGATCGCTTTCAAATCCGCGGGCCACATGTGTTTGGCAGCGTCAACGCTGCGAGCAGAAAAAAACGGTTGGCAATAAAACCAGTGGCTTCTGTTAATGAACTCGTAACTCGCTCGTCGCTGCGATGTGCTGTTGCATCTATTGTTGTCGAGAGTAATCGCTGTGTAGGCTCGATGGTGCACTATCTCGCAGTATTGTACCAAACGCTGACGATATGGCGAGAATACGAATGTGCACAATTATAATGTCATGTTGGAACGATGATTGCTTTTGAATTCACAAACCGCATATAACTTATGAATTGCGTTCTATGATAGTATGATACCATCATGGGTGTGAGTGTTACAACAATCCTGTTAATACAATTTACAGTAACAGGGATGAAACGTATTGCAAGTGCAATAACGAGGTAGTTCGACATGACATTGATATCGAATAAAACTTGTGTTTACCGGAAGCCAGCCACACCCAAGCCAACCAATTTGTTGAGGAACTCTACGATCTTGCCTCTGACGTAGGTGGACCCTTGGTTCAGATCTTTCAGACCAACCAGCTCGCAGTTCCTGATTTCATTCGGGTCGTTGTAGTTGTTGAGAGCGCAAGAGGCATGGAAGTCCCCGGGCCCGTAGGGCACTGCGGGGTACAGCTTGCCCGACGCATCGAAAGAGCTGCCGCCGACGCCGCTCCCAGAGACGTCGCCTGTCATGTGATTTGGGACCACGTCCACGTAGATGCTGGAATCAAATCATAAACAATTTCAAACTTGCTTAATTGTGAAATGCGACTATATGGCTTGTTAAAAAAGTTGTGGGAAAGTGATTATAATTTAAAGTTTCAGATCTAGACGGAATTGTTTATTTATAGATCTGTTTTCAAACGAGAAAACTTATATATTGAAATAAAAAAATGTGAGAGTGAGAGAATGCTACAATCTATTCATAATAAATCTTAAAGTAATTGTAATAGTCTAGTAAAATTCAAAATTTGTTGTTTTTGATCGCATTTCGATTAGATATTCATATATATCATTTTGGATTTGGACATAATACATCATTCTCTCCAGCAGCGAAATATTAGTGCCTATCTCATCCAGCGATCCGAGGACGAAAACGAAGCATCTTATCTTGCGGCACAAGTTCGGACACACGCTATTTCATGACGGCTGCATCCCTTTCGCAGAGTCCACTGGGAAGACCCTGTATATATACCCATGTAAGATCTGCTATCTGTGACAACTACATTTCTCTTTATAAAATATACATCCTGCGGGGAATGAGCAACTTGAATCTTAGCCGTATACCAAATTATAGTTTGCGGTTTAACCAATTTCACAGGGGTTTGTGAATTTCCGCAAGTCTTACCGGACGCCAACATTGTTGCATCTTCTGGTCATGTCGGCGAAGGCAGCCTCGTCCCCGGACCTGCTGATGATGTTGTAAGACACTGGCTGGTACCTTTCCCACCAAGGTCTGTTAGCGATCACCACGTTCTCCTGTACGGGCGACGTCTAAAAACGCAGTCAATTCATTTTTTTACTATACATATGCGCAGAGATTTGGAAAATAATATTAAAAGAAAGATGCATTGTTTGAACGCAATGGCTCATTTTATTTTGTCCATGACTGTTTGCTTTTTTGTTCAATTCTCGCGAAGTAACTTTATTACAGCTTTTGGATCTAATCCAGATGTTACGGAAAACGGGGTTACTCATGGGTGAAGGAATCTCGAAAGTTCCAATGATCATTTTTTGCCGTCAGCGACTTACCAATTTATTACGCTCCTATTGATACAAAAATTAAAATATTTACCTATAGACAGCGACAATTTTCTTTGAAAAATCAAGAAGCAACTCAAAAAACAAACCTGAACTCCAGCAAATCCCTTTGGCGCAAGAAAATCTTCGCATTCCTTCGCAATATCACTGAATTTCCATTCAAAAAGATGAACGATGCCGCTTCTTCCAGCAACAATATTTGGGTCTTTTTGGCCATGGGCCGTCGCTGCCAGAAGGGCAAGCACGATAAGGTACCGCATTGTCTCACTGTTTCCCACAGCTTCCTTCGCAGACTGTTCACACTCACGAAAAGCCACTGCAGCTGCCACCTCCCGAATCACCTTTTATAGAGCGTACCTTCGCTAAGGGAGGAGTGTTTGCTTGAATGACCTTAAAGTAAACCCAACGCAATAATCACGTGCCAAGTGTTTGATATCTCCATCTTTCGAAAAGAATGCTGAAAAGTTACTATAAGGAGAGCTGTTTCAACAATATGATAGCAAAGCCGTCATTTTTTTAAGGTGTATGATACCGACTGACAGAATACCATTATGCAGTGCTTAATTAATGAGATAACTGTTCTGTTCGAATTTCCGTTGGACGCCAAAATGTAAAACATCCTGGGGATTGGATAGGATGATGCACGAAACACTAAACAAAATATCAAAATATTATGAAAGTGAAATTTTATAATGCTGGCATTCGGCAGACCGACGTGCACAGCTCGAGGGATGCAACTCCACTACCTGTATACAATCCCAAGACAGAGGTGGGCTTCTTTCTGTCCCCTGACCTTGAAAGAGGGGCGCAGAGAAAGTGTCGCCTGTTGGCTAGTAAACAGATTGACAAATGAATTGGAGGGTGGAGGTGTACAGTCTACGCTAAAAGTTGAAAGTCACTATCCTGCTAGAACGAATGCTTTGCTGTGATCTCTCACTTACACGGTAAGTGTTATTGGCAATTGATATTGATGCAGATATGTAACATGTAATAATAAAGTATATAACATATAAATCTAATAATGATAGAGATAAATGATATGTTACAAACAGTTCACAGCCGTAATTGCCATTTCAAATTTAAACCGTTATTTTCTTTCTGGAAGCGTGATTTTTTCGCTATCCACAGTATATTTAGCTATCGACAATCAGATTCGGTGTTATAATATGCAAACTTATAGCCATGAATAAGATATGCGATAATGAAGCAGTTCGTCACTTTCATCACCTTTCGTCATATACATCATAATATTTCATGATAAGATTTTATTCATGTGATGTCCAAGATTATCGATCATCTCAGCGCATGCAAGTGATATATCATTGACCTTTGTCAATGGTTTTCGATGCTTTACATCACGGGATGGAATGTTAGTCAAAACGTGTGATTAATAACAGAGATAAACGTGTGTATGTATTGTAAATATTATCATTCGAATGAGCCTACTTTTTACCGTAATTGTACTTCCCTGATATTTTTCATGGCAAATTCGCGCTGTGGCATCCCGTGAGAGCATGCAATTTATGGTCCATCTCGATTACCTACTTTCTTTTTTAATCCGGATAGGGCGCGCACCAAATTCGACTAATAATTACAGTCTATGGGGCTCGTACCATCGCAACTGTGCAATGCGTTTGATCTCAAACGGAAGATAATATAATTAAAATCACATTGCTTGATACTGAACTCAATTTTAGAATTTAGGCGAGGATGAATCAAGGAGAGCCTCGCCATCAAGGAGATTTATTAATATGGAATCTGATTTGATTTTTTTAACTCATATTTTTTTTACCTATATATGCTCAGCTGAATGCAGAATTCGTCTCTGTTTTTTTTTAAATTGCTCAAACTAGCCAAGTTTCGAGCTGAATCAACAAATTTCTTATCCGAAGTAAACGCTTGCCATTCCCCTTCATGTATAAGATAAACTTAGTCGGAAAAAATGTTCTGAAAAGATAATATTATGTTTCAAGCCTATTCTACATCTACATGCGTATTAGCATAGCTCCTGCTTGTCTGCTTGCGTGAGGAGGAGGGTGATAGGCCTGACTTCAAGGAAGGACCAAAGGGCGCAGACGCGCTCTTTGCTTGCTGCATCTATTTGTCGTGTCCCATTCGTCACTGAATAAACAGTAACGGCACACTCCACTATCCAGCACCATTTAATCAGGAGGAAGCCGAGCACAATAAGTAAGACTGTATAAAATTCGCAGTGGCCCAGGACCGACCTAATATTCTACTCGTATTCTTCGAGTTCGAGCGTCAAGGGTAAAAGGGTTCTCCGTTATTCGACCCATTGTCCTGACAGAAACCACGTCACGACACCGCCGCTCAACGCGACGATTCCCCATGATTTATTACCTGTTTTTATCGAGATATGATTATTCAAAGACATAATTGAATCCCTGTGTCCGGCCAACGTCCTCGCCCCCTCCCCCCACGCAACTGCAGCGTCGAAGCCATTCAAAACCGCATACATTTCAATGCATCGCAATAAAGATAATTTATTTCCAATGACATCCTGGCTAGCGTTTGTCCGAGCATGTCCGATCCACGGCTCCACGGAGGCGCCGTCGGCCCGCGGCTCCTGCCGAGGGCTGTGATGCGTCGCGACGCCGACGCCGACGCCGATCCCGACGCCGACGCCGACGCCGAGGCCTGTTCGTGTGCGACTGCACCAGCATTCATGTCCAGAGCCGATAATTTATCGTTATCCTAGTATAGAATTATCCGTCCCCAATTCGGATTCGGTGTGGAGACGCGCTTGCCCAACACGATTGCTGATGGAGTGGAGAGTGCAGGAGCGTGCAGGAGCGTGCAGGAGTGTGCAGGAGCGTGCAGGAGCGTGCAGGAGCGTGCAGGAGTGTGCAGGAGCGTGCAGGAGCGTGCAGGAGCGTGCAGGAGTGTGCAGGAGCGTGCAGGAGAGTGAAGGAGCGTGCAGGAGCGTGCAGGAGCGTGCAGGAGCGTGCAGGAGTGTGCAGGAGCGTGCAGGAGCGTGCAGGAGTGTGCAGGAGTGTGCAGGAGTGTGCAGGAGTGTGCAGGAGCGTTTAGGAGCGTGAAGGAGCGTGCAGGAGTGTGCAGGAGTGTGCAGGAGTGTGCAGGAGCGTGCAGGAGCGTGCAGGAGCGTAAAAGAGTGTAGGAGGAGCGTGCAGGAGCGTGAAGGAGCGTGCAGGAGTGTGCAGGAGCGTGCAGGAGCGTGAAGGAGCGTGCAGGAGTGTGCATGAGCGTGCAGGAGTGTGGAGGAGTGTGCAGGAGTGTGCAGGAGCGTGCAGGAGCGTGCAGGAGCGTGCAGGAGCGTGCAGGAGCGTGCAGGAGCGTGCAAGAGCGTACATGAGCGTGCAGGAGCGTGCAGGAGCTTGCAGGAGCCTGCAGGAGCGTGCAGGAGCATGCAGGAGCGTGCAGGAGTGTGCAGGAGCGTGCAGGAGTGTGCAGGAGCGTGCAGGAGTGTGCAAGAGTGTGCAGGAGCGTGCAGGAGCGTGCAGGAGCTTGCAGGAGCGTGCAGAGAGTGCGGGAGCCGACTGGAGACGACAGGACCTGACAGGGAGGAGCGGTTCAACAAATCGGAACCAACTTCAATCCGCGGCAATTCCTATGGCTCAGGCTGGAGTGTCCGTCGCGGTCTTGCTTTATGTTGTGTACCTACCTTCACTGTGTGGAGCGTCGTCTATTGATCTGGTGTGACCGGTGAGAGTTACTAACAGACGGATCCAACTTACAGAATGTCCCCAAACCAACCAGACATTAATTATTGCTACGCATAGCAGTCCCTACTCCCTAGTTGAAATGAATGTGGAACGATACTTACTTCTTGAGGGACGAATTAAAAAAGAAGCCGATTTTATGTGTTTAAAAAACTCTCAAACCAATTTAAAGCACCGAGTTTTCTTCATTAAGGCGGATAGGGGCCGTTACTTGGGGTTTTCGCTTTTCGGAAGTTGACTTTCGGAAGTTGAAGCCTATGATCTCCTCTCACTCTTTCCCGACTCGTTCTAGCGCTGTTCTAATTTCTAGCCGTCCCAGTAATCGCATGAAAAGTTTTTATACATGGTTGAGGAGTGAACCGAGCTAGATATCTCTAAAGACAAAAGTAATTAGCATCAGCTAGCTGTTTGACATTGCTTGGCGTAAACAAAATTTCATTTATCTGTTCTGATTATCTGGCAAAATTGGAGCAGTCTCATCCTGTGCCCTCGCCCGATTTCTTGACCCACTATTCGCCCACGGCCGTTAGCAAATCCATGTCCACGTAATATGCAAACAGAGAACCCAAAAGCAACAGCGCTATTAAATCAAACAGCAGAGCCCCGTAAACGGTGTGTCAAGAACGTAAGCTTCCTGGGCCCGGTGTGGTGCATTGTCGTCTTCAAGTCTCAAAGTCCCCCTATCCCTAAACCCATTCTTATGTCGTCTGCAAACGGTTCCTATATTTCTCGCCGACTTGAGTAAAGTTTTAACATCTTGGGGCGGCCGTCGATCGCGAATGGTTGGCCAAGCCTTATGAGCCATCCATCTGCTCTCTTAATAGCTTTTCCAAGCATTTCAGTTTTATTATTTCGATCCAAATGGGCTGGCCATGTTTATATTGATACAGATTATAGGCGCTAAAGCCAAATGCAATCGCTGGTACACGCACTGCTACGCACCGTGGGTAAGTGCTCGGCAGTCGGCACGGGTACTATCTTTAGTAGCACTGAGAGTATAGCGCCAGTACCGGGCTTTGACATACAGCCGTGTCAGCTGTAGGCTAATGTACTACTTGACTCCATAGCTAGTGTAGTCGATTTATTTACATGTTTTAGTCCACTGGTGTGCCACTGCTTTATTGGATTAAAATCTCCATAATGTTGGTTTGCTCAGGAAGTGCGCCCCAATGTGGCCGGGCCTTCAAAGCGTGCGTAAAGGCATATAGTCTATAGGCAGCAGGCAGCAGGCAATGGCAGTGTAAGCAAAGAGGCATTTCCCGAAGAGCTACGTAGTTCTATACTGCTCTGTACTAACAGTGGCATGTGTATAATAATGCATCTTCTCTTGTTGCTAGGTAAGTCGGGATATCTCTCAGTTATCTCTTTCATCTCTGCAGTCGAGTTGTGGTTTCGTCCTTCCACGTGCAATCTGGTAAAATATCATTTATTATACATTTCGTTTAAATTCAATGTTCCCGAGCAAGCAACAAAACTGACACTCCGGAGTTTTCTCCAGACTACACTCGAGCACAGTGACGGTTGAAACATGTCGTATAAAATACAAGAAAAAAATAAAATGGCAAATAAAATCTGAAAGCGTAGTACTAAACTGGAATGTTGCTCACAGTGTGTTACCTTTAAAATTGAGACGAGCAGCGCCACGATGTGAAATATGCTGAGCAAGCAAGGATATGTGTTTCATTGGACCTTGTTGTGACGAGCGCTCCGAAGCAATGCGAGAGCACACCACAGATTTGCCCCGAAATTCACACGAAATGTTGTATTCGTCTGTTCAGACCTGTCACCCTCCGTGGGGAAGGTGGGAAGGGGGAGGAAGAGATCCCCTTATAGTGGCCATGCCCATGTTATATTGTATCGATGGCACAGAAACATTCGCGTAGTGTAGTAAGAGTCGCGAGATATCAAAGCAAGTTGAGTTGACGAGCTGCTTTTCCCACCCCACTCATTCTTTGTGCATCACGTGCTGCCCAGTGAAATGTCACTGCGTGTCTGTGCCTGTGCCTGCGCTAATGCAGCTTAGAATCAAATTAAATTCTTCTTTTTATGATTAAAATACGGGGAAATATTTCAGTTCTGTAATGCGTGTCTTGGATGAACGAATTTCGTTGATCGTTGGTTCTGTGTGATTTTTTTAAAACTCGCACTGAAGCATCTTTGAAATTGTTCTGGAATACATACAAATTTGACGCTCTGCTATATTTTATTTCGTACAATATCCGTAGATATCTCTTGCAAATAATTTAATCAAAATGATATCGATTCGATAAAGAAATATAACATAAATCACTGCGCATTTATGGACCCACAATATGTAAGTAAAGGAAAAAGTATTTGTCAACTTGGTACTTCTGCAAGGATCTATGCATCTTTCGCGAGTGAGCACTAGCTATCTTCAGACTCCCTCTGTTAACATACGTCCTGATTAAGGCTGGTAGTATACACTGATCTAGTTTGCGTATCGTATCAAGTGGTGTCGTAGCCGTCGCCGGCAAGGGCAGAGCCTTCCAGATCTACTCTAGTTTGTCTTCTTTATGACCTGCCCTCTAAAGTGCTTCATTCTTCTTTTTACGATCTTTCGCGATATCCTGACTTAACTCCACTTGGTACATGCTATAAAATTGGCTCCACATAAATCTGTTTCTACTTCTGCATATATGGGTTCTAGTCTTTCTCTTGTTATCTCGTGTTTGCTGCTTGTATGGATCCAACTTGTGTTGGAATATTTTGTATTGCTATACCAGAACAAATCAATAATTCCATATTTTCAGTTCAATCACTAGTCGAAGGAATTATTTTATTTCTTCCCTTTTTTTAGCGACATTTATAAAGTAGAAGGTAAAAAGTAAAAACATAATTGTGCGCAAGTTATCTCTATGTGTAAGTATAGTAAAGATTTTAAATGACTGCATGTGAACTATAACAAGACATTATTTAAAAAAATGTCTTACGGCTCCGTAGGTAATTGATAGCGGCGCCAATACTGAAATGGGCTGTATACGCATATAAAAAATCTGTCGTCCATGATACAGCACAATATGTGCTCAAAAACAGATTCTTTCCAAAATAGCGTACTACACCAGCAAAACAAACGAGCTCTGCTGAAGGTTTTCGCTTGCCTAATAATTTCCTTTTCTCTCCTCACGGAAAGCCATATTAAATAGAAATATTGCTCGAGAATATTACATATAATATACCTACATGACGCGATATTTACGCATCGAAAATTCGCTGAAGGATTATTCAATTTTCTCAGAAAGAAAAATTGCATTCCAATCAAATTCACCGCATTGACAGCAGCGACGAGAAAGAACCGAAAATTCTCGATCAAAATTCGAGCTTATAATAACTATATGGCTGTAGATATGGGTGGCAAACTGCGTAAACACATTTTACTAGCAGGATGAAAAGTTATATAAGTCATCCATGAAAATTTCCCATATTACTTTTTTAGAACAATGCTTTTCCTATTCGTGAAGATTCGGGAATCCCTTGAACATAGATTAAAATCTGCATAAAACATGGGAACAAAGATGGATGCATCACTTTATTCACTAGAAAAGTAAAGCACCAAGGCCTCAACTGTGCCCCCCCAATCCCCCCCCCCCCATTTCCGACCATGTACACAAGCAGCATTCAAGCATGGTTCAAGTTTTTCCCAAAGAATGCATTTGCCTTATACGTCAGCTTGCTGTATTGTACATCTTTATTAAGATCCAAGTATATATTCATGATCTCAAAGGTCTCATATTAAGTACAATTTATTATATTCGCATTCTTTTTCTCTTTATCATTTTATTCAGCCATTTATGTATACGCTTCTGTGTCGTAAAGTATACGGGGAAATTTGCATTTATTTTGCTCCTATTAAACTACCTTCCCACGCTGCATCGCTTGATTTTGAATGAGACACGTTATACAGAAAAGCTAACAAAAATATTTAATTTTTGCTGTGCTCATTTTGAAACAAATTAAATCGTTTTTTGGTTACATAATATCGACACCGGTCGACTCATGTTTAAACGATCACACAAAATATCATCAATTGACGGCCCCCAGTCGAAGTTGCACTTGCTAGATATTGGTTCGATAATAATGTAAAATATAATATTTCATACACAACGAATGATTTCATCGGCGATGTCGAATAACTAAAACCATCCAATTAAAACATTTTTTCAGGCGAAAACAAATTTTATTGCGATATTCCGAACTTTCGCACAAAACACAGACGTTTCCATGGCAATGGAAGTCCAGCGAGGACAAATGTTATAATTTTATTCAACGAATATATTTATATATATTTTTTCAATTCTAAGCCACGGGGGTTTGTTGTGTTACTGAATGTTTGCTTTAGCTGTGACTCTTCGTGTATAAAATCACTTCAATCATTCGCTTGCGTAGCTGCTCTGCGCTCTTTTCTGCAGTGCCTACCTACTATCAGCTATTTACGCCCCAGTAGAACCATCCTAAGGCAAAGCGTTCCATCAAATGGCACCTCCGCTGCCACCGCCACTTTACAGTTTACCTGCAACACTCCTATCTCTTGTTTTATTGCTTTAATTAGACAACTTGTTACGCACCAAGCGAGGGCACACGTATTTAGATTAAACATCACTAGAGTAGAATCACAGTAACATACAATCCTTTAAAGCACATGATTACGAGATGTAACCCGCCCACCTAGTACGGCATAATATGTGAGCGTGAGTCGTAACCTATACCCGTGTCTGTGATATCAGGTATGTGTATGACATTCCTGGCATCCTCATGTGGCTTATTAAATTTAACTTTATATAGCTGACGTACCCAATAAACTAACTGGTAACTGGAACGAAGTTGTTTCGAAAAATAATCCTTTGAATGCTATGATGTCAATATTTCCATATAAAATTAATTTTTCATGTATGGCAGCAGAAATGCCACAGCAGTTTACATGTATTTGATATCATCTGGTTGGACTTTTAAATTGTCATTCTACCCTCGTAGGTGAGGAGCAACTTCGCGGGGACATTCCATTCATTATTTTGCACCCCCGCAAAAATTCTAATTAATCACCTCCCATTTGCGCGGCGGGTGACAAAAGAATTGTATAATTTGTATTAAGGTCCGGCGTGTCCGAACACAGTAGTACTGTCGTATTATCATCCCTAGGAATGCTTTGTTTTGTTCGTGATTTTTCTATGGCCAACGCATTTTATGGTTTTTGATAATGAATAAATATTTGAAAATGTGTATTGTCCAGATAGAGAATATCTACAGGAATGCGCATCCCCACAGGACGCCGAACAAAAACATTTCGCTAGAATTTTGAAATCAGTATAAATTCCCGATATTGTGGTGGAGCAGTGTGGATTTGGGTGCGATTTTCTAATGCTTAATTAAATGCGATTATGCATAGTTTTCAGTAAAATGAACACTAAGCACTGCAGCCGTATTTCGAAAGAAATTTAAAATAATCATCTAAAGAACATCTCCTCTCTATGGAATACAATAAGATTCGCCTTTTTTACAGACACATTTTTTTTATGTTTGTTATTTTTTTATGAACACGAAAAACAAATTAGTATCCTTATGGGTTTTTAATAGTTTTGGAAAAAAACTCTAGGTAGGTATGTACATACCTCGCATAGCAAGCCCTGCTGATGCATTTTGTCCATAAATTTCGCCCCGCGTTGACTGCCGTAAATTAAACGACACCATTATTCCACCATTTACCATTATCTAGCCAATTATTGTGCATTATATCACTGATCGACTATGACTTATTTCTAGTCATCGGACAGCATGATTTGTATGCTTCGACTTTTACCAAATTGGATTCCATTGTTCAATAACGTTCTTAATTGATTGACGGCTTGATTGAAACAGTACAAGTTAGCATTTAAAAATTGATTGCCAATGTCTGGTCTATCAATGTAAATTCTGTATTCATGACAAATTTGAATAATGGCCTGAAAAAAGTTTGGTGACGTCAGTGCGATCTACATAATGCATACACAATTGCATACTTGTAGGAAAACCCGTCTTGGTTGCATGTATGGGCGCGTTTATTACCATGCGTCCTCAATGTGACCCGGTTTTCACTCACATGCAGGAAAAATGAAGATCGTTGTTCGATTCCACCAATCTAGACGTCACTTAAATATAGACGCTCAACAAGAGTTACATGGGTTCAATCAATATTTGGGTAAATGCTTTATAAAATGGCATATAAAAATAGAACCACTCGACATGTATATGACGTTTCAGTGTAACAGATTAGTCTTCCATACCGACCTAATAGAAATAGGGAAGTCAGGGACACCCCTTGGCTGTGTTTCCATAAAAAAAAAACCCCTACTTTTGTCTTATGATTGACGTTATATAGAATTCGTGGGAAGTTCAGAATTATCACAGAACTAACAGCGAGAAGATATAAAATATGGAGCCAATTCGTCGTCTTTCGCTTCAGTGCAACCTATGCATTATGTTACTGAACCATAATAAGTATGCAGATTCTTTTTTTTTTCATTCATCTTGAGATACCGCACAATGTTACACTTAATTTGACGTGGAGCGACTTGAGCAAGAGTAACTCGAAAAATCGCTTTATGGATGGGGGTTACGCATGAGGGGTGCACATTGCACACCCTCTTTACTTCCCTAGACGGTGTTATGTGGAGACAGTGAAGTATTGCTTCCATTTTCCTCGCCAAGGGCTTACCTTGTTTCGCTTTTTGGCTACAAAAACCTCTCCTGCCCATGGTATAGAAAGTAAAGCTGAAGTTACTCTAGCCAAACTTGGGCACACAGACAGCTTTCTTGCTTTATCACTTCCTGCTAGCATCTGAAACAGATCTGTTCTCATCACGACTTGTTCTCGAATTTACGACTAAGATAAGCTTAAAAGCAACAATTGGTGTAAAGCACAATTTTCTTGATTTTTAAGCATGATGTCAACGTATAAAGTAGCGTATCAAATTTTTAATATATAAATCGACGACAAGCTAGTAACCGCTTTTAGAACGCTTATATATGAAAGACACAGCAGAAATATAAAAGCAAATTAATCATGGATCACTACCATCGCTGACTCTGAAAAAATGATGTTGCATTCCAACAATTCATTTCGTAACATCGCTTTCAACCCTGCACAGGTTTTGGGACGTACAACAAAGCTGCAACTTGCAAGTGCTTAGCGTATTATTATGAATAATGGTATTGTCATTGGCACGAGCTCTCTTCGTGAATTTGAATTGTGATTACTCACCTCAATCTATCAATAAAGATAAGAGATTAACTGCAGCAAAAGAAGTGCTTAATATATCTAGGAATTAGACAAAATAATATCGATTCGATCTTTCATGAACTACTGATCGCGATAATATCAATGTAATCTGCCACTTTAAGTTTGTTATTCATGCACCACTCAATTTCACCTTGAGAAACGGAGAGGATATGTCCGCTAAAGAGGTTATAGACGTAGGCTATAAGTTTCAAAACTTATGTAGTACTCTACGATTCCTAATGCTTGTCCAGCTAAGGAGATAGAGTGTATGTCTTGAAACTTTTCGCTCGCGTCTGTTGGCAATTGCAGAGTCTCTTACGTAGGCAAATATCTCTCTCCATGTAAAGATGAAATAGAGAGTAGTAAATAATTAAGTTTCTAAATCAGATAGTGCATCAAGAAGATTTACTACCAACCTTTCAATCGATAAAACTAATACTTAATTTTAGAACTAGCCTCATTCGCAATTCCGAAGTCTCCCTTATCAGGCAATTCGACGCCGTCGTATTACAGACACGGATCAAGACTTGGTAGAACTAATTAGTAATTACTACGTTTCATGAATGATATAGCTTATTGTCCTAGCTCCTAGATTATCTCGAGGGACAGTGAGAAACCCAAGTAGTGCTTCTGGCTGCTGCTGCTGCTGCTGCTGCTGCTGCTGCTGCTGCTGCTGCACTACGTGACGGCTTTATTATACTCTTGGCATAGGGAGGACGGAACTCACCTAGAAGCACATTGCTTGGAGTTGCGTGGGTGATGCTCATAGCGGCGCCGTGATGGACACGCTAAAATATTCACTAATTTATTAGATAGCTACTTAGAAACTAGTTGCTTGCATCGGAAACAATAAAAAAATCATATTACCTACTATCTAGTGCATTCATACTATAAGATTGTTAGTAGATAGTCGAATATATTTTAAACGAGGACGAAAATCTAAACACAAAAACTATTGTATCATTTTGCTTGTACCATTAGCATTGCAGTTTCAAATGGTCATGAAAGCCTAGCTGGGAAATCTGCAAATAATACAAAAAATTGTTATCTGAAAATCTATTATAACTTATAAGTACTCAAAGATATTATAATAAATCAGATAACATTGAAATTCAGCAAACAGGTATAGCATGCAACATGCACATTTCACATTTCATCTACTAGCCGTAGTCTTCACCTTAGTGTAGGTACATTGAAATTGAAATGTAATAAATAACCCAGAAGTAAATGTTCGCTGTCTCATTCTGCTTGAAGTGTGATTAGAATGTGTGCACAGGTTCAATGCTGTGTCCTGGGTTGAAGCGCATAGGCGACTGTGAATCTAGTTATGATAATCCCCAAGGTGTTTGAAGAAAATTCGTTGCTTCGAGTTTGAAGCAAGCCATCTTTATCGCTTGTGAAACTGTGCCCCTGATCAAGATTCTTCTGTGGGATTTAGTGGGGTAGAAGTTAGCTGGCGGGTTGGTGGGTTGGTGGGTTGGTGGGTTGGTGGGTTGGTGAGCGAGGGGTGGTTTGAAATACGGTTTTATTCAATTTGGAGGTTAAACGTGAAAGGAGCTTATGCTTCAGAATATTTACTAATCCATCTCATAGCTGACTTATTTAATAGTATATTACGAGGAACCCGTTTTAGGTATGTAGTAGTATTATCATTATGCAAAAGTGCACTAGCGGCGCGCCTTCGTCCCAGTAATTAATGTCTCTTCCTGCTTGCAAATCAACAAGGCTCTTACTTTTACGCACGCTGGAACCAAAACGAAATGCGACATCGATGACAATTTTAGCCAGGAAAGGAAACTTTTATTTTCACCAAGAGCTTGAACTTTTTTCGAGTGATATTGAATTCAAAATAGCATCAAAATGCACTAAAATGTAAAATAAAAACCTCACCGACTTCTAGAATGTATCTTGAAAACCAACTGAAAGGATTTTTAAGCAACGGTGGAGGAAAATATGAAGTGCGTTGCCCTGCCGTTGGTGTCACTCCAGCACGAACGAAGTCACGGCATCGTGTGTCAACATGTCAAAATAGGGCCCATTTGAGCTGAATTCCACATAAAAGTACTTAGACTAGATCTCCGATCAGATTGGAGAAAATAGTCTCATAATTTTGACCATATCTTTTTTGTCATTTTATTCCCCCATAATTTAACATTTTTTACTACATAATCAAGTTATTTCTAAGTTATGTAAGTATACAGCACAGAAATAGATTTTTGTGAAAATTTCTCATATCTGCGGGGTTGTAAGTAATCGCCAGTCAGATTATTAAACAGCGAAAGAAAACGAGTTAAAAAAACATTCCAAATTTACACAACATTAGAAAGATAGTAACGACGGTAAATACCGCTGTCTAAAGAACCAAATTTGCTTCGTAATATCTTTTGGTATGCGGTTACAACTATGCTGGAGCGCCGATGTAATAACATTATTAAGCCACAGCAAATAAAGCATAACACAAAATGCAGTTTAGTTCTGTTGATAAGAGTTGACGTACGATAACTGGAGGCTGGTTAAAAGGTATTCTTGGCGACACGTTCTCAGAGCCAGTCATGGTCCACTGGCCGAAGAGAGTAATAATTGTCACGTGTGTAGCGACAGACAGTAACGAACAATTCACAACAAAACAATTACGTCGCCAACTACACCAACACACACACACAGACACACACACACCACAAACTCAATAAGCACGGCCAGACTAACAAAGGTATACCAAACGCATCATATTTTGTTAAGTTGTTCTGTGAAATATGAATAACGAAGCGAATAATTGTAGTTTCAAATTGTATTGCATCCATATATTCCCTCGCATATCATTAAAAGTATGTGCCTCAAAACGTGTATTTCATTGCAATTTAAAATTAGATTAAACGAGTTGTTTTCCTTTGGGTTTAACTGTAGCACAATGAACTACTTAAAAGTTAATCTAGATAACATATCTGTTCAAGCTATCTGCTTAAATGGCGACGATTTCCTTACTTGCAATTATTTTTGAAAAACCAGTTGGAGCAGTGGCTAATTCACGGCGCTACCGCTGGGGGTCGTACAGTTTCGGCCCGACTCTTACAAGTCGATGTGTCTGCAAACAAATTATACTTTCACGTTAAGTATAGCTAAATACGAATTTAAAACATACGAAATGTTGTATAATTACAGTTTTTCACGCCAAAAGAAACAAAGATATGTAAATTGTTTGCGTTGTCTTGGAAATAGAGTTGTTTCAGCGTTTTATTTAAAAAAGTATAATATATTCTATATAAATAAATAAACTGCCTTTCATTTTATATCTTGGCACCGAAACGTGCGTGGAGGTGCCAGGTTTGCTCTGGGGGTTGCGTCTAGGAGTAAAAACTTGAAACGACGTAAATTGCTACTGAATGCAGCTATCTTTCCTTATATAGTAGTTTTGTGCTTCAATTGTGTACTTCATTCGTATTTTGTGTTGCGTTTTGTCATTAGTTGGTCGGTTTGTCCATGAAGGTGCCAGATTTGCTCTGGGGGTTGCGTCTAGGAGTAAAAACTTGAATCGACTTGAATTGCTATTAAATGCAGGAACCTTTTCTGATATATTAGTTTCGTGCTTCAATTGTGTACTTCATTCGTGTTTTGTGTTGCGCTCAGTCGGTGCGTGGAGGTGCCAGGTTTGCTGTGCGAACTGCGTCGAGGAGAACGAAAGTATAACCATTCGAATTGCTGTGAAATATAGTGCTGTGAATTATAATTGCGTATAATTCGATGATTCTACATTGATGGCCTTGTGCGTGGAGGTACATATTTTGCTCAGGGGCTGAGGCTAGTGCTACGAATATTAAACTGTATGAATTGCTTAGGAGTGCAATCAATTTTATATTTTATTAGAAAATTGCACATTAAATTTATATTTTGAGAGAGAAAAAAACATCAATTGATTGGCATAAAAGCGGAGGAGCAAACTCTGTATCGCTGCCTACGCTCCGGTGTACGGACTAAGGGTTCCAGTGCGGCATAATTTTTCTAAAAATGATTTTTTCCTTCTACAACATATTTACGTTAATTTTACGTCTACATTGAATACCTTTCGGCACTTAAATATCGATACCCTAATGGCAAAACCTCACATCTGCAAAAAGTGAAATGTTATTATTAGACAGAAAAAACGACTTCAAAATATTAATTTTAGGGATTTAAAAAATTGTTATTTTTTGCTCTTAGAATGCAATGAAATGCCATATTTTGATAATTCATTTAAGTTCGAGGGTTTTCAGGCGGGAAAAGGATTTTTGTTGAAATTTTATGACACCATATGTTTTGTTCCAAAAATGCAAATATCAGGTTTTTCCAATAGGGTATCGATATACGACGACCATCGACTCTTGTGTGGAGGAGCCAAGTTTGTATTGCGGGTTGCGTTTAGGATAAAAAGCATGCTATCAAATCAAAATTATAACGCACGGAATTTATTTTTAATGAGTTTATAGGTCTTATCTTTGGACTAAGAACGAATCTCTGAAATTTTTAATATATGACACAGTTATTAACACGTGCTAGAGTTATGCAATGTTGCGGTTGTAGGGCGCAACCAAGGTGCGGCCAGTTTCGTGTGTCAAGCATTCTCCCCGCATTGTGTTCAGCCAAAAGTACTGCCACTTCTTGTTATTAGAAGCATGGATAAACATTATTTATTGCCTTCATTGCGCGTGAGCCCATAGCTATAAATAGAATGGCATCTGAGAGGGTTTTTGCAAGATTTTCCTTCGGATCAGCTAAAGGAATGTCTGCAGCGGAGGTTCCCATGTTGTTTCTCGTATTTTCATTGGAAACGAACGAGATGAATGCAGATAGATATATTGTATATTTTTTGTATATGTATATACATACATATATTTTTATAAACGAATACTTGACGTATTTCCGCTCGCATTGATTTCGGAACACCGCATCGATCGGCAGGTGTGTGATTCGAGGAGCACCGAACAATTTGCAGTGAATTTGTAGCGATTCACGTATTCTGAGCGGAGGTTGGCGACTGCCTGTACCAGTAATGTGCCAGCATGTGCCAGCAATGTGCCAGAAAAGTGCCTGCAATGTGCCAGCAATGTGCCAGCTACTTGCCCGCAATGTGCCAGCTACTTGCCTTCAATGTGCCAGCAACGTGCCAGCTATTTTCCAGCGAAGCGTCATAAATGTGCCAGCAATGTGCCAGCAATGTGCCAGCATGTGCCAGCTACTTGCCCGCAATGTGCCAGCATGTGCCAGCTACTTGCCCGCAATGTGCCAGCAATGTGCCAGCATGTGCCTGCTACTTGCCCGCAATGTGCCAGCTACTTGCCCGCAAAGTGCCAGATACTTGCCCGCAATGTGCCAGATACTTGCCCGCAATGTGCCAGCTACTTGCCCGCAAAGTGCCAGCTACTTGCCCGCAATGTGCCAGCAACGTGCCAGCTATTTTCCAGCGAAGCGTCATCAATGTGCCAGCAATGTGCCAGCAACGTGCCAGCTACTTGCCCGCAATGTGCCAGCAATGTGCCAGCTATTTGCCAGCTAAGCATCAACAATGTGCCAGCTAAGCGCCAGCAACGTGACATAAATTTGCCAGAAATGTGACTGCAATGTGCCAGCAATGTGCCTGCAAATCGACGGCTGCAAGGAGCGCCCGTCAAAAGCAGCCCTCCACCCCACTCTGTCATTTCACACTGGAGTGGAACACACATTTCAACCAGCTCGAAGAGATTTTTTTATAGAAAAGAAAATGTGATTTGGATTTTTCAAGATAAGAATGGATTGATGTACTTAAATATCAAGCGACAAAATGACAGAACGCATTATCGTTTGGTCTGTACTCTTTTTGGGTTTATTTCACCCCTCTTTCCATCCTTCACATCAAATCTGCTCTCAATATAAAGAATCTTGTTTCTTTTTAAATTTAAAATTATCTTTGCCAATTTATTCTTAAATAGCACGGTGGTATGTTGTTATATGGTATGTGGTATCTTATAATTAGTTCAATACACAAAAGTGGCATGTTTAAGCAACACGATGTTTTTGTCACAAACTTCAAAATCAGTAATTTTAAAACCTGCATGGTAAAAAAAATCAATATTTAGTTAACATCAATTCACATCTAAATAAATTTAAGGCATGATTCAATTTTTAATATCAAAAAAGAATTCTTCAAACGATGCAATATAATATAACTTTTAAGGATTTACTGTACACGTCAATAATTGATATAATATCCCCCATTCTTGCTGTTTTACTATCGGCTTCCACGCAATTTGGTGCTGTGTGGTGTGCGTGTACATTGTCCTGGGATCGGCTTGGTCATTTGTTATGCACGTTGTGGAAACCATGTCTGTGGAAACTCCAGCCAAAATCTCTTCGTCCTGTGTTTGACTGATTTATCAGCTATTTCATGTCACTTTATTTGAAAAAAAATCACTCCTATGAGAGTATAGGGGTTTCAATCGGCAATCCCTCCCTTGGATTCAGCTTCTATCAATACGTGACGAATATAAAATGCAGCTTGATTCTCAAGTGTGGTTATACAACATAAACTTTACGCTTCCATGGCTGTATCACTTTTCCAACTAGTTTCATTTTAACTCTGTGTTCTTATTGGATAGTGTGCTCTTCGACGTTAATATGTTTATACATTTACTATATATTTGCAATCTGTTCGTGGTATTACAACTTCGGAAGATGGAGCTAACTCGTTGAACAATGGAGCGTGATGGATAAACTTTCAAATTCCGTTCTTATCTAACGAACTTCCCGACAATTGATTTTTGTCTCGGTGAACAAACTTTCGTACCTACACTATTTTGGATGCCTTCATCCTTCTGCTGCTGATGATGACCATGGTGGTCATCAACATCATCTCTCGGATGCATTTTCACGATGACGATATTGATAGTAGAAAATGGTATATGGTTTTATGCAGAAATATTGTAACAATCATCTGCCGACGCACTTTTTATACTGGTTTCCCCTTTCATACATCAAAATAACGATTAGAAAATGTTTTTAGATTTAATCCCTATTCTAAAAGAGTTTCAATTTTCTGGGTACTCGGTTTCTACGATATTTTGTGTCGATCACATGTGCCATGGCAGCTGCTGCGTTGCTTCCCTGTCATGGCAGCCTGGCAATTGACAGCCAATACTAACAGTCCATAAACAGTGAAATATATATTTATTTTTTACAGCAAATCATAAAGCTCCATGTCACATCACATTCCGGTGGGAGCATATAGTCGTTCTACCGTGCATGTCCAAATCTGTTTATAACCCCCCCCCCCCCCCCCCCTTCACCATCATCACTCTACAGTATATCCAGATTAGATCCAATTCCCCACCCTCAAGCCAGTTAGTTTTCAATAGCAGATATTGGTTACAACTAAATCCATATAAGGGTCTTATTATGTACGGGTACATTGAACTATAAACTGAATTGAGAATTTAACGGACGTTTTTCCATTTTATATTGCGGAAGGATGTTATTTTCTTGACATTTGTCAATAGCAGCTAGTTTCGGCATTGAATCGCACAATCCACGTGAACAGCGAGTGTTTGCTGTTTCCCCTTGTCGCTCCTATTTGTAAAGTTACCGTTCGTGCGAATCGCGATGCTGGATTGAGAGTCGAGAGTGTGTGCCCGCTTACCGCCACTGCCCCCTGCCGGTTAACGTGCGCTCCACCACACCGCTCCACCACACCGCTCCACCACACCGCTCCACCACACCGCTCCACCACACCGCTCCACCACACCGCTCCACCACACCGCTCCACCACACCGCTCCACCACACCGCTCCACCACACCGCTCCACCACACCGCTCCACCACACCGCTCCACCACACCGCTCCACCACACCGCTCCACCACACCGCTCCACCACACCGCTCCACCACACCGCTCCACCACACCGCTCCACCACACCGCTCCACCACACCGCTCCACCACACCGCTCCACCACACCGCTCCACCACACCGCTCCACCACACCGCTCCACCACACCGCTCCACCACACCGCTCCACCACACCGCTCCACCACACCGCTCCACCACACCGCTCCACCACACCGCTCCACCACACCGCTCCACCACACCGCTCCACCACACCGCTCCACCACACCGCTCCACCACACCGCTCCACCACACCGCTCCACCACACCGCTCCACCACACCGCTCCACCACACCGCTCCACCACACCGCTCCACCACACCGCTCCACCACACCGCTCCACCACACCGCTCCACCACACCGCTCCACCACACCGCTCCACCACACCGCTCCACCACACCGCTCCACCACACCGCTCCACCACACCGCTCCACCACACCGCTCCACCACACCGCTCCACCACACCGCTCCACCACACCGCTCCACCACACCGCTCCACCACACCGCTCCACCACACCGCTCCACCACACCGCTCCACCACACCGCTCCACCACACCGCTCCACCACACCGCTCCACCACACCGCTCCACCACACCGCTCCACCACACCGCTCCACCACACCGCTCCACCACACCGCTCCACCACACCGCTCCACCACACCGCTCCACCACACCGCTCCACCACACCGCTCCACCACACCGCTCCACCACACCGCTCCACCACACCGCTCCACCACACCGCTCCACCACACCGCTCCACCACACCGCTCCACCACACCGCTCCACCACACCGCTCCACCACACCGCTCCACCACACCGCTCCACCACACCGCTCCACCACACCGCTCCACCACACCGCTCCACCACACCGCTCCACCACACCGCTCCACCACACCGCTCCACCACACCGCTCCACCACACCGCTCCACCACACCGCTCCACCACACCGCTCCACCACACCGCTCCACCACACCGCTCCACCACACCGCTCCACCACACCGCTCCACCACACCGCTCCACCACACCGCTCCACCACACCGCTCCACCACACCGCTCCACCACACCGCTCCACCACACCGCTCCACCACACCGCTCCACCACACCGCTCCACCACACCGCTCCACCACACCGCTCCACCACACCGCTCCACCACACCGCTCCACCACACCGCTCCACCACACCGCTCCACCACACCGCTCCACCACACCGCTCCACCACACCGCTCCACCACACCGCTCCACCACACCGCTCTCCCGTAGCGCTGAGCGCACGCACTCGTTAGTTGTGCGCAAATAACACTTAGTACTCTGTCGCCGTTCATTACGTTCAAAACTTAAGTCGCGCCCCGTGCATTGATCAACCCTTCTGGGGCAAGCTAGATTCTATAAACAAACCCATGAGTCTGCAATGGCTGTACTATTATTAATGCGTCAGTTATGCAGTATTTTCATATCTAGGCAATTTAAAGTTGAGAAATTGGGCAGGCTTTCGCAGTTTGGTAAATGTTTCTATATAGTTTACGCGTTGAATGTAATTTATACGCAAAACAATTTTCATGACTCATCTATATTGTTATAAAATTTGTAATTAAAAAGTGTAAAAGGAATGCGAGGGGGATGTAATTAGCCTCTATTATTGCCAGGCAACAAAATGGCAAGAACTTTCGTACACATGCTAATTGTGGTTTGCGCTCTGCTCACAAATTACCTTTGGATTTTTGCTAGTGAGCAACTCCAGTTAATTCAGTTACACATACTGTCCAATTAAATTAAATCCGGTAATTACCTGAGTTTCCGCTTATAAAATATTTTGTGGACTGCACAATCATTTTATACAAATTGCCATTATGTATTGTGCTATTAGTCGACAATTCTGCAATTTCAATGAGTATTTGCCGTTGTGCTCACGCCACAGAGAGCGCCTGCTTGTTCACATGCAGCACATTTTCCAGTTTTAAAAGCTCGGCAAATAAAATTGAACTCTGTATACTCGTAACGTGCAAATGACAAAACAACGAAATACAATGATCATCAGCAGAGTTCCAGATTAAATTTAGTTTGTTCACAATTGAAACTGGGAACTTAAAAATGTCATGTTTTAACGACATATTATATGTAGCGTATTCGTAGCATTTCAGCAGTTGAATAGGGGAACACGGCAGAATATCAGAGCGTAGCGTGAGCCATGCTGTTGCCATGCTAGCCAACACAATCGTCAATCGAGAACAGGGACGGGGAAAACGATGGGTTTATTTCAGGGATGCGAGCACCGGAAAGAAAATGCAATTTCAACACTAATTCTCGACTTTCAATAGTCTCCACGCCCCTCCCCCCCCCCCCCCACAGTCACCGTTCTCTCATCCCCGTTTCACAAATCAGACTAGGCCAGGCAAACGTAGAGAGATGTATCAGAATATATGTTGATCCACGTTGTTTTGCATACACTCGTAGCAAAACGATCACGGCACTGCCATTCAGTTTCTGGAGAGTGGAGACTGTCAGGGTTTTAACAGCTGGGAAACATGCTGCTGGTCACGATGCTTCGGTGTTTTCAAGTCTCTACAGATAGACACTATTTTAAGCTTTTAAGCTTGAAAACAAAAGTTTTGGAAGCATGCGAAAAGCATGTGTTTGGGTATTCTTGGAATCAAGCCTATATACATTCATTATCCCGCTAGTGTGAAATGTGGCTTTTGGTACACCTACCGTTGATAATATTTATTTTATCTGCTACATCATATTATTAAACAACCTAATTACAAGGGAAAACTAATTATTTCGGAAAATTCGCTCGATGTGTGCGATAAATACGAGCTAATCCTTTTGAAATCCATTGCCTGTTATCCTGCGGTGGCTTACCATGATTTCATGTGGCTCTTTGAGGTAAACGCTGGATTAGTCCCAATTACTGAAGGATAAACCGAGCTTTTACCTTCTCTTCTTTCCCGTACAGAAAACAACGAAACCTTTCTCAATCATCACATCAATCATGCATGGAAGGAATTATTTTTGGTAATAGCCATGAATATGGAAAGCAAACAAAATTGAAGATTCACATTTTGCTGAATAAACCTGACGATATTTCATATGAAGGGTATTAAAATTGAAAAGTTACTTACATATTTCTAGCAGAGAGAGATATACATATAGATTTTTTTCGTGGTTGCTTTTCTTTCATTTCATCTGTTGGCTCGGTCGATGATCCATTTTCTCCTAGCCGCCAGCACTAGTAGAGCGTGGATTGATGTTTTCCAGCCCAAACCACTTCACTTATAGGTGTATTATTTATTGGAAAGGGCGGATAGAAATAATACCGTATTATTTGACTTAACATGTTCCTTTTTTAGCCTTCGTGTGGCGACGTGCTATCATAAAATCGATACCACGTTTACATTATAAGTTACTTTATTTAAAGCCTTTTTTTAGCACGCCGTTTACAAATGATGCTTTAATTAAAAATCAGGTTAAGCAACTTACGAGCAAAGATACGGATTGGAGCTATTTTTGTCACAGTCAATTTAGGCATATTTTAATTGCTTTCGGCACATGTATTAACTTTATAGTGATTTCTTCCACAAATTTCAACTAGTAAGTTTAATTTGAGATCAGATTATGGAAAGCACGCTATTACCCAGTTACAGTAGCTGCAATGTGGGAACCAGTTACGCTGGTCATGACCAATAGATTTTGTTGATATTGCTGGGAAAATTAATTTTCATGGCAAGCATATCTAACAACAAGCATCATACATTGCCTTGATCTAGGATTGTAGCACTAGTATGAGTAGTATGAGCTGTATATATATATATATATATATATATATATATATATATATATATATATATATATATATATATATATATATATATATATATATATATATATATATATATATATATATATATATATATATATATATATATATATATATATATATATATATATATATATATATATATATATAGAACTGAAGCCTATCATTTACATAGTGTTCATTAATCGTCAATATCACATCCACCATAGCAAAATATCACACCACATCACAATAAAATTAATAACAAGAATAACAAATCGACAGTTGCATATACATGTAATTTCCATATTTTAATATAACCTATTAATTCATTGACACTATAAAAACAGTTTTTGGTCAGGAAATTTTTAGTCCTTTTTAATTTTCTACTGCCACTTTTCCACTTTCCACTGCTCTTCACATGCGCTGTGGAGCATTGTACAACACGATGGCCATCATGAGCAGTATGGGCAGTATGAGCAGTATGAGCAGTATGAGCAGTATGAGCAGTATGAGCAGTATGAGAAGTAAGAGCAGAATGAGCAGTATGAGCAGTATGAGCAGTATGATCAGTATGAGCAGTATGTGCAGTATGAGCAGTATGAGCAGTATGAGAAGTAAGAGCAGAATGAGCAGTTTAAGCAGTATGAGCAGTATGAGCAGTATGAGCAGTATGAGCAGTATGAGCAGTATGAGCAGTATGATCAGTATGAGCAGTGTGAGCAGTATGAGCAGTATGAGCAGTATGAGCAGTATGAGCAGTATGAGCAGTATGAGAAGTAAGAGCAGAATGAGCAGTATGTTAAATATAGGGGCGTGCACGTGGAATATAAATAACAACATTTTTATGAGTGACCTGGCACCTCCACTTAACACACTACACTGCGTCGGAGAGAAGTATTTTGCCAGTGTTTTTATGGCCGCCGCAAAACTAATTATGCATGAACTATGAATACCACACTTTCGAAGATGCATTATGGAACATTTTAAATTATTTCTACTGCACAGTTGACTTCTGCTTGCCACAAGAATCTATGTGCTGGCTATGAATATTGGACGAGGTCAATTCTCGTTCCACAATGCTAGACGCCAGACCGACTGAAAACAGCTGTTTGAGTAAAATATGACATAAATGACTTTCGATTTCCACTTTGTTAGCTTTTATCCCATAGTATAAATAATTGGACATTTTGGAAAATGTATTTGCGTAGGTAGGTATAGAGCTTTATAACATTTCGGTCAAGTTTGTATAGTAACAATCAAAATAATCGCCAGACTTGACAGGTTTCCTTTTAATGGCCCTCTCACTAGAACGTTATTAAAATTTGTAACTGAGTATACGTTTTAAAGTATAAACAAGAATGCAAGACATAAAATTTGCATATAATGTGCCTTTACTGCTTCTCTAAAGTTTCATGAAAAGTAATTTGGCTGTTACTTTGAACAGGCGCTTGGAAGCGAGGAGGCTGTTGGGGCCAGCCCCTTCATTTTCGGCCTGGGTTGTGTTTAAAGGTTGTTTTGAATGTTTTACACAATGTCCCACTGCTATGCATCATATAAGAAGATGGTAGCCCCGATTGCTACTTGATAAGTTATGGGACCACTTTAAGTAGACTAGATTTTGGGGTGGCCCATGCTATTAGAAATTATCCGTCACCGTAAGATTAAGTGTCACGTATGCATGGTTTATATTTTATCAAACATTTGTTTGAAACTACGTTTGCTTGTCGGAATCATACACAAACTGCGCATGTGAGTCATATTTACCACGGGAAATGAGATTTTATGTTTGTATTATTTTTGGATCCCCATCCAAGAATCCCGATAGTAACTACAAATTTATGCCAGATACTTGATATCTGTCATACATTTTATTTGCTTTAAAATATGAGGTCCCGACAACGATGCGAGATCATGGAAGTAGCACCTGTAATAAAACTTAGCAGTTCGACCAATGGCCTTCATGGAAGGCATTCTATTATTATGTAGAATGTATTTTCGAGCGATTCCTATGTTGCAGACCACTTTCTAAATTAACGGTAGGTAATATATCTTTTCAATCAATACTCAATACCAATAAGTAACAAAATGGGTTAAAAAAGTGTATACGTTTCAATCTCAACCCAATTAAAAAGTAAAAATAACTGGTGGAACCTGTTGATAAAGAACTTCGCCAATTTTGAGTTTAGCATGCACTTTGAAAACAGCAGAGTGGGTGTGGTGGTGGGGTGGGTGGGGGGAGGAATGGGCTGCGTAATCGTTGCCCTCGCTCGGTAGCTCACAGGAAGTACCAGTTGTCATAGGCACGGCTCAAGACGTCGACTATAATATGGAATGGATCGAGCCTTGGAGTGTGGGGGGGGGGGGGGGGTCCGATCAAGGACCCACTTGAATGTTGATAGCAATTATTATGCAGATTAGCAGTGCATGCTTGAGCAGTGATTCAGTCAAGATGAAAATGGATGCTGATTATTTTGAAGGAAGCAAACTCTTTTCCAATTAAAGCTTGAAGAGAGTTATGTATAAGTGAACTTCTTTGTCACTAAGATTATACTGAGGTAATGGTTATATTTGCATCTATGCGTTCAGCTCGTTATTAATATTCTTTGGAATCTTAGTGACTGTATTTGTGTTTATCTATTATGATTTATGTTATTTTAAATCTATGCATCACGGTTGATGTGTTACGGAGTTTGCCCGACGTATCCATGAATGCTTTCATGCAATGCAAATAAAATTGAAAACGATATGCATCCAATCGACATGCCAGAGATATCACATTCAGCATAGTTTTACTATGGAGCTAAGGTAAAACATCAACATACACATACACACACAACACACAACACACAACACACAACACACAACACACAACACACAACACACAACACACAACACACAACACACAACACACAACACACAACACACAACACACAACACACATACAGCACACAGCACATATGATTGGGTGGCATGGGTATACCTTATAGAAACGAGTTCAGCTGAAAGAGAGTCCGTTCGTTGAATGAACCGAATAAATCTGATCAGCATCAGGAAGACGTACAAGACGACAGATATAGGTGTCTGCCACATTTATACTACCAATCTAGAAGGTTCATCTCATAGAGAAGTTGCTAGTTACTTCGCGAGAAAAAATGTTGCTATAGTTATGAGGGTGTGGCGCACACTACGTCACATGGAAATATGTAAAGCGATGGTCATGCGGCATCTGAAAATTGAATTCTTATGTGCTAGCTTGTAAGTGAGTGTACGCTAGGGTTCAGCGGGCACACTTTCCTGAAGATTTCGCGTAGTTAATAATCATTGTGGCCCTGGCATAGACCATCTGAAAATTCATCTGTAGGTGTTCACATTATTAGGGCTGCGAAAACGCAATTTGTATTGCGTTGAAGATGAGCGTAGCACTTTGTAGCGAATAAAAGATTGGGTCAGAACTTCGTTAACAGAGGGCCTGTGTGAACTAACAATAATTTCGTTAGTAAAACGTCAAGGAAATCTTATTTAAAAACTATTAAAAACTGTTTTTATAGAATTTTGCATTTAATAAAAAGTGTATAAAGATATTAATTAAAGAGAACGAAAAGTCGTCAAGGCTTAAAATGTTCAGAAATTCTTGATTTCATTACGCTTCATAACCTAGTAAAGTTTCGTGAATAAACATTGAGAACTTTTGGTCGAACAGCTTGGAAAAATTTTCCTAAAACATAATAATTGTTTTAACGAAATTAGAATAGTTTAAAAACTATCCAATCGGTTTTGCTGAAAAGCGCACACCGTTTAATATGGAACCATGCGAAGGATCGCTGCAAGTTTGATCAAAATCGGATCATCCGTTTGGTCAGTAGACCGCGAACAAACAAACAAGCACACACAAACGAACAAAAACCACACGAACACCAGTTACTTTTTGGGGCTAGTTAAATTGAAGATTTCGCCTCGCTCGCTTCGCTCTCTACACTCATCAGGAATGCAATTCAACAAGAAATGATCTCGTTTAATTTTCGTTTATTTACAGCCAATGCCAATCCTGTCGTTATTATACTTGAAGCTACACTCAATTCTCCTAATAACAGGTAGACAACAAAGCAGACTTGGCCAGATTAGAAACAGTTGGTGGTCCCTAGTCGACAGTCACAGATGCTGCGATCAAATTTTGCATGGAAACTGGCCGGGTACTGGGTGTAGATAGCACGTGGACCGAGGATATAGATGCTTGCCTCTGGCAACTTTGTGGGCGCCTTGTTTTTAGGGTGTGGACAGAGACATGACAGTATAATATGACTATGAGCAGGAGGCTCTATGCAGCAGCAAGCTCGGTCAGTGCGCTCCCTAGGACATAAGGAAATATTGCACAGCAATATTATGCATATTATTCCTAAAAGGGAATTCGAATCAGTCATGCCATGCGCGTTTGGTGGTACTGGTGGCTAACTTCTGGGCTCTCAGCGGAGTCGAATATCTAGTGTCTATTAAGAAATGGCCGAATCTTGCTTACTCATCATTGGGATACATTCTAGTCTGATTTTATATTATTCGCGAATGTTTTACTAAGTTTGGAATATAAACCGCTTTTCACGCGGAAGTGATTTTTATTATGCATTTTTTACAGAGAACTGCATGGTGCTTTATATCTACTTTATATTTTCAGTAATTTGCTTACTATCTTACAGTAATTTATTATTTTATTGTAATTCTACAAGTTTTTAGTTATTGGTGCTATAGTTATTATTTGTAAGCGTTGTCTATATAAAGTGGTCAATTCATGATCCATCGTGTAAGTGACAATTCTTGCATGTTGGGTCCTGACCACTATAAAGACTTACAGATTATCCTAAAATCTCAACCCAAATTTAAAATCTAGATAGTTTTAATTTTCACGAGAAAACATGAACGGAATTCAGATCCAAAATTTTCTTTCAATTGTTGGAATATGCATGCGAATGTAATATAATGCATGTAATAATGTAATGCAATGTATGTTTGGAAAAAGTTGAACCAACTAGTAGAAAACAATAATTGTGACACTTTTTAAAAGTATAAACGAAACCAAAGAAGACTCGTTTAAATGTGCTGATGTGCTCATCAGATCTTGAGATTTGGGTATTGACGGAGCAAACCATCAGTCTAGATCACCCCTGTAAGTACTTGGGGAGTGGGGGATATTTCTGGAATGGTCTCGTAACCAGATTTGCGTCTCACTCTCATCCCTGAAGGTGATCGAGATAATCAGACTTAAGATAAAGTCTGATGCGCTAGATGATGCGCAGAAAATACCAAATGCTTTTTGAAATGTTTGGAACATTCGCATTTATGGAAAATACAAAATCTCAGTTGAAATTTCTCGCTCTAACGAGTCATTATAACAGGCAATTATGATTTCAAAACATCTTGCACGTATACCTGGTCGCACATTCGGAGTAGACAATGTATCATAATGAAGTAACACAAAGTGTATACTTGAAAATGAGATTGGTATTTCGGGTTCATTGTGCTTAATTCAATTAACAATAAGTGTCACGTTATAGGTACTAGAAGTCCCTTAATTAAAGTAACCAACGCGCGAATGTGATTGCGATTGAAAGTGCGTGTGCTTACGCATGTTCAATGTGAATGGGAGATTGGAGAGTGTCCCTACCAACTCGACGCATTCTGCGAATGATTACTAGCTTTGAGTTAGCATAGAGATGGCTTGCAAACAACAGATCTTGTTCTCGCCAAAGACTTATGATGATTCTGCTCGAACCGAGTTGGACTATTGGATTAAGACCGGAGTGGACATGTCCTGTCGAGGACTCACCACATAGTCCATCAATAGGACCAGGCGGGAAACGGCACAGAGACAGAAACTGTCGCCCCGTGCTGGTATACTTGGCCCGTGGTGATTCAAAGGCGGGATTTAAGATAAAAATTAGTAAATGTATGATTGTTACCGAAATTGTTGGCGGAACACCTTCGACCAGCGCACTGACTCATAAATGAAATTACTGCTTTACAAATTTGTGGAAGGACGAGCTCGTGATTAATTAATTAAACAATCTAGAAGAGAAAAAGTTTTCAGATCAGGTTGTACGCTCAGCTCCCTCTGCTCCATCAGAACCCTGTCTAATCACAAAGAAATCTGGAGAAGGCTTTATTTAAGTAACTCTTGAGAAAAAGGTGGGCTTTAACGTGATAGAGTGGAAATGTATCCTCATCAGATTACAAATTCAGCTCTTTAATCTGTGTGGCATAGTAATAATTGCTGAAAATTTCATTTTGTGATTAAAATATGAGAAATAAAGCAAATGGATCCCATAAGTGCGATTTTATAGACGATTCATGATTCTAAAAGTTTTTTGGAAATGTAAGAAACACGTGATATCTCACTGAAACTATCACTAAACTATGCCAGGTATTTAATTAATGACATTTCTGTTAAGAAAGATTCTGTAAGCAAAGATTTGTGGTTTAAAGTTAATGCACAAGCTTCTCTCAACTCCTTGCGTATCGGCGTTCCTATGTGAAGCAATGGAATCCTTATGTTAGAAATGTGCTGTCCTTCAAAAGGGTCATTAAGTTGGTGGTCTCCTTGGTCCACCGTGAGGTTTGAACAGGGACACGAGGTTTTTTCTAAGCTACGCTAGGTTCATCATCATTCTTGTCATCTACCTGCAGCTCTACCGTACAGTGCCGCATCAGAACCAGTTGCTAAAACATTGCGTCGTTTAATACCACAAACCATCATTATACAAAGTACATAAATTAATAGAAAGACGCGAGCATTTCAAGTGGCATAGGTATACACAGAACACACAAACACATCTCACTCACACCCTTACACGGTACACCCACATCGCAAATACCGCACAAAGACACAGTCTATTTCAATCGACACTCAACACTACATTGACTGTGTTCCGCTACACAAAACAACCACTTCAAACATTCTCGCTCATTACTTTTTGAGAGGCGGTGAATAAGTGATATCATTTTTTAAAACCCTAACTAAACGATACAGGGCGTCAACGTTTAAGATCCTCATTGATGCGCAGCTGATGCCTACGCGGGTGACTCATGCGCTGCACATCCCGGATAAGATTTCGTGGATGATGTACCAGTTAATTCAGGGTGATTTTTTTGTCGGGATGAGACAAGCATGCATTGAGTTGTGAAGCGGATACGGCGGCAGTGGTACATTCACTGTCGATCGGAGGCGAGCTGCACGCGTGCACACGAGCCACTCTCACGAACTCGTACACGCATTACGCAGGCGACGCCGACGCCGACGCCGACGCCGACGCCGACACCGACGCCGACCAAACACGTCACTGAAGTGTGAATATTGTTATACGCAGGGTAAACAGTTTGCACTCAGTGTAATTAACGAGTTTTAGATTAAATTGCATTTTCGTCAGCGTCGTATTAGGTTGTCAGCCTGTTGTGTGGATTTCGGGAGTGTTCACGAGACAATTTTTCCATTTGCGTAGGTTCTGAATGGTGTTGTTGAAGTCTCGTGAGCTGATTTTGTACGGAGCATAAGGTAATTGAATTTCTTGGAGGTTGCTATGTAATATACAACGCTTCAAAACGTTTTAATTATTCTTTATTTAAAGTTACTTTGGACCTTTGTGTTGGTGTAATTCAGCATTTTTCTAAATTTTCAGTAAAGAATAATATTCGTTTGTGCTACAGAGTTCTTCCAAGTCATAATTTTAATTATTATTAGGTCATTTTTCTTAGCGTGATACTTAGTTGCGTTCAGCCTCCAGACTGGTTTCATTTGGAATGCGAGCTTTTAGCAGAAGCGACTAATAATTCGGAGAGCCGGGAAGAGTTATTCTGGGGCCAAGAACTTAAATGTAAAGCAAGGGCCCTTAGCGTCAAAATTAATTGCGAATTTCGAACATAATTAAGGGTTAATTACGAGCACTGTGATTTGTCTTCCTCGTATCTTTATTCACAAAAAGATTGTTTTTTTAGCAAATACATCCAACTTTTTTGTAGCCAATATTATCCATTGATGGCCAATGGCTCAGAGTGAATGCAAAAGAGAGGATATTACCCAGAGAGTTAAAAATCAAAAGCTACCATGACTAGCATGGATTGCGGGGTGGAGCGGGGGTGGGGGTGGGGGCAGGACGAGGGGGGGATGATTTTTGTCTATAGCAACGACTACATTATTTATTGAACTTTTTAATTGGCGGATACACTGCAACAAGCGTGATACAAATCGTTATTTTCTTCACACACATTTGTGTCTCCCATTGATGTGAGCGATCGATTCACTTTGCTTTTCGAGTCCGAACATGCGATGTTCACCTTTAAAAGTTCACTAAAATGTGTGAGTATGTGGTTAGGTCCGCCGGGAATATTGACCTGAAACCAGAATTACGGGTGATCTGAGATATTTCTAAGGTTTTTCATGTGGGTTCAGTGCAGTGTAAGAGGTTAAATTCTTTGGTGTCCACACATTTCCAGCAAAAAGCATATTTCTTGGGCAGGAAAAGCCTCTACAGAACTGGAATTGTCAAGGGTTAAATTCTTGGACAATATTAATTTCCAGACAGAACCTTATGGGAAGAGAAAGAGAAATTGGTTACCATTGTTCTTTGGGCATCTTCACTGAAGAGTTAGCGAAAGGAACGAGTTTTCCGCGTGTAATATGTTTCTTTAGACTGTCGTAAGCGGAAAGGATCAGATTATCCGATAAGGGATGGATTTAATTGATCGTGCAAATATCGCATACATCTATATATACATACATATAGATTTATCAAAAAGGTGCTAAGTGTCGGCGAAAGGCTCAGGCTCGAGCTACTCTTAGCCCCTGATCGTCCACGATGATGTGACTCAGATATGTTATGGAAGGTAAACAATTTAGCCGGTGAAATCTACGCTCAGTCTCCTCCGCCGCAACCACGGAATCGGAGGTATGCTAGGTTTACGCCCAGTGAACATGAGCCATGGAAACTGTATGTGCATTCCTTTTTCCGGACGCCTTCAAAGATACCGCGGTGCCTGAAGTAGTGTGAAACGCGACACGATATACAGAACTGGAACAGAGAAGTGGGCGGTGTATTTCTGTGTAGAGCGACGAGGAAATGAAAGATTAAGAAGCGACAGGGCAAAAGGACCCGATTAAGTTAATGCATTGTCGTGCGGGGAATCACATATTGTGTGCCACTAGTTCGCGTTGAAAATAATGCGAGAGATATTGTTCGAGTCCAAAATTTGGCAACCGCCCACAATGCACTCTTGCATGGATGCGTGAACGCTAGAGGTCACATAGCGAGATTGTGGAGCACAGCATCAGCAGCAGAATCAGCATCAGCATCAGCATCCACGCTAACGTAACGTACAGTTCTTGCCACATATTTTATCTGTGAGTGTGCGCTAAAGTAAAAATGAGAAGCTGGGATGGATACATTAAAAGAATGTCTCTCTCTCTCTCTCTCTCTCTCTCTCTCTCTCTCTCTCTCTCTCTCTCTCTCTCTCTCTCTCTCTTTACCCTGCTCCCTGCTTGCTTTTCCCTTCTCTCTTACACTTTTCAACCGACTTCACAATTTGTTTTTTATGTCTTCCGAGTGGTCAGCCATAACGTGGGAGCTTTCTCTATGTTCGCGTAAACCAGATCAATAACGACTTTGCGGCACATTTTTTAAATTTCATAATGAATCCCTCCCAAAGCCTTTAATTTTATTTGATATGAAGCTTATTCCGTATAGGAAGTGATTTTTCTCCTGTTGTTCATCAGTGTGATGCTGTTTTCTTGGCGAATCAAACGGAGGATATATATAGTGTTATTTGTTTTGTCGTGCAGAGCAGTATATGAAATTTTTTTAAATGGATCATGAAAATAAGTTTATGTGCAATTGGTAGCGATTGCATTGCGTCAGTTCCATTCCTTCCACTGCAGCAATGCAGCAAGAAATGAAGCCAAAAGAAGCCAGAACCAGCCGAAACTCAGCATGCTAATTTGCGACTCGAGAAAGCAAGCAGCAACATTTCTGCTTCGTCGCAGACCAACTGGAAATTGACAACACACACATAATGAATGCTATGGTCGATAGTGGTAGCGTGTAGCGTATTTTCGCTTTCATAGAAAGATTTTATTTTAAGTTTATTCTCAAAGTTGTTAATGTAGTGTTAAGTTTAGTTGTTTGAGACTCACAGGGGAACAAGCACGAAGCAGCACATGAGTAGGTGCAAACGCAGTTAAATAACCTTAAAACAATTACTGTATTACATGGGGCAGCATCGAGAATAACAGTTAGAACAGTGGGTATAAAGTGTTCTATTGTTTAGAAGTATTCCAATTTACAACACAATTGTATTGTATAGATTGACAGGCAAGGGAATTTCGTTCACATAACATTCGGCACTGAAATATTTGTATGGCTTTTGGCAGAAGGGTGCAAGCAAAAATAATATTTTATTGATGTTTTTAAAGCAAGTTAATAACATTTTTCTTCCACACAATAGCGAGAAATCCGAATGGAACTGTGGACTATCAAATTCCAACCCAGTCCAAATACATTTCTTGCAGATTCAGACACATAAGACTGGCGAAAGGAACAAACGCTATTATACTCCCATGCCGTTCTATATACCTAGTAAATATATATTATTTTGTGTACACACACACACACACACACACACACACACACACACACACACACACACACACACACACACACACACACACACACACACACACACACACACACACACACACACACACACACACACACACCCACACACGCACGCACACACACACACACACACACACACACACACACACACACACACACACACACACACACACACACACACACACACACACACACACACACACACACACACACACACACACACACACACACACTCACAAAATAGTATATATATTTACTAGGTATATAGTACATTATATATGACATTTTCATATTTCTCCCTTCGAATTTCCTCATAAGAATTTTCCCATACAATACATATATATATATATATATATATATATATATATATATATATATATATATATATATATATATATATATATATATATATATATATATATATATATATATATATATATATATATATATATATATATATATATAAATAAATAAATAAATAAATAAATATATATATATATATATATATATATATATATATATATATATATATATGTGTGTGTATTGTATGGGAAAATTAGAAAGGGAAAATTCTTATGAGGAAATTCGAAGGGAGAAATATGAAAATGTCAATCAAGTTTCTGCAAAGGTTGAGAAAAGATCCGCTTTTACTTATGTTTTACCCACCGCTACGATTCTATACAGAGTTCAATACTTTTATGTTAAATTGCGAGCATCTGTCTTTAACTTTCAAAATTTTGTATTTGCGCTAAAAACCAGCCTTTTATTCAGCACTGTAGCTGCACCCCCCCCTCCCCCCCCCCCCCCAGTTTTCTAGGCTGACAGGGCTTTTGTGGCTCTTGTCTAAAATTGCACTTCACTCTTGTCATTCTATTTCCAGAATTGTACATTTATATTTTGTCACCCTGCCATGTTAGCCCTCACTAAAAACAATACAACGCCAATCAATGTCCTTTCACTTAAATTGGATACATTAAAATCAAAATCAAGTCAGCAATACATTTTATTATGATTGTGAACGCAATATATTACAATGTCATCATAATGTACATTACAATCGTTTACGCAACATTTAATACAATCAACATATTGATTTTATTGCGATTATATTGTTTATAAACATTATAATATAACATAATATAATAATTTATACAATTCAATTCAATTCAATACAATACAATACAATACAATTCAATGTATTGTAATGTTATAGAAAATAATACAAAAGGTATAATATAATCGTATAGTATAATATGATACAAAAGAAACTATTTCACGCATTTGAAAAATAACCTCATTGTAGAATTTCGTGTTATTGACAGTTGCATAGAATGCCACGCTATACCTAGTTTCCCAACCATTTTCCAGTGAGGAAACTCCTATATAAGACAACCAAAGTTCACTAACTTAAGACTGTAATATTCAAGATATGTTTGTTTGAAAGAGCTGCATGTATTACATATCTCGCGCGAACCAAAAACACGAATCTGCTAGTTATCTGGCAAATCCCTCCGATATGTAGTTTCCGTTCCATGGTTTTGTTGACAATGCAAACATTGCAAGCTACCTTGCAATGCAAACATTCATGCCAAAGGCATAGCTTGCAAACGGCAAATATAAGACACAAAAATACTCACAAACAAGTAAGTTTATAAAAATAAAGATCACTATTACCAATCTATGCTATTACCGATACGAAACCATATAATAATCCGAAGCCAGCGAGAATCGATTGAATATCATTAATGCATTATCGGTTATAGTGATTGGTGCAATGACAAAGCACGCGATAAATTTCTTTAGCCAGAACCTCGGGAGCAATGAAATGAGGCTAGAATAAGTACACAGAAGGGACGCTCCCCCACGTAGGTAATTGCTCTGCGGGCTGCGTTTAGGAGCTCACAGAATTTTACGTCAGTAGCAGATGAATGCATTTAGTTTTCGAGGTATTACGCTGTTGATGGTGAAGCATATATAACATTCTACTTCTCCTACGAGAATATAGATGCATTTTTTTGTATAATTTGTCGAATGACGTATATACAATCTAACTCATAAAATATAGCCACTTATTTGAGAAAGTTGGTGAAAGTGAGGCAAAGAAGCTTTATATTTTTCACACAGCCGTATACGGAGAACTATAAGATAGAAGCGTCGAGCATTAGAAAACAGTGATGCAAAAATCTAGACCCCTTCACAGATTTATGGAGATGTAGGGTTAAGGGTGCTGGTCCATTGAACATTGCAGCTTTAATTTTCAAACAGGAGGGGAATTACGGGAAGAATTCACGTGTTTATTTTACATGGGAAGACCAGTAATAACTCAAGTTAATTGCAGATAAAACAAAATGAAAATACGGTAAAGAGAAAAGATATTAAAATCACAATTGTTTATTAAATTTCCAGCCACTTCTTGCGGGGATACTTGTTTGCAGTGAAGTGGACTGCCACCTAAAGTAGGAGGCACTCATCTTAGAGGGGCCTTACTTTGTCCAAGGGGGGGTTTTTGGTATCATGTTATAGATACAGTGTGGAATCATTAATTAGGGTGTGTCATAAATGGGCCATATTACGGGTGTGATAAGAATGCCAAAGCTGTCAAGAGTGACACCCAGTGTGTCAACACAGTAGAGACACTGGGACAGTTGGACGGGACACTATGTAGGTATACGGAGTATGGCGAAAGTATTTAAAAAAACGATAACAAAGAAGTCAAAATGTGAATTTTTGGGATTGTTGAACAGTGATTATTGTTATTTTCAGCAAAAAATCCTTTGGCTGAACGACATAATTGAGAAAAATACGTAATTGGTTTATCCAAATTGTGGGTATATTGAGTTCAAAAAATAAAAATAAATTTCAACGATTGCTTAAATTCTTTCCTATTGCATATAATATATAACGAGTTATACATATTATGACAATCTCTATATGTATATATATATGGATCGGACTGACTGAATGTGTATCTACATTCAGTCAGTCCTGTTTAGAACGGTGTTGTAAATACGAAACCTGACACTATTTCGATAGTGATTAAAACATCAGAGATGTAAGAAGACTCCTGTTGCCAGCATAATTGTTACATCGATCATTAGAACTCTCTGGATCCTTGTTCAGTGCATCTGTGAAGCCGTTATACTAGTTGAGCTAGCCGTAGCAAACGAATGTACCGCTGAGCGTTTTTGTCCCATTGAAAGATTTAAATGCGGCAGAGCAAATATGCTTATCAAACAACTCAAAAACAGGAAGCTACGACCACGGTAGTCTTCTTGGTAGAGGGCCAAGCGCACAACAATATACGCAAGAACGTGAAAATGGCCTAAGGAAAAAGGCGAGCGAGTCCTTCAACAACGTGTCATTATTTTTTATCGAACTTTCAACTTCTGTCAGCTTTTCCACAATGAATGTCAGATAAAAGATTTTTGGTGTTTTGATATGTATTGTGACGCTCCAGACTAACAGAAATCGACGAAAGCTGGCTTTAATGTTTTGAATCAATGGGCTTTCTCGCCGTGTAAAGAAAGAGAAACATAATATTCTAATGCTTGTCTTTTGAGTTTTGTAAGTGATTGGCTCCTGCGATTGGCTTCGCATAGCTCATGTACTAAGCCCATGTGTACTGCTTGTATGCTAAAAATGCAAGCAATAAGAGTTTAATGTCAGCATTTAACGAGGGTTTCATCGATGACCCCAGTCGAGATGATTGTGAGTGTGATAGGATAATGTTTGAGATAAATAGCGGGAATTTGAGTGATGTGTCGTCTCCTTGCTACTGAGGTGTGAAATTTGAGGCGTCCGGCGTAAAGACAAGCAGTCTCCTTGTGCCGATTTAACACATTAACGATCTGTGATTAATGTGACGGACACATGACAGCGTCGACACCATGCTTCGATAATTCATGGTTCTATCAAAACACTGTCAATTTTTTGTTGAGTCCACAGTGAAACAATGGAGTTGAGCGTGTTCAAAGTAATGCGAAGACATCAGCTGCTCTAGAGTCAGAGGTCGAAATAAAGTACATTTTAACTATTCTATCAGGTTTACGTGAGACACAGCTACATTTTTCGGTTTTTGTCGTTTTTATTTTTCCCATTATAAGCACAAGATGTTGAGGAAGCTGCACTATTCAATTTTCTTACTAACGATATTCTGAACAGTTAATAGCATTGAGGGTTTAATCATCGGGGTGATCTCTCTTCGTCAAATGTACCCCCTCCATTGATTTGATCGTCGCTGACCCATTACAATGGTTTGGACGGAATTGGGCAGCAGCATCGGCACGCTCAAAGGGCTCGAGAGGGACAAGGGCAGCCCACAGCCCTTGAGAGAGGCATTGTTGGTGGTGGGGGGAGGGGCTGGATGCTAGAAAGGAACCTTCGGAGGAGTGCGCTATTGACGGAGGAAAGGAAAGTAGTTGCTGGAATGGTTTTGGGAAATCATGGGAAACCACGACCAGCATGCAAGGGCGTCCACCTGAATCGGGCCCACGGGACTCCTTGAATTGCACGCCGGAAATGTGGGTGCCTCAGAGGACCGGCAGGAAGCGACCTGCTGAAGGGATGATTGAGTTGACGAAATTGAGTTGAGTTTTCAAAAAGGATTATATTTTTTAGTGAAGACCTCGATTGAGCTGGAATTGTGAAGGTTAAAACATATGCACATCGCGGTTCATGAACTCGGGGAAAATATGACCGAAACAGGAATTAAAACAAGGCAAATGATGTAGCTTTATGTGAGAAGATTTCATGCCGTACGATAAATTTGGTTGCTTTTGTTTCAGCTGAACGAGCGATCGAGTTGTAAGCATCTGCCGTTGGCGCGGTATCGCACGAGATGGCGGGGAGATGATTGTCCTGCGTCCCACCGGCTCCCGATGGACTGGCCCGCCGCTGCGGCTCTTCCTGCTGGTGGCCTCCTTGCTACCGGCCAGCCTTGGTGCGCCCGAGGGAGCCCCTTTCGCCGGCACCGGCACCGGCACCGGCACCGGCACCGGCACTGGCACAGGACCCGGCACCGGCACCAACAAGTGTCCCAGCATCACGGTGAACCCCTCGTGCCCGTGCTACCACTTCGAAGATGGCATCTTCCTCGAATGCCCTGGAGCGACGGCGGAGTCCTTGCATTCCGTGCTCTCGCTTGTGGCGGCGCCGATCAAATCGCTCAGCGTTTATGATCTCGACCGAGCGGTGGCAGTGCTCACCTCTGACCTGTTCCCTGTCTCCAGCACAATCCATCACTTACAAATCTCACATTCCAACATCCAGGAGCTTAAAGATGACAGTCTCGTGACGCTCCGGCCTGGTCTGGAGTCGTTAAGCATTGTTTCCGGGAAACTTCAACAAGTCCCCCAAAAAGCACTGTCGGGGCTGGCACAGCTTCGAGCCCTCGATCTTGAGTCGAATGAAATCGCAGATTTGCCTAGTTACTCGTTTTACGGGCTGAGACTCATTAAACTGAACATGAAAGGAAATGTATTACAAAAAACATCTGAATATGCGTTCGCTGGGCTGGAAGAATCTCTGACAGAGCTGGACCTTGCCGAGAATAAATTGAAAGGCTTTCCCATGCCGGCGATAAGACGGTTAGAGCATTTGAGGTCTCTGCGCATGGCCTGGAATGAAATTGGTTCGATTCCTGACGACGGTTATTCGCGTTTAGATGCTTTGCTGTTTTTAGATTTAAGTTCGAATAACTTTGAAACGATCCCCGAAGATTGCTTCAGGCCCTTGCCGTCCCTTAGAACGCTGTCGCTGTATTACAATGCCATCGAAACTGTCCACAGGGACGCATTTGTTTCACTTATTGAAATTGAATCAATTGATTTGAGTCACAACAAAATGGTTTTTCTTGACGGAATGACTTTTCAAGCAAACAAGAAATTACGAACTGTAGATTTGAGTCATAATCACGTGCACTACATCAGCGGTGTTTTTGCAAATTTGCCAGAATTGCGAGAACTGTTTTTGTCCGAAAACAATATCCTCGAAATCCCAGGCGATGCATTCACAGATTCATCTCTTTTAACTGTGATTTACTTGCAACAGAACGCAATTCGTCGAGTGGATTCAAATGCACTTTCCACTCTACCAAATCTAGCTCAATTGCATCTGAGTGCCAACTTTATACGCTCCTTGCCGAAAGATTTATTCTCTAAAAGTCTGAAATTAACTTCGTTGAGTTTAGATGGCAACAGGATCGCGAGTCTTGAGCCGGGCTCGTTCGATAACGTAAAAAGCCTACGAGAATTACGATTACAAAATAATAAGATCGTAGGAATCAGTCGAGGCGTTTTCGACCCCCTGCCCTCCCTCCTCGAATTGCATTTGCAAAATAATCTGATAAGTTCCATTGATTCCGGCTCATTTCGAAGTTTACAAAGCCTCCAGCATGTGAATCTCCAGGGCAATTTATTGGCAGCTTTAGGAGACGTTTTCCTCCACGAGAGCCCTTCGTTAGTGTCGATACAGCTTGACTCGAACAGCCTCGTTTCTCTGCACAACGATTCACTCCGAGGGCAGTCGAGTGTCCAGATCATGTGGCTGGGGCACAACCGCCTCACCCGAGTGGACCGCGCGCTTTTCAGTGACTTATTGTTAATTCAACGAGTCTATTTGACTAATAACAGTATTTCACATATTGAAGACCGCGCTTTCGAACCAATGCAGGCGCTAAAATTTCTCGATCTAAGCTTAAACAAGTTGCGGCACGTCACGACAAACACGTTTGCTCAGCTGCACGAACTGGAAGAGTTGTATTTGTCCGGCAACGGCCTTGAAACCATCGCTCCAAGGGCGTTCACATCGTTAAAGAAACTGCGTACTCTAGACCTTTCTAACAATAACATGCCTGTTTTACACGATACCATTTTCCAAGAAGGTCTGCCAATTCGAGTGTTAAATTTAAATAATTGTTCCGTTTCGAAAATCGAAGGAGGAGCTTTTCGAGGATTAAACAATTTGAACGAACTCAATTTAGAGCATAATAAATTAAGTTCGGGGTCACTTTCAAATCTAGACATTCCGGGATTAAGAGTATTGAAGATTTCGGGTAATAATTTTAGCGATGTCCAAGAGGACGCAGTAGAAGGGCTGCCATCCCTTCAGACCTTAGCTATTGGAAACTCATTTATTACTAAATTGCCTAGGAGTTTACTAAGTAAAAATAAGGATTTAGTCCGAATAGATTTGTGTGGCAATCGTTTAACACATATGCCTAGAGACTTGTTTTCCGGCATGGACAATCTCAATGAGCTGCGGCTCTGTCGAAACCTCTTCAAGGAAATACCTTATTCGTCCCTGGGTAACACCACTTCTTTACAAATAATCATTTTGTCGGAGAACGCGTTGACGTCGGTGGACTTTGCTCAATTGGATGGCTTGACGCAATTGCGAGAGGTGGACTTAAGCGGTAACAGCATTGCGTCGTTGTCAGGCTTCGCTTCGGCCAACCTGTCTCATCTGCAGAGCGTGGACTTGAGCAGCAACGCCCTCGCGGCTCTTCCAGCCAACTTCTTCCACCTGGCACTGTCCATGCGCAGACTGAACATCGCGTCGAACAGGTTTCGCCAGATTCCCACAGTCGCGCTCTCAGAACAAAACCTGCCCAATTTGGGATGGCTGAATCTCACAGGAAACCCACTCTCTCGAATCCACGACCTCTCCTCTATCCGAAGATATCCAAGTATGCAGGAAATACACATAAGTGGCACTAACCTGAGCATTGTCACCAGCAAAGACTTCGAAGCATTTCCAAATTTGTTACACTTGTTTCTTGGTCAAAATCGTGTTTCTCGCGTGTCGCCGGGTGCTTTTCGAAGTTTGCCAAACCTCTTAACCCTTGACCTTGCCATCAATGAGCTTGAACTACTTCCTCAAGAACGTCTTCAAGGATTGGATCATCTCAGACTGCTCAACCTGACACACAATCGATTGAAGGAATTAGAAGAGTTTCCACCGGATCTGAAATCTCTACAAATCTTGGACTTGTCTTTCAATCAAGTGACACGGATCGGCAAATGGACGTTTCGCTATCTCGCCAATCTCGCCGAGCTGCATCTCTATGGCAACTGGATCTCCTCGGTGGCGAGTGACGCATTTCGACCGCTCAAGAAATTAAGGCTTCTAGATTTGAGCCGCAATTATTTGGAGAACCTCCCCTTAAACGCGTTCCGACCTCTAGAGACACAAATCAGAAGTCTCAGGACAGAGGGTGAGAAAAAATTATCTTTAGATTTAGTAGTTTTGGAATATATGATGCTTTGACATTTATCCATGCGCACTCTCAACTTTTTATTCCCATTTCTTCGCATATATTTATTTCTGACGGTATACCTTTGAACTATATCTAATGAGTGCCAACTTAAAGGCAAGGAGGTGCCTGAATGTACAGATAAGGTTCTATTTTATGGAAACTGTTCTCATTCATGTTGCTTCGAAAATGAGAGAAAAGAACTATTGATCCATACTGTCCTATAGAATTTCCTGTACACAACAGAAAGATGAAAGACAAGTTCTTTGTTTCTTACAGAGAATCCTCTTCATTGCGGCTGCGAGTCTCAGGAGCTGTGGGAATGGCTGCGTGACCATCAGAAGCTCGTGGGGGTCACAACCCGCAGCTTGCGCTGCGAACAGCCTCCTGAGCTGCGCGGACAAATCTTCCTGGAACTGGAGCCGCCTCGGTTCTGTTCGACGCCGTTCGTTTTGAAGCTGGCGATTCAGGACATTCAGTCGTACTCTGTGATAGTTTCCTGGCAAAGTCGCAACCATTCCGGCTTGCATGGGTACCGCGTGGTCTATCACGCTCTCGACAGAAATGATGCGGTGAGTGTAAAATATCAATATGTAGGTATTGTGTTTGATACGTTCGGCGCTTTGATTCGAGATATTTATCTCTTTCCAAACTGGTGTTGCACCGATACAGATAATTTGCAAAATTTGACCTGTCATATAGTCATTCAATTGAAAATATATCTGGGGACCAATTAAATATTGCCATAGTTATTATTGCGCGCATAAACGAATACAGCTTTTTATTCAACGGTTAAATTTGTATGATATATAGGCTCATATCTGTTACACATGATACCACCATGGTAGAATCATAATGTATATAGCAGCTGCAGCAGCATCATCATAGTATTATATTATCATCATTAATCCGTAACCCCCTCCACCCAAAACGTATTCACCATGTATGAAAGTGAAACTAAACTTTGGTGTTACATTTCAACTTTAAATAAGTATAAAATAACACTTCATTTTAAAAATGAAGTACTATAAAGGCATTTATTTTTAAGTACAAATGAGTTTTTTCCAGAGGCTCTCCACGTCGAAAGCGAAATAGACGCAAATTTATTCATATTTACCATGTTTTTCGCATAGGAGAAACGTACATACCTAGGTCTAATTGCGAAAAAATTGTTTTGCAACTGTGCAACAATGTGCCTCTGCCTGCATTGTTTAGCCAAATGCAACCTTCAAATGTTCTATTTCAAACTTTCTTTAGGGTTTATGCAAATAGATACTGTTTGTCAATAACTGTTAATTTTTGTGGCCAGGTAAGGGGTAAACTCCTGGAACGAGGCGCAAGGACATTGAAGTTGGGCAAACTTGCGCCGGATACTCGCTATCTAATCTGTGTAGTTGGACTCGCCAATTGGGCCCTGCACGGCGAAGATCTGGATGAAAAGAGTTTATCTTTCAAGAGTGCAGGTAACTTGACTGGGAAATCTCCTGCGTGGGAAACAATAGGCGAGGGACATCCTCTGCTAACCGACTCCACTTCCACTCGGTGCACCGAGGTACGTACGCTGGAGGCTCCAGGTGTTCGTGAAACAAGAAGGAACGGAAACACCGGTGGATCAATTCTTACGCGACGTCTGGGCTTGATCGTTGGATGCTGTATGGGCTTCTTAGTTTTCGTCATTTTAGTCTCTGTGTTGGGATATTTGAAGTTGAAAAAACAGAGGTCTGAAGCGAAAAGAGACCAACCGTTACCGCAAGAGTATATATCGTACAGACACTTTTCAATCCAAAGTGGAGAAGCTCATCACCACGCCACGGGATCGGCGGCGGTAACCACTTCACTCAACTCCTAACCATTAAAACCCACAATCAAGTTCGCAGATTATGTGTAGAAAATATTTGTGAATTTAAGAGAGCCATTTAAGTCATCAGGCAAGTACCTACCTATTACCTGGAGGCATACCGATACTTGGCCATTGTATAGATTATTATGAGACCAAAGATAATTATTATTTATTACCTACAAAACGATACAATAAACCGCTCAAAGGAGACATTTCTGCTGATGGCTTACGGAAAGTTTTGCAAAAGCTCAAAACATATTCTGCAAAAACAACACTCATTTATTGTAATGTAAATAGAGGTTAGTTAGACATAGTGATATATTTTGAATTGGCTTCCAGAAAAACGAAGTTGATATCGACCGCATCTCGACAGTCGGTCGCGTCGGTACATCATCAAAGCCAATTAGGAAGGACTCAATTAACGAAATGAAACGAACTGAAGACCATAAAACGTCTAAGAATGTATGTTTTTATAAAGTGGAATGACGACTGCAATGAAAACCGCGCGGTCTAATAAATAGTAAAGGATTGGAGACGCTGCCGAGTGGGAGTCAGCCACTAGAGCATTTTCATGCGGATCTTTAAATGGACCCATTATAGAAATATTCATTTTCATAAAACACACAATTAACAGCAAGAATTGTAGGTCACTCTGATTAGGTACAACAATTATGTTTTTTAGTTACCAGAATAAGATGTGTATATACATTTCGCTTATTTGAGGATGAGTGCAAAATTTAAATCTTCCATTATTATATGGACCTCAATTGAACTAGAGGTTGGGGCAAATTATCAGTACACCTACCTGTGTGCAATTGATTAATTGAATGGTATATTTTACGTTACATAAAAACAACCCTAACTAGTGAATTAGGTACCTAATTATTATATTATATACCTTACCTTTTGATGTGTTAGGTTCTAGACAATTTTTCATCAGCAGCTGCATGCACCAATACAATATTAGGAAAACCAACCTAACAGCAGTATGAGTTTGTGAATACAGCGCCCTGTTTTGTGTTAAGTGTGCGGCCGATATCTTTTTAAATCTAATCAATTCAGTTCATAAAATATCTGTCAAAATTTCGGTCTTTGTTGCGCGAATGCCTATTCTCACGAATGTTCTCTGAATGCTGAATGCCATCATCAAAGAACTGCCCATCTTTGACAAAATGACATGCAAATGAAATCTCTCTACATGAATCTATAAGATCTGTCAGTATCTCAACTTTGTAACTAAAGGATTCCGATATTCACATTCCAAATCATTCGCAAATCTTATTGCAAATGGTAGTTATACGCTTACAATTCTTTATTTACACTCAGTCTGTTTGTCTCATGGCATATGAATATTGAATTGTTCAATACATATCAATAGAAAACAGGGTCTTGTGGATCGCATTTGGGGGCGACTTCAGCCATTGCTCATTGCTCTGAGTTCATTCGTTTGCCGATCTTACTCCATAATATGTCAAGACATTCAAAATTCAGAGATAACTTGCACCAATCCAATGCTAAAAAACAATCCCCGTTTTTTATAACAGTTCCTAAAAATCCATGAAGGCCGCCATGTAATGTTTCTCTTCGTTAAAAAATTTTAAGAAGAATGAAACACCCGTTACTTATTACCCCTTGCCCTATGTTATCATCAGTAGATATATTATCCAAGTTATTAAGAATATGCATATGTTATTGATATATTTTAACACTTTAGAATAATATGTTTTAAGAATATATTGTGCCAATTCAAAGAATATTTTGAAAAATTAATCGTTCTTAGTTCACATTATGAATTAATAATATCTTCTGTTTAACAGCAGATTGTGTATCTGTATATGTTATAAGTAGTAAGATAAAATATCTCTGTGGGTCCATCGCGTTGTATGCTACAGGAGGGTCTAAATGTGGTGACATTTCGATGTTAGAAAAGTTTTGTTAACCAATTAGCACAATAAAATAATACCGACGTTATTACTATTGTTCGAATCAAACCTATTCCCATTCAATCCTTATAAAAAGACGCACACTCTTAGGTAGACTAAAAATACCACATATTGTAGGTAACGTGTCATAACTCACAATATACATATTTCTAGGAGAACTCAGGCCAGGGCTGGTGGACATGAAGTTGGATTGGGCCAGAAATAGAAAATAACTTGTGAATTTAATTATGCATGGCATAAGGAATTTGGAACTGACGCAGAACAAGAAGTACAAATCAACCATTCGTTAAAATTAAAATGGCCAAAATACAGTTGACTTTTTAGGGGAAAACGGTCCTAGAATTGACCACGGATTGATTACTAATACTAGAGAGCCAGTCAAGAATGCGGTGCCCTGATGAGACGAAGTGACCACAATTGCATAGGGACAGAGGTGGACGCAAACAAGGGCCAATTTGATATCCGAGCTAAAATATATTATTTCCATTGGTGAGATGATTCCATTTTCCGCATTGTTGAGATGATCGCAACAAATCCCTTTCATGTCACGTCTCTTTTATACTAATTAGTTAATTGTAAAAAATACAACAGGTATAGTAGGTAGTTTCAGGCTGATCCTAGCGAACATATTGTTGAATGGCAATGTTACTTGGCAACTACTTTACAGTTTACTTTTCGCGAAGCTCTCAGCTAAAATATTGAAACCAAAAAAAATTGTCGTATAAACGATTAATAAACGTACGTTTTATCACAGCGTTTGTTTTTTATTCACGAAGTATTCTAGTAGGCTCGGATCTTAATTCAAACCCATGGATTAACGCTTCATTTTCTGAGGTTGGCGGGAGAGGGGGAGGGTCGCACCACCACCAAGGGACCCCCCCCCCCCCCCCGATACTTTAAAACAATGGTACTCAACTTTTTTTTTTGCACAGGGTCATATAAAAGAAATGTGTGCCCTCTGTGGGCCGCAAAGGGTAATTTGACGTAAAACTTGCGAATTTCAAGATACAATATAGATATAGCGTTAACTTGTCGGTATTGAATGAACGCATTTTCGTAGTATCTGCTTGCATACTTGATAAATTAAATGTGATATTGCCTATAACCCAGTACCACCTAACCTAACCATCAAATATAGATTTCCCGGGTTTTCCCCAGGTTCAATTGTTATTGTTTATTTAATTGTGATACATAAAATATATATATTAACGTCAAGAAAAAATTAATTTGGTACTTAATGGGTTAAGAACACAATGGGGGTTCAATCTTCAAGAAAATTTTGTTTTAGAGCATTTTTTGGTGCAAATCTCTGCGTTTCAGGGAGTTTTGACCTTACACATACCTACCTTGAATTTACTCACTTTTAAAGGAGGTTGTGGAATTTTTTTATCAATATATTCTCCAATGAGAATTGCGTGTAAAGTTGGCATTTCAAACTTAATAAAAAATTTAAATGCAGGCCGCAAAAAGATGCACACCTGGCCACCGTTTTAACCCATTCTACCAACGCAGTAGAACACCATGCTAGCTAGGGATGGGATGCTGGCTGTCGCAGGAGTTAGTACTATGGAATGCAGTTTAGGAAGAAGGCTTAGGGTGCAACAAGAGACCACAACGAATTTGGATACGACAAACTACCTGGATATTTATTGGCATGGTGGTGGAATAAAGCTGGAAAAAATTATTTTGCAAATTCAAATCAAAATCACAAAAAAATTATTAAGCTTTCATAAAATTACCTGTTTATTTAAAATCACTACAGGTAACAACCATCATTAACAAAAATTATTAACAATAATTTGTAAGAAAGAACAAAGAACAAACGATGTAACAAAACTACACATTATTACTGAATGACAGGTATATGGTGTGATGCTTTTTAATTGGCCCATACTTTTTTTATGAAAAGTCTGTCATCAATCATCACGGTAGTCTCATCGATTACATGCTCCCGCCTGCATTTCCAAAAAAGGTACTCACTGCATATCGAGAAACATACATAATGAAAATGCCTTTGAGCGTTTTGTACCTATTAACCGAACATTTCAAAGATTTTTTGAAGATTTGAATGTCCTTTAGTTCAGTTTGTTAATAAAAATATCACTATTAGTGTAAATTCATTTAGCTAGTACTAAGATGTAAAATAAATACACAGAGTGAGATAAGTTTTCCTTCCATCGAACTTAGAAAGGTGCCCACGCCTGTACACATTAATTGCCTAGTTTATCCAATTAAAATAAAATAAATTAAAATAAAACACAGGAAAATTAACTTACATATTATATTATTCTTGTCTAGTAAAATAAGCATGAAATAAAACTGACTTAGCTATTAATGAAATGGTCATTAAATTAGCCACACTTATTGGGAGCTATATTGGCCACTGACCTTCTCTTGTTAATTTCAGAGGAAAGCCAGTGGTCTTGTTGAAATAGAAAATGAGTACCTACTAAATCAATAAAATTGACTATAAAATAGTAAAAATCTACCCATTACCTATATGGAAGGAGCTATGGTACTAATACATAGTAAAGTGTAAACAGAAATAAAAATTACATTCACAGATCGACATACCCAGATTGTCCATCACAATGTTAAAAGCGCTATGCAAAATCTTCCGGTGCGGGGAGCCCCTCAATAATTACCTCAGTCCTCTCACCCACAAGCTAAAATAAGACAGAAAGTGATTGGATGATGGACCCACTACTGTTCCAATTGCTAGTTAACTAGCTCTTTTCATACGCTCTATACAGCCTTCTCTCTTATCACTGCTAGTACCCTCCAGCCACGGCTTTCTCGTCAACTAGCTCCAATGTCTTTGCCGCAGCCTGAGCTCCCTTATGATATTATATCTGGGTACTTTGTCAATCTGTGGTACAATCATATACAATGGTCCTCAGAAATCCGAGTCATCAGACACTTCATCGTTTATACTACTTGATTTTAATGAGCCAAATAGTCGGTGGTTTTTCTTCTCTTCTTCCGAAACGTGCGGGCTACCCGTTACAAAAACTGCCACCCTAAAAAGGAACCAGTCAGTTTAATAATCTTATAAAAGCAAAATTTTAAAAACTTATCAAACAGTATACTTTCAATACGAACCTGGAAGGAACTTTTAAATGATTCACCACTGCCCACTGGTTGCAAGCAGGACTGGCACAGAAGCTGCGCAGCTCCTCCAGAGATTTGGCCGTGTACTCGACACCTTCCCTGCTATACTCTTCAGGGGTCAAAAGCCTTCTTGGAGCTGAAGAGAGGACTTGGTGTCTCCTGAATAGTCACTCAAATTACTACAGGGCATACTTAAATAACTGTTTCTGGATATTTTATTGCTTGCACTTGCATTTATTACCAAATTATGTACATCTATCCTGTTCTGTTTGGCAAAAACAAATGTTTCCAGGTCCATACAATTTATTTCTAGAGGACTTTTAAATTGAGAAGTTAATAGTTAGGTACCTATGTAGTGTTATAAGATTGTGTATTGCCTTGTGATTGTTGGTCAAATAAAAAAGAAACTATCCATTTATTAGTATATTCTTTTTCATAGTTTGCAGCAAAACCAATTCCTTGTTTATCTAATTAAAGTGAGTAATTTATAAAAAAAACGGTCACACACATCATCAGAAACATATTATCAAAGTAGATTCCTATAAATATCAATAAGAACCCTTACCAAAAAGTCGACACACTCTGAAAGAAGCCCCGAGGAAAATTCACAAAAATTAAAAAAAGAGTGATGATGAGGATAACAGCATCCTGGAATTCGCTGCTCAGGTACATTAAGTACAGAGATAGTATCTGAAAGCAGATTGACAAGAATCATGTATATACCTAGATGGCATGTAATTATAAAACCATGCTGAAGATTGGGCTTAGGATATTACCTGCATAGCCCACCGGATCAGGTTTCTAGTCCGAGGATTTCGCACAGGTCCCATTCGGTAGCAAATGGCAATACTGATCAGACTCGTTACCACCATATATGTAACCAAGGCAGACCATTGATACGATACAATGAGACGAATATTTCCCCAAAGCATTTGCATAATACGAACTCCAACAAACCAGCCCGCTGCTAAAAATCCGTAGAACATTACCGGGCCCTGAAAAATACATTAAATAGTTGATAATGAATGTAGGTAAATTCAAGAATAAGCAGAATGGACTAATTTTGAAGATACCATTTTTTCTTTCTTACCTGTGGTAGGGTGACTAGACGGTTAGCGAAATACACTAATAGCAAAATCGAGGCACATAGACCCAAAATAATTCCACATAAATAGTAGAAAAGAGTATTTTGGCTAAGTTTTGGTGCCAGTAGATACAAAATAATTCCAGATATCAAAAGAGCTGGTTTCCAAAAGTCAATTTCTGTAAAAAAAATACTTGGTTGAAGTGGTTTAAGTTTTGAAAACAAAGAAAATGTACATTAAGGTAATTCTTTTGAGTGCCTATAGAACCCATTTCTAGCGTTCTATGGGAAAAACAGATTCTTTGGCTATCAAACCTGAAAAGTAACATTGTATTAAAGAACATAAAAAAAACACCACACTCAGAATAAACACATTTAAAGCTATTTTTTGACGAACAATTGGATACGTACGGATATTGGCTTTAGATCCCGATACCAAAATTCTACACCACCTAGCTGGCACCTTGCTCATATTCCCTGGCTAAATAAAATAATTTTGAGCTCAGGGCTGTTTCCTGGAATTATTTTTGTCATCCCCCCCCCCCCCCCCCCACACAAAATGCACACCTTAGAAACATCACAGAATAATTTTGATTAGTCCAGGAGTTGTCTAATGTTCTGATTAATTAGCGGTCCAAATTTCAATTATCTGCTAAAAGTAGTTAACATCCAATTGTTTAACCCATCAAATCTTATCCCTAGCTGATATTGATACCGCGATCTAGAAATTGACTCGGGCCACGCACTCCGAGTTCGAATCTTGTCGCCCTGGCGTAATCTGCTTATACGCAAATGCTCGTAAAATTGCAAAAGGATTAGCAGCCGAGATTGTTTTGAAAATGAATGACTCAATCACAGCCTTTTATGTGGCGCCAATTAAATCTAGAGATGCGATTCAAACTAAGTTCTCATCAGTTTTCAGAGAGGAATCAATCGGTGTAATTAAGTTTTAATTCGAAAAAAAACACAATTTAATTTTATGAAAGGAGATTTTTACTGTGAAAATTTTCAAAAACCCATTAAACTCTAATCATTTGCTCAGTGAGCTTCCAACAACAAGTTCATAACCAAGGACAATTCTCGAGTCCCTTATGCACTCTTAACACGATTTAAAAGTTTATACAGAAGAAAATATATTCCAATTAAGTAGGAACTCAGTGGCATCAGTGGGGAAATTGGCTGCATTATCCTGCATGAAAATTGTTATTTTGGTTTCTTTACTTCAAAGTTTGAAAACTATTAAGCTCGTAATATTTGTTCTTACGTTGTGAGTATAAAGATATATTATAGCGCTGCTTGGCTCCCCGAATGCCGACACAGCTACCTCCATCAGGATTAGCTTTTATTATTCTGTCCTTCCACGAAAATAGGCGTAAACTCCAGAATATATTCTGCTCTTCATAGGCAGTTACAACCTCTTGGGGGGTAAATCCATCGTAGCGATCATATTCATCGGGTTCCAAACTGATCTCCATCTAAAAGAGAAGAGGCATTGTTGTTGCAAGTGTTTATTAAACAACCGTAAAGCCACTGCTTAAAAATATGTACTTAGAATAGGTAATAAAGCTTAGTTTAATAGACGTAAGTTTTTAAAATGAAGGTGATGGTATGTAGGTAGGCAGGTTGGTACCTGATGAAGTTGAACTAGCTCGTTATCTAAGGGCTTAGTTACTCGAGAGCAAATATCTGTACCTAGGTTAGATTAAGTCACTTACTGAAACAGAGACCCAAATATTGAGCCAGTGCTTTGGAACACCCTGAAAACAATATATTTGGAGAGCAGGCTCTTTCCATCCTGGCTTACTTTCTGGGCTATTAATTATTTTAGTTGGTAGGCTCAGGTAAACAAGTGAATATTTTTCTGAAAATAAAAAATAAAATAAGTTATCAAATTACTCAACATTGTCTCCATTTTCCTTTTCGTTTATCTTCCACCGCACCAGAGAATGTACCATAAAGCATGCTGAACAACAAGCAAATCACAGATATAGAAGCTATCAAGGACAATATATGTGACATGTTAATGTAGGAAATTGCCCTATACATGGGTACGTGCATCATTATACCATTGAATTTATAGGTTTCAATGATTATACCATAATAGCCCCTATATACGACAAAAGCTCATTAATCAAAACCAACATTCTGGCTGCGATTTAGAGGTTAGAGTCCACCTAAATCGTTGCCTATCAAAATAACTTTTGTACCTGCATCGATATCAGTAGGACTATTGTTCAGCCCAAAGGCAGGGTGATTTTTTGCACAATTAAATAAAAAAATAAAAAACAACCACGTGTAATTAAATCGTTCCATGTTGAGCATTTAGACGGCACAGAACTCCCAAAATATTCGAAATTCGGACCAAGGATTGCCGAATGCCGCCAGAGCTGCGCCTCGGCAACCAGTGGAAGCACTTGACAGCATGGCCTGAAAATATCCAGTTGCACAAACCCTCTGTGCACAAACCTAACGTGAATGTGAACTTATGTCCTGTTTGCATTTCGTAACATAAAACTTGTATTATTGTTTTAAAGTGAATAGAATAATAAACCATCAAACATTTTTTTAAAGTGTCGAGTTCTAGATTTCACGATATTTTGATGCCCGGATGAAGTTATAATTTTGTCATGTTTGTACCACTACCTCACGTGCACCGTCGTAAAATACTACTGCCAACTTTAATGGTGACGGTGGTTTTTGTGAATGGTGTCTGGTCTTGAGCATAGATACTATTATTGTCTTGAGCGATACTTTTTGTCACTTTTGAGGTAAGTCTAGATAGAATCAGACATAATTCTGGGTTCAGGGCAGAAAGATAGGAAGTTAATGAAAACCGAGAGATGACAATTTATTTCCTTCATAGGGCTGGAAGACAGAATGGGAGGTAACAACTCTTTATTGCATAGCGGCCACATGGTAAAGTGCATGACACATTCCTGGCATAGAATTTCTATAGGTAGGTAGGATGGACCTACCTGCCAACTTACCTGCCTACCTGTGTACCTACTTCCGTGGATGAAATACCGTTTAACTCTTGGAATTAACTTTTTTCATCGATTAGGAACTATTAATAATGGCATTTGGACAGTAAATAAAAACTTGTTGAGTCCACGGCCATCTGTACCGAAGTTACCAAAGTCCGCGTTTTTGGCTTAGGTACTAAGAAAACCTACTCCCTTAAGGATTAACCCATAGCGCTTTTTCAGCCCCTAGCACTTAACCTCTTGTCAGATAACATTCAAATAATTCGAGCATTGCTTCTCATCTGTCCTCTGTGTTGAAATAATTTGGCACTTTGATAAGATCATCCGTTTAGCCACGGTAACCGAATTACTGTAGGTACGTAATTAGGATCTTGCATTTTTTTCGTGCGCCGTAGCCATAAAAGCAGCGACATCGCTCGGAAAGAAGATTCGGTACCTAGTGAGGGGATAAAGTTTCCGTACAAAGAGAATCATACTCATTTCGCAGATCGCGCCGCGCGAAAAGTTAGAAATCATAGATAATAAATTACTAGTCCATGTTTTCAGAAAATTCTTTTAAATACGTGAACTTCTAATCATATTATAGTTAGGTGTGAATCTATGGTAAAAATTAATTTCAAGAGGTAAATGGTCATTTAATGGATTCTGGCTATTGTAGGTTAGTGGACATCACTGGAATTCCATGGCTGGAATCAAATTAAAACTTACACTACAAACTATGCTCTAATCATTAATTCAATTTTTTCAATTTTCAATTAGTTTTATTCATTCCAATTTTATTTACGTTAGTAGGTAATTGTTAACAAAAAATCAAAAAATTTATAAGTAGGTAGAGCTTGTAACTTCGATTTTGCTGGGGTATAAAAATTTAAGATTGAGGCATGTACTAAAAGTTTGTTTTTTCACTTTTTTCACTCTCCACAGTTCCCAAAAGTAATGAGTATGTATGCATTTGAAGTAAGAGTTGAATGGGTCTGCTAAAAGAAATGGTAATAAAATATCGAAGTGTAGTCCAAGCAACCCGATTACCATTTGCATTGGGTATGCAGATGCCTGCATGCCTACGCCTGCGTCTGCCTCTATTTTGACATGCATCTATCACTGAATTTAGGCACAAAATATCCTAGGGGATTGTAAAAAGCGCAAAAATTTTGCCTGCTGTGCTAAAATAAACAATCATAGTAATACCTGAGAATCTAAATATTATTGAAGAGCTAAGCAAAATCTTCAATTTTAATAGTGGTGAAAAAAGCACTTGTGTGTGTTTTTTTTTTTTTGAATGTGTGTTTGTGTGCGCTCTACAGGCCAAACGCCTGTGTCGATCGCGATTAAAGTTTCAGGGTGTCTACTTTTGTTCTCAACCTAGACCCCTGTGTTTTCAAGAAAATCCTCCATACCACTCCCCTTCAAATTAGAAAAAAGAGCAATATTCGAAATTGGGAAAATTGGGAAAAATACGGGGATTTATCAAAAAGTGCGTATTTTATCAAAATTTTCCCAAACATTTATTGCGACTTTGTGACTAAACTTGGAAATACTAATAAACACATCGGCTGTTTACGATGTTCTGCATTCAACTTATCTGACACTAAAACATCTAGGCTCATCTTCAACGCAAACAATCTGGCAGCATTTCCTAGTATTTCAGATTCAGATGTTTTTGCACAATCCCCACCCCCCACCCCCCACCCAGGCTAGTCTCCCTTAGTGAGCCTGTATAGGGTTAGAGAGTGGCCAACACGATAACACTTTTCTATTGGCTGTTCAAATCCCATGCTAAACGGACGTCATGTTTTTACCAAGTTGATCACGCGGCACGTGGCAGTTGTCTATATGAGTTTCTCTTATTCCTTTGCATATCTATGTATTATATACATGGTGAGGTAAGTTCGTAACGTATCAACTACTGCTGAAAGGGCTGTTGAATAGTTGACGTTGGTAAAAACATGGCGCCCATACGCAGAGATGGCCACTCTCTAGGCCTATAGGCTCACTAGTCTCCCTTAACACACTTAACAGCACTTGGAGGAGCCTACCGATTTGCCTTTTAGCAAATATAAAATTGTATTGAAGAATACCAATCTATGAGGCTCTGCATTTACAAATGATTTTTAAACAATTGAGGAGCAGCAAAATTGCACATTTTCTCATTGGCACGAAGTCCCCTCCATGACTTCAATGCGGTGGTCTGCTAGCAGCGGCAGAACGAGCAGAATGTGATGCTGCTTTTCGAGGCTGGCCAGGCCAAGTTCTCAAGAGGTCTTACCTGTGTTTAAATGGCAAATAGAATTGAATGTTCTGATAAAAGTATTGTTAACACTGCTGAAAATGCGCAGCCAAACACGCGCTGTCGTCACAGAAGTACCTTCGCCCCATTATAAAATGTATGATTTCTCAGCCCCACATTAAAAAAATCTTCTGTCCACACAGACAGAGTCTCATTTATTGGTATTCTCCACAACATTTAAAGTATAAAATTGGTCGGCTTATTTAATGGTTTCTGTACATATTGTTCCTAATTCCTACCCACATTCTTTTTGCATTTCAGGTGCGCAGCTTGCCTCCAAATGGAAGAGGTTCAACCCACATTCATGGTGAACCCTGGGGTAATCTGGGTAAGATTTAAACCAGACACAGCTTATGAAAAATGTTTGACTGAAATCATGAGACAAAAAGAACGCAACACACGCATGGCTTTCGATTCTCTTTGGCACACACCAAGTGTAGGCGAGGTAAGTTAGCTTCTACATTTTATGGGATATCAGCAACATTGTATTTGACTCCGTTGAAGGCCGTAAATAGCATTAGCATGCAGTGTTAGCAGAAGTATTACCGAGCAATACTGCCCAACCCATAACAGCAGTAGCTCGTTTCTGTAACAGTTCTTAAAATTGGTTGCCAAAAATGGTTCTACAGACATGGTAGCCTTTATCTACAAGCTAATGAAGTAATGACTGTTCCTGCACTCTCATAAAGGAGACTGGATGGATAGCAGGGGTGGCAGCATCGATATCTTGTTGTGTTATCTACCTAGCTTGTAGGCAAGGGTAATGCCAGAATACAATTGCAGGGCCAAGTTTTCTGAATTTCACACCCAAAGTTAACATCAACGTGGAATGTGTGGGATCTTTTCTGTGATTTTGGCTAAAGCTTCGAGAAGGTGTGAATCTTTCCCTACGTAAAACGGCCCCATGCACTTTCAAAGAGTCTTGGCAACATAATAATTGCAGAAAATTATTTTCTTTTGCAATTTTTAATTTTTTTTTACTGATCTGGGCTTTTGGCATACATACTAAAAGAAATCCTTTTTGACTTATACATCTGCGTTTTACGAACAATTATCAACAACACTTCTCAAATGGGTAATTTGTTGTGTCATGATTTCTTAGTAGTATGTAAGTATTATTTCTAGTACCTACTTACTTAGAAATCTTGTAATACCCAGCATTTTTTTTCTAGTTTGAAACTTTTGCTCGTACAATGTAATTTTTTAGGTCTGTCCTAAAGACAATTCCCTTGATTCTGTCAGAAATTTTCAAGTTTTGTAACCTTTTAGTTAATAGTTAATACTTCTACTAAAAAATTAGTTTATTTGTTTTTGCATTGCAATAATATAATGCTTAGCCTTGGTTTTACAATAGCAGGTTAAGGAATTAACTGTCCATTAACTGGCAGCCAATGCATCTGATTTTGCTGTAGAACAATGTAAAAAAACAGTTTTTTCTTTAACCAGCTATTGAGAAACCAGGGGTAAGTATAGGTACCTTCATACCTTGCAGTAGGTACATAGATTTTGTCAGGATGAGGAAAACCAAAGAAAAAAGGCTATTCCCAAGACCTTCTTCAATATTTTCCATGTTCAGTATTTTGTAGCAACCAAATAAGTTTTTTATTTCTTCTACTGATCTCAATGCTTTTTGAATTTTGAGGTGAGTTTGTTATAAAAATTAAATAATGAAACAAACACACATTATAAATAAAGATGTCATGCTGTATAGAACAATATGAAAGCGGTACAGCGCTCAATACCAGCGAAGGATTGGCAACAGAAATCCTACGCATGTTATAAATGATGCCAGTGTCACAGATTGTCTAGGTCAGGCTTTTGCTTTGCAACCCTGGCCCCACTTCCCACACTATTTTCTTTCTTACGCCATCATTTTTCACTAATAGGCAAATGTACTGTTCTGAAATGCAATCACAGGTTCATTTTTCTCTGGGAATTGATGCAACTAATAATTTTGAATGTCTTATTTTAAGCTGGTGATGCTTTGGTGCCCGAAAGCAAAAGTGTGGGGCCGTGCTCAAATTCAAAAGATATTTTTGTATCCCATGCACGAGCCGGATTCAACAGTTGATGTTTTCTTCATCGATTATGGGACATCTGCGACTGCCAAATTGATTCACGTACGCAAGCTTCCAGAAGATCCCAAGTTTAGCGAGCCTGGCAAGGCGTGTAAGCTAATACTCTTTGGACTTGTCCCAATAACCAAGATACCATTGTTTACTCCTGAAAAGGGTACATACGGGCTACATGACACGTGAGTGATAGTGCAAGTACTGGATCTGTTTGTGGTTTGAAAACAGACCCATGCATCTACTTTTGCAAACCTTCAATGGCATGCTGATATTAAAATTAAAGTGATTCTGAAATTTTTTTATTCGACTCACAATAGTAAATTCTTACATCGTTTTTACGAGTGGTATGATCCTTATGATAGTGTGATAGCTTTCGACCATAGATTCCTAGAAACATTTTTCCTAGGAGACGTGAGCTAAAGGGGATAGGCAACCTTGTTGTATCATTTAAAAAGATGACTGCATGCATGAAGTCATCTTCAAGTCAGAGGCTTTGAACACCAATTGCCTCTTAAAAATTTGCCTGTTTTTTGTTTCTCCAACCTATTATGCTTTCAACTAAAGTGTGTGTTCTGGAAATGTTTCAGCTACTCCAAGGTGTGGGACCGATCTACTTTTGATTTCATGTCGGTCATCCTTGAAACCGACACGCAGTTTTTTGTGACTGTGTTTGACTTCCATTATGGGAAAACTACTGTTCTGGGCAATAGGGTGTGGCATGGAGAGCTACTCATGCTGGTCGATGGCAAGCACCAAAGTATTTCGGGTAAACTTATCACAGAAAAGTATGGAGTGAGAAATCTGGAGTGTTTCGAAGGTTGGTGGAGCTCTTTTGTTTCATACTTAATTTACATGTATGTACAGAAACACTTTATTCTATGGTACATTCACGTGTTGATTTTAAACACTTCTTTTAAGATATGTTTACTGCTTTGAAAGATATATTTTAGTATATTGAATAAACAAGGTCATATAAATACATTAATCTATTATATCTTAGCGCTTTTTGTGCTAAACTAAACTTGTTGCGCTAAACTAAAACGTGTGTTTCAGAATTTTTTGTTAATCCTAAAGAAGAAGAGCCCGATCTCATAATGAAACCTGACAAGCCATTGTGCGCTCAGGTTTGGCAAAGAGATGTTGACATGTTGATTGAGGTAACAACTTTACTTTCTTTTAAAGTATGTTGTTCAGAGCAATAATTTATGATGCAGCATAGGGATGGAGAAAATATCCATTTATCGATATACATTATAAATCAATATTTTTGTGAATATCAGATATCGATATATTAAAATATTGATGTTTATATATTATAACAAGTTCTTCCCCTGCCAGCAGCATTTATTTTTGTTCAGAAACTCTGGGCTTAGCCAAACAGTATGGTGAAGTGTTTTATGGCTAGGGATGGGATAGTGCATCATAATACCCCTCTATGACATAAGTTATGTTCGTTTGTGTAGTCACGAAACTTGACTAAACTAGATTTGGTTTTGAGCATGACGTCACAGGTTTAGTTTCGGTACTAGAAGCAAACCAACAGTGTAATGGCGGCGAGTGACGGACATTTTAAAACGCTCTTCTGACCAAATCAGAAATTGATATTCAGTGTATTTTTCCTATTTGACTGAGTCTGATTCGTCTGATGAGAATTATATACATTAACCGGTCGAGCTACTATACTCAAGGGAACGTAGAACCTGCGTTGTAGGTTATGTACACAACACGGTAGTTACCTATCGCATTACAGCGAAAAGAGTTTATTACCCACTTTAGAGTTTCAGGGCTCTTAAAGCAAGATTTTTCTGAAATGTTTGAAGAATCAGACATCTATCAAACACTAATATCATAATGGCCATCATGATATGTCATCGCTTTCCTTTATGATTATTATCATATTATATATCATATTATATATTATGATTATTATCATAATCATAATCGGCGCCCAGTTACACAAATCAGTTACGTCTCTGGAGCCGTAACCAAAAATCTAGTTCACAACTAGTTCACAACCAAAACTGCGGGACAAACGAACACTTCGTAACCGGAACCAGGTAGCCATTTTGTGACAAACGAACGCCATGAAACTAGTTTTCTAGTTTCGTAACTGGTTTTGTGTGGACAGACGAACATAACTAATGTATTTGACCCTTAGCAGAAGAGAAGAGCCCAGTGTGGCAAAGCTTGAGAGCATGGGCCAACTCCAAAATCCCTAAAACTTGGACCCATCATATGTGTTTAGTTCCTTATATTATGTATATTTTTTGTTTCTCATTTCATTTTTCCCACTAGATGTCTCTTTGAATATGCAAGTACAATATTTATTTCCAATTTAGGTAATAACAATAAAATACCACTTTATTTAAATGCTAATATATATATCTATGTATTGACATTCAATTATATATATATATATATATATATATATATATATATATATATATATATATATATATATATATATATATATATATATATATATATATATATATATATATATATATATTTTTTTTTTATAGCCATTTTACTTACTACTCTCATGTCCTTAGACCACATTGGTGCATTTTGAAGATCTCTGCACTCCCGATGGAGAGGAGCGCATGCATCCTTTTGAAGCTTCACCAGAGGAAATTGAACTTGCTCGTGATGCTGCCGAGGCTTGCGCCAAAAAAGTAAAAGAAGCTGATGAGAAGGTTCAGGCTCTGAGTGATTCTCTGAAAAACCAACAACTGAGATCTGAGAAATGTAAAAACACATTTTAGAAAACGCTTTGGTATTAACACTGATATTAACACTTCTCTAATTTCTTTTGTATTTTGCTCTTGTTTGCAGTAAAAGAGATTTATAGACCCCCATCGTTTGCGGACCGAGTTAAGTTTCTCTTAGAAGAGGAAAATCTCAGAAATAGTAAGTTCTCATTATCTGTTACTATTTATATTATTTTGTGGCAAAACTGTGGGTTTCAGATTAATTTTAGCTCGAGAATAATTTTAGATATAAAACTCCACTAATGAAACAATCTCAGTCTGTATTTATGTATGAACCATGACTTTTAAGAAAGACCAAAGTCAAATTAACATAGTAGGTACCAAGATCAAAGAAATCAAAGAGATCATTAAAATCAAAGAAAAGTGTTGCATAGTTCCTGCTCTTCAAACATGAGGTACTTCAATTATCAATCAAGAAGCTCCCTTGTATTTTCCCGCTGAAGAGGCTAGACTGCCTCGCTGCCAGATGCGAGCAGCTGCGTGATGGCGCGAATGCAGAGGCTCACGAGTATGCGCGTTTATACTAGACCGTAAGAGATAAACTATTGAAGTAAGTGAGGAAGTTGTAGATAAAGAATTGCTCGTGTTGGTAACAGACCCTTTTTCTCAATTTTGATCTCCTTTATCTCTTTATCGATTCACGAAAAAGCGCAAAAAATAGCAAAATACAAAATTTTTAGAAGCGGTTTCGGCCCTTTAAGACCCAAAACTGACACAGATTGATTCTTTATCTACAACTTTCTCCCTTACTTCAATAGTTAATCTCTTACGGTTTAGTAAAAAAGCGGATACTCGTGAGACTCTGCATTCGCGCTATCTCACAGCTTCTCGCATCTGGCAGCGAGGTAGTCTGTCCCCTTAAAACTCAAATTGTCAAAAAAAGGACGTAACAGTTGTTTTTAAAATTCACGATTCGTTTATCTGCTACCTCGACTTCCAGTGAGATTTAACACACTATCTGCATTTTAGGTGCCAAAGAACTTGTTGGGCTTGTTCCTAATTGGGAGGAACTCTCCAGCGAAGAAGAATCCGTTGTGCATTACAGAACGATTTATAATCCGAAGAGTATATACGTCATGCTTTCAAAGAACATAGAGCCTTTCGAAATGCTACAGAAAGAGATTGCGAGCTTTGCCGCTCGCCATCCGTGGCTCCTAGGCCAAGTCAGAACCAAGGCCGGTGCCTATTGCCTCGCCTTGTTCCCAGAAGACAAAGCTTGGTACCGTGCTCGTGTTGTTGATATGTGGCCGGACCGTAAAGTAGAGGTTTTCTTTTTGGATGTGGGTGATGATGCTGTTCTGGATGCATACACCGAAGTTTTGCCTATCAGCAAGGGACTGTTGATGATGCTGCCTTTCCAGGTAATCAAGTGTTAACATTTTGTTGATATTTGCTGCATTTTGGGTGCTTTTGTGCATAATATATTTCAAATTTCAATTAATAAAAAAGTAAATTTAAAAGGCGCAGTAAACGATTAAATTGTAAACAAGGCTCATGCTACATATTATAGATGTCGGTGATATCTGGAAATTGTGCTTGGGTGCCCGTGGTGCGTGTGCATACTCGAAAACCAAAAAAAATGTAATTTAAAATCTTAATGTTCTCTGTCTGGAAATGAAGGACAATATTAAGTCATCAAACAAAATTTTTGAAGTACCTACCTAATAATAAACCAAAGGTTTAGGTGCTGGAGGTTTATTCCTTTCATCCCTTTTATTAGGCCAAACATTTATGCTCCACTAGTAGCAGCAAAGTTACTGGCAGTCATGTTTTAGTTGTGCCAATAAATCACTAGAATTGCGGAAACATACAAAAATACCTGTCTGGACAGGTTGAAGTGGCTCCAGGCACTATCATACACTCTGCATACCTTGGGCAGTATACAAATCAACCCAAATACTTGTAGTCACGCAAAAAAAAAACCACACTTCTCGCGGGTACCCAGGTACCCATCGACATCTCTAATGCTACATAACAACAACCACACAACGTTACAGCAAAACCCACAATCTAGTTTCTTTTCAATGTTAAAACATTTTTCTCTGCGGTGATCTACCAATTTATTAAACCCTGTAACTGCCGGGTTTCTTCAACACTTCAAAGTATCCCTTTGCCCGGTTCCACAAAAGGTGATTCAATGCACTCTACTGGGGTTTTGGCAGAACCACCAAAAGATTACCCAATTTCATATTCACAGAGGAAGATTCTGTCTTGGGAGAAAACTTTTGTCAATCTCCCTAACTCCAAAACACACCTCGTTCTTTCAACACTTTGTTTTCATATGTTATCTTGCAAATAAACAACAGCATTTTTATTTCAATATAAAAGTTTGTTTGCTGATTATGCAAGTACTTGCAGTGTCGGAGTGGCCAGTGCGGCTAGGCGGCGATTTCTGCCGGGGCCCCGAGCTAATTTGGCTGGGGGGGGGGGGCCACCAAAGTGGTTATCTATTTTTTAGGGAATGGGTTTTAAATAGAGGCATTTGAAGTTACGCCACTGAGACTGGTGACGGGGGCCTTGGGTAGCCAGTCCGACACTGACTATTGCATTTTAATTTGAAACGGCAGAGCTAAAATATAGCATTTGAAGTTAGGTTTGGAGATATTGAAATACGAGAAAACTGATAGTGCTCATCAACTGTTTTTGTTTTAATTTTGCAATGAGTGCCAACATTGAAGAGGTCTGATTAATCAACTTCAATTTTAACTCCCCTCCAATTAGCTCTTGTGAAATCTTTTTTTTGTGGATACGGATAATTGGGAGAATAATTCTGGGGATTTTTCTGGGAGAATAAAATCTCCTTTTTGCCAAACCCCCTTTATTTCAAACTCCCATCTTTGTCGATCCGGGCCCTGGCGGGTGTTAACTATATTGCCTGCAATTTACTGATCACCAACTGCATAGTATTTTGATATGGTCCAAAATTTGTGATGGCAGTATTTCTCAATTACAACTCTACTTACATTAATTTTAATTAACAGCTAGCTAAATCTTAAAAGCAGACGTGAAATACTTATGAGCGGTTTTACATACATGTTCAACCTCTAGTTGAAGTATTTTTTTGCACAAATGCCCTGCCAACAGCCAATCATATTGGGAATTCAGCTAGTAGTTGAAAAACATGGTATAACTGGGCATTAGAAGGCGACTCGAGAATCATTTCTTACGGGAATCTGATGAATGATGATATTTCAGGCAATCGAGTGCTCTCTCTTCGGCGTAGAGCCTCTGGATGGCGAGGACTGGCCGGAGGAAGCTGTGGAAGAGGTGCACCAATACTGTGTCGACGAAGCAGATGTCCCGCTCAACCTTTCCGCCACCCTGTACAGCACCCAGCAAGCCCAATTCTCAGGAGGAACCAATTTCCAGGTGGTCCTTTCCCACAACGACGGGACTGCCTCTCAGGTAGTGTCGCTCAACGAAAAGCTGCTACAGTTGCCGGGCGTGCAGCGAGCATAAATGGGACCTCTTATTGGATTATTAGTTTCGTGTTTAGTTGGGAACAGACGTTTACTTTTGATGTTACTCTTTCTGAAAGAATTAGTATGACCTTTATTTTCTTCTGTGCCTTAAATGAGCTCTCCGAATTGCTTTTAAAAGAGCATATAGTGTACAAAATACCAATTAATTAAACATCCCGTTTGAATTGTTTCAAAAAAAAAATTTAATCTCGCATTTTCGTTGTGGCGCGGCACCTCCTCGTGACGTATCGTTGGGGAACGGCTAGCGCCAGCGGCATGCGCTATGAAGTGGCAATTGCATCTCGGTGGACAGCGACATTACATCGAATTGTTGTAAAGAGCCATTTCAAATACGAGAGTTGTGTCAGGAAGGCGAGGGCATTACTGAGCACGACTTTATCGATGTAATTACAAAAAACATTGATGTGCTAAACAAAACAGACACCACAAGGTATTTTCTGTCAAGTTAAGCTGCGTTTACAGCGTTGCAAAGAGACAGCGCCTTAGACAAGTTCGCAAGCAACAGCCAATCAGAAGGCCGTTCCCGGTGACGTCGCAGAGCTTTGCGACCCTGTCGCTTCGCTTTGGCTGACATGGAATATGTTTATCTTTTTGGTTGCGAAGCGACGCGGTTGGCGACGCCTTCGCTTTGCATCGCTGTAAACGCAGCTTAACTCTCCTCGTGTCCTTTGTTCGGCTAGTTTAACATTATTTTCCGCGATTTCTGTTGAGAGACTTCGGATCCATATGCTACATGGAGGTCCTGCCATTTTCACTCCAAATCAACAAGCGACCCGACCGCGAAAGCTATCGGCCTAATACTAGACACTGCGTAGCGCGGTCGAGCGCATGCTGCTGGCGCTAGCCGTTCCCCAAGGATACGTCACGAGGAGGTGCCACGCCAAAACGAAAATGTGCACTTATTCCTACGCAAATTTTTTTTTCAAAAAATTCACACGGGATGTTTAATTAATTGGTATTCTGTACACTACATGTCCTTTTAAAAGCAATTCGGAGGGCTCCTTTAATTGCTACCGCTCAGAAATTATCTTATAGTATATATATAATTATCATCTTATAGGGAATTGATATTATCATGCCTTCTGACATTCTGTCCAGCTCAGCGATCTGACCACTGATCCTTGTGGAATTCTGGTTCTAGTGGAAGTGGATGGACATATTTTATGGAAAGTTGCTGTGCTTAGGTTTAAAGTATACACTACATTTGTACCGTTTTATGTTTCCCGTAATAGGTGTTTGCTATTGCTAGTCAGAAGAGCTTTGTTTGTGAAAAATGGGTAAAATCTCAAAATGTCTCTTTAAAAGAAATATTTTTTTTCCATGCCTTGTGCAGTTATGCTCTTCATTTACCTACCACAATAATAATTACACTTTTTCAGTTGTGGAAGTATGTAATTAGTTATATTTGTTGAAAAAGAATTTGATGAATCCCTGGGAACAGGTGGTCTTAAGGTGATTCAAGACACCACTGCAACAGATGTAAAAAAGTAAATATATTTTCTTTAACGAATACTGCATAGGCTTCTGTGGCGGGTCCAGTATCTATACCAATCGACGGATCAAGACGAAAAGCACATTTTTGGAATCTACTTTCTTCAGGCATCATGACTATTGGTTTAAAATTTCAAAATCCACCATATTTTTCTGCTTACAGTTTCTTTAAAAACACAACATTTTTCAATTTTCCTTTATAGTCAATCTCTCAACCTATCTAATGAATTTAGATCATGGCACTATCTTGTCATAATAAGGCTGTTACTCTGCGGTTGGAAAAAATCCGCGTCTTGCTACCTTAAAAATTGTGCCTTGAGGACGCGTCTGCAGAAGCCTATGCTAGAATGATAAATTTGAAGCCGTAAGCATGAATTGGCAGTTTTTTATTAAACATTTTTTTTTATTGTTTAAAAAACATGTTGGAACAACCACATTCAAGGGATTGGAAATATAGTGATTTTTTTCATCGGTTGCAGTGGTGTCTTGAATCATCTTAACGTCTTTTTTCCAAACGATAACATACACTTGCGCTAGCAAAAACATCACAGATGTTTGCCTGGCTGCTGTAAGTGAGTACATATTTTGATTTATTGCAACAAGACATGAATTTTCAGTGTATACATTTTTCTCAGTTGATTTGAAGCTAATTGCTGGTTATGGAATGGTATGGACATTTCATGTGTGGGTGAGTTCTGTAGTGCCTACTCCAAATTGGAAGTAAATTTATAGCAAATATTTGGGATGTGTGTAGCTAGATGTAAGGAACGACACACAAAATGTGTGGTGTCAGGGGCGAGAAGTGGTGGTTGAAAATGTGGGCACCAGGATTGTGATGGCTGCTCCACTTTTTTTGTGCAAAGGCACAAGGGTATTATGCTTTATTTATTATTATGCATTATGTCTTCAGGCAATATGTCTGACAAACTTTTTTGCAGTGCGGACTTCTGTTTATTGATACCGGCGCTAGCATCGTAACTTGTAAGGGCAAGTGTGTCCTGCTGTCTTACAAAGCCAGCCGCTTTGCGACTGTTGAGGGATTTTTAAAATTAATATTTCCATTGAAGTGTCCATTGGATTTCCTTCCTAGTGTGGGCTCTAGGGAGGTTTGGCCCATCGGGCCCGAGTCGTTAGCATCAGAACACCAATTATTGTAATCGTTGAGAAGGAGCTTTCAAAGAGCTGCTATTTTTCCTTTGCGCTGCTTCTCATCCAATTTTCTTTTTATGTTTTGGAAGTTGAGGTTAACTGACATCCCAATCGCATACAAATGATCTAATGCAATTTGAAATAGCACCTTTATATTTTCATAGATACCTTCTTGTTATTTCCATTAAGAATGGAACCTATTATATTGCTATAAATCAAAACTAGGATTATGATATTCTGTGAAACACATGAGTATAAATATAGACATGCTCAATTGAAAAGACTTGTAGTGAAACAGATTCTCCATCCCAACAAAATACATTTTGTGATTATTTTTGTTTAGAATTGTAAAGACAAGGTGACTTCAAAGTTACCTTGGGCCATTTGTAAATAACCTACTTGCAGATTACGAATAACAAATCAATAAAAACGTAACTGATTTGGGCTGCTTAAATAAAGGTGCCCACACCATCCCATTCCAGTCTTCCTTTGAGACAACACATCCGGATTCAGGGCGTATTCATGCTCTTAAGAGGAAACTAAGCGCGTGTGTTTTCGTCGTGCGCGGAGGTTCACATGGGAACTTCTCCTGGCCACAAAAACTAACACAGTTTTGGAAAAAATACACATGTAGTTGGAGGGTTGTTTGATGCCAGATGATGTGTAAGGTTATTCTATGTACCATGAAAATTACAGTGGCATACATTTTCAAAAAGTATGCTGTACTTTTTATTATAAGCTACCGCCCAACATCTGTTGATTCTCTCTCGGCCTTAGGTTTTTTCCACATTTTTACATTAATAATTGTTGCTGTAGGAAGTTCCTGCAGGACCTCTGCACCGGTTACTAGCTACGCAGCGTGGCATATAAACCCTATCGTTTGCAATGTTCTTCTTGCCAAAAAGCAGAATGTGACTTCTTTCGATTTACTCCAGCGGCACTCTTGCTACGTTAATGTAAAATATCTTAGGTAGGTACTGTAAGTCTTCTATAGGTATCTGTATTCTATTCATTAATTTTATAATGCATGTGTTTTTCCCCACAGTGTCAATTTTTTTTTTGTATGTACACCTCTAGACTCAGAAATCCGCCTAGTAGTATTTCGGCTATGTGCTCAGAAAGGTATGTCGGAAAAGAGCATAGATATATCTATGTTGGTATCTGGCCTATAGGCCAGATATCAACCACGTGAATGAGCACATGGTGGCAGGGGATGTCATGGTCATTGATCGGTCGCAATCTAGTTTTAATAAACCAGTTTTATTATCAGTGCCTGCCTCCCAAAACTCGCTAATTTGTGTACATAATAATAAAATGACTAGCCAATTACGAACTTTCGTAATTTAAATAAGATTATAAAGAGTTGTCAATTTGTTCTCTGACAAATTTTGTATCCGATTCCACACATCCCCACTGGCATACAACACCTAATTTTATATTTTAAAGTCCTCTCGAATCCTCTCGTTGATAGGAACACTTCCATGTTACCACTTTTTTAATATTAAAGAAACCATATGTTTCCAAATCTTGATTTGATTTGATTTATATTAATTGCTTCCGTTATCTCGATATCAATTTAATGGTTATTACCTATTCCCTACCTTTACTTTCCGGGTGGCTATACCTCTTCCAGGCGGGTCGGAGGTAATGTGAGATAACAAAAGCAATTATGCAATTTAAATTAATTCACATTACGAATACCAACTTTTTTGCAAGTACCGAAATGTGATGGCAGAAATGTGTTTTTTGTACAGAGATGATGCAGGAAACTTTTTGAATTTTCTTCTAGCTTAAAAATTACGAATTTTGGGCCAGTGAATTTGCGTGAAATCTACTCGCGTAACTCCACACTGCACCGATCCTTCAGCTTGGTCAATTCTCATTTCACGGAGCGAGGCAGCTGCTGTTAAGAAAACTGGTTTCTAAAAACGAGATTTTGATCCCCTTAGCATGCCATCCAGTCCCTCCATGTGTTCACCCACGTGGTGTTACGTTCTCCTAATTCTGTGGGTAGGAACAGGGTGTTAAGATAATAATATATGCTTTTGTGTAATGGAAATAGCTCGCTCAGGTGGAAAATGGGAAAGAGCTGGCCTGAATATCATACAGAGAGAAAGAGCCTCCTTGTCGTAAAGGGCAGAACATACTGAGTAAACTGATAAAAAAAGAAGTGCTCTCAAAATATTTGGCCTTTATGAAATCGTAGAACTCGTGAAAAATTTCCTGCTTAGCGAAATGTTTTCTAAGTAGGATCCTATCACCTGCTGCAATTCTCTTCTCAGCAGGTAGCCAGTGCTACCTGATGACCCAAGGCTGATGACCCAAGCCTCGGTTTCGCGAACATTTCAAAGAGAGAAATTGCTTTTTTGTATCAGGGGAGCGGAAGCAAGAGGAGTCGTTGGCCGTCTGGCTCGAAAGTCCCTAGATGTCCTCACTCACCAGAATTCACCTTGCTCGCTCACTAAAAATCAAATCAATTAGCTGCTCATGGCGCACAGCTATAAGTTCGTGTTTTTCTGGTCTCGGAAAATAGGAAATACTCCGAAAACTGCGAGTGCTTTTCAGTTGGAAGACAGCTGGAAGCGTGGATGTTATGAGGCAACAAGTAAGTTTTTTGATAAAATATAAGAAAATCGGGGGTGGCCATAGTATGGTGATAAACTTATACCGGAATCGCAGGCTAGAATTGATTACTTCTTATATTCTGTTTCCCAGCATATCTGGCTGTGCAGACTGAATCATGAACATTGCAACTGACAACTGCTGAACGAAGTGAAGGGCTCAACGATGACGTCCTGGCTTTCCGTCGTGAAGAACACGCCTGCAATCAGCGGAAGTCGGAACCTGCCTTGCCATATCCATCAATAATGGTAAGCGCTAGCAGTATTTGTGTGCCTGCCTTGTCGATTATATACATGCATGTGATGAAAATACTATGAAATCTCACCCACAAATCTGGCATGTATACCCTAGGTTGTCAATGTCAAAGTACAAAATTCCTCGTTTCTTTTTGGAGCTTAAGCTTATATGACCCAACGAGCATGTCCTTGATAAACGGAGTACTACTATTGGTACTAACTAGGTACCTAGTTAAAGCAGCATTATGAAAGAACTTTGTGTTAGAGCTGTGAGTGGCGACACTGCTCCTCGTGAGATTATAGCTTTCCAAGCTCGGTGGCCAGACTTAAAAACGAGGGCAGCCTGGTCTGGTATTTCTTTGGTTGAAGTTTCTAGATGTTTAGCCATTGCTTGATTTGAATTTTTCCCGTTGTTTGGCCAAAACAGCTATGTCAGTGAAAGGCCAAACTTACCTGGCTGACCCTGGTTTTTGCTGCTAGGTGGCCAAAAGCCAACAAGAAGTTAGCAAATTGTCTGACATCTCTCTGTCGTCAGGTGGAAATTGCCCGTCGATCTCCGTAGCGCCGCTGCCTTCTTTGCAATCAAGACATCTTGCATTTGCGGTCAGAAACATGCCCGGTGCCAGGGTTCGGCACGATCGGAACGAGCTGGCCTTTCGAAAGTTTCTGCGTAGTGTTGTCCCTCTTCACCACTCCCACAGAAATTTATTTCATTGGCACAATTTATTTCATTGGTGGATGTTGGTCTTTATTTGATAGTGTGAGTCATTTCAACCTTTCTCGCATTGACAGCATTTTCAAAATGCATTTTTAAATCGCAATTTGATAATGTAATGATCTTTTATGCCATCCCTTACTAAAATTTCTAGCAGGAAACTGATTGCTTCTAAACGCATGTCATCGCAACACAACGCATTTCATCGCAACTGTGTGTAAGTCCTTGCAGCTCATTGCAACTGATAACATCTCATAACATATGCGCGGATCTGACCGCGGAGTGGCGAGCAGTTGCAAGCAGTTGCAATGAGTTTTACAAGGCAGAGAAAACTGCGTGCATCTCGTTGCTTTTCATTGCATCTCATCATAATTTGCCATGGAGTTGCGAGCAAATGCAAGCAGTTGCAATGAGTTTTACAAGGCAGATAAAACTGCGTGCATCTCGTTGCATTTCATTGCATCTCATCGCAATTCTACGTGGAGTGGCGAGCAGATGCAAGCAGTTGCAATGAGTTTTACAAGGCAGAGAAAACTGAAAGTTATTTCGATGCTTTTCATTTAATCTCATCGTAATTTGGGATTAAAACATTTTTCGTTGCCTCGTGGGCTCTTCGGAACTATATTATTAAATATATTAATAAGTCGTGAATCCACGTTCAACGTCTCTTATCAAAACAAAATAACCGCTCGTGCTTTAAACAAAAATAATGGCGAAGGAAAAAGGGCGAAAAACAGTGTAGGTAAATATGGTGAATGAAATTTGTGCGAAATCGGGCGGCAAATATGGCGTAATAGCCATGCATCCCCGTGCACCCTCCCGTGAATAGTAAGACCAGGACCAGCACGGCTCTCGTTATGGAGGCGTTGTGGCAAAGACCACAACAACGGCCACGACAACGGCCAACAACACCTACATCGGCCACGACGACGACGAGGATTAGCTGTTACATGCCATTGATGATTCGTATTTAAATTTGGGTGCTTTTTGTTCATAGAGGGAAATCCACTCATCTGTTAGCATAGGTACCGCAATAATCATATTTAATTTCCACGTTTATTTATTTATTTATTTATTTATTTATTATTTAAGTCTAAAAATTCTTATACTGTTTGGGGACAGTAGAATGTACAGACTCTTTGAAACATAAAAACTAAGTACTCTAAACACAATGAAACTGAATATTTACATTATTATAAAATAATAATAATAATAGCAATAATAGTATTAATAATATTAAAAAATACTTAGAATTATTATAGCAATGATAATAATAATAAAAGTTATAATAAAATAATAATAGTACCTAGTAATAATAATAATAATAATAATAATAATAATAATAATAAAAAAAAAATAATAATAATAATAATAATAATAATAATAATAATAATAATAATAATAATAATAATAAAGATAATAAAAATAATACGTGCGTTGACACGCACGTATACCTACCGGCAAACTCGAGGCCACGTGATTCACCACTTTGCCAATACCGACCCGACATTGGCTTGCTTGCACACGGCGTACGTAAATTTACGTGTCTGCATACTTGTGATGGTTTCATCCTAGGCGTTCACCTCAGGCTCAAAACATAACTGGGGGGATTGTGTGCATTAAAATCGCGTTTCAACACCACAGGTGTCAGCAGCATAATCGGCAAGTCTTCAGCCTTCGGATAGGGTACCCTGTTCAAATCCTGCCATCTCCAAAACATGAATTCGGTTTTCGCCTTGGTGAAAACTTAGATCGATTACTTTCCTCTCACCGTCTGCGCAGTGAAACGGTCTATGTGGAAAATCCAGCCCTGAAACTTTATTTTCATTTTCCCAAATGCTAATTTTTTCCGTAGCTGATGACGTCACTGATTTTAAGGCAACGGCAAAGTGTGGGCAAAGTATGCGAGATGTAAGACGATACAACGAGATCCAATGAATCCCAACCAAACCCACGTAAATTCATGACAGGTTTGCAATGAGATGCAATGAGTTGCAACGAGATGCTATGAGTTTGCAATGAGTTTGCAACGAGATGCAATGAGTCGACTGCAACGAGTTTCTGATGAGTGTGGTGGAAAAGTGAATGCATTTGATAGAATCTCATTGCATCTAGTGGCAAACTCATTGCAACTCATGGAAAAATTCAGTTTTCCCATTAGTTGCAACCAGTTCAAACTCATAGCAATTGATTGCAAAATGCAATGAGTTGCAAGGTATTTTTCTGTAAGGCATGCGGTGCCGGTGGAACTCTTCGTAGTATGCTGGTAGCCGTAGGCCGTGTCTTCTTGCAATGCTATACTAGACGGGACTGCAGGGAATCGTGACCTTGAAGCTCTCCCGCACTCGCACTGCGAACATAGCAAGCAAGGAGCGGCGGTCTCCGTTCCGCGTGCATAAGGTCCAAAGTCGCGCACCGCGCAGGGCAGGCGGCCCACCATGCGTGCCGTAGTAGCAATTGGTCGCGTATTTTGAGTTAATACGCTGCGTAGCGCAAATTGAGGTGGACAAAATTATATTTAAACTGTTGTATTATTATATTACGTCTGAAAAATGTTGGGGAGGCTCGGCCTCCCCCGAGAAACCGCCCCTGGTTGCCAGCAGTACCGTGCGGTATTTTCCAGTAAAAGCAGATTAGGGAATTTCAGAAACCAGAGTTTCTTATAGAAATGGCCACCTCTTGCCAACCCTATCAATATTCTACGTTCACAATATTGTTAAATTAATTAAGCGTGAGATAATACAACTAAATTTAAATGTATAGTATGATATAATTAATAATGTTGTTCACAATATTTTCTTTTAAATGTGGTGTTAGACTATATAGTCACTCTTTGACTAATTTTGCCACAAATGCATAGATTTGGTCCAAAATAACCTTGATAGCTCAGATTTCTCTTGGCAACCTAGATCTACAAAGCTTAAAATTATCTTGCACTTTTTCCTCAGTGTCTAGTAATTACTTCGAGAAACATTTAACCCAGTTTAAAATAGCTCATTTTAAAGTAGTACTGCGGTAATAAAAGGCTAAGGTCTCTAAATCAACGGGACTGCTTGAAGGCAATTGGGCGACGAACCAATTTAGTAGGTAGGTAAGAAAATTTAACGTACCTTTTGCAGCCGGGCCAAAAACTGTTAGTGCAGTGATTTCAGTTTCATGGTGTTGCGTTTTGTTTCTGAGCTGGCCACCCATGCGTAGCTGCTGATGTCAGTGTGGAATTGCACCCTCCAGTGCCGGACACGCAAAGCAGAGTCTACGATTCACTCTCAGAGTAAAATGACAGAATAGGCAATCACAGAACAAATTCGCACATCAAGTGGGTATAGCATTAGTATTACCATGGTAACAATGATGTTGATGTATGGGTGGATTTGATGAAATTGCAATTGATATTCCAGCTAGGAATGGTAACAAATGTGTCGTGACTTTCTTTGTGCCCATGTATCACTGTTTTGACTTGACATTAAAATGAACTTTATTTTACAGTTCTCCATTTTTCTCGAAAATCTGTTACACCTTTATATAGGCTGGTACCTTTCAAAACTTTCTCATGTCTTTTTTGCCCCACGAGAGGTGTTTTTAGGGGTAGAATTGTATTGTCAGTCCAATGAACGCATTGGTTTCCTTCTCAAAGCGAAACTGTGCAAACGATCTTTAGTTAGTAATCGATGTAGCGGCCAAAGCATTAAAATTGCGCCAAATCTGAGTAGCCCCCATATTCATGGTGATCATTTACTCCTTATTCTGGGTGAATCTAAAAAATTGCGACAAAAATGGACGTACGTTTTAGGTTCATGTACCACGGGTAATTTTTTTAAACACAGCTTCGGGCCGTTTTGACTTCCTTTGAGGAGATCACTGTCTTCTTGGCACACTTGTTCGTCTGGTACACCAGTCAGGTATTACAAGGCCCAAACACTAAAGCCTGGTATAGAAGGGAGCGATGGTGCACCCAGTGCTGGCCCGAAGGCCTGCTTCTGTCAAACAGCAACAAGGTCGCCTGCCACCAGTTTAGCGTTCCTTCACAAGTAATTTACTATAAATCGAAAAAAATTATTCCTCCACTAATCCATGCTGTCGAGAGATAGATCGACAAGGCGAGTGAAGCTGTTGCTTATCTTCAATCTAATTCGACCTCTCTCTCTAACAGAGCTGGCCATGTCCGTGGTGGTCACCCAGCCAACGCACCAACTCGGCGCAGTGCTGCTTAACTAGGCATAAACCTATAGGGGGAAATATCGAAATTCTTTCTTACTCCGCTAGAGGTATCAATAAGGGGTAGAATTTCACGGGGAGTACAATGCACACAATTGTTTTCTTAAGAAGTCAAAACTGGGGGAGTTATACAAGATTTAAAGTTTGAAATCGACCTTGCGGCCAAAGTATTCGAGTTGCGTCAAATCTGAGTAGCTCATCGTGATCAGTGGGGTCAACTACCCCTTAAGTCAAAGTATGGGCGAATCTTCAAAAATCGCGAAAATATCGATCAGAATCGTGTAGTAACCATCACGCTTTTGAAGGATATTTTTAGGTCAAAATTCTTAACTTCTTCGTTTCACTTTGCAAGGGGTGTTGAGAGGGGTGGAATTTCATGGGCTGTCCAATGCATCCCTATGTTTCCTTCTTAAGTAAAAACTGGGGGAGTTTATTTACGATTTAAATTTAAAAAGTATGGTATTTCGATATACTTTTTTCGCCATGTTTTTTCGCCATTGACCCCCGTGTCAATGGGGGTAAAACGTCATGGTGAGTCCCATGCACACCCCTGTCTCTTGCTAAAATCAAAACTGGGGGAGTTGTTCGCGAATTAAAGTGAAAAATGGCCATAGCGGCTAAAGTATTAAAGTGACGTCAAATCTGAGTAGCTCATCGTGTTCAGGGTGGTCAACTACCTCTCAGTTCAAAGTATGAGCGAAAAATAAAAAATAACAAAACCCAGTAGAGTTTTCCCAAAAGCACGAAAAACCCCATCAACCCCTTGTTTCCTTCTCAGAGTCAATTATTAATAATAATCAATCAACATTCAGAGAAATCATAATAGCTGTTCGTGCTCAAGGAACCAAGACTCCAGCAGTGGTGTTGAAAGGCGCGGACATATTCGCCGCCTCCAGTGTGGCAAGACGTGACCGAAGGACCGAAGAACTCGTAAAGAACGGAACCTACATCGACCCGGCACCTCCACCACACGCAGCCACAAAGCTCTCAGAGCACTCAGCCAGGCGATGAGCCTACTATGTTCGTAGCGCACTCTATTAGCCAAGCCAGGCGATGAGCCTATCGCTCGCGTAAACTTCCTCGCTTGTCATTAATAGGGAAGATATTTTTTAGGCAATCCATCTGCTCGGGTGGCTCAGAGGAAAGCGTGCATCTCGGAAGCGAATTGGTAGCGCGACCGAGATGTCTGGGGTTCGATTCCCGGCACAGGCGAAGATTTTTGACAGACTCTTGAGAGTCTCGTCACTCAGTGTCTGCTGTACTGCTCACCCTAATTCCACCGAGGCCCTACGGGGGTGCCTTGGTGGGTGGTGACGGACGCAGCCTGACTTCACCGTGCCCCATCGGGGCTTCAGTGCTATGTGGATCCCCCAGTCGCTTGAGCAAACCGAGCAGATGTTTTTGTCATATTTAATAAGACTTTACAATGACTAAAAAACAAAATTTGCAAGGTGGATGCAGCTGGATTTGATCTCGGGACCTCCGCATCACGAAGCCAACACGCCACGAACCTGCTCCACAGCGATGAATGGTTTGTTCAGGGTAGCGACCTGAGTCGCTAGTGACAAATTCCACGTGAAGGTGGAGGGGGTGAAGGGGGAGGTGGAGGGGGTGAAGGGGGAGGTGGAGGGGGTGAAGGTGGGGTAGGGGGTGGTGGTGGGTTCGTACGTGCTCTCCTTATGTGCACCGTGGCTCCGAGGATGCAGTCGGGGTATATGCACTTCGGGTCCCTACATACATCGACCCCGGCGACGACGTTTAATTTGCACTGGCAAAAGTGTGGCGAAGCCTTAAGAAAGTCTTACGAAATTTATACATTAATACTAAATAAGTAAAAAACACGCCAAAGACAAATGTTTAAAAAATGTTTTTTTTAATGTAAAAATGTATCATATTAGTATGTGTTATTTCATTATAATAAAGAAGTTGTTTTATTTTACTGTAATAAAATTTTCGATTTATTTTATTGCACTGTAAAAATCACTTGCTAAGTGCACAACAGCACCAACAATGTCACAAGATAACAATGTACAAAAGTCCATACGATAAAGCCTCATCAAACCTAACAAAAACAATGCGATAATCTTACAATGCAAATCCACTCGAAGCCCTATCCTTAACACAGTCGAGATGAGCAGGATTCCTATGCGGGATTGAACACTCGATCAAATCTTTTCTCCACATTTATCCCTGGAACCCCATCAGGGTGTGCATTAGACTCCTCATGAAATTCACCCCTATATATTGGGGTGAATTTCATGAGTAGTCTAATGCACACCCGGGTTTCCTAAAATACCTTGTAAATACAACACTCCGGGAGTTATTTGCGATTTAAAGTTAGAAATCGAAACAATGGCTATGAACTTGGGTACTTAATTAAGAACCCAACTTGGATACTTAAGTATCCAAGTTCATCGTGTTCGGGTGAAAAACAAGCCCAGGCCAAAGTATACGCAAATCTTATCAACTTGCTCTTTCTACTTGCTTCTTTTCAACTTGCTCTTTCTGACCCACAAAAAGTGTATAGGTTGGTACCTATAGATAGGGGTAGAATTTCATGGACAATCATTCAATGCACCCCTCTGTTTCCTCCTCACGTGAGCAGGGGTAGGGGGGGGGGGGGGGGGAGTTATTTACGATTTAGTGTTATATGATATCTTGACATACTATTTTTACCACACAAGTGGTGTCATGGGGAGTGCAGCTCTCTGTTTCTTGCTTATCAAAAGACTAGGGGGGATATTAGTGACTTCATGTTTAAAATTAACATATAACGGCCAAAGTATTAAAGTGACGTCAAATCTGAGTAGCCCAAGGCGTTAAAGGCGGTCAGGCGGTAAAGGCCTCCAGCATGGCAAGACAAGACCGATAACACTGTTCAGAAAACAAATAATTTTGTAACTCAACATCTTGTAAACAGTGTAAGTACAAGCTTGTACAGCACTGTTTACAAGATGTGGACCAATATCTGACACCAAATTTAATATATAAACATAAATGTTTAATATTAATGGAAAGGTGGGTACACGCTAAAACTGGGGGCTCTGTCCCGTGAGAGAACATACTTTCCACTGCAGCGCTAGCGGTCACTTTTGCATGCCCTTTGCCTTGCATTTATAACATTGCAGCCCTTACTGCGGCATGTTCTCTTATGGGATAGAGTGCTCTGTTCCATGAGAAAACATACTTTTCACTGCAATGCCAGCAGTCACTTTTGAATTCTTTTTGCCTTTCATCTTCAAGATGGCGGCACTTATTGTGACACAAACAACACCAGCGCTGCAGTGGAGAGTATATTCTCTCATGGGACAGAGTGTAATTATACTTGTCAGTCTAGTTACATTACATGTTCAAGACTGTTCTAGTTCCCGCCAACCAAGCTTTAGTCTCTCCCCTGACTCAGAACACACATCCCGGTGGCACTGGAACGATCCGTTCTCATACGGTTGGCAGTGAACGAATGTCGACGTTTTCCCGAGACCGACGCAGTGAAGATTTGCCGATTCTTGGAAGTCTTGGCCAATGGGGTTGCAGCTTCAAAATAAGAATAAAGGCCTGTGAACAAAAAATGATTTGCGTTAGAATTAAGCTTACTTAGAAATCAAGCTTATTGGGCCAACATTTAATTTGGAGTCAGTTCTTGGGACATGTGTATCCCTTCTGAACTAACTGGATCTCACACAGAGCATACATGAACGGTCCAAGCATGTGTTATATAAATTGAGATGGCATTTTAAACACTATTTGAGGAAAACTGACATCCTCATGGACAAAGAATACGTATTTGACAGTAGGAAAGGAACCTACCATAAAATTGTCAGAAATCAGAAGACAATAAAATGCAAATAGGTAAGAACTAAAAATACAAACATAGCATTCCCAATGTACTTACCCTTGGGGTTAAGCAACTAGCCCTCAGAAACAGATTAATTTTATGGAATCCTATTGGCGGTTGCCATGACAAATATCTTAAATCATACTTCAAATCTGGGTTGAGGCACTTGTAAAATTGGCCCTTAGGAAGAAAAAGCATAGTGCTCTATAGCATCGTTGATATAGCGTACACAGTCTGGCAAAACTCACCGTCGAAGCCACGTCATCGAGTTGTCACGGAAAAGAGGCGGCCCAAAACCTCGTACGAAGCCTCTTCCTGTGTTTTGTCTTAGTGTCGGGAAGCCCGAAACAAACTGCAAACTCTTGTTTGCCGTCACATCATTTACGGGAACTGCACTTTTTCGGGTGCGTGAGCTTGGTGCAGGATGCACTGATCAGCTGATTCGGGGATGGAGGATGCAAGGTTTTGTCGAGAGCCTCTTGTAAGCGTGGCCTCCACAAAACTAGAAAATAAAAAAACGTGGTGTCAAGCTTCACCGAGCGAATAAAATCCCGTATATATCCATAGTTGGGGCCACGTTGGTATATACTGGGTCGTATCACAGGCCATGGGTGATGTGACAGGGAAATTATGTCACAAGTTCGAACAAGAAGTGACGAGCATGCTTGTCATTGTGGGGAAAAAACAAACCAACTCTCATACAGTGGTTTCGTATATCAACGTTCATCTACTCTCATGAACAGGAACCTACCTATAGGTACTCAATGCCCCACCTATACTTTCTTGCTTTCACATCAGTTTATTATATGAATTTGATGTTTTTTTATAAATATAGACTCATTTATAATAAACTATATGAAGACACAAATTTAAACTTGGAAGGGAGGCAAAGCTGGAAAAATGTGCACCCGAACCGGGACTCGAACCCGGGACCTCCTGCTTGCCGGGCAGGTGCTCTACCAACTGAGCTATTCGGTCACACATACTCCCTGCTTCGCCGGGTGGGACAGGGGGATCTCCGGGGAGACAAGAGGGAGACGAGAGTTGCATTACTGGTAACTGCTTAAACCAGTAACAATTTCCTCTCAAAGGTAAACTTGTTAGACTCATTGCTGGCTTGCTGGACTCTTTACACTTTGAACTTACATAGTAGGTACCTAGGTGGAACAATACTGCACCAGATTAATGTGGTATTCAGAAGAGTTTATGACAATTTGTAAAAGGAATACACAATGGACATTGCTATGGTCAAGTATGTATAGGCAAACAGCAAACAGCAAACAGCAACACCAAATACCTCTTTATATATGGGCCGTGTACCGAAATAAATAACAAGTACACAGACGGCATCAGGGCTGGTCATTATTGTGTGTAACCCTCACCACCTCTCCTCCTCTGCAACGTTCACTGTCATAATGGTATGAATAAATTAACGGTTATCTTCCCTCTCACTGTATCTAAAAAGGCAAGAGCCTCTCAAATTAAGCAGAAGGTTCACTCTCTCTAGTTTTATTTTTCTCTTTACTTTCAATACTTTATATTAGAAGCGAGTTTGCTTCTGAGGGTTTGCACTTCGTTGCAAGGCCGCGAAGGCAACCCAAAGTGATAATTGTAGCACTCACTCTCGTAGGCGTCGTAGGTAGACCTCTGGACTCGGAAACACGCCTAGTAGAATTTCAACTATGTGCTCGATAGGTTTGTCTGAAAAGATCATAGGCAGGCCAGGTACCGACCACGTGGGTGAACACATGGAGGGACTGGATGGCATGCTTAGGGGATCGAAATCTCATCTTTAGAAACCAGTTTTCTTATCAGCAGCTGCCTCGCTCCATGAAATGAGAATCGACCAAGCTGAAGGATCGGTGCAGTGTGGAGTTATGCGAGTAGATTTCACGCAAATTCACTGGCCTGAAATACGTAATTTTTAAGCTAGAAGAAAATTCAAAAAGTTTCCTGCGTATCTTCTCTGTACATCACATTGTGGTACCTACTTGCAAAAAAGATGGTATTTGCAATGTGAATTAATTTAAATTGCATAATTGCTTTTGTTATCTCACATTACCTCCAACCCGCCTGGACGAGGTATAGCCACCGGAAAGTCGAGTCCAGCGGTGTAGGTACCTAATTTTTGATATCGATTTAGTTAGGTTAGACTAGCCCCTTTCTCGCGAGTCGCGACCCGGACAGTCCCGCTAGCCTACTCATTCAAATACTGTGCCATTCTTGGTAGGCATTCGTGGATTATTTGGAATTAAATATTAAAATTTGATACTTTCATCTTGATAAAGGATTGAATGATATTTCGAATAATTACAATTTAAGTCTGCGTTCCCTGGAAATTTCAAAGTGGGGGTAGGTACGGCCAAAAATAAAATGAATAGTTTGTGCATTGTGTACACCCCCTTGTATAGCCCCAAAACAACACTGATAGCGTCTGTTCATGAAAGTTACCTATCATCATCGATAAAGGAAAAGTACTATCCATAATCGAAACAATCATGCACATTGTAAACGAAATCAAACCACACTTGCCCTAGAGATCTTTTCTGTCCAGAGTCTCAGAGATCTCTTTCTGGGGCTACTTACACAGAAACACAGCCAATGAATTTAATGATGTGTTAAACGTTCAAGACTCACCGTCAAACGCAGTAGATGAGAGGACAAGTGGTCGAGTTCTCACACCACACCATTGTTCGAAATGTCTTGGAGGGAAGTCCTTCATCGCACAGGCGCCTCTGGTCAGCTGTTGGAAGAGAACAACAGATAAAATCATCTAACAATTTCTGCTAATTTGAAGCAGCCAACTTCAGTTACTCCCTCAAAAAACTCCCTGTTCACAATACTACTTGGATGTATAGATTCTAAAAAGTACATTCTTTAGATTTTGATACCTAAATTATATCTAATAGTGTAGGTACCTAATAGTATACCTATAGTATACATATATAAAGTACACTTAATTCCAATTAAAAAATAATTTTATTCCACAGATAGTGAGCTACGAAAAGTTCTACAGGTTATGCACCATGTGGCGGCTGACTGACATTTCATTCATACACCACGTGACCTTGAAGAATGTCAAGAGGAATTTGAAGAAAACTATTTTCATCTGCAAAAAATGTATCCAAAAATGTTATATACCTATATTATATCTTTTTCCCCACAAGGGACTTCACAAACCTTTCTTAAGTTTGATTCGGACATGCCACATAAGAAAAGTGTTTGTCAACTTCTGGCCAAAATACATTTGATATCAAATGAAACTACGGTATCTAGGTAAGGCATTAATTGTTAGTCATTATACCAAACCAGAAGCAAAACATTATTTTGACACCTTCCATAAATTAAACCAAATCCAAGATTGCCATTTCTTGTCAGGTATGTTAGTAACCTTGAAGTCCTGTGGCCAAAATGTTTTCTGTTTTTCATCTGTTATTTGTTCAAACATTGCAGACGTGAATCGAGAAAATGATTCTATGACTAAGATATATAACAGTTCAAAGCATGAACAAAACTTGAAGGTGCAAAGAGTTAAAAATGTGATTTTGTGCACGATTCTAAAGCTCATCTGAAGAAGCAATAATTAAGAATAGGTATTTTTAATAGACTAGGCTTGTAAAGGGCAAACAGAACAAAATTGTTATTTGAGTCAAGACTAACCTTAGCTGGAAGCCTGGAACCTCTATCTTCGAGAAGCAAAAGCCCCATTTGGCACTTGAAGCATTTCCCTATTGACCCAGGAATTGTATCTATGTTTCAGCTGCACGTACATGGTATACATGGGGGGGGGGGGGGGTATTGGTAGTGGGAAATTGTTCTAAATGAAGTGCACTTGCGCATTGCGATATTAAGATACCCTGAATGTCCGGTTCCTCCGGCACCTTGAGGGGGTGGGTGGTGGTATGAGTAATGAATGATGATGGGATGGGACGGTGGGGCCATGATCGTGAAGTTAAGGGACCGTGGAGGCAATGATAGAGGGATGGCTATGTAGCAATAATTGTGGTGGCATTTATACCCCGATTCGAGACGGTTAGTCCATAGTCCAAAGAACCGAGCCTCGATGTCGCCCGAATGAAGTGCCTTAGTGGCTGAATTGACCCCCGCTGGCCCAGCCCGAACCCCAAGTGCGGTCTGGCGGCTTCCTGGGAGACTTCGGGCAATTTTTAAATCTTGGTCTTGGCGTACCCAGGACCCTGAAGTGGCATTTCGCTATCGAAGTCTACCGCCCGCGCGTTCTTCGTGGATCTTCCAAGTCGCGTTTGTACGTTTTCCACCTTGGGCACCGATGGGTTGTGTCCGTTACCTCCATGGCTACCATTCATGGCTTTTTGTTTTGCCGAGTCACTTGCGGCTTGTGAGAATCGGGCGTCTTTTCCTTTTAGACTCGCCGGTTTCCAACATATCGGTGAAACACATTCAACTTGCATCATTTTCCAGTTCTTCACATTATGATTTGTTTTCAGCTGAACCAATAATTGGCATAACTTTGCAATCAGAGGTCTCGACTTTGCACTGAACATCAAAGAGAAATAAAACACGATTTTGATATTAAATGTGTTTGTGTCTTATTACCTTTTACCCCAACATCACATTCATGTGAGATAGACTGTCCCGCAGTGCAGCTACGTAGCATGGGTTGCCTTTGGTATACCGTGTGCTCATCCCTGTAAGACAAGGGTCGCCCATGTCCCAAGGTCAACTAATCTTAAACCATGTCCCAAGGCTGTGTGGTTTTGGGTAAAGTATTTTCTGTCGAGACCTCACCCTTGTCCCCCAATGCTGCCGCATAGCATGGGTCACCTTACCAAAGTGCCAATTGGCTGTGTGGTTCTGGGTAAAGTATATCTGTCGAGACCTCACCCTTGTCCTCCAGTGCAGCCGCGTAGCATGGGTCACCTTACCAAAGTGCCAATTGGCTGTGTGGTTCTGGGTAAAGTATATCTGTCGAGACCTCACCCTTGTCCTCCAGTGCAGCCGCGTAGCATGGGTCACCTTACCTATGTCCCAAGGCTGTGTGGTTCTGGGTAAAGTATATCTGCTAAGAGCCCGAGACTTGTGCTGGGTGTATTGTTAAGATGCCGACATCTTGAAAAGTATCTGACAGTGGAAGCTCCTGTTGTGTTGCCAGTCTTAATAAGTCGTATCTGTGCCGTGAGGGATTAAAGGGCCGGGGGTATGGGGGAGGGGGAGTTCACATTTGGGTGACGGTGTGCTTGGAGATGGAAGTGCCGGGTCGGTGGAGGTGCCGTCCCCGACGTGTTCTTCGGTCATGTCTGGCCACGCTGAAGGTTGCGAAGGGGTCTCTTGTGTTCAAATGCTGGTGTCTCGGTTACCCTGAAAACGAAAGGTTACTAAGAATATATGCACCGGTAAATTGATTTATTACTTCAAATCGTGAATAACTTTGGGAAATAGTTTTTCCGAAGACCAAAGAACTTACAGAAGGTTTCAAGGTGGCAAACGACCCCTCTTATAATACTCCATAATTGTTTTACCAATTTACAATTTTCTATTGTTGGACTTTGGGAAATAGATTTTCCGACAATGCATTTTTAAGTTGTCATTTCACTAACTACTTACAAATGGTTCCAAGGTGGCAAACAACTTCCCTTATAATACTCAATAATACTCAATAATACTTATAATACTCTTATAATACCTTAACAGGCTTAACATCATAAATACAAGATTATTGGACTTTGGGAAAAAGATATTCTGATAGATTTGAAAATGCATTGTCAGTGACAATGCATTTTCAAATCGTAATTTGCCAAGAAACAAACAACTCACAAGTGGTTTGAAGGTACGCTTTACTCAACAGTAAAAACTGCCATCCTTCATCAATTGATTCTCTCAGCAAAACAAACACGGCTTTTAGTATTATAGGATAAGTAGTATAGTATTAATAAAGGCAAAGGAACTATAAACATTAATACGTGCAAAACAATGTATTTAAAATATCTAAAAATCAGGCCCTGAAAACCTACTATAAAATTGGAGAAAATAACTTTGAAAGAGTAGAATCTTAGGTACAAATATAGGTGTATAGGTGGTCGACGCCCCAGCCCGTGATTTCCCTTTCGCTAGGCACCATACCTACCCAACTTCACTGAGCTGATCATAACGTCGCAAACCCCTTCCAGCAACTCGGCTCCTCCATGAATACGACTGTCTGGCTACCTGACCACACTAAGTTTGCCCCTCTCATCCCTAGGCTACACCAAATTATTATTATGTTCTTCTGCTGCTCCTGTCCCAAACAGTAAAATCCATCGCCGAGGATTCACTTGAAGTTAATAGCATTAATGCTGTCAGTGGAGGTGCCATGATCAAGATCTTCAGAGGGGAATTCATATTTGTTGTGACGTAGCAACATCCCCCCCCCCATAGTTGACAGTTTTGGAGGAAACTCATTGCATGCGAATGTCTAAATGGTCTGCCACCTTCCAAATTAGGCAACAACTTCTAAATGGTCTGCCACCTTCCAAATTAGGCAACAACTTCTAAATGGTCTGCCACCTTCCAAATTAGGCAACTTCTAAATGGTCTGCCACCTTCCAAATTAGGCAACAACTTCTAAATGGTCTGCCACCTTCCAAATTAGGCAACAACTTCTAAATGGTCTGCCACCTTCCAAATTAGGCAACTTCTAAATGGTCTGCCACCTTCCAAATTAGGCAACAACTTCTAAATGGTCTGCCACCTTCCAAATTAGGCAAAAACTTGAGGGAGAGCAGCACACATAAAATCACATTGCACCCATTCGTTACTAAACTTGCGACATTTCTACAATGGAACGATTTATGAATCGGCGCGGCACAAAAATCTCAAAATTTTAAACCACAATAATGAAGTTAAGAAAATGCGATAAACAATAATACTCTCGTGCTTACGAAACTCACAATAATTCTTTCATGCAAACCGTGGCGCTTTTGGGCCGAGGGGTCGAGGCGCCGGCGATGGCGTCGACGTGATGGATGAAGAGGGGGGGGGGGGGGGGGGATCCGCGTGGTTGCGGGGAAATGGCGGCGTCCACCTGTCCAGTTTTTTCCATCGACGATCACACCTGATCCATCATTCAACTCGATTCCTCTTCGCAAACGACTTTAATAATTAGCTTAATGCAGGTGGTAAGACCTAGGCAGAGCCAGCTATTCTGCACGAAAGACGCGAGCCATGCGACGCCGACGCCGACGCCGACACCGACGCCGACGCCGACGCCGACAGTCGCTACAGACTTGTACTGCTGACGAAAACCTTGGCAAAACGTAGTCGATGAAAGTTTCGTACTGTAAACAATTTTTAATCTTCTTGTGAAAATGTAATATGGGATACTCGTTGTACTCTGGTTATCTGAAATATTTATGCATAAACATACCACGCGAGTGAGTCTGGAATGCAAATACATTCCGTCAATCGAATTACGCTTCTCTTTTACGCATTTCATATACGATAGTGCGTTTCAAATTTATAATTATTTCCCGCGACAAATAAACCTATTTCACTGCACTGTAACCAGCCAATCTGCAATCTCCGATATTATATCAGTGCCACGAGACCTTGTTGTCAAAGTATTCAATTGAATTTATTTGTATTTTAAATATATATATTAACTCTGCACAAGGTGTCAACTACTTTTTGTAGGTTTATTGCAGTGTAATCACTTGAATTTTTGCTGAATTTTTACAATATCCATCGGCTCTTTCCTTTGGCGTCAAATATTATTTGTAGTTCTATCGGAGTATATTCACTTCAATATGTATGTATGTATTTGTTTTAAATCCATCGACTCTGCTTTCTACTTAAACAGTATTTTATTATTTTTATCTGCCTAAGGTGCTATCTACCGTTTTGTAGGATTGTCGGAGGGTACTAATTTAAGCATTTCTGTATTAAAAAAAAAAGACTCTGCTTTCTGAGACAACAGTATATGTTTTTTTTATAAATATATCCATCAACTCTGCATTGCGTTTCTATAACTCCTTGTAGTTTTATCGGATTGTACTCATTTGAATATTTCATTATTTAAAAAAATCCATCAACTCTGCCTTACGCGTCAACTACTTTTTTAAGTTTTTACAGAGTGTATTCTTTTGAATATATATGTTTTTTCATCCATCGACTCTGCTTTCTACGTTAAAAGGACTTTTATTATTTTCACAATATCCATCGACTCTGCCTACTTGCCTACTTGTACTTTTTATCGCAGCGTACTTATTTCAATACTTCTGTGTGTTTTTTTAATCCATCCACTCCGCTTCCTACGTTTAATGCAATATTGTAATATTTACAATATCCATCGACTCTGCCTTAAGTGCGACAAAATTTTCTAGTTTTAACGGATTTTACTCATTCGACTATTTCCGTATTGTTTCAATCCATCGACTCTGCCTTAGATGTCAACTACATTTTTAATTTTGATCAAACCGTCCGTATTTCAATTTTTTCTGTATTTTTACATTATCCATCGACTCTGCATTAGGTGTCAACTACGGCCTGTAATAATATCGGAGTGTACACATTTCAATATTTGGGCATTTTTTAAAAATCCATCGACTCTGCTCTCAAAGTTAACAGTCTTGATATAATTTTGACAATATTCATCGACTCTGCCTGCGTGTCATCAACTTCTTGTAATTTTTTCAGTGCGTTTGAAAATTTGAAAATTTTTTAAAATGCACCTACTCCATGCATTCTACTAGAACAGTTTTTTTATGATTTTAAAAATATCCATCGACTCTGCCTTAGGTGTTAACGAATTTTTGTAGTTATTTTATTTTTGGCTTGTAAGTAAACACCTAAGCCAGAGTCGATGGATATTGTAAAAGTAAATAAAAACTGTTTTCGTAGAAAGCAGAGTCGATGGATTCAATAGGAATACAAAAGTACCTATTTAAATGAGGACAATCTGATATAACTACATAAATTAGCTGAGACCTTAGGCAGAGTCGATGGATATTGTAAAAATAACCAAAGGCTGTAATCGTAGAAAGCGGAGTCGATGGACACCTAAAGGTGAGTTTAGTGCTCTGAAAATTGATTCGCAGAGGAAATTTGCGCCGAATTCAGCCTATCAGCAACCTGGATAACTACGCAAACTTCCAACGCGAACAAGTTCATCGAATTTTCAAACTTCAACGCACCTTTAGGCAGAGTCGATGGACTGTCCTGAAGATGTCAGCGCCAACGCCGACGAATCATCGTCCTATTTAGGACCGCAAGTCACACCAATCAGAGCAAGACTGTACACCACACCACCATCTGATCGTGGCTCTGAACCTCTCTGTCATACCCAATTTAAGATATTATATATATTCAAACGTATAAACTCCAGTAACTTACAAAACGGTGTGGACACCTAAAGCAGAGTCGATGGATATTTAAAAAAAAGTATTCGTAGAAAGCAGAGTCGATGGATAATAAAAAACATACATATTTAAATGAGTACAATCTGATATAAACTACAAAAGTTTGTTGACACCTAAGGCATAGTCTATGGATGGTATAAATAATGAAAGGACTGTAAACAGAAAACAGAGTCGATGGATATAACTCATATGTAAATATTTTAATGAGTACACTTTGATAAAACTTGACAGAGTCGATGGATATTGTAAAAATTATTAAAAAACTGTTAATGTAGAAACTAGAAAGCAGACCCTCAGATAAAATTACAAAAAAATGTTGACACCTAAGGTAGAGTCGATTGATGTTAAAAAATAAATAAATATTCAATTAAGTTCAATCCGATAAAATACAAAAGGCAGATTTGTCACCTAAAGCAGAGTCAATGGTAATTGTAATAATAATTAAAAAAATGGTAACGTAGAATGCAGAGTCGATAGATTTAAAAAATCAGTAGTAATTAAATGGTACATTTCGAAAACACTACAGAAAATATTTGGCATGAAACGCAGATTCATTGCATAGTGTAAAAATACATAAAATTTGAAATGAGGACACTCGGAATCCAAAGGTTAGAGAAGCAGATCCATGAATCGAGGTAAAACGCAGCAAAATTTAAATTACTCCACACAGATTAAAAATGCAGGTGACACATAAAGAAGAGCCAATATATCTTGTAAAAACCCATTAAAATTCAAATAAGTACCTATACTCGGACTCAAAAGGTAGTTAACATAAAAGCATAGTCAATGAATGAATTAAAAATATATCCACATTCAAATCGGTACACGCTCAAAAGAGTACACTCGGACTCAAAATGTTATTAGTACATAAAAAAAAGTCAATGAATCAAATAAAAATACAGCAAAAGTCACATTAGAGACAACAAGATAAAAAGCGATTGACACATAGAGCAGAGTCAATTAATTAAATAAAAATATAGCAAAATTCATAAAATAAATATAGCAAAATCAAATGGCAGTTATTATTTTTCATTTCTATTCTAATGTATGTTTTTGAAAGGCCCACCCAAATAATTTATTTGCTTGTACCTAAATACAAAAACGCACTAACGCGAAAACGCACTAATGCGAAAACGCACTAATGCGACCACGCGGACACACCCATGCGAAATCGCACCAATGCGAAAACGCACTAATGCGAATACGAACTAATGCTCACGTCAAAACCAACACGAAAAACTACATACTGATCACTGGACTAAAAACCACAGTTACTGAACTGTGGAGGAATTTGTGACACGCGAACAAAGTTATAATCGACGAGAGATCATAGTTGTAAATTGTAAATTACTTTTTATATGACATTAAATTGGTTAACAAAGTGTTGTCGGTGTGCTTGCTTTATTTAATTAGCCTGTGACCCTAGATAAAAAAAAATACGAGTTTACACACACCTCGAAGCATATTTTCTTAGAGATTCTAAATTACAGGGCAAAATTCTTTACAACTAGGGCTCCGCAAACGCAATTTATGTTGCTTTGAAGATGAGCGTAGCAGTTTGTAGCGTATAAAAGAGTGAATGCATGTATAATGGTGTATTAGGCCATGTATGCACATTAACTATTTCTTAGTTGACGAGTTTTTTAACTTTCACATGAATGTTAATTAATAAAGAATTTGATAAAAGATTACGGAAGTCGTAAAGCTCCGAAAATATCAGAAATGCTTGATATTATTGTGCTTTATAACTATGTAAAGTTTAGTGAAAAAAAATATTGAGAATTTTTGGCTGTACCTATACGTACAGCATGGATTTTTTTTAAATTATGAACTTTCTTTAGAATTTAGATAAATTTAAAAACTGTCGATCCGATTTTGCTGAAAAAAAGAGAAGCCTAGGTTGGAACCTAGCGACAACCTCTGCAATTTTGATGAAAATTGGAACTGCCCTTTGGCCAGTAGACCGCGAAAAAACACAAACACACACACACACAAGTAAAAAACACACAATTGTTTTTTTTCAATTGAAGATTTCGCTTCGCTAGTTCACAATTTCTTAACACTTTGAAAGTTTAATTTGCTTATCATATAACGCGATTCGTTAATTCACTGAAAGGAAAGGAATTATGGTGGTGGGGTGTAGGGGGTGGGGGGTGGCGCAACTTTCCTCTTCAAAACTGCTCCGAAGAATAATTTGTTGTATTTCAAAAAAATGTATAGTGCGTTGTTGTGCAATGCAGTTGCAGTTGCATGTTGTGAATTTTAATGCATTGTTGTTCATAGTTATGTTTGTTGTTTATGTGTTTATGTTGTTTGTTGTTTGTTGTTTTATCTGTATAGTGTAAATCTACGTAGCTTTATATTTTGAAATGCTCGGTAAAAATAAATGAATTTCGAGCTCACGGTTTCCGGGAAATTTTGTGTTCTTAACCACGTTGGGCTAGTCGAAATACAAACAAAAGTACAAAAAATAATCTCGAAATTTAAAGCATGGCATTTGTCAGAGAATGATTAGCAATCGAAATTTAATTTCAGCTATCTCGGGTATGTTATGACAACTCCTAATCCATGCCATTGTCATCCGGCTCTGCTGGACCAATTCTAAGCGATGGGTGACTTATTATCATATAGCAATATTATACGATGTAACATGTCAGTAAGCAATAACCTAGGAATAGGAAATACGACCCGAGCTTGCATTTTTGACTGAGACTGACTGAAAAATTGTCAGTACCCAACCGAACACGATGGGTTTGGGTCGCGCGAATAAAGAGGAGATTGGCTTTTCCCACGTAATTACACCGGAGAGTTTTATGCCATCTGTAATGTCCATTGAATGGAGTAGTGAAGCATTTAAAGGCAGCCATTGACCAGAAGCCCTGCAACGTCTTAACAGAGCCCATGCCATGAGAGATCCAGCCAAAAGAAGCCAGCCTTAGCCAAGAATAAAAGCTCGTGTCATTTGGCCTAGGCTAAAGTCGTTGCAGATTTGTTTCTTGCGGACTGGTGCCATCGCAAGTACTAAGGAATAGTGGAGCGAAGTTCTAATCTCTGTTTACATTACGTACATCTTGCATGCTCACTTATAGTCACGTGGTTACAGGGTAATCTTGAGCCTGCTCCAATTTGGAGTCCAGTATAGCTATACTTGGGTATACATGTCAGTGTGAAAAATAAACGGTGAAGTCGCCAGATTATTTAGAACTGCCGTTTTGATATTTCACTTTTCAGTAAAATATGGTTACATCTTGGTTAAAAAACTATATCATATTATCTTTAATTTTTGGGTTTTTGGTTTCTTGGGCTGCAGCTTCAGGTTTGATTGTACTTGTAGGTCATACCGCCAAGTGTATCCCCAGATTTGAAACTCCATAATAAGTGTAGGTGCATACGCTGTCTGAATTTTAGCCCTTGAAGCATGTGAATCGAAGCAACGATCGGGTGGGTTGACACCAGGTCGTGCTTCTCAGTTGAAAATAAAGGGTTGTAATAGGTTCGAGATATTTTAACTTTTCCATTATTTCAACATCGGTATAAATTTCACGTTACTTATTTTGGCGTGCGCATTTTGAAACTAGCGGCACACCACGTATATATTATAGACTTAAGTCAGTTTTACATGCTGATCGATTTTCATAATATCTATTAAGGCATCTTTGTTAACATCTATCATGATATTGATATCTTTGATAACATATATTATGAAAATGTATGATGTATTTACTCGGTCCTAGAAAAATGTAATGAAAAACATAAGTTTGTGACAGAAGCACTGCCATCTGTATGCCATTCTGTATGACATACAAAGAGTAGTGGACAGAAAATTGTTTAAATGCCATCAGACTTTTTGAGAGGCGCCATCTTGAGAATTGAGATATTTCAAATTATAAAAGCTGATTGGTTAATTTTCATCACATCTATCACGGAAATAGAACCGGGCCTAATTGAAAATATGTCATCAAAGCTTTTATCACATCTGTCATGATAGACCGTGATAGGCTCTTTTCATCACATTTTCACATTTACATGGTGACATTTTGGTACGTAAAAGATATCATGATAGATATTACGAAAATCGATCACCATGTAAAACAGGCTTAAGTTCTTTAGAGTTAGCGTCGTTCTGTGAGCGAAAGGAATCTCGAAAAATTATGCTTTATGGATGCAAGATCGTGATATGCGGCAACAGGCACACATGTCAACAACCAGCTTTGGTTAAATGCCATGCCAAAGAAGCCCAGAATGACTCAAATTATGTTTGTCATATAACACGTTCAATCGATATTGTATTGTGGCCGCGATGCGCTTTTAAATAAAAGAAGTGTAATGACATCTCGATGGAAAAACGTGTAATATGTTGCATAGTTTTCTAAAGTTTGTTATTTTTTGTACCTGATTTTATTATTGTGAAAATCCTGAGCGTTGACATACTTTGGTAGACGCGAGCAATTGAACACGTGTGTGTTTATTAAACACAACCGATATTTGATATCTCTAAATTTCAGAGTATATAAACCCGTTTTTATATGTGAACTATATTGATTTGCATGATAAGATTTGCGTAACAACACTGATGGATAGATTACTTCAACTTGTCAGACGATTTTTTACTTAACTGTTTACATTGTTTGCCACTCAAAAACTTGCACCCATGGGATAAGAATTTGGGAACACAAATACCGAGTAGAGCATGTACGTAATACGTCTGGATAGGCTGACACTACTAATTTAAATGATCTGATAACAACACATTTAAGATAGTGGTCTGATAAGCATTAAATAATGAGTATTCTCTAAAAAAACAAATAGCTGGCCAATAAAACCGGAGCTCAAATAGTGTCCTCAGATAGGGTCTCTGTGTCTTCCCGAAGCTGCACTTGCTAGGTAAGCAATTACTTAATTCGAGTTGTATTTTTTTAATACCTTTCAAGCACGATTTTGGTGTACCTGTTTCGCTCAAAACACTTAAGATTCATTGGGCCAATATCAAAAAGAAACTATTCCACAATTTTCCCCCATTTTGGGGCCAGATTTCATTGTGCGAAAACTAGAGCCCACAAATTTCATTTTCGAATCTTTTGACAACGGTTAGCTACGCTCTCAGAATTCCATTGTTGAGTCGACCTCACAATGCATGCCTTAATACCTAACATAAACATGAAAGCGCTCATGATATTCCAATCTTGTACGTGCTCGCTTTTCATTTCCCTGGTTTCATTCCTAACATCGAATCTTGCAAGATCTTTATTGGAACAGCGATCGTTACATCGTTACTAACTGGAGTTAACCTTGACAGGTCGCAGCGATGACCTCCATTTTCTTGCTGGCCCTCGTACTGGCAGCAGCCGCTGCCGCGCCTACCTATCAAGAAAACGATTCTCCTTTCCCAAGAGAAGTCAACATAATTCGAGCAGACCCCACAGACTACAGACTTCCTACCTCTGTCAAACCGCTGAAATATACCATCAAACTAATTCCATATCTCGTTGAAGGCAACTTCACATTTGATGGCAGTGTTTTAATAACTGTCCAGGCCCTAGAGGCTGTTAACAACATTACTTTGCATGCTGCTCGAATGACCATTGACAGTTCTCAGATTGTTGTCACAGAACTGTTGTTCAATGAAGAAGTAGCTGTCACTGGGGTAGAAATTGATGAGGTGCAAGACTTTTACACCATTCTCCTCGCTGATCCGTTGAGAGCGGGGACTCAGTACACCGTCAGCATCCCGCAGTTCACGGGGATTCTGAACAACGACATGGCTGGATTTTACCGAAGTTCCTATGTTGAGAATGGTGTCAGAAGGTACGTATCTAAAGCACTGACGCTACTTAGTAAAATTAACCCGGTTCACCATCTAAGGATGTCAGACAAGGCACTGCAGCACTATATAGACCATCATCATCTCCATAGGCATAATAGGCATATTATCTGAAAAAATTAATTACGTACACATCGTGAAAAACTATTCCTAGCAGCTGAGGGACAAATAACATAAAAGGAGCTTATGACTGTTTATATCAGGTACATTTAACACATTCTTTTTAACAAGCCGCGCCTAGTTTTATCGGAGGGAACTACAAGTTACCTATAAAGCTAACAATCAACCGCGCTAACGCAGGGAAATTCCCCTGTTACGGAGATAACTCGGCTTATAGGAAAAAACTTGGCCTTTGACCTGAATATCAAACCCTTAACTAAAAAATATCTTTAATCATATTGTAGTGTACTGATAAAATGATAAAGTTGTTGTTTACGTAGATTTTAGTAATTGATATCACTTTTGCAGTATACAATGAAGTGGTGTTTTGTCTCAAGTGTTTTCTTTATTATTTAGCTGAGAAAGGGAAAAAGCTTTATCGTGTGTCTGGTGCTCTTCTATTTTTCTCTTCTGAAAGGCACACGTCACAATGTAAAATTATGTAGGTTATTGTTTATTTCTGAAACACAAAGAGATGGGTCCCTCTGTACCCATTTTATCCCCCCTCCCCTATCCCCAAAAGTATATGGATATTTGGGTACATGCATCTCCCGCGGGCGCTCAATTTTCAAAAGTATACAATGCTAGCTTTCAAAAGAATGTCAACAAAATGTTTTTGATTGGACACATGATTTCCCACTTGTCTTTAGTTATCTGCCATGCATGAAATAGGTACACCAAGCCATTGTTGGGCGGCTGGCGATTATTGACTGCATTTTGGCGGCCATATGCCACAATTAGTTTTCCAGGCTTGACAATTATTCCAATCACCACAAATGACCTATTCAAGGTCTAGCCACTGTGACGTAGCATGATTAGCGGTAATTTGCGAATATTCTCAACATCAGTACCAAGGCCAATTTTAGGGCCTACAAACTCATTCAACAGAGCAAACCCCGTGAAGCACATCACCATTCTCACCATTCTCAACATCATATTATACAGCTACGGTCATCTTTAAATAAAACATTTGGGCTGCAGATGAATAGGCGTTTAGAAGTGGCGATGTAAATTACGCAATCAGTGTATTTATATATGACTGAACACTGAATAGGTAACATTAACTTAGGACATGGCCAAGGAGTCAAGTATATACACGAAACCTCCTATTGAGACATCTCCTTAGGTGCATTTCTTGCCATGGTTTTTCTCTGAGGTCGAATACTTTTCACATGGCTCAACTGAGCTCAACTTTTGCATCGTCGCTGGTCAAGTACTAATCCACTCTATAACTTTAGAGAAATAAATTGACATTTTGAAAGAGACCTGCTGATTCTGATAGCGACCTCTGACTCCAATAGAAGGAAATCCCCGCTCTATAATTCAGAAGACTGCCCAATTGTGTCTATTTTCCTGATTTTACCAACCGCTCACTCTGAAGGGAGAAAGTAAAAAATATTAGTAATTCTGATTTCTCTCTCAGAGGAGAGCAGCCCAAGACTAAATTCATCTTGACCCACATGAACTATATATTTGAAAAGCTGACAGCCCAAAAGACCTAAATATAACAACACGTTAAAATAGTTTCACCACGTTGTTTGCTATACTTCTCAGGTGGCTGGGAATCACTCAGTTCGAGGCCACAGACGCTAGAAGAGCCTTCCCATGCTTCGACGAGCCTGCCCTGAAAGCCCAGATCACTCTCAGTATTTCCCGGCCGGAAAATCTGCGAGCAGTTGCAAATATGCCTCAGGATGGACCTCCACAATTAGAGTAAGAATTGATTCAATGCAATCTTTATTTGGCATTTATTCCTGGCTACCAGATCACGTCTTTAGAGTAGTGCGAGTGATAAACGTTAACATTTTCTTTCCAGTACGGAGCACACCGATGAAGTAAGATTCTGGGACAACTTCCAAGAATCACCACCAATGTCTACCTATCTCGTCGCGTTTCTCGTCTCTGATTTTGTATTTTTGGAAAATGCGGCCGAAAATTTGCGAATCTATGCTCAGCCCCAAATGATAAGCCAGGCTCGGTACAGCCTGTCGGTCAGTCCAGGACTTCTGAACGCGATGGCGGACTTCACTGGGATAGGTTTCCAGCTGCCCAAGATGGACGAAGCTGCCATTCCTGACTTCGACGCTGGCGCCATGGAGAATTGGGGGCTAGTTACGTACAGGTACATAACTTCTTCCGGAAGGGGAACCGCGTAGTTGGGTTCGACTTCGAAAACATAAATGGATATACCAATTGGTAGCAAGAATATAGTACGTCTCAGGTTCTTTGGCAGCAACAAACCGGTTTTCTACAATGTTAAAGTATAGGCCCAATGCCCCGAGGCGCTGCCAAAATTCGTGACACGTACTATAGGTTACGCATTAGCAGTTTCTGTGAACTAGTATACATTTTGGAGCTCACAAATGACCTATTATCGGTCTCAAAAAGAGTTTCATTATTTTAGTAAAGGAATTAAATACTTCCATGAGTGTAGGGGTGGATGTAACACAATTAACATGCAGTAGCCCGTTTGTTGATGGAGGGGGGGGGGGGGGGGAATTGGAAATGAAAAATATACTTTACTGACTACGAGTTGATTTTATCATTTATAATTTAGTTCTAACTGAAAATTATAAAACGCTGCACTACTCTACTTCAATTCCTGTCGGGTTCCACCGGCCACAATGGTTCTTTTGCTGCAGGGGCCAAGCCAGCATTGCATGAGTTGTCTAAACACAAAGCGTGAATATCCCTTGGTATCTATCTTTATAAATGTGAGGTTGATGAGAAAACTCCACGAGCATTAATCCCCTAGAAGTAACGTGTATGTCGTGGTCCTTTAGGGAGCGATTGATTCTCTTCGAGGAAGGGGTGTCAACATCAAGCAGCAGGCAAAGCATTGCAACTGTAATTGCTCATGAATACGCCCACCAATGGTTTGGCGACCTCGTCTCACCCCTCTGGTGGAAATATTTGTGGCTCAATGAAGGATTTGCCACATACTTCGAGTTCTTTGACACCGCGAAGGTGAGTCAACAGCACCATTCGAGAAAGAAACAAAACTTCATATGATTTGAAAAGTTGGAGGCTTTATGTTTGTTGGTGTGTTCTTCCAGGTAGAGACAACTTGGCGACTGGAAGAACAGTTTGTTGTGAGTGAAGTGCATGGTGCCATGTCCAGCGACGCGACTCAGAATTCTCATCCGATGTCCAATGACGTCACCAGTCCTGCTTCGATTAGTTCAATCTTTGATGGGATCTCCTATTCGAAGTGTGAGTACAATTTTTAACTCAAAAATATTTACAATAATAACAACAAAAACAAAACTCAAGGATATCCAAGAAGAATTGAAATCGTTACGCAAAATTACCAACAGGTTGCCGCGCCGCGACACCTTACTTATATCGTTTTGTTGCCTTATTATGTTTAGCTGGTGTCGTTATCCGAATGATGGAGCACATTGTCTCAACAGAGATATTCCAACGAGGTCTTCGCCGTTATTTGATCTCGAGGTAAATCAAGTAGTAGTTGTTAAGCAAACCAACCGTTGTTACCTACGTAAATTTTAAAATCGAAACTGACAAGGTAATGATTTTAAACAGGGCATACGACGCCGCAAGCGCTGACGATCTTTTCAATAATTTGAACGATCAACTCCACGAAGACAACCCCAATGTTCCTGATCTAGATCTCAAGGTGGTCATGGATAGTTGGTCTCTGCAGATGGGGTACCCAGTTGTGAATGTCACTAGAGATTACGCGGCCAATACTGCCGTACTGACTCAGGTGAGCTGATATTTTAGTGAGCTGAAGTCTCATACTCGCAATGCATAGTGAGACACGTTTCCTTTAGCAGACAATTTCTTTTGCAGGAACGGTTTCTTTTCAGCGTTATTCCAGACCATCCTGACGACCATGTATACAAGTGGCACATTCCTCTCACGTACACCACGGAGGCTTCCCCCGACTTCAGTTCGACTAGCCCACAAGATTGGTTCAGTGCTGACGAAGATTCGAAAACCATAGAAAACCTTGCAGACAGCACGCAATGGGTTTTGTTCAACATAAAGGAAAATGGTAACGTCCACATTAACGCAATGTTATTAGCTTAGCCACCATATACCGTCTACTTATCAAATGCAATTACTCCTCTAAAAACTTTGGAATTATTCGTGTAGTTCTTGACACGATGTCTAATTCGATATTTTTTCTTTCAACCCTATAGTACGTCTCATGTACTTTTGCAGCGCCTCGGGGCACTGGGCCTGTACTATAACATTGTAGAAAACCGGTTTGTTGCTGCCATAAGAAACTGAGACGAACTATATGTGATCTACTTTTGTCTTTCAGGGTATTATCGAGTTAACTACGACCCAACGAACTGGGAACTTTTGACTTCTTACTTGAATAGTCCTCAATATGAAGTCATCGATGTTCTGAACAGAGCACAGCTGATCGACGACTCATTCAATCTCGCCCGAGCTCTGATTAATCCGTACAGCATTGCTCTATCCCTGAGTCAATACCTGACTCGAGAAAGCGATTACATTGCTTGGCGAGCATCTTTCAATGCCTTTTCATTAATTGATAGGAAGCTGAGTAATTCTCAAGACTACAGTGTGTTCCAGGTACAATTATAATCTACGCTAAGATGCATCAATCCAAGTATTTTAAGATTTGTATTTGCATTCTCGACTAATTACTTTTCTTCTGCGTTGGTCCTAGAACTTCTTGTTGGGGTTGATCGACACACTCTACACTACAGTCGGGTTTGAAGAAGGGCCAGACGACGGTCATGTCTTGAAACTGAACCGAGCTCAAGCTGTCAAATGGGCTTGTGACCTTCAGGACCAAGATTGCATCGACCATTCATCGAGCAGCTTGGCAGAGTGGATCGCTACTCCAGATACGAATCCGTAATAACAACAAAATTGTATTTGCTATGTTTTGTTTTAATGTGCGGTCATTACCTAAATAGTGATATGTTATACAGTATCAAGCCAGACTTGAAGAGTGTCATCTACTGCACTGCTCTGAGGGCTGGAGGATCGACAGAATGGGACTTCATCTACCAGCAGTACTTGGACAACAACGTAGCCACCGAGTCGACTCTCTTCATCTCCGCTCTCGGCTGCTCCACGGACGCAGATACCCTTCGAGCGTAAGAAAATATGCTTTGACAAAATAAATGACAATAACGACACACAATTTTAAAACATTCATGTGCAATTTTCAGCATATCTTTTCTTTGTTTTCAGCTACATGGATTTGGCGATAGCGGATGACTCTGTCATCAGGAGACAAGACACTAGCTCCGTATTTTCTTCAGTTTACACACAGCGTACCGGAGTAAATGTTGCCTTGGATTACGTCATCGAGCAATTCGACAGAATCGCCCAATAGTAAGTTCACTACTTCAGTTAGTTGCCAGCCTAATCTAGCATATCACTGTGCGCTAAGACTAACATGGTCATTCTGAATTGTTTCAGCTACGGGTCCGTGCAATCAGTAGCCAATCTGCTGTTTAACATTGCCAACCGTTGCAATTCTCAAGATCAGGCAGACAAGGTACGAGCATTTCAAACTTAGTTCACACGTTCTGAATGAATTAAATATGAAATGTTCAAATGTCTCATCACATTTCTTATACACGATCAACCTAATCACACCGCTTAATTTTAAACCATGTTTGATGATTCCAGTTGTCAACGTTCTTGTCAGAGAATGAAAGTACTTTGGGCAATTCAGCGGCGACAATCACCAGGTCTATCGAAGTAATTGGCGAAAACATCTTGTGGCAAACCACGCAAGGCCAGGAAATCATCGACTGGATCAATGCCAATCCTACTGCGAACAACCTCTCTTGATGATAAAGAAACGTGATATTGATGATCGATCAAATAATTACGATGATGATTCATTACATTTTTGCGATAATTGTAAGCGAAATTATTTTGACGTGTCTGTATGAAGGAACGACAATAAATTAGTTTATATATTATATAGGAAGTCATAAAAAATGTGCAAAAAAGTTTTTTCTCATCGATGAGATAAGGATATGACACGTGCTTGTATGGAGACGTTATCACAGCATATGGGTGTAAGTTAAGGCCGTGATGACATATGGAGGCGTATTATCTGTGTGCATTCTAGCCCGAGAGAGACCCGGTGTCTCCTCTTGGCGGAAAAAGGCTGAAGAAAGCACTAAATGACAGCTAGCGCTGCCGCGGAAAGTATGTTCTTCAAGACAGATAATACTGGTGGAGGAAATACAGAGGCTCATAAAAGAAAAACAGGCAGCCGCAATTTGATGTGAGGTATATTCTAACATTTTCAGTAATCAAATTCGAATGCAGGATATACGTCTTGGAAGAACACCATATCCTCGAATTAGTTATTAGATGAGCGTAGCGAGCGAAATCTTCAATTTCACTTACCCCAAAAAAAGTCACTTGTGTATGTTTTTTTTTTTTTTTTTTTTTTTTTTGTGTGTTTGTGCGCGCTCTACAGACCAAACGCCTGAACCGACATTGATGAAAATTTCTGAGTATCTACCTCTGTTCTCAACTTAGACCCACTGCGTTTTTGAAAAAGATCGGTTTAGTAAATTTTTTATAAATCAATTTTTACGAAATGTTTTGATTTTTTCAGAATTTTGAACCCCTGTAAATTTCAAAGTTCTGAACATAACTTCACCAAAACTTCTAAACATGTTGACCCTATACATATTTATCATGCCTGCAAATCTTAGTTCGGTAGGTTTTTCCAATTGGTTTTTATTAGCATTTTGTGGTGTTTTTTTCGTGATTTGACGGCTGATTCAATACGAGTCCGGTTTCCTTCGTTTCCTTGGTTACCATCTTTGTTGACCTCGACGAGAAACAAAGGAACGTCAGAATCCGTATACATTTTCAAGTGATTAGAATTTTCGAGAAGGCAATGGTCAGGTTTGGTGCTTAATGGTTTTCTTGTGACTGCTGCCTGCACCTTTTAATCCGCTATACACAAACCGCTACCTACGCTCATCTTCAACGCAACACAAATTGCGTTCGCGAAGCCCTAGTAGTTATTATATATTACTATAATATTAATTATTAATCAATCGTCCCACTAAACCCGGAAGATATTTTTAAACAATTTGGAACCGAAAACTACACCCACTGGGGCCAGGTTCTTGTCACACCACATTATCTTGAATTGCACTTAGCGCGGGAACACGCACATTTTTAAGGGCTGTGAAATTCTTTGAAACAAATTTGCCTGATGTTATTATTTTTTTTTTGAAACTGATTATTTATTTGTTCTTATTTTTAAATCACAAGGTATAGATACAATACAAGATATAGATTAAGGTAAAAATAAAAATAAAATACAAATAAAAACCCACATAAGCAACGCTTGTGCGTGGGAAAGAATATGTAAGTCGTTTTTACAAAAATAGTTTTTTTCCAAGACAACTGACAAATTAGTACATAGTGTTTGATTATTCTATTGAAATTTTTTACAAAATTCTTACATTAAGTAAATAATATTATTATTATTTTTTTATTATTTATTTTATTATATATAATCGCTGAGTCTGAGCGTGAGAATATAATTCATTTGGTAAACTGGTATTGATGTTATTGAAGATCATAGTTTCGAGACGGCTAGGAGATCGGCTTTAGGATACTTTTGAAGAGAGTCTAGATTTGAGGTCCATTTTTTAATTGTGTATTTAAAATTCTTGTATTTGCTTATTTTTCTTATTTTTAAAGGGAGTTTATTGAATAGCTTCGGTCCGAGATAATCAGCCTGTCTTTGTCCAAGGGTGGATAATTTTGTCTGTACCTTTAGCTTTTCTTGTCGTGTAGCTCTGGTTTCTTGAGGATTTTGTATATAGCCTATATTGAAAAGCAACTTTGGACGACAAAGCCATGTACAGTCAAGGAGCTATTTTCACACTTTCCTTCCCATTATAGGGGTTTGTTTGTTTTAGGTAGATAGGTAGACGTAGGTAGATAGGTCTTAGGTAGGTAGATAGGTTAGATGGATTGGTCCGAAGCCGGACCTTGTCCGCAATGGACGGATGCAGACCGTTCAATCCGCCCCTGCTCCTGCCTTCCTAAAGCGACAGTACCTCAGTCACTTTTGTTGTAATCGAAGTCTAGAGTTTGCACTGAGATATTTTAGATATTGAATTTGATGCAGAAAATGTTATGTTATCAAGAAATGATGTAACGAAATTTCGAAATTTTTTTGGAAATTTTCAATGAGATAAAAAAATCATAACAATTTACCACACTTATTGCACATAGTACACATTTAAATCTCGAGGAATACACGGAAAGTTTTAAGCATTAACATCGTATGAGTTAAAATAACGTACCTTCTTCCGGAATCGGATACTTCCGGCACAAAGCAACAAATGGTCGCCTGCTCCCACCATGCATCGCCCAGAATCACAGCATACATGCACCCTTTCCCGCCCGTTTCACCATTACCTTTATTTATTATCTGCGAAGAAGACGTAAAATAAGCTTGCATTGTTTAGTACAGTGATGGCAAACCAATGGCACGAGCGCCACAAGATGAGACGCGATGGGAAGTTGGCTGGCACGTGGCATAATCCACAAGCTTGTTATTTGTCATATTATTTCACATCGAGATAAACGTGTACATCTAAAACACTGAGAATGAGCTTTTAAATATCAGTGATATAAAAAAAACTAGAGGTGAGTCTATCACGTCTATAGCGGCCCAGGGTGGGACCTTGAAAATATTCGCACTACAATTGGCGGCCCAGGGTGGGATCTTGAAAATATTCGCACTACAATTGGCGGCCCAGGGTGGGACCTTGAAAATATTCGCACTACAATTGGCGGCCAGGGGTGGGACCTTGAAAATACTCGCACTACAATTGGCGGCCAAGGGTGGGACCTTGAAAATATTCGCACTACAACTGGCGGCCAAGGGTGGGACCTTGAAAATATTCGCACTACAATTGGCGGCCAAGGGTGGGACCTTAAAAATATTCGCACTACAATTGGTGGCCAAGGGTGGGATCTTCAAAATATTCGCACTACAATTGGCGGCCAAGGGTGGGACCTAGAAAATATTCGCACTACAATTGGCGGCCAAGGGTGGGATCTTCAAAATATTCGCACTACAATTGGCAGCCAAGGGTTGGATCTTCAAAATATTCGCACTACAATTGGCAGCCAAGGGTTGGATCTTCAAAATATTCGCACTAAAATTGGCGGCCAAGGGTGGGATCTTGAAAATATTCGCACTACAATTGGCGGCCAAGGGTGGGATCTTCAAAATATTCGCACTACAATTGGCGGCCAAGGGTGGGATCTTCAAAATATTCGCACTACAATTGGCGGCCAAGGGTGGGATCTTGAAAATATTCGCACTACAATTGGCGGCCAAGGGTGGGACCTTGAAAATATTCGCACTACAATTGGCAGCCAAGGGTGGGACCTTGAAAATATTCGCACTACAATTGGCAGCCAAGGGTGGGACCTTGAAAATATTCGCACTACAATTGGCGGCCAAGGGTGGGACCTTGAAAATATTCGCACTACAATTGGCGGCCAAGGGTGGGACCTTGAAAATATTCGCACGACAATTGGCGGCCAAGGGTGGGACCTTAAAAATATTCGCACTACAATTGGCGGCCAAGGGTGGGACCTTGAAAATATTCGCACTACAATTGGCGGCCAAGGGTGGGATCTTGTAAATATTCGCTCTACAATTGGCAGCCAAGGGTGGGATCTTCAAAATATTCGCACTACAATTGGCGGCCAAGGGTGGGATCTTCAAAATATTCGCACAACAATTGGCGGCCAAGGGTGGGACCTTGAAAATATTCGCAAAGTAGTGGATCATCATTTCTCAAAAAATTATTGGTGGCTCTAGTGTGATCCCATTAAAAATACCTATTTAATATAACTACGTTATTATATATTTCATAATGTGGTGTAACAAATTTTGCTTAAATTTGGTAACATTATTCAAGAAATTTAAAGCGCCCCATAAGTCTGCGACGCTAAGCAACCTTGAGCTCAGTGTACTGTGTTCTGCTGGCGACCCAGATATTTAAAGGAAATCTAAGAAAAATTCGTTGCAGGCGCATGCCAGCAAGTGATTGATTCGATCTGAAGACGACATAACTATTTGTCACAATTCTTATCACAAATTATGCATCATCCTGCACAGAATTCGGTTCTGGCAGTAAACCTTGATTATTGTATGGATCTCACAAGATATTACAAATACCTTTACCAAAGCTTATAATCCTCCTAATTATCTGATTGCGCTAGAGCTGCTTTCACATAAGACATTCATAATTGGCTTTTAATACGCCATAAATCAACAATTAACACCTTAATATCGATATCTTTCGTGAATACATACATTATCAATATTATCCATATTATCCACAAATTATAATCCATTTTGGTTTATATATCGAGTTTCGATCAGCACACTTTAATTGGTCTTACACATCCACCAGCTTCACACAGGTAAGTTTAAAGTTTACACAAAGTAATTTCTCTGTAGTAATTGGTAGCACTTGGTCATCATACTGTGACAGCAATGATAGTATTAATGCTAGGCTAGGAGGTAGTAGGTAATAGGGGTGAATGCTAATATAGAGCTGGTAATAATGCTAGGCTAGGAGGTAGTAGGTAATAGGGGTATATGCTAATATAGAGCTGGTAATAATGCTAGGCTAGGAGGTAGAAGGTGATAGGGGTATACGCAAATATAGAGCTGGTAATAATGCTATAGGCAAATAAAAACCGTGGCTAGAAAGAAGCTCATGCACCTTGCTGTTCGTAAAATTGCAATCGAATGAACAAAAAGCGTGATGCGTTATTTTATTTTCAAACTCTGTCCTGGTTCGTATCTGAGGCTGAAGAAGGTTGCACTAGAATTGTTAGTTTTCAATTACAAATAATAAATACCCAGTCAGCTCTTGGGCCAATAATATGGAACGAAACTGCCACTCATTTGTAATATAAACACGTCCCTCGCCGGTAGCAATGATTAAAAACTCAACGGATGGTTTTTTAATTGAGTAAAAGATTCCTTCTTAAGGATCGCAGGTAACTAATATACCTACCATATTCCAATGTCTTTGTTGGTAAGCGTATACCTTGATATGGGCTCGCAACATCTTCTCTAAAGAGAAGTTTTCGACCTACAACTTCTGGACAACTTTATTATTTTATTTTTAGCCTGTTTGTACCCCGGATAGTTTTTAATGACATTTTCTGATTCTTCGTCTCATGTCCTCATTTCATTTAACCCTTGGATATTGATATCGCTATGCTAATCGATTGGTTCATAATTACTCAATTAAAAACAACCCGCTGGTTTTAATGTCACGCCCGGTAATATGAAAGTCGAATTGAGTAGCTAAGACACAACTCTAAAGCGACATTTTCATTTGCTTTGAAGGGCGTATATTTTGTTTATAATTTTTGAAATGAGTTTGAGTGTACCTACATAGTTACTATAATATCTTCTGCAATGTGTGTTGCATTGCGAGCCTAAAATCCATTTCACGTTAAGAATGCGAGTTAGTTAACATCTTCGTCGAGGACCCACTGCTGCTGGACACGAGCTAAGAGTGTCAGAACTGCCCATAGAGCCATTTGTCTTATTCAAGGCATGGCTTGTAAGTTTTGAAACTCTTAGCTCATGTAAAGCAGCAGTGGGTCCTCGTGCAAGACGCAAATCCACTCTTCTTCTTAAAGTGAAATGGAGTATAGTCACAAGACCACTGCAATTCATGGTGCTACTTGTCCAAGAGAGCAATCATTCGTCGAGTGTTCTAAAATAACACGAGAAAAAAAACGGCCAGATTATTAAAGTAAACAATCTACAAGATCGGTTAATAGCTAGGTTTCAAGAGAATATTATTAAATAAATTGGCATTCCAATTGCCATTCGTAATAATACCAGCATTGACACTTCTCCGCTTTATTTACTGTACATTTCCATAAGCGACGTTCTAATCGTATCAAATAGTTGCTGTGCATTCCTATGGTGCACTATGCGTTTCTTATGGCTAAATCGAATCTGGAACTACACTTGTTCTACATTTTCAGTTGCTCTGAATTTGGTAGGACGACGGTTATAATAATCATGGAGTAACTCTATAGTTCAGGAAGGTCATAGCAATTTATGCTATATAATTGGTATTCTACATACTTGGGTTTTAAAATTATATAATATGGTTTGGAAAATCTCTAAATTGTAAGACTCGGTACGATTTCCAATATTTATCGTTTCTTTCTCACACATTTTTACTTGTTTTTTGTTTTGTTTATCTTATAAAAATGCGTTTTATCGAGTAGGTAATCGCATGCTATTCGAAGGCTATGCCAGGATACTATAGAGCGCTGACCCACCTAGAATAGAACTGTCAGTTAATTTATACTACATTTATGGGATGTTTAGGGAATGTGAGTAATATCCCTAATGGAAGGTCAACCAATTATTGCCCATATCTTAAAGATTTACAACAGCTTAAAGATTCTGACGAACTTCATAATCAACTGATGGTTTAACTATGCGAGCATAAATCATCGTGACTTCTTATCAGGATTAATTGATAAATAATTGTTGTAAGTGGTGTTTTCGTTTGCGTAAGATGATACCTACATCATGGGACAATGGCATGACTACTCTCTTTGTCAATAACGTCTATTCGCTTCCATTTTTCAGTTAACTATCAGTGGAACATTTTATCAGAGATAACAAAGATTAAAAAGGTCATTTTCACTTGCTCGTTCGTTTGTTCTGCAAAAAAATCCGTTTTCGTTTTGATGTATCAGCCTAATTTGATTAAGACCGCAAATCAATTGAAAAAATTCTGCAAGGGGCTGAAAAAGTTTGACATTTTGGGCTGAGTTTGTTCTTGAAATTTTTCCTCTCTGGTATCGACCGCGGTTTTGTTCTTTCGAAAAAAAAAAAACAGTTTCGAAACCAGAATTCGAAAAATTAAGTAGACGAAGTTAGGGTCGATCGGGGTGCGGATTTCACCTAAAAAATCCCCCACTTACCTTCCTCCCCCTTTCCTTCCTCCCCCTTACCTTCCTCCCCCTTACCTTCCTCCCCCTTACCTTCCTATGTATGAAAAAAAAAATTATATGAATAATAGTTCTGCTTTGAAAAAAAAATCAGTGTCAAGGAACAGGAAAATTACTCTGAGGCATGCATGGCAATCTGCTCACGTGCTCACGTGCTCACGTGCTCACGTGCCTCCCGCGTGGCGCTTTTCATCTCGTCTCTGATTTTTATAGCATAAAGTTGTGTCGATATTTTTTTTAAATTTAAATTCCTCAATGCTTAAATTCTTCAACTAAACTTTCGATAATTGCTTTAATCTTCACAGTAAAACCTATAGCGTAACGACAATATTTAATTAAACAGCCATTGACAACTCTAAAAAAAATCCAGTGTGGCTCCATCGCACAGATCGCATTTCCCGGCGCGCTAAATATCACGAACCACGATGTTATAAGATTTTTATGAGTCCCTGTGCATATATTATGTTCACAACGAAAAAGGGTGTGTTTTAAAATTATTAGTGAGGAAATATATTCAAAATTAGTAATTTTTTCGACTTGAGACTAAACCTTAACCGTAATCTACCGAAGTTTCAATAGCGGTTTGTTCTTGGGTTTTTATTCCTTTTAAATAACGGTTTTGGGTTTGGTTTCAGGCGCGGTTTTCAAATGATAGCGGCTTTTAGCAGTTTTCGGTTTCGATTTCATTCCCTGAATGCTGATACTCTCAACCATAATATTTAATTATACCCAGAGCAGCCAATGCGGCGGTGTAACAGCGGTGTTACCCATTTGCCTATGTTTAACATGTTCGTGGGCCCGCACCGAAACCATGCGTTTTCACATATGGTAACCGTCAATGATTGGTCGAAAGTCGATGTTCCTCATCTTTCAAAACTCAACCTCGTTTAAAACTGAAGTTCTAATGTGCCTCCGTTTCTTCCCCAGCATGGTGGCCGTTTATGGCTTGGTGTTGCTTTTGGCGCTGGGAGCGTCAGCAGCCGTCATCGAGGTCCAGGAGCCGAGCCTTCGCAATGCAGAGCTCGCTACTCCGTTAGCCGACGATACGAACTATCGGCTGCCAGGGAACTTGGTCCCATCACACTACGATATTAAACTAACCCCGTTCTTTAAAGACGAAGTCAATCCATTTACGTTCGACGGTATTGTAGACATTACATTCCGTGTTGAGGCCGACACTGACAAGATCGTTTTACACACGAACAGAATCACAGTCGATGAGACCAAGTGGAAGCTTCTGAAAAATGATGTGCCAATAGATATCTTGAACACTTTCACTTATGACGAAACTCTTCATTTTTATACCATCCAGCTGAGCAATTCCTTGACGGCTAGCGAAGTTTTGGTTCTACATTCGGAGTTCAAAGGCATCTTGGACTCCGACATGAAAGGATTTTACCAGAGCTCGTACACTGTTGGAGACGAGACAAGGTATAATATATAATATATAGGCGGATCCAATCGCGGAACAAACTATTTGACACGCCTTGTACCTCCAAAATTTCCTCCCAGTGGAGAATAGAGTACTGACATAAGAATGGAAATTAGCAGACTTGCTCACATAATCTGATATCTGATGCCCAAATGATCTGCAGCATAATTGATATCTGGTCTTCTCTGGTTGGACCCGATTGTAGTTAAAACTTTAAGGCGCAGTGATACCTCATAAACGGGGCTGTGTCTTTCAAAATTCTAACCCTATCGGGTTGAAAAATGTTATATTTCATACAGTACCTACTAACCAGGGATCTCAAAAAAGTCAATGTTGAAAATCGATTTAGAGAATTACAACCCTTATGCAATTATTCCTTATGCAAAGAATAATTTTGTATTTTAGCCCCTCTTGAAGGTTATAGGCAATCAACAATCGATTTTCATATTTGGCAAAATTTTCAAAATTTCAAAAAAAATATATACATTAATTTTAATTTTTTTGTTGATTTCATGTCTGTGTTGCTCTAACATTGCAGTGCACTATTAAAATTTTCGAAATTTTCCCCCTAAAAATCTTGCCACTTAAAAGGGTTAAAACATTGATTAGGTAAAATATCTGTTTGACTATAGCACAAGAAAAGCCACGAAATCTAAATTTGGGAAGGAAAAATACACCAATAGCCTAACCATACCGCAGAAACTTAAACAATATTCCTGACATTTTGGATACAGAGCTGCGAATATAGTGTGACAAGTTTAGATTTAATCTTAAATCATTTGTATCTAGAACTCGCGCTTTTATAACATTGGCCAGGTTCTCCAAAAATGTAGATTAAAGAAAGATCCCCACCAACCAATCATTGAATAACATGTGAAGATTTTGATCATACTCATTGGTTTCTCTCAGAAGAAATCCTTCAGGGTTGAAATGAACTGCCCTCCTCACACGACTGTAAACTTGAAGGAGGCCAAATTTCACACGGTCGTTTCTCCCGTTCTAAGGTGGCTGGGTACAACGCAACTGCAGGCAACGGAGGCGCGAAGGGTCTTCCCCTGCTTCGACGAGCCTGCCTTGAAGGCAACATTCAAAATCACCATCGTGCACAAGTCCATTCGACACGCTATCTCGAACATGCCCGCGGAATCCACGGAAGTAGAGTAAGCACTGCAGACAAGTATTTGATTATATTTAGGGGCGTGAAAGTCCACATCACCATGCACACATTAATGGAATTGCATTCGTTTTGCAGCGGTGACACAACTACGACCACTTTCATGACGACTCCGGTCATGTCAACGTACCTAATCGCATTCATCGTGTCTGACTTCGCATACTTGTCAAATTCAGCAGCAAATCTGCGTATTTTCTCCCAGCCTGCTCGAGTTGCTCAGGCTCATTACAGCTTGACCGTAAGTCCTCCAATCTTAGACTGGTTGGCCGAATACGTAGACATTCCGTTCAACTTGCCAAAAATGGACGAAGCTGCAATTCCTGATTTTGATGCTGGTGCTATGGAAAACTGGGGACTGGTCACGTACAGGTAAGCCATAAAGTCCTTACTCAACGTGCATACACCAATCGAAAAGATTCAACTGATTTCCAAAACGTATCTCATCAGGGAGCGGCTGATTCTGTTCGAGGAAGGCGTTTCGACCTCTGAAAGCAAGCAGCGCATCGCAACGGTGATAGCTCACGAGTACGCTCACCAATGGTTCGGTGACTTGGTGTCCCCTCACTGGTGGAAGGACTCTTGGCTCAACGAAGGATTTGCCACCTACTTCGAGTCCTTTGCCACAGCAAAGGTAATGTAGCATCTGGCAGTGTGATTGGAGATCACTGGGTGGTTCATTGGGACGTGGGAGAAGAAATAGATTGTCATTTTGCGTCTCAGGTAGAGAAAACGTGGCGTCTCGAAGAGCAGTTCGTGGTGCGTGACCTGCAGTCTTCGATGGGTGCCGACGCCAGAGAGACCTCCCACTCCATTTCCTACGACGTCTGCAGCCCAGCATCCATCAGCGCCATTTTCGACACCATCACATACGAGAAAGGTATGCAGTCCCGCAGGCGCAACGAAACGAAATCCACTTAAAAACTTTATAGTGCAGCAAATTATCTGCTACGCTATTTTTGTTTTGCAGCTGGCAGTGTCATCAGAATGCTGAAACACATTGTGACCCCTGAACATTTCCAAAAAGGTTTACAATCGTACCTGAAAAAATTGTACGTATAGTGGAAAATGCACCCATTTGCGCAGTTAACGCAACACCCTTTCCTTGTTTTGATCTAGTGTTCCCAAAATTTTCAGGGAGTTTGGAGTTGCCCATCCACGAGATCTCTGGGAAAGCATGGACGAACAGATTAATAACGATCCCGATCTGAACTCGATTTACATCCCGGATATCATGGACCCTTGGATAACGCAGATGGGTTACCCAGTGCTCCGTGTTGTCAGAAATTACGGGACTTCCACAGCCACTTTGACCCAGGTTCGTTCTCATCTTACCAGTTCAGTCTGACGGAAAACTTTACAACAGAAAGTTGGCAATATCTGGGAAAGTAGGTGTTTGTTTGCAATTTTCTTACAAATAAATAGACATTATCATTAGAGACTTACGTTAATTAATTTTAGGAGCGCTTCCTGCTAACGAAATCGGAGTCCAACCCCGACACTCACGAGTACAAATGGGATATCCCGCTGACCTACACAACTGCAACTGTGCGAGATTTCGAAGACTCCAATACCTTACCCTCTACCTGGTTTAGAGCTGAAGACAACGTAAAAGTCATCACTCTAATTGCTGCTCCCAGCGATTGGGTGCTCTTTAACATTCAAGAAACAGGTGAGTGCAGTCTGGTAAGCTTTATCAACTTGATCTCAACTGAACGCTTAAAGTTAAAAGTTTGGCTTTCTTTAAAATCACGTTTCTTTTATTTTTGTGGTTAACAATTATTTTCCAGGATATTACCGAGTAAACTACGATGCAGAAAATTGGGCCCTTCTAACAACCCATTTGCGCAGCGACGATTACGAACAAATCCATCTCGTGAACCGAGCCCAGCTTCTCGACGACTCCTTCAACCTCGCGAGAGCAGGATTAACGCCCTATAGTACACCGCTTGCGCTCAGTCTGTATTTGGAACACGAAATTGATTACGTTCCTTGGTATTCCGCATTCCAAGCTTTGTCATTCATCGACAACAAACTTAACAATGATCCCAGATATAATTCTTTGAAGGTAAGATATAAAGTATTAACCATGCTAAGCAAAGCAATAGGGGCTTTCGCTTTTTACAGACATTTCATTATTAAAACATGGAGATTGAGAGAAAAATATGATCTTTAATTAATTAAATTATTTATTGATTATTGATTATCAACTATGCCACCAAAGTGGTTGCCACATGGACACAGAATAATATTTACAATTGCGTACAATATATAATGTAAATTACATGGGTCATGAATTGATATGAATTGATACTATGATAACGATAAATCGAATCCATCTGATGTAATTTGCTTAATTGCTTTTCCAGATCTTCGTGGAGAGCCTGATTACCAAGCTCTACACGGAAGTTGGTTTTGAAGAGCAAGGCGTCGACGACCATGTTCGGAGACTGAACAGGGCCGCGGCTGTCACCTGGGCCTGCAAGCTCGGAGTTGCGTCCTGTGTTCAGAACTCGAAGGAGCAGCTTGCAGAGTGGAAAACATCACTGACCAATATGTATGGCAGGAAAAATCGGTTGTCCCTTTAACGAGTGGTGAATTATGAGCACATGTTGGGTATAATCATTAATCAATGCATGTTTTTCTACCTATCGTAGCATCAAACCGGACTTGCGTAATGCCGTGTACTGCACTGCAATTCGCGAAGGAGGTCGCGAGGAGTGGGAGTTCCTGTGGGGTCAGTACCTGACGACCACCGTGGCTTCTGAATCGACGCTGCTCATTGCCGCCCTCGGATGCACCGAAGACAAGGAACAACTTAAATCGCAAGTTTCCCTTACAAGGAATTAGCACTCGATGAGAAAAAAAACATGTAATCTATTTATGGCAGAACTTACAAGAGGAGATGCGTGATTTTATCCTTATCTGTCTATGAAGCGTCATATTGCAATTATGATCACAGAGCTGAGGAACTATCCGATAGTCCTTTATGCAAGTTACTGCTTTATTGAGGCAAATGCTTTTGTATCGATATCTCGTGGCATGTGCTCAATTGAGATTGAGGGGATGACGCATAATTTCTTCTGGCCAATGGCCGTCTTCAAAATCTTTCACATTTCTACTTGTTTGAGCCATTTACGATTTACGCTCCAGATGGAATAAAATACGCTGGCCTCCCAATTTGGCAAGATTCACACCGCCAATGTCCTAACATCGCACCCCGCGTTGGCTGAACGGACTAAACGTTTTGTTTTTCGCAGGAAATTTTTAAATCAAATACAGCATTGGAGATTCTTTCGTCATCATGTCCATGAAATTAGTTTGTCCGCAGGAATTCGCGTGTCTAATGTTGTTCTGGTGTTGCAGGTATCTGCTGCAGTCTGTTACGGATAATTCAGGAATCAGGAGACAGGATGCCAGGGCAGTCTTCACGTCGGTCTCCAACAACCCCAAAGGAGTGGACGAAGCGCTTGACTTCCTCATCGCTACATGGATAACGACATCGGAATAGTAAAAACTATTGTCATACATCACTATTTTACTTTGTGCAAAAATGCAACGTGTTCTACGGCATAGGAGAATTCTAGTCACAAAATCGGGAAAAACACTGGAACCCTAGTTCCGGTATTGATTGAAAAAAAGTGCGATTTCGTTTCCATGCAACTAATTGATGAGCGTAGCGAGCGAACTACTGCTAACAAAAACACTTATATGTGTGTTTTTTTGGATGTGTTTTGCGCGCGCTCTACAGTCCAAACGCCTGCTTCGATTGTAATGAAATTTTCAGGGTGTCTCCTGTTGATCACAACTTAGACCCCCTGCGGTTTTCAAGAAAATCCTTCAAATCAGAAAAAATATCAATTTTCGAAATTGGGAAAATTTGGGTACATACGGAAATTTTTCTAAAAATGCGTATTTTTTTCAAATTTTCCCAAAAATTTGTTGTGACTGTGTGTGACCAAACTTGGAAATAATAATTGACAATCGGCTGTTTACGCGTTCTGCATTCAACTTATCTGCTACAAACAGCTACGCTCATCTTCAACGCGAACACTTTGGCAGCGTTTACTAGTTTAAAAAAATGAGTCAGGTTTTATTTCACTGTTGCGCTGGTATACTTTTCAGTTTTTCTTTAAATTAACCCTGAAACTCAACGGATCCGACGCAACCGTGCGGAAAAAAATCCCGATTTTTTAAAGACCTTGTACGACTTAGTGCTTTTTTCGATGCGTGCCTTAAAATTCATTGAAACAGTGGAAAAATGACGCACTGTATGACTGACACCGTCCGCGATTGTTGGGCAAGTTTGGAAACTGCAAGTGATGAAAATAGTATTAGCCATTGTCCCCGTGCTACGCACGTGTAGTGTGTCATGCTCATGTTAATGTTGCAACCATCTTGTGAAATGACACTAGCAGGTTGATGCGAACATCGTTTTACTTTACTGTCAGACCACGCCGCCAAACCCCGTCATACTCACTGTGACCCGTCCGAGTCACTGTATCCCGTCAGGGTCAAAAGACCCCGACGGCGACACTGGATGGGACCAGTGGTGGAAAATTGCCCAATTCCATTAGTTCTGGATAATGCACTGCCGCTCAAAATACGGCTTCGTTTCCATACCCCATAGCAATGCCGTCTTTTAAGTTTTAAACGCATATTGTTTAGTTTTTGAGCATAACTGTTTCGTTTCCAAGGTCACGAATGTTCCATTACCAAGGTCCGTTAGATCCAGTCTTGGCTGCACGCAAAATGAGATTTTTCCTATGGAAACGATGTGGTCTAAAAATTTACCCATTTATTTGGCCGGTAAGGGATTTTTTTTAGATCTTTGCTTTCAACTGAGAATGAAACAGAACGGAACTGTCTCAAAACGCAAAAGTTTGTGAAAGAAAAAGGTGGGAACTCGACGTTATTATACTGTGGAAAGAGATATCGAGAACAAAGGTAGTCTCCCTGAAAATTTCATCAACATCGGAGTAGGAGTTTGTTCACACGAAAAAATCACACACTTACGCAAGTGACTTTTACACCAATAGTGAAATTGAAGATTTCGCTTCGCTAGCAACGCTCATCCATAACATAACGCAAAGACTGTGGTAACGAGATGTTTTCTTTTTACAGCTATGGTGGGCTAAACGCGCTGGGGTCTCTGTTCTCTGGAATCGCCAGTCGTTTGAACACGGAGGCTCAGGTTGACAAGGTAAGACACCGAAGTAGACTAAAATACAGAAACTTTTCACTAACAATCACAATGAGCCTCGTCGGAAAAGTGGCACATGCATGCCTCAGATACGAGCCCAGTAATTAAGTAGTTCCCAATAATGTCTAGTAAAATGCCTAACGCGTGCCTAATAGAGCCAAGTAGTGCCCAGCAGAGCCCGGTCGTGCGCCATCCAGTACGTTAACCAGTGCGTTAACCAGTAATGGCCGATGAGGAGATAGGTTATATGTCCAAAATCTGTAAGGTCTAGAACTATAGGTATTGGTCTTAAGTTGCAGCGCATTTTTTCAAGCAATTCCAAAGTTGGCACAAAGGTACCTATGACCTATAGGAAACGAGAGATCTACAATATATTTGATAGCTAAGTCTTGAAACGGATGAGATACTTAGAAATAAAGTAAAGGGAATACTTCCATGAGATGAGAAGTAGGGGATAATATAAAGAATGAGCCAGCGAGACTGGACAATGAGACTTCAGATGGCCTAAGTGCTCAGATCGACTGGACCAGTATGGCCAAACTTTCTTTCAAATGCACTGAGAGTTGTATTTTAGCACGCACTTTACTAACGCACCTGGTTGTGTGTGTGATTTCAGCTGGAAAAGTTCTTCACTGATAACGCCGATAATTTGGAGACAGCGGGTGCCACGCCTGCGGCCAGCAACGCAAAAAACATCATGGCGGAGACGATGGCATGGCAGACAGCTCACAGTGCTACGATCATGGACTGGATCGTGGCACACTTGCAAACGACAACGACGACGACGACAACGACGACGACGACGACGACGACGGAGGCAACGACTACGCCCGCTTCCGCGAGCGCTGCTGTGTTGAGCTTTGCGCTCTTCCTGGCAGCCATTGCCGTGCTGGGAGTGGTTTAGCTAGAGGAATGTACCTTATGACCTTATTTAAGTGGTAAATCTGGATTACCTCTCAAAAAAAGTATTATTTTATAATTGTTTTGCGTTAGCAATCGACGCAAAGACTACTGGTATTCGTTAAAAATACTTAAAACAGTACTTAAAGCTAACTTATCTCTCACTTCTTAGTTTCGTGAATTGTCGTTGTTCGACTGGGTTTATTTGCCAGTGTTATTTCACTTCAAGGCGAGGTGTTATTTAGTTACCACTTTCAGATGCTTTTGTATATGCTTTCTATGACAAATAACCATTTTAAGCGGAAATGTAATTATCAATATAAATTAAAATACATGTATATATTGTAGGTAGGTACTATAATATTAATACTTATCGTATTGAAGGTGTAAATTTAATACAAATAACTATTTTGATTAGAAGTTTATCTTAAAAACATGATATTAAAATTTGAAAGATTTACGACAGGGTTTTCTTAAAATATGATCTAAAAATGTAATTTCATCACAAACTATAGATGTTGTCAATCGTTAATCTAACGCTAAAAGTGAACGCAAATGCAAAGTACTTAGACACGTTGACCTTCGATAACAATAAAAACAAAACAGAAAAAACGCAGTATGTTTTATGTTATGATTCTATGACATTTTACCAACAGAAGTCTAGCAATCGAGAGCCATAGCGGTAAGTCAATTGGTACCGGCCGTATGGTGCAGGTATCACCCACATATAGTTGAGGACATTGTGCATCCGGTGCATCATTTACATCCGGTGGGAGGGTAGGGAAGCTGGGAAAATGTGCAATCGAACCGTGATACGAACCCGGAACTTCCGTATTGCCTGTATGTACCTATGATAGATACATATCACGTTCTGACGAGGGGTTCTGAAACCTTATAGATACTAGTGGATTCTGCCAGATAAATCACCGAATTTGAGATATAGATACTGTATGTGCGTGCACTGCTTCAGCCGAATGCCACGTCTCAAAAATCTCGCAACAAAAATGTGCAGCGACAGCAGTGCTGCGACAGGGACGCAGAAAAACAGCACAAAATGGCGGACGTACCCTATAAAAATGAGTTTTTCAGATGCGTTTTCGCATGGAAATAATTATAGTGCCGTGTTGAAATTTAAAATTAGATGGACACCACATAGTGGTGTCCACAAAAGTACTATCCATAATCGAAACAATCATGCACATTGTAAACGAAATCAAACCACACTTGCCCTAGAGATCTTTTCTGTCCAGAGTCTCAGAGATCTCTTTCTGGGGCTACTTACACAGAAACACAGCCAATGAATTTAATGATGTGTTAAACGTTCAAGACTCACCGTCAAACGCAGTAGATGAGAGGACAAGTGGTCGAGTTCTCACACCACACCATTGTTCGAAATGTCTTGGAGGGAAGTCCTTCATCGCACAGGCGCCTCTGGTCAGCTGTTGGAAGAGAACAACAGATAAAATCATCTAACAATTTCTGCTAATTTGAAGCAGCCAACTTCAGTTACTCCCTCAAAAAACTCCCTGTTCACAATACTACTTGGATGTATAGATTCTAAAAAGTACATTCTTTAGATTTTGATACCTAAATTATATCTAATAGTGTAGGTACCTAATAGTATACCTATAGTATACATATATAAAGTACACTTAATTCCAATTAAAAAATAATTTTATTCCACAGATAGTGAGCTACGAAAAGTTCTACAGGTTATGCACCATGTGGCGGCTGACTGACATTTCATTCATACACCACGTGACCTTGAAGAATGTCAAGAGGAATTTGAAGAAAACTATTTTCATCTGCAAAAAATGTATCCAAAAATGTTATATACCTATATTATATCTTTTTCCCCACAAGGGACTTCACAAACCTTTCTTAAGTTTGATTCGGACATGCCACATAAGAAAAGTGTTTGTCAACTTCTGGCCAAAATACATTTGATATCAAATGAAACTACGGTATCTAGGTAAGGCATTAATTGTTAGTCATTATACCAAACCAGAAGCAAAACATTATTTTGACACCTTCCATAAATTAAACCAAATCCAAGATTGCCATTTCTTGTCAGGTATGTTAGTAACCTTGAAGTCCTGTGGCCAAAATGTTTTCTGTTTTTCATCTGTTATTTGTTCAAACATTGCAGACGTGAATCGAGAAAATGATTCTATGACTAAGATATATAACAGTTCAAAGCATGAACAAAACTTGAAGGTGCAAAGAGTTAAAAATGTGATTTTGTGCACGATTCTAAAGCTCATCTGAAGAAGCAATAATTAAGAATAGGTATTTTTAATAGACTAGGCTTGTAAAGGGCAAACAGAACAAAATTGTTATTTGAGTCAAGACTAACCTTAGCTGGAAGCCTGGAACCTCTATCTTCGAGAAGCAAAAGCCCCATTTGGCACTTGAAGCATTTCCCTATTGACCCAGGAATTGTATCTATGTTTCAGCTGCACGTACATGGTATACATGGGGGGGGGGGGGGTATTGGTAGTGGGAAATTGTTCTAAATGAAGTGCACTTGCGCATTGCGATATTAAGATACCCTGAATGTCCGGTTCCTCCGGCACCTTGAGGGGGTGGGTGGTGGTATGAGTAATGAATGATGATGGGATGGGACGGTGGGGCCATGATCGTGAAGTTAAGGGACCGTGGAGGCAATGATAGAGGGATGGCTATGTAGCAATAATTGTGGTGGCATTTATACCCCGATTCGAGACGGTTAGTCCATAGTCCAAAGAACCGAGCCTCGATGTCGCCCGAATGAAGTGCCTTAGTGGCTGAATTGACCCCCGCTGGCCCAGCCCGAACCCCAAGTGCGGTCTGGCGGCTTCCTGGGAGACTTCGGGCAATTTTTAAATCTTGGTCTTGGCGTACCCAGGACCCTGAAGTGGCATTTCGCTATCGAAGTCTACCGCCCGCGCGTTCTTCGTGGATCTTCCAAGTCGCGTTTGTACGTTTTCCACCTTGGGCACCGATGGGTTGTGTCCGTTACCTCCATGGCTACCATTCATGGCTTTTTGTTTTGCCGAGTCACTTGCGGCTTGTGAGAATCGGGCGTCTTTTCCTTTTAGACTCGCCGGTTTCCAACATATCGGTGAAACACATTCAACTTGCATCATTTTCCAGTTCTTCACATTATGATTTGTTTTCAGCTGAACCAATAATTGGCATAACTTTGCAATCAGAGGTCTCGACTTTGCACTGAACATCAAAGAGAAATAAAACACGATTTTGATATTAAATGTGTTTGTGTCTTATTACCTTTTACCCCAACATCACATTCATGTGAGATAGACTGTCCCGCAGTGCAGCTACGTAGCATGGGTTGCCTTTGGTATACCGTGTGCTCATCCCTGTAAGACAAGGGTCGCCCATGTCCCAAGGTCAACTAATCTTAAACCATGTCCCAAGGCTGTGTGGTTTTGGGTAAAGTATTTTCTGTCGAGACCTCACCCTTGTCCCCCAATGCTGCCGCATAGCATGGGTCACCTTACCAAAGTGCCAATTGGCTGTGTGGTTCTGGGTAAAGTATATCTGTCGAGACCTCACCCTTGTCCTCCAGTGCAGCCGCGTAGCATGGGTCACCTTACCAAAGTGCCAATTGGCTGTGTGGTTCTGGGTAAAGTATATCTGTCGAGACCTCACCCTTGTCCTCCAGTGCAGCCGCGTAGCATGGGTCACCTTACCTATGTCCCAAGGCTGTGTGGTTCTGGGTAAAGTATATCTGCTAAGAGCCCGAGACTTGTGCTGGGTGTATTGTTAAGATGCCGACATCTTGAAAAGTATCTGACAGTGGAAGCTCCTGTTGTGTTGCCAGTCTTAATAAGTCGTATCTGTGCCGTGAGGGATTAAAGGGCCGGGGGTATGGGGGAGGGGGAGTTCACATTTGGGTGACGGTGTGCTTGGAGATGGAAGTGCCGGGTCGGTGGAGGTGCCGTCCCCGACGTGTTCTTCGGTCATGTCTGGCCACGCTGAAGGTTGCGAAGGGGTCTCTTGTGTTCAAATGCTGGTGTCTCGGTTACCCTGAAAACGAAAGGTTACTAAGAATATATGCACCGGTAAATTGATTTATTACTTCAAATCGTGAATAACTTTGGGAAATAGTTTTTCCGAAGACCAAAGAACTTACAGAAGGTTTCAAGGTGGCAAACGACCCCTCTTATAATACTCCATAATTGTTTTACCAATTTACAATTTTCTATTGTTGGACTTTGGGAAATAGATTTTCCGACAATGCATTTTTAAGTTGTCATTTCACTAACTACTTACAAATGGTTCCAAGGTGGCAAACAACTTCCCTTATAATACTCAATAATACTCAATAATACTTATAATACTCTTATAATACCTTAACAGGCTTAACATCATAAATACAAGATTATTGGACTTTGGGAAAAAGATATTCTGATAGATTTGAAAATGCATTGTCAGTGACAATGCATTTTCAAATCGTAATTTGCCAAGAAACAAACAACTCACAAGTGGTTTGAAGGTACGCTTTACTCAACAGTAAAAACTGCCATCCTTCATCAATTGATTCTCTCAGCAAAACAAACACGGCTTTTAGTATTATAGGATAAGTAGTATAGTATTAATAAAGGCAAAGGAACTATAAACATTAATACGTGCAAAACAATGTATTTAAAATATCTAAAAATCAGGCCCTGAAAACCTACTATAAAATTGGAGAAAATAACTTTGAAAGAGTAGAATCTTAGGTACAAATATAGGTGTATAGGTGGTCGACGCCCCAGCCCGTGATTTCCCTTTCGCTAGGCACCATACCTACCCAACTTCACTGAGCTGATCATAACGTCGCAAACCCCTTCCAGCAACTCGGCTCCTCCATGAATACGACTGTCTGGCTACCTGACCACACTAAGTTTGCCCCTCTCATCCCTAGGCTACACCAAATTATTATTATGTTCTTCTGCTGCTCCTGTCCCAAACAGTAAAATCCATCGCCGAGGATTCACTTGAAGTTAATAGCATTAATGCTGTCAGTGGAGGTGCCATGATCAAGATCTTCAGAGGGGAATTCATATTTGTTGTGACGTAGCAACATCCCCCCCCCCATAGTTGACAGTTTTGGAGGAAACTCATTGCATGCGAATGTCTAAATGGTCTGCCACCTTCCAAATTAGGCAACAACTTCTAAATGGTCTGCCACCTTCCAAATTAGGCAACAACTTCTAAATGGTCTGCCACCTTCCAAATTAGGCAACTTCTAAATGGTCTGCCACCTTCCAAATTAGGCAACAACTTCTAAATGGTCTGCCACCTTCCAAATTAGGCAACAACTTCTAAATGGTCTGCCACCTTCCAAATTAGGCAACTTCTAAATGGTCTGCCACCTTCCAAATTAGGCAACAACTTCTAAATGGTCTGCCACCTTCCAAATTAGGCAAAAACTTGAGGGAGAGCAGCACACATAAAATCACATTGCACCCATTCGTTACTAAACTTGCGACATTTCTACAATGGAACGATTTATGAATCGGCGCGGCACAAAAATCTCAAAATTTTAAACCACAATAATGAAGTTAAGAAAATGCGATAAACAATAATACTCTCGTGCTTACGAAACTCACAATAATTCTTTCATGCAAACCGTGGCGCTTTTGGGCCGAGGGGTCGAGGCGCCGGCGATGGCGTCGACGTGATGGATGAAGAGGGGGGGGGGGGGGGGGATCCGCGTGGTTGCGGGGAAATGGCGGCGTCCACCTGTCCAGTTTTTTCCATCGACGATCACACCTGATCCATCATTCAACTCGATTCCTCTTCGCAAACGACTTTAATAATTAGCTTAATGCAGGTGGTAAGACCTAGGCAGAGCCAGCTATTCTGCACGAAAGACGCGAGCCATGCGACGCCGACGCCGACGCCGACACCGACGCCGACGCCGACGCCGACAGTCGCTACAGACTTGTACTGCTGACGAAAACCTTGGCAAAACGTAGTCGATGAAAGTTTCGTACTGTAAACAATTTTTAATCTTCTTGTGAAAATGTAATATGGGATACTCGTTGTACTCTGGTTATCTGAAATATTTATGCATAAACATACCACGCGAGTGAGTCTGGAATGCAAATACATTCCGTCAATCGAATTACGCTTCTCTTTTACGCATTTCATATACGATAGTGCGTTTCAAATTTATAATTATTTCCCGCGACAAATAAACCTATTTCACTGCACTGTAACCAGCCAATCTGCAATCTCCGATATTATATCAGTGCCACGAGACCTTGTTGTCAAAGTATTCAATTGAATTTATTTGTATTTTAAATATATATATTAACTCTGCACAAGGTGTCAACTACTTTTTGTAGGTTTATTGCAGTGTAATCACTTGAATTTTTGCTGAATTTTTACAATATCCATCGGCTCTTTCCTTTGGCGTCAAATATTATTTGTAGTTCTATCGGAGTATATTCACTTCAATATGTATGTATGTATTTGTTTTAAATCCATCGACTCTGCTTTCTACTTAAACAGTATTTTATTATTTTTATCTGCCTAAGGTGCTATCTACCGTTTTGTAGGATTGTCGGAGGGTACTAATTTAAGCATTTCTGTATTAAAAAAAAAAGACTCTGCTTTCTGAGACAACAGTATATGTTTTTTTTATAAATATATCCATCAACTCTGCATTGCGTTTCTATAACTCCTTGTAGTTTTATCGGATTGTACTCATTTGAATATTTCATTATTTAAAAAAATCCATCAACTCTGCCTTACGCGTCAACTACTTTTTTAAGTTTTTACAGAGTGTATTCTTTTGAATATATATGTTTTTTCATCCATCGACTCTGCTTTCTACGTTAAAAGGACTTTTATTATTTTCACAATATCCATCGACTCTGCCTACTTGCCTACTTGTACTTTTTATCGCAGCGTACTTATTTCAATACTTCTGTGTGTTTTTTTAATCCATCCACTCCGCTTCCTACGTTTAATGCAATATTGTAATATTTACAATATCCATCGACTCTGCCTTAAGTGCGACAAAATTTTCTAGTTTTAACGGATTTTACTCATTCGACTATTTCCGTATTGTTTCAATCCATCGACTCTGCCTTAGATGTCAACTACATTTTTAATTTTGATCAAACCGTCCGTATTTCAATTTTTTCTGTATTTTTACATTATCCATCGACTCTGCATTAGGTGTCAACTACGGCCTGTAATAATATCGGAGTGTACACATTTCAATATTTGGGCATTTTTTAAAAATCCATCGACTCTGCTCTCAAAGTTAACAGTCTTGATATAATTTTGACAATATTCATCGACTCTGCCTGCGTGTCATCAACTTCTTGTAATTTTTTCAGTGCGTTTGAAAATTTGAAAATTTTTTAAAATGCACCTACTCCATGCATTCTACTAGAACAGTTTTTTTATGATTTTAAAAATATCCATCGACTCTGCCTTAGGTGTTAACGAATTTTTGTAGTTATTTTATTTTTGGCTTGTAAGTAAACACCTAAGCCAGAGTCGATGGATATTGTAAAAGTAAATAAAAACTGTTTTCGTAGAAAGCAGAGTCGATGGATTCAATAGGAATACAAAAGTACCTATTTAAATGAGGACAATCTGATATAACTACATAAATTAGCTGAGACCTTAGGCAGAGTCGATGGATATTGTAAAAATAACCAAAGGCTGTAATCGTAGAAAGCGGAGTCGATGGACACCTAAAGGTGAGTTTAGTGCTCTGAAAATTGATTCGCAGAGGAAATTTGCGCCGAATTCAGCCTATCAGCAACCTGGATAACTACGCAAACTTCCAACGCGAACAAGTTCATCGAATTTTCAAACTTCAACGCACCTTTAGGCAGAGTCGATGGACTGTCCTGAAGATGTCAGCGCCAACGCCGACGAATCGTCGTCCTATTTAGGACCGCAAGTCACACCAATCAGAGCAAGACTGTACACCACACCACCATCTGATCGTGGCTCTGAACCTCTCTGTCATACCCAATTTAAGATATTATATATATTCAAACGTATAAACTCCAGTAACTTACAAAACGGTGTGGACACCTAAAGCAGAGTCGATGGATATTTAAAAAAAAGTATTCGTAGAAAGCAGAGTCGATGGATAATAAAAAACATACATATTTAAATGAGTACAATCTGATATAAACTACAAAAGTTTGTTGACACCTAAGGCATAGTCTATGGATGGTATAAATAATGAAAGGACTGTAAACAGAAAACAGAGTCGATGGATATAACTCATATGTAAATATTTTAATGAGTACACTTTGATAAAACTTGACAGAGTCGATGGATATTGTAAAAATTATTAAAAAACTGTTAATGTAGAAACTAGAAAGCAGACCCTCAGATAAAATTACAAAAAAATGTTGACACCTAAGGTAGAGTCGATTGATGTTAAAAAATAAATAAATATTCAATTAAGTTCAATCCGATAAAATACAAAAGGCAGATTTGTCACCTAAAGCAGAGTCAATGGTAATTGTAATAATAATTAAAAAAATGGTAACGTAGAATGCAGAGTCGATAGATTTAAAAAATCAGTAGTAATTAAATGGTACATTTCGAAAACACTACAGAAAATATTTGGCATGAAACGCAGATTCATTGCATAGTGTAAAAATACATAAAATTTGAAATGAGGACACTCGGAATCCAAAGGTTAGAGAAGCAGATCCATGAATCGAGGTAAAACGCAGCAAAATTTAAATTACTCCACACAGATTAAAAATGCAGGTGACACATAAAGAAGAGCCAATATATCTTGTAAAAACCCATTAAAATTCAAATAAGTACCTATACTCGGACTCAAAAGGTAGTTAACATAAAAGCATAGTCAATGAATGAATTAAAAATATATCCACATTCAAATCGGTACACGCTCAAAAGAGTACACTCGGACTCAAAATGTTATTAGTACATAAAAAAAAGTCAATGAATCAAATAAAAATACAGCAAAAGTCACATTAGAGACAACAAGATAAAAAGCGATTGACACATAGAGCAGAGTCAATTAATTAAATAAAAATATAGCAAAATTCATAAAATAAATATAGCAAAATCAAATGGCAGTTATTATTTTTCATTTCTATTCTAATGTATGTTTTTGAAAGGCCCACCCAAATAATTTATTTGCTTGTACCTAAATACAAAAACGCACTAACGCGAAAACGCACTAATGCGAAAACGCACTAATGCGACCACGCGGACACACCCATGCGAAATCGCACCAATGCGAAAACGCACTAATGCGAATACGAACTAATGCTCACGTCAAAACCAACACGAAAAACTACATACTGATCACTGGACTAAAAACCACAGTTACTGAACTGTGGAGGAATTTGTGACACGCGAACAAAGTTATAATCGACGAGAGATCATAGTTGTAAATTGTAAATTACTTTTTATATGACATTAAATTGGTTAACAAAGTGTTGTCGGTGTGCTTGCTTTATTTAATTAGCCTGTGACCCTAGATAAAAAAAAATACGAGTTTACACACACCTCGAAGCATATTTTCTTAGAGATTCTAAATTACAGGGCAAAATTCTTTACAACTAGGGCTCCGCAAACGCAATTTATGTTGCTTTGAAGATGAGCGTAGCAGTTTGTAGCGTATAAAAGAGTGAATGCATGTATAATGGTGTATTAGGCCATGTATGCACATTAACTATTTCTTAGTTGACGAGTTTTTTAACTTTCACATGAATGTTAATTAATAAAGAATTTGATAAAAGATTACGGAAGTCGTAAAGCTCCGAAAATATCAGAAATGCTTGATATTATTGTGCTTTATAACTATGTAAAGTTTAGTGAAAAAAAATATTGAGAATTTTTGGCTGTACCTATACGTACAGCATGGATTTTTTTTAAATTATGAACTTTCTTTAGAATTTAGATAAATTTAAAAACTGTCGATCCGATTTTGCTGAAAAAAAGAGAAGCCTAGGTTGGAACCTAGCGACAACCTCTGCAATTTTGATGAAAATTGGAACTGCCCTTTGGCCAGTAGACCGCGAAAAAACACAAATACACACACACACAAGTAAAAAACACACAATTGTTTTTTTTCAATTGAAGATTTCGCTTCGCTAGTTCACAATTTCTTAACACTTTGAAAGTTTAATTTGCTTATCATATAACGCGATTCGTTAATTCACTGAAAGGAAAGGAATTATGGTGGTGGGGTGTAGGGGGTGGGGGGTGGCGCAACTTTCCTCTTCAAAACTGCTCCGAAGAATAATTTGTTGTATTTCAAAAAAATGTATAGTGCGTTGTTGTGCAATGCAGTTGCAGTTGCATGTTGTGAATTTTAATGCATTGTTGTTCATAGTTATGTTTGTTGTTTATGTGTTTATGTTGTTTGTTGTTTGTTGTTTTATCTGTATAGTGTAAATCTACGTAGCTTTATATTTTGAAATGCTCGGTAAAAATAAATGAATTTCGAGCTCACGGTTTCCGGGAAATTTTGTGTTCTTAACCACGTTGGGCTAGTCGAAATACAAACAAAAGTACAAAAAATAATCTCGAAATTTAAAGCATGGCATTTGTCAGAGAATGATTAGCAATCGAAATTTAATTTCAGCTATCTCGGGTATGTTATGACAACTCCTAATCCATGCCATTGTCATCCGGCTCTGCTGGACCAATTCTAAGCGATGGGTGACTTATTATCATATAGCAATATTATACGATGTAACATGTCAGTAAGCAATAACCTAGGAATAGGAAATACGACCCGAGCTTGCATTTTTGACTGAGACTGACTGAAAAATTGTCAGTACCCAACCGAACACGATGGGTTTGGGTCGCGCGAATAAAGAGGAGATTGGCTTTTCCCACGTAATTACACCGGAGAGTTTTATGCCATCTGTAATGTCCATTGAATGGAGTAGTGAAGCATTTAAAGGCAGCCATTGACCAGAAGCCCTGCAACGTCTTAACAGAGCCCATGCCATGAGAGATCCAGCCAAAAGAAGCCAGCCTTAGCCAAGAATAAAAGCTCGTGTCATTTGGCCTAGGCTAAAGTCGTTGCAGATTTGTTTCTTGCGGACTGGTGCCATCGCAAGTACTAAGGAATAGTGGAGCGAAGTTCTAATCTCTGTTTACATTACGTACATCTTGCATGCTCACTTATAGTCACGTGGTTACAGGGTAATCTTGAGCCTGCTCCAATTTGGAGTCCAGTATAGCTATACTTGGGTATACATGTCAGTGTGAAAAATAAACGGTGAAGTCGCCAGATTATTTAGAACTGCCGTTTTGATATTTCACTTTTCAGTAAAATATGGTTACATCTTGGTTAAAAAACTATATCATATTATCTTTAATTTTTGGGTTTTTGGTTTCTTGGGCTGCAGCTTCAGGTTTGATTGTACTTGTAGGTCATACCGCCAAGTGTATCCCCAGATTTGAAACTCCATAATAAGTGTAGGTGCATACGCTGTCTGAATTTTAGCCCTTGAAGCATGTGAATCGAAGCAACGATCGGGTGGGTTGACACCAGGTCGTGCTTCTCAGTTGAAAATAAAGGGTTGTAATAGGTTCGAGATATTTTAACTTTTCCATTATTTCAACATCGGTATAAATTTCACGTTACTTATTTTGGCGTGCGCATTTTGAAACTAGCGGCACACCACGTATATATTATAGACTTAAGTCAGTTTTACATGCTGATCGATTTTCATAATATCTATTAAGGCATCTTTGTTAACATCTATCATGATATTGATATCTTTGATAACATATATTATGAAAATGTATGATGTATTTACTCGGTCCTAGAAAAATGTAATGAAAAACATAAGTTTGTGACAGAAGCACTGCCATCTGTATGCCATTCTGTATGACATACAAAGAGTAGTGGACAGAAAATTGTTTAAATGCCATCAGACTTTTTGAGAGGCGCCATCTTGAGAATTGAGATATTTCAAATTATAAAAGCTGATTGGTTAATTTTCATCACATCTATCACGGAAATAGAACCGGGCCTAATTGAAAATATGTCATCAAAGCTTTTATCACATCTGTCATGATAGACCGTGATAGGCTCTTTTCATCACATTTTCACATTTACATGGTGACATTTTGGTACGTAAAAGATATCATGATAGATATTACGAAAATCGATCACCATGTAAAACAGGCTTAAGTTCTTTAGAGTTAGCGTCGTTCTGTGAGCGAAAGGAATCTCGAAAAATTATGCTTTATGGATGCAAGATCGTGATATGCGGCAACAGGCACACATGTCAACAACCAGCTTTGGTTAAATGCCATGCCAAAGAAGCCCAGAATGACTCAAATTATGTTTGTCATATAACACGTTCAATCGATATTGTATTGTGGCCGCGATGCGCTTTTAAATAAAAGAAGTGTAATGACATCTCGATGGAAAAACGTGTAATATGTTGCATAGTTTTCTAAAGTTTGTTATTTTTTGTACCTGATTTTATTATTGTGAAAATCCTGAGCGTTGACATACTTTGGTAGACGCGAGCAATTGAACACGTGTGTGTTTATTAAACACAACCGATATTTGATATCTCTAAATTTCAGAGTATATAAACCCGTTTTTATATGTGAACTATATTGATTTGCATGATAAGATTTGCGTAACAACACTGATGGATAGATTACTTCAACTTGTCAGACGATTTTTTACTTAACTGTTTACATTGTTTGCCACTCAAAAACTTGCACCCATGGGATAAGAATTTGGGAACACAAATACCGAGTAGAGCATGTACGTAATACGTCTGGATAGGCTGACACTACTAATTTAAATGATCTGATAACAACACATTTAAGATAGTGGTCTGATAAGCATTAAATAATGAGTATTCTCTAAAAAAACAAATAGCTGGCCAATAAAACCGGAGCTCAAATAGTGTCCTCAGATAGGGTCTCTGTGTCTTCCCGAAGCTGCACTTGCTAGGTAAGCAATTACTTAATTCGAGTTGTATTTTTTTAATACCTTTCAAGCACGATTTTGGTGTACCTGTTTCGCTCAAAACACTTAAGATTCATTGGGCCAATATCAAAAAGAAACTATTCCACAATTTTCCCCCATTTTGGGGCCAGATTTCATTGTGCGAAAACTAGAGCCCACAAATTTCATTTTCGAATCTTTTGACAACGGTTAGCTACGCTCTCAGAATTCCATTGTTGAGTCGACCTCACAATGCATGCCTTAATACCTAACATAAACATGAAAGCGCTCATGATATTCCAATCTTGTACGTGCTCGCTTTTCATTTCCCTGGTTTCATTCCTAACATCGAATCTTGCAAGATCTTTATTGGAACAGCGATCGTTACATCGTTACTAACTGGAGTTAACCTTGACAGGTCGCAGCGATGACCTCCATTTTCTTGCTGGCCCTCGTACTGGCAGCAGCCGCTGCCGCGCCTACCTATCAAGAAAACGATTCTCCTTTCCCAAGAGAAGTCAACATAATTCGAGCAGACCCCACAGACTACAGACTTCCTACCTCTGTCAAACCGCTGAAATATACCATCAAACTAATTCCATATCTCGTTGAAGGCAACTTCACATTTGATGGCAGTGTTTTAATAACTGTCCAGGCCCTAGAGGCTGTTAACAACATTACTTTGCATGCTGCTCGAATGACCATTGACAGTTCTCAGATTGTTGTCACAGAACTGTTGTTCAATGAAGAAGTAGCTGTCACTGGGGTAGAAATTGATGAGGTGCAAGACTTTTACACCATTCTCCTCGCTGATCCGTTGAGAGCGGGGACTCAGTACACCGTCAGCATCCCGCAGTTCACGGGGATTCTGAACAACGACATGGCTGGATTTTACCGAAGTTCCTATGTTGAGAATGGTGTCAGAAGGTACGTATCTAAAGCACTGACGCTACTTAGTAAAATTAACCCGGTTCACCATCTAAGGATGTCAGACAAGGCACTGCAGCACTATATAGACCATCATCATCTCCATATGCATAATAGGCATATTATCTGAAAAAATTAATTACGTACACATCGTGAAAAACTATTCCTAGCAGCTGAGGGACAAATAACATAAAAGGAGCTTATGACTGTTTATATCAGGTACATTTAACACATTCTTTTTAACAAGCCGCGCCTAGTTTTATCGGAGGGAACTACAAGTTACCTATAAAGCTAACAATCAACCGCGCTAACGCAGGGAAATTCCCCTGTTACGGAGATAACTCGGCTTATAGGAAAAAACTTGGCCTTTGACCTGAATATCAAACCCTTAACTAAAAAATATCTTTAATCATATTGTAGTGTACTGATAAAATGATAAAGTTGTTGTTTACGTAGATTTTAGTAATTGATATCACTTTTGCAGTATACAATGAAGTGGTGTTTTGTCTCAAGTGTTTTCTTTATTATTTAGCTGAGAAAGGGAAAAAGCTTTATCGTGTGTCTGGTGCTCTTCTATTTTTCTCTTCTGAAAGGCACACGTCACAATGTAAAATTATGTAGGTTATTGTTTATTTCTGAAACACAAAGAGATGGGTCCCTCTGTACCCATTTTATCCCCCCTCCCCTATCCCCAAAAGTATATGGATATTTGGGTACATGCATCTCCCGCGGGCGCTCAATTTTCAAAAGTATACAATGCTAGCTTTCAAAAGAATGTCAACAAAATGTTTTTGATTGGACACATGATTTCCCACTTGTCTTTAGTTATCTGCCATGCATGAAATAGGTACACCAAGCCATTGTTGGGCGGCTGGCGATTATTGACTGCATTTTGGCGGCCATATGCCACAATTAGTTTTCCAGGCTTGACAATTATTCCAATCACCACAAATGACCTATTCAAGGTCTAGCCACTGTGACGTAGCATGATTAGCGGTAATTTGCGAATATTCTCAACATCAGTACCAAGGCCAATTTTAGGGCCTACAAACTCATTCAACAGAGCAAACCCCGTGAAGCACATCACCATTCTCACCATTCTCAACATCATATTATACAGCTACGGTCATCTTTAAATAAAACATTTGGGCTGCAGATGAATAGGCGTTTAGAAGTGGCGATGTAAATTACGCAATCAGTGTATTTATATATGACTGAACACTGAATAGGTAACATTAACTTAGGACATGGCCAAGGAGTCAAGTATATACACGAAACCTCCTATTGAGACATCTCCTTAGGTGCATTTCTTGCCATGGTTTTTCTCTGAGGTCGAATACTTTTCACATGGCTCAACTGAGCTCAACTTTTGCATCGTCGCTGGTCAAGTACTAATCCACTCTATAACTTTAGAGAAATAAATTGACATTTTGAAAGAGACCTGCTGATTCTGATAGCGACCTCTGACTCCAATAGAAGGAAATCCCCGCTCTATAATTCAGAAGACTGCCCAATTGTGTCTATTTTCCTGATTTTACCAACCGCTCACTCTGAAGGGAGAAAGTAAAAAATATTAGTAATTCTGATTTCTCTCTCAGAGGAGAGCAGCCCAAGACTAAATTCATCTTGACCCACATGAACTATATATTTGAAAAGCTGACAGCCCAAAAGACCTAAATATAACAACACGTTAAAATAGTTTCACCACGTTGTTTGCTATACTTCTCAGGTGGCTGGGAATCACTCAGTTCGAGGCCACAGACGCTAGAAGAGCCTTCCCATGCTTCGACGAGCCTGCCCTGAAAGCCCAGATCACTCTCAGTATTTCCCGGCCGGAAAATCTGCGAGCAGTTGCAAATATGCCTCAGGATGGACCTCCACAATTAGAGTAAGAATTGATTCAATGCAATCTTTATTTGGCATTTATTCCTGGCTACCAGATCACGTCTTTAGAGTAGTGCGAGTGATAAACGTTAACATTTTCTTTCCAGTACGGAGCACACCGATGAAGTAAGATTCTGGGACAACTTCCAAGAATCACCACCAATGTCTACCTATCTCGTCGCGTTTCTCGTCTCTGATTTTGTATTTTTGGAAAATGCGGCCGAAAATTTGCGAATCTATGCTCAGCCCCAAATGATAAGCCAGGCTCGGTACAGCCTGTCGGTCAGTCCAGGACTTCTGAACGCGATGGCGGACTTCACTGGGATAGGTTTCCAGCTGCCCAAGATGGACGAAGCTGCCATTCCTGACTTCGACGCTGGCGCCATGGAGAATTGGGGGCTAGTTACGTACAGGTACATAACTTCTTCCGGAAGGGGAACCGCGTAGTTGGGTTCGACTTCGAAAACATAAATGGATATACCAATTGGTAGCAAGAATATAGTACGTCTCAGGTTCTTTGGCAGCAACAAACCGGTTTTCTACAATGTTAAAGTATAGGCCCAATGCCCCGAGGCGCTGCCAAAATTCGTGACACGTACTATAGGTTACGCATTAGCAGTTTCTGTGAACTAGTATACATTTTGGAGCTCACAAATGACCTATTATCGGTCTCAAAAAGAGTTTCATTATTTTAGTAAAGGAATTAAATACTTCCATGAGTGTAGGGGTGGATGTAACACAATTAACATGCAGTAGCCCGTTTGTTGATGGAGGGGGGGGGGGGGGGAATTGGAAATGAAAAATATACTTTACTGACTACGAGTTGATTTTATCATTTATAATTTAGTTCTAACTGAAAATTATAAAACGCTGCACTACTCTACTTCAATTCCTGTCGGGTTCCACCGGCCACAATGGTTCTTTTGCTGCAGGGGCCAAGCCAGCATTGCATGAGTTGTCTAAACACAAAGCGTGAATATCCCTTGGTATCTATCTTTATAAATGTGAGGTTGATGAGAAAACTCCACGAGCATTAATCCCCTAGAAGTAACGTGTATGTCGTGGTCCTTTAGGGAGCGATTGATTCTCTTCGAGGAAGGGGTGTCAACATCAAGCAGCAGGCAAAGCATTGCAACTGTAATTGCTCATGAATACGCCCACCAATGGTTTGGCGACCTCGTCTCACCCCTCTGGTGGAAATATTTGTGGCTCAATGAAGGATTTGCCACATACTTCGAGTTCTTTGACACCGCGAAGGTGAGTCAACAGCACCATTCGAGAAAGAAACAAAACTTCATATGATTTGAAAAGTTGGAGGCTTTATGTTTGTTGGTGTGTTCTTCCAGGTAGAGACAACTTGGCGACTGGAAGAACAGTTTGTTGTGAGTGAAGTGCATGGTGCCATGTCCAGCGACGCGACTCAGAATTCTCATCCGATGTCCAATGACGTCACCAGTCCTGCTTCGATTAGTTCAATCTTTGATGGGATCTCCTATTCGAAGTGTGAGTACAATTTTTAACTCAAAAATATTTACAATAATAACAACAAAAACAAAACTCAAGGATATCCAAGAAGAATTGAAATCGTTACGCAAAATTACCAACAGGTTGCCGCGCCGCGACACCTTACTTATATCGTTTTGTTGCCTTATTATGTTTAGCTGGTGTCGTTATCCGAATGATGGAGCACATTGTCTCAACAGAGATATTCCAACGAGGTCTTCGCCGTTATTTGATCTCGAGGTAAATCAAGTAGTAGTTGTTAAGCAAACCAACCGTTGTTACCTACGTAAATTTTAAAATCGAAACTGACAAGGTAATGATTTTAAACAGGGCATACGACGCCGCAAGCGCTGACGATCTTTTCAATAATTTGAACGATCAACTCCACGAAGACAACCCCAATGTTCCTGATCTAGATCTCAAGGTGGTCATGGATAGTTGGTCTCTGCAGATGGGGTACCCAGTTGTGAATGTCACTAGAGATTACGCGGCCAATACTGCCGTACTGACTCAGGTGAGCTGATATTTTAGTGAGCTGAAGTCTCATACTCGCAATGCATAGTGAGACACGTTTCCTTTAGCAGACAATTTCTTTTGCAGGAACGGTTTCTTTTCAGCGTTATTCCAGACCATCCTGACGACCATAGGCGTGCGCAGGGTAAATCGTTAGGTACGGCACAGCCGCAAAAATATTTTCGTCAGGGAATTGGGGGGGGGGGGGGGGGGCGTAGAGATAGAAAATTTGAACATTGAAAAAATACACATTTTAATAACTACTATTCTGGAGCCTCTTCTCAATGAACTTTTTAAAGTAACTTCTGATGGTACAAATATACATTCAAATGCCTATACATTTGAAACCGTATGCCTACGCAATTATACTAATCACGAAATAATAATATGCTGGTTTTATTATATTTTATAAATTATTATCCAGCACAGTAATAGTAATATCAAAGTAATGATAAGATAAAGATAAGGATTATAAAATAATACATAGGAACTTGAGAACAACAAGTTTTGGTGCATAGCGCAGGTAACTTAAATCAAAGCGGCAACGAAAATTGAACAATATTATGAATAAACGTCGTAAAATCTGTAATATAATAGGTGTCAAAAAATATACGCCTTCCAGCCACTCACTTGGACACAATTACAACTCACAATACCATTCTTCGTTCTGTTGGGATCAATCGCTTGAACTCATCAATGACTTCATCTAAATCCAGGGAGTTAGCCAATTCCTGTTCGATGAAAAGTAACATTATTGATTCCAAACGCTCTTGAGACATTGTTGTTCTTAACTTGTTTTTAACAATCGTCAGTTTGGAAAACGCGCGCTCACAGGAGCAGCTTGTTACTGGGAAAGTCGCAAATAGTTTCAGTGTTTTAAGAAATTGTGGAAATGAAGGGCCTCTTCCCGTTTTCTTCATCCATCTAATCCAAACAATGACGCTTTGGTGCCCTTTAGGCATAGGATCTGTCTCAGAATTGGAGGATACAGCTCTCAAGAGACGCACCTCTGCTTGTAGCTCTTCTTTGGAAATGGAAAAATGGCTCGTCAAATAGGAAAGGTGCTCATTGTCGATCTCTAAGCATAAGAGCATTCCGATTGAATCAATCAGCAACACCGTGTCTTGCTGAAATCGTCGATCTATGCCAGCCACCAATGTATCGATGAGAGGGTATAAGCAGTTCACTCTGAGCTCAGATGTTTTGTTCAGATGAGTGTACTGTGTGTCCGGGTTCTCGTCCAATCTAGACGGTACTTTTCTGCGTTTCACCGCTGGTATCTCAATAGAGCATTGTTCACACATGGCCTCCACTTCTTCGAAAATTTCGGTGAAAAGTTCTGGGCAAGTTCGCATATCCACCAACGCGACTTTTAATTCCCGGACCTGCTTCATGGCAAGAAGTAGGTTGAGGTCCTCATGTTGTAAATATTTGCTTACTTTTAGCACCATTTCCAGTATGGGCTGCATAACATGAAGGGAGAAAATGAAGTCAAATGTTTTTAGTTGGTTTAAAAGCCCCTTCCCTTTCGACCGAACTTCTGTGTGCTTAGTCGTGTGCACCACCTCCTCTACGGCTTGTACAATTTCCGAATAGCTTCGTTTCACACTTGAAACGGCTTCGGCTCTGCATGCCCATCTTGTTGTGGAGAGAGATTTGAGGCTGGGGGCCCGCAATACACCAACTTCCTTCAAGATTTTCTCGAAAATCGCGTGCCTACCAGGACTACCCTCAATAAAGGTGTAAACAAACTGAACGGTTCCCAAAAAGTCGAAAATTAGTGGGTTCTCTGATCGTGACGAGCATGCATCTACCAGAACAAGATTCAGGCAATGGGCATAGCAGTGCACGTACAAAATGTGTGGATTTTTTTCTTTGCACCGCTGTTGGACCCCAGACTCGTGTCCGGACATGGTAGCAGCACCATCAAAGCAAACGGATGTCACTGAAGTCCATTCGATCCTCAGATTAACTAGTACCGAATCTAGCGTGTCAAAAATGGTTTTTGCGTCCACCATGGTAACTCTTTTCATCGCGACATAGTATTCCACAGTTTCATTTTTCAATTCGTCAAAAAAGCGGACGACGACAGACATCTGCTCGTGATGACCGCAATCGCTGGTCTCGTCTGCCATGATGGCCACGGCTTGACCATTTACCTTACGGCGAATTTTTTCCAGAGCAACGTTATTCAACGCTTGAAGAAAGTCGTTTTGAGATCGATTGCTTGTATAAAGTGCATTTCGGCCTGAATGTGCGAGATGCGAGCTTATTACGGGATCATAGCGCTCCAAAATCCCGACCATTTCTAGGAATAGGCCCCTCTCAGGACTCTCGGCCGATTCATCGTGCCCTCGAAAGGGCCTCCCCCCTTTCGCCAATATCATAGTAAGGTGGACAAGTCTCGCGATTATCTCTCGGTTTTTTAACCTTTCCGCTTCTCGGCGTTTTAAGGTAGTTTTATTGTGTACATCCAGTAAACCGTCCACTGGTGTCTCCCTTTTAAAGCATTCCCAAGCTTCAACACTTCCTATGTGGCATTTGCTCGACTGGTGCACGTTGAAACTACGAGTAGCGTCTTTCCAGCCTTTGAATCCATTGGAAATGAATGTGGAATCAAAATTCCCCTTCTTGCTCACAGTAGAACCAAATGCCCGGCAAGGAAAACAGTATACCGTATCTTCAGAACTACTGTATTCTATCCAATTGTATTTAAGAAACCACGCAGACTGGAAGCTTCTGCAATTCCCTCCTATTATCGTCCTCGGATAACTCTCCAGTTTCGGTTGGTGCGGACCTTTGAGGAGTCTGGCTCGCTGCTCGAGCCGTTCTAGTGGAATTTCCACTGACGGGTCGTCAGGAGATCCTACATTTTGCATCATAGTCTCAGGAACTATTTGCGTAAATGCGATGTCACCTAAATTTAAGGAGGGAAATAGAGTTCGATAAGCACAAATAACAAACCAAAAAAGGCACTTAATTTTCCCTATACTTTTGCCAAAATAACCGAAAATTGTGGTCTGCCAATATTAGGTATACCGATATGGAAATATAACAGCATTTAATTACATAACCCTGTAGTGGATTGCTAGCCGTAATATATTATATATATACCTATATATTTTTTAAAATATAAAAGGCCGGCTCACCATCGATCGCTGGTCCCAAAGCTTCAGGAAATTGTTCCTGGTCAGTGGACGACGAACACGAGGCTTGCGAATAGGTGAGAGAATCGGTGTTTACAGGTTGAAAGTCGCTTGTCGGTCTCTTGCTAAAAAATGCGGTTATTACACCCTTTCCCGATTCTTTTCCCGGCTCCGAAGAGCGTTTTTTAGGTGGTATGTCGCTCCCACTTGCGTATGCGAACTGACCAGGATAATAAAGCATATTCCTGCATCACTAGTGGTGTTTCGAACATAAACAATAAAATTGCATAGGTACTCAGAAACGTTGACATATTTTGTGTATCATTGCCGCGGCGCCGCGTCTCGGGACATTTCTTTGACTTTGACTGGAAGCCGCCCGATTCTTGCTACCACAGGCAGCACCCGGTGGTCGCCTCTCCGTAATCACATCTCTAGCTTTAAATGATTTCGCTTCTTAGGTAGTAAAATAACATCCATATTCCATTTCTTTGTAATAAATAAAAAAACTAAATTAATATTAAAAATAAGGGCGAGTGAAATCTTAGATACGGCACGTGCCGTGTCTGCCGCACCGCTGCGCACGCCTATGCTGACGACCATGTATACAAGTGGCACATTCCTCTCACGTACACCACGGAGGCTTCCCCCGACTTCAGTTCGACTAGCCCACAAGATTGGTTCAGTGCTGACGAAGATTCGAAAACCATAGAAAACCTTGCAGACAGCACGCAATGGGTTTTGTTCAACATAAAGGAAAATGGTAACGTCCACATTAACGCAATGTTATTAGCTTAGCCACCATATACCGTCTACTTATCAAATGCAATTACTCCTCTAAAAACTTTGGAATTATTCGTGTAGTTCTTGACACGATGTCTAATTCGATATTTTTTCTTTCAACCCTATAGTACGTCTCATGTACTTTTGCAGCGCCTCGGGGCACTGGGCCTGTACTATAACATTGTAGAAAACCGGTTTGTTGCTGCCATAAGAAACTGAGACGAACTATATGTGATCTACTTTTGTCTTTCAGGGTATTATCGAGTTAACTACGACCCAACGAACTGGGAACTTTTGACTTCTTACTTGAATAGTCCTCAATATGAAGTCATCGATGTTCTGAACAGAGCACAGCTGATCGACGACTCATTCAATCTCGCCCGAGCTCTGATTAATCCGTACAGCATTGCTCTATCCCTGAGTCAATACCTGACTCGAGAAAGCGATTACATTGCTTGGCGAGCATCTTTCAATGCCTTTTCATTAATTGATAGGAAGCTGAGTAATTCTCAAGACTACAGTGTGTTCCAGGTACAATTATAATCTACGCTAAGATGCATCAATCCAAGTATTTTAAGATTTGTATTTGCATTCTCGACTAATTACTTTTCTTCTGCGTTGGTCCTAGAACTTCTTGTTGGGGTTGATCGACACACTCTACACTACAGTCGGGTTTGAAGAAGGGCCAGACGACGGTCATGTCTTGAAACTGAACCGAGCTCAAGCTGTCAAATGGGCTTGTGACCTTCAGGACCAAGATTGCATCGACCATTCATCGAGCAGCTTGGCAGAGTGGATCGCTACTCCAGATACGAATCCGTAATAACAACAAAATTGTATTTGCTATGTTTTGTTTTAATGTGCGGTCATTACCTAAATAGTGATATGTTATACAGTATCAAGCCAGACTTGAAGAGTGTCATCTACTGCACTGCTCTGAGGGCTGGAGGATCGACAGAATGGGACTTCATCTACCAGCAGTACTTGGACAACAACGTAGCCACCGAGTCGACTCTCTTCATCTCCGCTCTCGGCTGCTCCACGGACGCAGATACCCTTCGAGCGTAAGAAAATATGCTTTGACAAAATAAATGACAATAACGACACACAATTTTAAAACATTCATGTGCAATTTTCAGCATATCTTTTCTTTGTTTTCAGCTACATGGATTTGGCGATAGCGGATGACTCTGTCATCAGGAGACAAGACACTAGCTCCGTATTTTCTTCAGTTTACACACAGCGTACCGGAGTAAATGTTGCCTTGGATTACGTCATCGAGCAATTCGACAGAATCGCCCAATAGTAAGTTCACTACTTCAGTTAGTTGCCAGCCTAATCTAGCATATCACTGTGCGCTAAGACTAACATGGTCATTCTGAATTGTTTCAGCTACGGGTCCGTGCAATCAGTAGCCAATCTGCTGTTTAACATTGCCAACCGTTGCAATTCTCAAGATCAGGCAGACAAGGTACGAGCATTTCAAACTTAGTTCACACGTTCTGAATGAATTAAATATGAAATGTTCAAATGTCTCATCACATTTCTTATACACGATCAACCTAATCACACCGCTTAATTTTAAACCATGTTTGATGATTCCAGTTGTCAACGTTCTTGTCAGAGAATGAAAGTACTTTGGGCAATTCAGCGGCGACAATCACCAGGTCTATCGAAGTAATTGGCGAAAACATCTTGTGGCAAACCACGCAAGGCCAGGAAATCATCGACTGGATCAATGCCAATCCTACTGCGAACAACCTCTCTTGATGATAAAGAAACGTGATATTGATGATCGATCAAATAATTACGATGATGATTCATTACATTTTTGCGATAATTGTAAGCGAAATTATTTTGACGTGTCTGTATGAAGGAACGACAATAAATTAGTTTATATATTATATAGGAAGTCATAAAAAATGTGCAAAAAAGTTTTTTCTCATCGATGAGATAAGGATATGACACGTGCTTGTATGGAGACGTTATCACAGCATATGGGTGTAAGTTAAGGCCGTGATGACATATGGAGGCGTATTATCTGTGTGCATTCTAGCCCGAGAGAGACCCGGTGTCTCCTCTTGGCGGAAAAAGGCTGAAGAAAGCACTAAATGACAGCTAGCGCTGCCGCGGAAAGTATGTTCTTCAAGACAGATAATACTGGTGGAGGAAATACAGAGGCTCATAAAAGAAAAACAGGCAGCCGCAATTTGATGTGAGGTATATTCTAACATTTTCAGTAATCAAATTCGAATGCAGGATATACGTCTTGGAAGAACACCATATCCTCGAATTAGTTATTAGATGAGCGTAGCGAGCGAAATCTTCAATTTCACTTACCCCAAAAAAAGTCACTTGTGTATGTTTTTTTTTTTTTTTTTTTTTTTTTTGTGTGTTTGTGCGCGCTCTACAGACCAAACGCCTGAACCGACATTGATGAAAATTTCTGAGTATCTACCTCTGTTCTCAACTTAGACCCACTGCGTTTTTGAAAAAGATCGGTTTAGTAAATTTTTTATAAATCAATTTTTACGAAATGTTTTGATTTTTTCAGAATTTTGAACCCCTGTAAATTTCAAAGTTCTGAACATAACTTCACCAAAACTTCTAAACATGTTGACCCTATACATATTTATCATGCCTGCAAATCTTAGTTCGGTAGGTTTTTCCAATTGGTTTTTATTAGCATTTTGTGGTGTTTTTTTCGTGATTTGACGGCTGATTCAATACGAGTCCGGTTTCCTTCGTTTCCTTGGTTACCATCTTTGTTGACCTCGACGAGAAACAAAGGAACGTCAGAATCCGTATACATTTTCAAGTGATTAGAATTTTCGAGAAGGCAATGGTCAGGTTTGGTGCTTAATGGTTTTCTTGTGACTGCTGCCTGCACCTTTTAATCCGCTATACACAAACCGCTACCTACGCTCATCTTCAACGCAACACAAATTGCGTTCGCGAAGCCCTAGTAGTTATTATATATTACTATAATATTAATTATTAATCAATCGTCCCACTAAACCCGGAAGATATTTTTAAACAATTTGGAACCGAAAACTACACCCACTGGGGCCAGGTTCTTGTCACACCACATTATCTTGAATTGCACTTAGCGCGGGAACACGCACATTTTTAAGGGCTGTGAAATTCTTTGAAACAAATTTGCCTGATGTTATTATTTTTTTTTTGAAACTGATTATTTATTTGTTCTTATTTTTAAATCACAAGGTATAGATACAATACAAGATATAGATTAAGGTAAAAATAAAAATAAAATACAAATAAAAACCCACATAAGCAACGCTTGTGCGTGGGAAAGAATATGTAAGTCGTTTTTACAAAAATAGTTTTTTTCCAAGACAACTGACAAATTAGTACATAGTGTTTGATTATTCTATTGAAATTTTTTACAAAATTCTTACATTAAGTAAATAATATTATTATTATTTTTTTATTATTTATTTTATTATATATAATCGCTGAGTCTGAGCGTGAGAATATAATTCATTTGGTAAACTGGTATTGATGTTATTGAAGATCATAGTTTCGAGACGGCTAGGAGATCGGCTTTAGGATACTTTTGAAGAGAGTCTAGATTTGAGGTCCATTTTTTAATTGTGTATTTAAAATTCTTGTATTTGCTTATTTTTCTTATTTTTAAAGGGAGTTTATTGAATAGCTTCGGTCCGAGATAATCAGCCTGTCTTTGTCCAAGGGTGGATAATTTTGTCTGTACCTTTAGCTTTTCTTGTCGTGTAGCTCTGGTTTCTTGAGGATTTTGTATATAGCCTATATTGAAAAGCAACTTTGGACGACAAAGCCATGTACAGTCAAGGAGCTATTTTCACACTTTCCTTCCCATTATAGGGGTTTGTTTGTTTTAGGTAGATAGGTAGACGTAGGTAGATAGGTCTTAGGTAGGTAGATAGGTTAGATGGATTGGTCCGAAGCCGGACCTTGTCCGCAATGGACGGATGCAGACCGTTCAATCCGCCCCTGCTCCTGCCTTCCTAAAGCGACAGTACCTCAGTCACTTTTGTTGTAATCGAAGTCTAGAGTTTGCACTGAGATATTTTAGATATTGAATTTGATGCAGAAAATGTTATGTTATCAAGAAATGATGTAACGAAATTTCGAAATTTTTTTGGAAATTTTCAATGAGATAAAAAAATCATAACAATTTACCACACTTATTGCACATAGTACACATTTAAATCTCGAGGAATACACGGAAAGTTTTAAGCATTAACATCGTATGAGTTAAAATAACGTACCTTCTTCCGGAATCGGATACTTCCGGCACAAAGCAACAAATGGTCGCCTGCTCCCACCATGCATCGCCCAGAATCACAGCATACATGCACCCTTTCCCGCCCGTTTCACCATTACCTTTATTTATTATCTGCGAAGAAGACGTAAAATAAGCTTGCATTGTTTAGTACAGTGATGGCAAACCAATGGCACGAGCGCCACAAGATGAGACGCGATGGGAAGTTGGCTGGCACGTGGCATAATCCACAAGCTTGTTATTTGTCATATTATTTCACATCGAGATAAACGTGTACATCTAAAACACTGAGAATGAGCTTTTAAATATCAGTGATATAAAAAAAACTAGAGGTGAGTCTATCACGTCTATAGCGGCCCAGGGTGGGACCTTGAAAATATTCGCACTACAATTGGCGGCCCAGGGTGGGATCTTGAAAATATTCGCACTACAATTGGCGGCCCAGGGTGGGACCTTGAAAATATTCGCACTACAATTGGCGGCCAGGGGTGGGACCTTGAAAATACTCGCACTACAATTGGCGGCCAAGGGTGGGACCTTGAAAATATTCGCACTACAACTGGCGGCCAAGGGTGGGACCTTGAAAATATTCGCACTACAATTGGCGGCCAAGGGTGGGACCTTAAAAATATTCGCACTACAATTGGTGGCCAAGGGTGGGATCTTCAAAATATTCGCACTACAATTGGCGGCCAAGGGTGGGACCTAGAAAATATTCGCACTACAATTGGCGGCCAAGGGTGGGATCTTCAAAATATTCGCACTACAATTGGCAGCCAAGGGTTGGATCTTCAAAATATTCGCACTACAATTGGCAGCCAAGGGTTGGATCTTCAAAATATTCGCACTAAAATTGGCGGCCAAGGGTGGGATCTTGAAAATATTCGCACTACAATTGGCGGCCAAGGGTGGGATCTTCAAAATATTCGCACTACAATTGGCGGCCAAGGGTGGGAACTTGAAAATATTCGCACTACAATTGGCGGCCAAGGGTGGGATCTTGAAAATATTCGCACTACAATTGGCGGCCAAGGGTGGGACCTTGAAAATATTCGCACTACAATTGGCAGCCAAGGGTGGGACCTTGAAAATATTCGCACTACAATTGGCAGCCAAGGGTGGGACCTTGAAAATATTCGCACTACAATTGGCGGCCAAGGGTGGGACCTTGAAAATATTCGCACTACAATTGGCGGCCAAGGGTGGGACCTTGAAAATATTCGCACGACAATTGGCGGCCAAGGGTGGGACCTTAAAAATATTCGCACTACAATTGGCGGCCAAGGGTGGGACCTTGAAAATATTCGCACTACAATTGGCGGCCAAGGGTGGGATCTTCAAAATATTCGCACTACAATTGGCGGCCAAGGGTGGGATCTTCAAAATATTCGCACTACAATTGGCGGCCAAGGGTGGGATCTTCAAAATATTCGCACTACAATTGGCGGCCAAGGGTGGGATCTTGAAAATATTCGCACTACAATTGGCAGCCAAGGGTAGGATCTTCAAAATATTCGCACTACAATTGGCGGCCAAGGGTGGGATCTTGTAAATATTCGCTCTACAATTGGCAGCCAAGGGTGGGATCTTCAAAATATTCGCACTACAATTGGCGGCCAAGGGTGGGATCTTCAAAATATTCGCACAACAATTGGCGGCAAGGGTGGGACCTTGAAAATATTCGCAAAGTAGTGGATCATCATTTCTCAAAAAATTATTGGTGGCTCTAGTGTGATCCCATTAAAAATACCTATTTAATATAACTACGTTATTATATATTTCATAATGTGGTGTAACAAATTTTGCTTAAATTTGGTAACATTATTCAAGAAATTTAAAGCGCCCCATAAGTCTGCGACGCTAAGCAACCTTGAGCTCAGTGTACTGTGTTCTGCTGGCGACCCAGATATTTAAAGGAAATCTAAGAAAAATTCGTTGCAGGCGCATGCCAGCAAGTGATTGATTCGATCTGAAGACGACATAACTATTTGTCACAATTCTTATCACAAATTATGCATCATCCTGCACAGAATTCGGTTCTGGCAGTAAACCTTGATTATTGTATGGATCTCACAAGATATTACAAATACCTTTACCAAAGCTTATAATCCTCCTAATTATCTGATTGCGCTAGAGCTGCTTTCACATAAGACATTCATAATTGGCTTTTAATACGCCATAAATCAACAATTAACACCTTAATATCGATATCTTTCGTGAATACATACATTATCAATATTATCCATATTATCCACAAATTATAATCCATTTTGGTTTATATATCGAGTTTCGATCAGCACACTTTAATTGGTCTTACACATCCACCAGCTTCACACAGGTAAGTTTAAAGTTTACACAAAGTAATTTCTCTGTAGTAATTGGTAGCACTTGGTCATCATACTGTGACAGCAATGATAGTATTAATGCTAGGCTAGGAGGTAGTAGGTAATAGGGGTGAATGCTAATATAGAGCTGGTAATAATGCTAGGCTAGGAGGTAGTAGGTAATAGGGGTATATGCTAATATAGAGCTGGTAATAATGCTAGGCTAGGAGGTAGAAGGTGATAGGGGTATACGCAAATATAGAGCTGGTAATAATGCTATAGGCAAATAAAAACCGTGGCTAGAAAGAAGCTCATGCACCTTGCTGTTCGTAAAATTGCAATCGAATGAACAAAAAGCGTGATGCGTTATTTTATTTTCAAACTCTGTCCTGGTTCGTATCTGAGGCTGAAGAAGGTTGCACTAGAATTGTTAGTTTTCAATTACAAATAATAAATACCCAGTCAGCTCTTGGGCCAATAATATGGAACGAAACTGCCACTCATTTGTAATATAAACACGTCCCTCGCCGGTAGCAATGATTAAAAACTCAACGGATGGTTTTTTAATTGAGTAAAAGATTCCTTCTTAAGGATCGCAGGTAACTAATATACCTACCATATTCCAATGTCTTTGTTGGTAAGCGTATACCTTGATATGGGCTCGCAACATCTTCTCTAAAGAGAAGTTTTCGACCTACAACTTCTGGACAACTTTATTATTTTATTTTTAGCCTGTTTGTACCCCGAGTAGGTGTAAAAGGCCGGTTGAGGAGCACATTTTATGAGGAAGTGCTAACGTCAGCATAACATGCCCAAAAGAAGCATGTGCACGTGTCATGTGAAAGTGCAAGTTCACCTATTTCCAAGAACGGCATGCTTATAAAACTGCACAACACATACCATATACAGTGAAATGATGATTTTCCGCGAACGGATAATCAATTCCCACGAACGGCACGCTTATAAAACTGCATGTACAGGGAAATGCTGAATTTGTAATTTCATTTCTGTTGTTTTCGGTTTATATGTTTCGATATATCGCACTCTCTCTCTTTGTCATACATTCCCTCGATGGAACTATAGTACCTGTCATCTTATAGCCTATAACCGCTGGCTCCCGTGCAGGTGCATGTGCATGTGCATGTGCACATCTATCTGGATGTTTTGATGTTCGATTCACAACAACTCGTATGACATGTACTTGTATCCAGAGACAGATCGAAAGCAACAGGAATAAAAATACAAATTCAGCATTTCCTTGTATAGATTTCCTCGAAGGAACTAAAGTGCATACATTATAGATCAGTAGGTGTATTAGCAATTTGCGTTCCATAAATATGTCTCCTACGAATCAACACCGCCTAAGTTCATGCTATGACACGTTTCGTTTTATGATTTTATAGCATTGACATAATATACATTTGTATAATACTAGTTTCACAACCAGCCGAATCAGCAACTTTTAACCTTATATACCCCTACGAATCAACACCATCAATCATACTTGATTTCAGGAGCAACAATCACTCAACAGGAGCCAGCAGCAACAGCATCAATAAAGTAAGTCCCATCTCAACTGATTACTAGAAAATTATAGAATTATTTTATCAAAAAGTAATTTCTCAGTTCATTTATCTTAAATTTCTTTAAAATTACAAATGAATATTTCAACCATAAGTGTTGACCAAATACCATCAAGTTGAATGAATATTTCAATCACAATTGGTTAAATACTTTCATGATTTTTCTAACTCTCACAATTTCTTGTAATTGGTGAGATTATATATATAATAACAGCATCGCATCGTCAAGTAAAATTTGTTTATAATTGAATTCTTCGTCTTTCCCTGCTAGATGGACCATTTGAACAAACTTGGCGCGGGGGAGACAGCAGCATATGGGGTTCTTGAACTTCTTACGACAAATCAGCGGTATCCGATTCAGCGTTGGGAAATTGTTTCTACAAGATATGGCCGTCAGGTGACGGTCTTCCTCGAAGAAAAACAGTATTTTCTACCGTCGCGATTCAATTCCCTGACTGATGTTGATATTGAAACATACAATTTGAAACAAAAATGTCTAATTTACAAAGGGCACAAAAAATTTGGAAATTATCCACCAACAGCAATTTTGAAATTTGAAGACTTTTAGATTTAAATCAATCAATCGATCAGAATTGTAAATGTCATAGATATATATAAATAAAATAAACAACTTTTCATGTTTGTTTAAACTATAAAAGAAACTGCGAATGTCATTGTACCTATCCACCAAATATTTTCCAATTCCTAAATCCAAAATCACACTCATCAAACATTTCGATAATTGTTCAGAAAACAGTTTCAAAAATACTCATGTGTAATCTAATACATCATATCCTGCTCGGTGAACAGATCTCGATCAAGTTTGAACTTATTTTTGAGTTAGCAGATTTTGTGGGGTACCTAGTCGGCTAGAACAATGAAGCAGCTTGTAATTACATACATGGAAGTAGGTTCTATCTATCAAATAAATGAAAACAAAAATCACTTGAAAATTGAAATTAAAAAAAGACACATTTATTAAAATCTCATCATGTACAATGAATTGGATACACGGTTACAACAACTTTGTTTATGGATATCTTTTCGTACAGGAGCAAAACATGACTTGAATTTTTCGTTAAACAATGCTCGAACAAGTTCATCGTTTTCGTCACAAGTTCTATTTTGAAAAAACCATAAAAATTCTTGCAAGCTAAGACCTCTTGCTCTATGTGCAAGAAATAGGGCAGCGTATTCACCACACACATCAGAAATTGGACTTTGCAATTGAGTCTCATTGTATGTCCAAGTTGTACACTGACGACTTAGAAATTCATGGTGTGTTTTCACGATCGGCGGAATTCCATAGCTGTCAAAGAACTCTCCTCGTCCAAATTCGTCAATATGTATCGATATCCAATGGGATCCACTTTTATTAATCGGATCTGTATTTGCGATTAACACACATGGATTTTGCACTATTCGAGGTAAATTATCCGCAGCGAATACACCACAAAACAATGGACTCGTAAATTTATCGCATAACATGGCTTCTTCTAGATGTAGTGAAATCATGTCGTTTTAAATTCACACTGCAAGAGTCCAACTCCAAATGGTTAAAATCTATTGCAAATTATAATTATAAACATTTCACAGTCACCAGAATAGATGGTGGGGATGTGAGCAAATTAAACATTATAAAAATACGTATTTTAGTTAGTAATCAGTGATTACATTCCTATCTCTGGTGATTTCCATTAAACTGTCATGTTCTGAATACAAAATCATTTCTACTGGAGCTGTTAATGCATCACTAAATCGAATTTCTATCCGAAACGATCCATTTCTTTGAATTGACCAATGAGATGAACTTGCTGATTGGTCTGCTGTCAGATCGAAAGCAGTTAAAAAATAACCCTGGCTGTATTCTTCACGTGAAATATCATTTCCAACATCTTGATAGTTAATTCCTGTTCCTTCGAACAATGTTTGGTATGCAGGAATGAACAGATTGTTTTTAAAATCAGGCTGTAGAGCTGTGTTAGGAATTTGCTGTGAATCGACATACAATTGCAAAAAGTTCAAATTATAGTGGTGAAAGAAGAATGGGTTTTCCCCAAAATTTCCATTAAATGCAGAGTTTGAGGTAAATGCAACAACTACCCTTTTGGGTATAGTTCCTAGATAAAGGTTGTCGATACTACGACTCAAAACACCCGTAGGTATTGTAATATTTTTGATCTCTGTTCTAGTCAACGGATATTTCAAATTTGAATGTTCAAGAGCTCGCGAATAGCTGAGATGTAGCGCAGGCTTAATTCGAACTTTTCGTACAAATAAAGTTGCATCGAGAATGTGTGTCTTTACTGTAGCATCTTCTGACATTAAATGGAATGCATCTTTATTCAAATGAAATTTGATTCGCATCTCCACACCATTTATGAGAAGTTTATCAGAACCAAATAATTCATGATGAATATTAGACATTAAATCAACAGTTTTACCGCTTGTGATAAAGGAAGCTCTTTTCGTTAGTCCAACGTTATCTTTAAAATCGTTGAATTTTCCTGGACTATCCTTATACCACAACCTTGATGTTAAATGAGACCTCTTAGCCGAAGGACCATAGTTAAGAAGGGATTCAATATATGCCTGGTACCCATAGGTATTTGCCGGTGATGACAGTCGTTTACCATTCAATGTAACTTCAATGTTTGAGAAAAGTGAATTTGCCCAATTGTTTATTGGAGCCGTAGTGACCTTATCATCTCCATTTAACGTGGTGGAATTCCCACCTTTAGTCACATTAGCGAGGAGATGAAAATTTGTGTGTGCTAGGTCGATCAATTCCTCTCCATGACCAGAAATCACAAATTCGAATTGAGTGCTTCCTTCCAAAGACGCTACTGGCTTGTACGCTACTTTATAACCATACTCGATGGCTGCTTGCGTCAATGGTGTTGAGAAGAGATCCAGCTCCGATTTCATCGCCTCAATTGAATTGCTGTGTATGACCGACATTTTATAATTATTCGAAAATATCTCGAATTTTCCTTGAACGTTTCAACTTCTTGAGTTGAGTAGTAGACGTCGACTGCCTCTTCTTTTTAGTGACCTTTCTTCCTCGATTGACATCCATCAACTGAAGTGTTCGATGATCTTTCATTCTTTTAAGACCAGCACCCTGCATGCGATCAAGTTTATCTTCAGCTTTTCTTTTCAAGTTGGAGCCGGCTTCTTTCAGCCTATTTTCAAACGACTGTTTCACGTTTTTTCTTTGTATCAAATCATTTGCGAAATTAGCACCACTCACGAGTCCTTCTTGAGCGAGAGATCGTGCTCCATTTTTAAATATTGGCAGAGCAAGACGCCACATATTTTTCAAAAATGATCCCAATCCATATCCACGTTGAAATTTAGCACCGCGGTATATATTCATACCCGATCCGCATTGATTTGCAAAATAATCATTGTACCGATCATTATAGTTGTTACAATTATACATTTTGGAATCTAGTTATGACGAAGTCGTCGAAAATGAAGTACAACACTGAGAACTTCTGAACCGAATGATATAGGATCACCAAATGTGTCTCTTATATCTACAGTAATCGAAGAAAACTCACGTTTCGCCACCGGAAAATACATTGGTGGATTGAAAGACTGTGAATTATATCCACCATATTTTTCCTTATACCAGAGAGCGTCAAAGTTAACGACTCGTGTAAGAGGAGCGAAAACATTCCCTACTACATGTGATTCAAAAATATCACAGTAGACATAGAGCTGATTTGGGAGACCTGCATTCAAACGATATTTGTTGGGTGATTTTTCTATGGAAGTGATATTCATACCAGGTTCGAATCCCATCTGTAGACTAAGAGTATCGGAAAATGTTAAAGACTTAATAGTTCCATCTTTTACGCCATTTACTTTCGTGAATGAATTATTAGAATCTGTCAGCAGAATGTTTAGATCTCCTGTAGCCTTGGCAAGAATGCTATTAACTGCATGGTGAATTGCTGAGACATCACGATAGTAACCGGGTTCAATTTCAACAGTCTTTGTTACCACACTATCATCTACACTAGATTTTAAACTGTATGTCACTTTATTTGCAGCTGGTAAAACATTGCCTATCGTGTAGGGGTAGTGTATTTCAAACAGCGAAACTTCCCAATCATCTACATTTAACTCAATACGTTGAGGTAATTGTGTTACAAATCGAGTTGCATTATTTTCTGGATAGTAATTCACAGAACTATTGCTTGGTAGTGTTAAATAGAATTCTTTACTTTGAATAATCATAATAAATGAATAATATCTGATTTCTTGACCCACGAATTTTGAGACGATGGATATCCAAGCCACTTGACTAACAACTGTGTACTGCGTCCGATTTTTCTCTGATCAAGTATTTTATCGATTTTGAATTCGGTTGATTTTTTTATCTGCGCTCGTTGCAACTCGATTTCATAAAATGTACCTTCAATTGGTTGATGGCTCATATCCTCTATTCTGTAAACTGTTAAATGACGTCTCGGGAGAACTTCTACAATGATGAAAACTTCGTCTGACCAATTTTTTTCGAATCCCTTTTCAAATTGTTCTTTTTCTCTAGAGATTCGAATGTGATCACCAACTGAAAATTTATTTTTTTTTCTAGATGATACAATTGGTATGCGATCATTAAGCGTTCGCCATATTTGCAGCATGTTATCGATATTTACGTCAGCTGGAGCTTTTTTAATTGTAGAGTGAATTGAATTATTATAACTATGTACCAGATCGGGAAGAACTTCTATGTAGCGATAAGATGAGGTAAAGGAAAAGTGCTTCCAAAGTTTACTTTTAATCGTTTTATTAAATCTCTCAACTACAGCTGCCTTGGTATCAGGGTTATTAGTGAAATAAAAATTGACATTCATATCTTTTAAAAACGTTTGAAATTTTTGATTTTTGAATTCCTTTCCTTTATCCGTATTTAAATTGGTAGGCTTTCTATTAGATGACTCAAAGATTTCCTGGAAACCTCTAATTACTTCCACACTTGTTTTATTACGTAAAGCTATAACCCATGCATATTTACTGAATATATCAATCACAGTCAGCAAATATTTAAAATTATCGTTGTATTTACTAAGAGATTGCATGTCGCAAAGGTCAGATTGCCAAATGTCGTCAATGTAATTAACGATAAATCGATTTCTTTCAAAACGTTTCCTCAGTGGACGATGCAATGTGTAGGTGTCTTGAGAATCGAGCCATTCTTGAACCTTCATTTTAGGTATTGCTTTCTTCGCCGCCTTCCATAATTGATCTGTTGTAGAAAATCCAGCAGAATTCGATGGATCGTAGTAGATTTTATGCAATATTTTTCGTGATTTAGCGTTCATGATTGAAAGTTAAAACGTTTCCAATTTGTTGATAACACACGAACACTCCTTCGTTTAACCCGTCTACTTCCGTCGGGTGTCTCTGGTGACTGATCTTCCACTTTTCGCTTCTTTCTTTTCTGCAAAACACTTGTACTTGGAGAACTCTCTGCTTCGTAACGTTTTGAACGAATGAAAATCTTACGTCGAACGTTTGAGATATATTTCATTGGAATTTTTAGTTCTTGTAAAATTCCCACGAAGCTTTGCCAACCTTGAGGATTGCTCGTTTTAGAATTACTAACAACATCGGATATTAATTCAACTATGGATGAGTCATCAATATTACGACCTTTTATTCTAACTGCTCCAGTATGATCCCAACCAATAAGTTTACTATCAGAAAGAATAGTATAGAGTTCCACCGCTGAATTCCGTTTCTTTTCAGGTATAGACTGCAACAGCTGCACTTTTAACAAATTATTGTCATCGTCGTCAGCAGTATTTTCAACGTCACTATTTACTTTCACATCCACAGGATTAGGTGTCGTATTCAAAGTTTTCCTTTCTAGTTTTTCGTCGATTATCTCTTGTTTAAAATCTTTCTTCGCAGAAATTAATTTTTCTTCAATTTCCGGTTGATACATTTCATTGGTTTGCATATTTCTTTTCGAGGGTAAAGAAATAAAATGAAGATAACGTCGTAAGGTTTCTTGATAACGTGAAAGTTTTTCACTGGTATCCATATCTTTCAACCTAAGAATTTGTTTCATTTCATTCCGCAAAGCAATGATCATGTCCCTGATCGGGTTTGTTGCAGACGTTGCATTTTGCGACTTGTTTGAGCTGGCTGACGCTTTACCAAGACGGTCGAGCGTTTGTTGATCAATTAAAATCATCTTCTTAGAATGATTCATTATGTCATCAAACCAGAAATTACACCGCTCAAAATTGGTCCCAACAATAATGGAATTAGAGATCCTCCTTTTTGAAGAATACGCTTCTTCTTCTGCCAAGTGTCACCTTTTTTCACCAATTTTCGCAGCATACGCCTATGTCGAGCGAGTCGACTTTTCTGACCTGGTTGAAGTTTTACACGACCTGATATACAATTTTCAGCACATTCGCAAATTGATCGTACCAGATTTTTGTCTGACGCTTTTATTATCGCTCTGCGCATAACCGGACTGGCTTTATGCAGTGTGTGTAGAACGTGAGCCTGCTTGATAACAGAATCAGACATGGTGAGAGAATGATAAAAGAGTGCTACATCATCAATTATTTATACTCATTTTGGAATGTAGACAAAATGATTTTGATCATCTGGAAATATTGACGTTCGAATGCGTAGATTTTCATTCGTTGTCTGATGACAGTCTACCAACAGGTATCCGTATGGTAATTTAGTCGAATCTTCGTAGGCTTCCTCCAAAAATTTAACATTTTTCGGACTTAATTGCTTCGCTAAAAACGAAAATTGTTTTCGATCTCTCGGATTGCGAAAACAGACTATGTAATGAGAGTTCAGAGACACATCTCGCATTCCTTTACCTTTATGAAATAAATTTTGAGTAATAAAAAACGTTGAAATATTTTTATGATGTGAATATTTTGTGAACAGATCGACTACTCTGCTGTCTATTTCTGACATCATATCATCAAGAATAATCAATTGTGGACCACTTTCAACATCAAAATCGTCCATGTTCGGCATTCCTTTATGAAATATAATTCTTGAATCAGTGATTGAATCTTGAAAGTCTTGCTTTACCGAGTAGCACCAAATGATTTGCTTGATAAATTGATCAGTCATTAAATCTATATTCGATAAAAACCTTCTAACAAATGTTGTTTTTCCACAACCACTGCTTCCAGCTAAGAGAGCAGTGAATGGTACCTTCCATCGCACATCCATGCTGAAGACTGATTGTATTAGTACGTTCAGTTAATCATTTTATAATGTTCATATGAAACATTTTAATCAATTATCTAACACAATATTGATTTACATTTAAAGTGAAAGTTGGGAGTAAGGAGGGTAAATAAATAATATAAAACAAAATCATTGTTAAATTTATAATACAAACATTTTATTAAACGCTTACAAAAACATTATTTTCTGAATTTGCTCATTCATTCGTGAGCATTATGCACCATGTCATTAATATCAACAATAATATTAGAATGCCCATGTGCAAGTGTATGATATCCGTTGTCTAATACATATCGTTTATCATCGAAAGGACTGAGAGTAATTTTTCGTTGTGATATTGTATATAATTCATGATTGAAGCTTCGAATGGTTGACATAGATGCACTTTGAATTACTTTTTGAAAAATCGCTTTCCTATAATCATCGTGTCTTATAACTTTTTGCAAAACATTTCTTAAAACTCCCTTTCCTACTTTTTTACAATGTCCACTAACCTCTAAAATTGAATACATTTTAGCTCTCAGTCCTATGAATTCTTTAATGACTACGCCTGCAGTTTCATCTGTCATCTTTCCGGGAACTTTCATATTCACTTTACTATACAGATGATGAGTACTTGGATAATTGGAGGTGTCAAACAGATTCATATTATCTTTCATATCGCAGTAAACGTCCTCAGTTTTAATGTGATATGTTAAGCTATCAGTGTCGGTGAACAGTAGATCTGCATTTTTTCCATACTTTTTTTTCACAAAGTTGTAATGAAAGTCATACACAAATCCCTTGCTTAGCTCTAATACCGCAAATCCAGCGTAGACTGGCCGATTTAGTGTAAGACATTTCTTTTTAGAATGTACAGCTACAAGTTCATTCGAAAATATTTTGAAGCTTTCAAATGTTGGAGCTGCTACTACCTTTAATAATCTCTTCTCCACATTCACCAATTCAATGTTCACTCTTTGGCGTAAATTTTCTAAAGTCTTTCCAAAAATAGCGTTGTTTAATAGTTTATAGAGATCTTTTTCAAATGTGTTACTCGCTTGCTTACGTTGAGCTGTGTTAAATTCTATGTATTCTTTCAACCAAGCACTCTGTCTAAATTTAAGAATACGATGGATTTTAATAAGTTTTAATCCTAGATCTAGATACTGCTGTAAATTTTTATAATGAATTGTATAATTAGATTTATCTCTGAGGTTTGGTACAAGCTTTTTATCATTTTTTGAAAGATTTATGTTTAATTCTTCTAGCAATTGTCTACTGTATGGGGAAATCATCGCTTCAGAAATGTTGATACTTTCAGGTGCTAAAGGATAATCATTATGTAGTTCATGAAGATCATGCGGATATTCAAGATCAACTTCTAAAATATATCCCAACTCAGAGTCTTCGGAAACAGCATGGATATCGAATTCGCTGATTTCATTCTCATCCATCCATGTGAAATCACTGATGGGTAATTTGTGAGACATTGCATGACCGTAGAGATTGTTAACATCCCAATAGATGATAAATGATGACTCGGAGTTCTTATCAAAATCGTCCATATATTTGTTATTTGCTAATGCATAGCGGGTTGAAATCATTGCAACACCACCACGTACCCCTTGCTCCATAAATAGGTACATATCAGGATCAGTTAGTAATTCAAGGTGACAGCCACTCATTTTGAGAAATACTTGCCAGCTGTATCCAGGTAATGTATACGTATGCAAAGGGTCTAGCTTATAGTTTTGAATGCATAATTTTCGAAAGCTCTCAAAGACATCTGCTAACAACAGAACATCCGTTTTAACATATAAATCCTGATATTCACCCAAATTTCGAATTTTAAATAACTCCCAAACTCTTTTAGCGTGCTCATAATCTTCATCAGTAATATGCTCATCGCGAAGTGTATTATAAAATGCTGATTTAGATGGAAGTTCAGTCTCATCAAATTTTGATTGTGAATCCATATAGTCATAAGGAAAAATACCCTTTCGAAGTAGTAGTGAAAATTCACCGTTGTCGGTGAAGTTCCGTTTCATAATTTTAAATTGATCCTCTCCATACCCAAGCAAATTTTTTGTGAGTGTTTCAAGAGATGCATTCAAAAATTGAAGAGAGTCAAGAAAACGTAAGGAGTTGACCTGAAATGCAACATATTTTTCCATATTGTTTGGGATACATGAAATCTTAGTTAACTTAAATTTACCGAGCTCTTGCATAATGAGATGAGTATCGTAATTTTTTCCATTATGAAATAAAACTGGGATATGAGTGGCTTGTTTGAAATTCAGGTTACAGGAGACATGGGCGGGACCTCTATACACTCCAGTCATGTGACAATGGTCACGTACTCTTGAAATATCAAGCCTTCCCGAGCAGATAAAACATTCTTTTGCATCCTGAAAGTCTTGCTCCTCCTCTGGAGTAATTATCATTGGTTTTATTTCCTTCATTATTTTCTGCAATTCTTCTTCCTCCTTCAAGATGCTTTCAAGAAAATGAGTGACTGCATTTGGACCTCTATACACAACTAAAGGCTTATGCATTTCACCACTTGAGTTAATCACGACGTATGAATATCCAGAACATTCATGTTTAGCTGTTTTTAAAGTGTATGGTGAATCATCGCTTGGAGAACATCTATCAATTTTCTTGTTTAAACTTTCAAAATCTGCATATATAGTGAAAGGAACTTTTAACATGAAATGATAATTTTTAAAGTGCATAAACTTTTCCGATGGCATTTTAATTTTTTGAGGTTCGTTCTTATTGCAATACTTCGAATGATCATCGAGGAGTGATTGTTTTGAAAACCTATGTAGACAAAAATTACAGTAAAATGTTCGATGTTCGTGATGAGTTAGTGAACTTAGTAAACGATTTAAATTGTTGATTAAACAAAAGTGACTTGTCTTTTCGTTTGATAAATACAATAAATTTATATGAATGTTTGAATTAAATTTTGTGATACGAAGAGGGAAAACTTCTCCTTCGTATCCAAATACGTTTATAGATATGTTGTTTTGTTCCTCAAAACGATCTAATTTCGAAAGTTGCACTGGGTATTCGATACCTGACATATCCAAATCTGACTCAAATTGCTTGTATGGATGCACACTATTTCGATGATAACATGGCACGTGTAGATGTGCCAGCACAGACCAAAGAAAGCACTTTTGATCATTATTTTTTATATTCACAATCGCTTTTTTCTTACACAATTTTTGTGGTAAAGGAATGAAGCTACTTGCAGCTAATGGAACATAACTAGCGATGTTAAGCTCGACTCTTAATATCTTTTCAAAATTCCAATTACTACCCCCCCTCTGGAAATTCGATTTAGCCTTTGCAATCGACTCGAACGCTTGATTATATTGTCGATTGTACTCAGATTGTTGTAAGAGTGTTAAGTTACAACTTCTAAAACATGGTGTTGACTCACTTCGCTCATCTTCTAACATTTTTGTAAAAAGTGGGTAAATTGTTAGATACCATTTAACACCGTGTTGTTTGGAAATATTCTCCATTAAACGAGTTCTAATTTTATCACGATTATCGGATATGTACGTCAAAATATCAATATGAATATTCGGAATTTTGAAAGTGTAAGTTTTAACACTATTATTTAGCGCACATTTTGACAATTTACCTCTACCGATTTGTGAGTGTGACTGATTCAGTGGAAGTTGTGCTGTTGACGTCGACGGGTGTGGAGAATTAACAAACTTATCATGACGAACATGATGAGCATACATCTTTTTTTCACTTAAAAACATCTTGTTGCAAATGTCACACTTGAAATGCCCCGATTGTTGATGTCGCTTGAAGTTGTCTTTACGCGTAAACGATGATCCGCAGAGGTTACATGGTCCAAAAAGTGGTTTGACGGCTGTAACTTCACCAGATCTGTGAAAATTAAAAATTAATGTTATTTTTTACAAATATCACATTTTTTATAGGAATTTGAGAAAAGGGTATGCACCTGTTGAATGTTGGTAGCGATTGATTTTCTATTGGTAACGGCGATAATATAGCAGCATGTTCATTTTCAATCTCCCTGCAAAGAATGAAAAAAGATTTTTAAACAGTTTGAAACAATTATAAATGTGTGAAACAAATCGGTCTATAGAATTGTCAGAAAATATTATCAAACCTACATGACAGACTCTGCGATATATGGTGCTGGGTTAAGTACTGCTTCGCAAGCTATCTCGATATCCCTGGATAAGTCAAAATTATAACATTTAGAAACTTTTCCAAAAATAATTAAAGATATTTCATGAATCACCTGCTAATTCAACAATTGATCGGAACTTAAAAGGAATCACTTACATTAGACTTTGTAGAGCTGCGTTTGGATCCATCGCACTTGTTTTTATTTTTAAAAAAACTCTTCAATTGTATTTCATCGCCTCGTCGTAATGACTTCAAGTGTAATTGTGATCTGCTATTAATTATGAACTGATTTGTTCTAATCTCGCTGATGTAGTAGATGTGATTCAATAACATCTACTTCCATGAACCATCTAGTCACAGAGTGTAACTAGATAGCTAAATTGTCTAAAGTTTGTTTAAGGCTAAGAAATCATCAAAAGTCTTCTAAGCTATGTTGAGATAATGTAAGGTACGAGTGCATGTTACAATGTGATAACATCTTAAAACGAAACATGTCATAGCATGAACTTAGGCGGTGTTGATTCGTAGGAGACATATTTATGGAACGCAAATTACTAATACACCTACTGATCTATAATGTATGCACTTTAGTTCCTTCGAGGAAATCTATACAAGGAAATGCTGAATTTGTATTTTTATTCCTGTTGCTTTCGATCTGTCTCTGGATACAAGTACATGTCATACGAGTTGTTGTGAATCGAACATCAAAACATCCAGATAGATGTGCACATGCACATGCACATGCACCTGCACGGGAGCCAGCGGTTATAGGCTATAAGATGACAGGTACTATAGTTCCATCGAGGGAATGTATGACAAAGAGAGAGAGAGTGCGATATATCGAAACATATAAACCGAAAACAACAGAAATGAAATTACAAATTCAGCATTTCCCTGTACATGCAGTTTTATAAGCGTGCCGTTCGTGGGAATTGATTATCCGTTCGCGGAAAATCATCATTTCACTGTATATGGTATGTGTTGTGCAGTTTTATAAGCATGCCGTTCTTGGAAATAGGTGAACTTGCACTTTCACATGACACGTGCACATGCTTCTTTTGGGCATGTTATGCTGACGTTAGCACTTCCTCATAAAATGTGCTCCTCAACCGGCCTTTTACACCTACTACCCCGGATAGTTTTTAATGACATTTTCTGATTCTTCGTCTCATGTCCTCATTTCATTTAACCCTTGGATATTGATATCGCTATGCTAATCGATTGGTTCATAATTACTCAATTAAAAACAACCCGCTGGTTTTAATGTCACGCCCGGTAATATGAAAGTCGAATTGAGTAGCTAAGACACAACTCTAAAGCGACATTTTCATTTGCTTTGAAGGGCGTATATTTTGTTTATAATTTTTGAAATGAGTTTGAGTGTACCTACATAGTTACTATAATATCTTCTGCAATGTGTGTTGCATTGCGAGCCTAAAATCCATTTCACGTTAAGAATGCGAGTTAGTTAACATCTTCGTCGAGGACCCACTGCTGCTGGACACGAGCTAAGAGTGTCAGAACTGCCCATAGAGCCATTTGTCTTATTCAAGGCATGGCTTGTAAGTTTTGAAACTCTTAGCTCATGTAAAGCAGCAGTGGGTCCTCGTGCAAGACGCAAATCCACTCTTCTTCTTAAAGTGAAATGGAGTATAGTCACAAGACCACTGCAATTCATGGTGCTACTTGTCCAAGAGAGCAATCATTCGTCGAGTGTTCTAAAATAACACGAGAAAAAAAACGGCCAGATTATTAAAGTAAACAATCTACAAGATCGGTTAATAGCTAGGTTTCAAGAGAATATTATTAAATAAATTGGCATTCCAATTGCCATTCGTAATAATACCAGCATTGACACTTCTCCGCTTTATTTACTGTACATTTCCATAAGCGACGTTCTAATCGTATCAAATAGTTGCTGTGCATTCCTATGGTGCACTATGCGTTTCTTATGGCTAAATCGAATCTGGAACTACACTTGTTCTACATTTTCAGTTGCTCTGAATTTGGTAGGACGACGGTTATAATAATCATGGAGTAACTCTATAGTTCAGGAAGGTCATAGCAATTTATGCTATATAATTGGTATTCTACATACTTGGGTTTTAAAATTATATAATATGGTTTGGAAAATCTCTAAATTGTAAGACTCGGTACGATTTCCAATATTTATCGTTTCTTTCTCACACATTTTTACTTGTTTTTTGTTTTGTTTATCTTATAAAAATGCGTTTTATCGAGTAGGTAATCGCATGCTATTCGAAGGCTATGCCAGGATACTATAGAGCGCTGACCCACCTAGAATAGAACTGTCAGTTAATTTATACTACATTTATGGGATGTTTAGGGAATGTGAGTAATATCCCTAATGGAAGGTCAACCAATTATTGCCCATATCTTAAAGATTTACAACAGCTTAAAGATTCTGACGAACTTCATAATCAACTGATGGTTTAACTATGCGAGCATAAATCATCGTGACTTCTTATCAGGATTAATTGATAAATAATTGTTGTAAGTGGTGTTTTCGTTTGCGTAAGATGATACCTACATCATGGGACAATGGCATGACTACTCTCTTTGTCAATAACGTCTATTCGCTTCCATTTTTCAGTTAACTATCAGTGGAACATTTTATCAGAGATAACAAAGATTAAAAAGGTCATTTTCACTTGCTCGTTCGTTTGTTCTGCAAAAAAATCCGTTTTCGTTTTGATGTATCAGCCTAATTTGATTAAGACCGCAAATCAATTGAAAAAATTCTGCAAGGGGCTGAAAAAGTTTGACATTTTGGGCTGAGTTTGTTCTTGAAATTTTTCCTCTCTGGTATCGACCGCGGTTTTGTTCTTTCGAAAAAAAAAAAACAGTTTCGAAACCAGAATTCGAAAAATTAAGTAGACGAAGTTAGGGTCGATCGGGGTGCGGATTTCACCTAAAAAATCCCCCACTTACCTTCCTCCCCCTTTCCTTCCTCCCCCTTACCTTCCTCCCCCTTACCTTCCTCCCCCTTACCTTCCTATGTATGAAAAAAAAAATTATATGAATAATAGTTCTGCTTTGAAAAAAAAATCAGTGTCAAGGAACAGGAAAATTACTCTGAGGCATGCATGGCAATCTGCTCACGTGCTCACGTGCTCACGTGCTCACGTGCCTCCCGCGTGGCGCTTTTCATCTCGTCTCTGATTTTTATAGCATAAAGTTGTGTCGATATTTTTTTTAAATTTAAATTCCTCAATGCTTAAATTCTTCAACTAAACTTTCGATAATTGCTTTAATCTTCACAGTAAAACCTATAGCGTAACGACAATATTTAATTAAACAGCCATTGACAACTCTAAAAAAAATCCAGTGTGGCTCCATCGCACAGATCGCATTTCCCGGCGCGCTAAATATCACGAACCACGATGTTATAAGATTTTTATGAGTCCCTGTGCATATATTATGTTCACAACGAAAAAGGGTGTGTTTTAAAATTATTAGTGAGGAAATATATTCAAAATTAGTAATTTTTTCGACTTGAGACTAAACCTTAACCGTAATCTACCGAAGTTTCAATAGCGGTTTGTTCTTGGGTTTTTATTCCTTTTAAATAACGGTTTTGGGTTTGGTTTCAGGCGCGGTTTTCAAATGATAGCGGCTTTTAGCAGTTTTCGGTTTCGATTTCATTCCCTGAATGCTGATACTCTCAACCATAATATTTAATTATACCCAGAGCAGCCAATGCGGCGGTGTAACAGCGGTGTTACCCATTTGCCTATGTTTAACATGTTCGTGGGCCCGCACCGAAACCATGCGTTTTCACATATGGTAACCGTCAATGATTGGTCGAAAGTCGATGTTCCTCATCTTTCAAAACTCAACCTCGTTTAAAACTGAAGTTCTAATGTGCCTCCGTTTCTTCCCCAGCATGGTGGCCGTTTATGGCTTGGTGTTGCTTTTGGCGCTGGGAGCGTCAGCAGCCGTCATCGAGGTCCAGGAGCCGAGCCTTCGCAATGCAGAGCTCGCTACTCCGTTAGCCGACGATACGAACTATCGGCTGCCAGGGAACTTGGTCCCATCACACTACGATATTAAACTAACCCCGTTCTTTAAAGACGAAGTCAATCCATTTACGTTCGACGGTATTGTAGACATTACATTCCGTGTTGAGGCCGACACTGACAAGATCGTTTTACACACGAACAGAATCACAGTCGATGAGACCAAGTGGAAGCTTCTGAAAAATGATGTGCCAATAGATATCTTGAACACTTTCACTTATGACGAAACTCTTCATTTTTATACCATCCAGCTGAGCAATTCCTTGACGGCTAGCGAAGTTTTGGTTCTACATTCGGAGTTCAAAGGCATCTTGGACTCCGACATGAAAGGATTTTACCAGAGCTCGTACACTGTTGGAGACGAGACAAGGTATAATATATAATATATAGGCGGATCCAATCGCGGAACAAACTATTTGACACGCCTTGTACCTCCAAAATTTCCTCCCAGTGGAGAATAGAGTACTGACATAAGAATGGAAATTAGCAGACTTGCTCACATAATCTGATATCTGATGCCCAAATGATCTGCAGCATAATTGATATCTGGTCTTCTCTGGTTGGACCCGATTGTAGTTAAAACTTTAAGGCGCAGTGATACCTCATAAACGGGGCTGTGTCTTTCAAAATTCTAACCCTATCGGGTTGAAAAATGTTATATTTCATACAGTACCTACTAACCAGGGATCTCAAAAAAGTCAATGTTGAAAATCGATTTAGAGAATTACAACCCTTATGCAATTATTCCTTATGCAAAGAATAATTTTGTATTTTAGCCCCTCTTGAAGGTTATAGGCAATCAACAATCGATTTTCATATTTGGCAAAATTTTCAAAATTTCAAAAAAAATATATACATTAATTTTAATTTTTTTGTTGATTTCATGTCTGTGTTGCTCTAACATTGCAGTGCACTATTAAAATTTTCGAAATTTTCCCCCTAAAAATCTTGCCACTTAAAAGGGTTAAAACATTGATTAGGTAAAATATCTGTTTGACTATAGCACAAGAAAAGCCACGAAATCTAAATTTGGGAAGGAAAAATACACCAATAGCCTAACCATACCGCAGAAACTTAAACAATATTCCTGACATTTTGGATACAGAGCTGCGAATATAGTGTGACAAGTTTAGATTTAATCTTAAATCATTTGTATCTAGAACTCGCGCTTTTATAACATTGGCCAGGTTCTCCAAAAATGTAGATTAAAGAAAGATCCCCACCAACCAATCATTGAATAACATGTGAAGATTTTGATCATACTCATTGGTTTCTCTCAGAAGAAATCCTTCAGGGTTGAAATGAACTGCCCTCCTCACACGACTGTAAACTTGAAGGAGGCCAAATTTCACACGGTCGTTTCTCCCGTTCTAAGGTGGCTGGGTACAACGCAACTGCAGGCAACGGAGGCGCGAAGGGTCTTCCCCTGCTTCGACGAGCCTGCCTTGAAGGCAACATTCAAAATCACCATCGTGCACAAGTCCATTCGACACGCTATCTCGAACATGCCCGCGGAATCCACGGAAGTAGAGTAAGCACTGCAGACAAGTATTTGATTATATTTAGGGGCGTGAAAGTCCACATCACCATGCACACATTAATGGAATTGCATTCGTTTTGCAGCGGTGACACAACTACGACCACTTTCATGACGACTCCGGTCATGTCAACGTACCTAATCGCATTCATCGTGTCTGACTTCGCATACTTGTCAAATTCAGCAGCAAATCTGCGTATTTTCTCCCAGCCTGCTCGAGTTGCTCAGGCTCATTACAGCTTGACCGTAAGTCCTCCAATCTTAGACTGGTTGGCCGAATACGTAGACATTCCGTTCAACTTGCCAAAAATGGACGAAGCTGCAATTCCTGATTTTGATGCTGGTGCTATGGAAAACTGGGGACTGGTCACGTACAGGTAAGCCATAAAGTCCTTACTCAACGTGCATACACCAATCGAAAAGATTCAACTGATTTCCAAAACGTATCTCATCAGGGAGCGGCTGATTCTGTTCGAGGAAGGCGTTTCGACCTCTGAAAGCAAGCAGCGCATCGCAACGGTGATAGCTCACGAGTACGCTCACCAATGGTTCGGTGACTTGGTGTCCCCTCACTGGTGGAAGGACTCTTGGCTCAACGAAGGATTTGCCACCTACTTCGAGTCCTTTGCCACAGCAAAGGTAATGTAGCATCTGGCAGTGTGATTGGAGATCACTGGGTGGTTCATTGGGACGTGGGAGAAGAAATAGATTGTCATTTTGCGTCTCAGGTAGAGAAAACGTGGCGTCTCGAAGAGCAGTTCGTGGTGCGTGACCTGCAGTCTTCGATGGGTGCCGACGCCAGAGAGACCTCCCACTCCATTTCCTACGACGTCTGCAGCCCAGCATCCATCAGCGCCATTTTCGACACCATCACATACGAGAAAGGTATGCAGTCCCGCAGGCGCAACGAAACGAAATCCACTTAAAAACTTTATAGTGCAGCAAATTATCTGCTACGCTATTTTTGTTTTGCAGCTGGCAGTGTCATCAGAATGCTGAAACACATTGTGACCCCTGAACATTTCCAAAAAGGTTTACAATCGTACCTGAAAAAATTGTACGTATAGTGGAAAATGCACCCATTTGCGCAGTTAACGCAACACCCTTTCCTTGTTTTGATCTAGTGTTCCCAAAATTTTCAGGGAGTTTGGAGTTGCCCATCCACGAGATCTCTGGGAAAGCATGGACGAACAGATTAATAACGATCCCGATCTGAACTCGATTTACATCCCGGATATCATGGACCCTTGGATAACGCAGATGGGTTACCCAGTGCTCCGTGTTGTCAGAAATTACGGGACTTCCACAGCCACTTTGACCCAGGTTCGTTCTCATCTTACCAGTTCAGTCTGACGGAAAACTTTACAACAGAAAGTTGGCAATATCTGGGAAAGTAGGTGTTTGTTTGCAATTTTCTTACAAATAAATAGACATTATCATTAGAGACTTACGTTAATTAATTTTAGGAGCGCTTCCTGCTAACGAAATCGGAGTCCAACCCCGACACTCACGAGTACAAATGGGATATCCCGCTGACCTACACAACTGCAACTGTGCGAGATTTCGAAGACTCCAATACCTTACCCTCTACCTGGTTTAGAGCTGAAGACAACGTAAAAGTCATCACTCTAATTGCTGCTCCCAGCGATTGGGTGCTCTTTAACATTCAAGAAACAGGTGAGTGCAGTCTGGTAAGCTTTATCAACTTGATCTCAACTGAACGCTTAAAGTTAAAAGTTTGGCTTTCTTTAAAATCACGTTTCTTTTATTTTTGTGGTTAACAATTATTTTCCAGGATATTACCGAGTAAACTACGATGCAGAAAATTGGGCCCTTCTAACAACCCATTTGCGCAGCGACGATTACGAACAAATCCATCTCGTGAACCGAGCCCAGCTTCTCGACGACTCCTTCAACCTCGCGAGAGCAGGATTAACGCCCTATAGTACACCGCTTGCGCTCAGTCTGTATTTGGAACACGAAATTGATTACGTTCCTTGGTATTCCGCATTCCAAGCTTTGTCATTCATCGACAACAAACTTAACAATGATCCCAGATATAATTCTTTGAAGGTAAGATATAAAGTATTAACCATGCTAAGCAAAGCAATAGGGGCTTTCGCTTTTTACAGACATTTCATTATTAAAACATGGAGATTGAGAGAAAAATATGATCTTTAATTAATTAAATTATTTATTGATTATTGATTATCAACTATGCCACCAAAGTGGTTGCCACATGGACACAGAATAATATTTACAATTGCGTACAATATATAATGTAAATTACATGGGTCATGAATTGATATGAATTGATACTATGATAACGATAAATCGAATCCATCTGATGTAATTTGCTTAATTGCTTTTCCAGATCTTCGTGGAGAGCCTGATTACCAAGCTCTACACGGAAGTTGGTTTTGAAGAGCAAGGCGTCGACGACCATGTTCGGAGACTGAACAGGGCCGCGGCTGTCACCTGGGCCTGCAAGCTCGGAGTTGCGTCCTGTGTTCAGAACTCGAAGGAGCAGCTTGCAGAGTGGAAAACATCACTGACCAATATGTATGGCAGGAAAAATCGGTTGTCCCTTTAACGAGTGGTGAATTATGAGCACATGTTGGGTATAATCATTAATCAATGCATGTTTTTCTACCTATCGTAGCATCAAACCGGACTTGCGTAATGCCGTGTACTGCACTGCAATTCGCGAAGGAGGTCGCGAGGAGTGGGAGTTCCTGTGGGGTCAGTACCTGACGACCACCGTGGCTTCTGAATCGACGCTGCTCATTGCCGCCCTCGGATGCACCGAAGACAAGGAACAACTTAAATCGCAAGTTTCCCTTACAAGGAATTAGCACTCGATGAGAAAAAAAACATGTAATCTATTTATGGCAGAACTTACAAGAGGAGATGCGTGATTTTATCCTTATCTGTCTATGAAGCGTCATATTGCAATTATGATCACAGAGCTGAGGAACTATCCGATAGTCCTTTATGCAAGTTACTGCTTTATTGAGGCAAATGCTTTTGTATCGATATCTCGTGGCATGTGCTCAATTGAGATTGAGGGGATGACGCATAATTTCTTCTGGCCAATGGCCGTCTTCAAAATCTTTCACATTTCTACTTGTTTGAGCCATTTACGATTTACGCTCCAGATGGAATAAAATACGCTGGCCTCCCAATTTGGCAAGATTCACACCGCCAATGTCCTAACATCGCACCCCGCGTTGGCTGAACGGACTAAACGTTTTGTTTTTCGCAGGAAATTTTTAAATCAAATACAGCATTGGAGATTCTTTCGTCATCATGTCCATGAAATTAGTTTGTCCGCAGGAATTCGCGTGTCTAATGTTGTTCTGGTGTTGCAGGTATCTGCTGCAGTCTGTTACGGATAATTCAGGAATCAGGAGACAGGATGCCAGGGCAGTCTTCACGTCGGTCTCCAACAACCCCAAAGGAGTGGACGAAGCGCTTGACTTCCTCATCGCTACATGGATAACGACATCGGAATAGTAAAAACTATTGTCATACATCACTATTTTACTTTGTGCAAAAATGCAACGTGTTCTACGGCATAGGAGAATTCTAGTCACAAAATCGGGAAAAACACTGGAACCCTAGTTCCGGTATTGATTGAAAAAAAGTGCGATTTCGTTTCCATGCAACTAATTGATGAGCGTAGCGAGCGAACTACTGCTAACAAAAACACTTATATGTGTGTTTTTTTGGATGTGTTTTGCGCGCGCTCTACAGTCCAAACGCCTGCTTCGATTGTAATGAAATTTTCAGGGTGTCTCCTGTTGATCACAACTTAGACCCCCTGCGGTTTTCAAGAAAATCCTTCAAATCAGAAAAAATATCAATTTTCGAAATTGGGAAAATTTGGGTACATACGGAAATTTTTCTAAAAATGCGTATTTTTTTCAAATTTTCCCAAAAATTTGTTGTGACTGTGTGTGACCAAACTTGGAAATAATAATTGACAATCGGCTGTTTACGCGTTCTGCATTCAACTTATCTGCTACAAACAGCTACGCTCATCTTCAACGCGAACACTTTGGCAGCGTTTACTAGTTTAAAAAAATGAGTCAGGTTTTATTTCACTGTTGCGCTGGTATACTTTTCAGTTTTTCTTTAAATTAACCCTGAAACTCAACGGATCCGACGCAACCGTGCGGAAAAAAATCCCGATTTTTTAAAGACCTTGTACGACTTAGTGCTTTTTTCGATGCGTGCCTTAAAATTCATTGAAACAGTGGAAAAATGACGCACTGTATGACTGACACCGTCCGCGATTGTTGGGCAAGTTTGGAAACTGCAAGTGATGAAAATAGTATTAGCCATTGTCCCCGTGCTACGCACGTGTAGTGTGTCATGCTCATGTTAATGTTGCAACCATCTTGTGAAATGACACTAGCAGGTTGATGCGAACATCGTTTTACTTTACTGTCAGACCACGCCGCCAAACCCCGTCATACTCACTGTGACCCGTCCGAGTCACTGTATCCCGTCAGGGTCAAAAGACCCCGACGGCGACACTGGATGGGACCAGTGGTGGAAAATTGCCCAATTCCATTAGTTCTGGATAATGCACTGCCGCTCAAAATACGGCTTCGTTTCCATACCCCATAGCAATGCCGTCTTTTAAGTTTTAAACGCATATTGTTTAGTTTTTGAGCATAACTGTTTCGTTTCCAAGGTCACGAATGTTCCATTACCAAGGTCCGTTAGATCCAGTCTTGGCTGCACGCAAAATGAGATTTTTCCTATGGAAACGATGTGGTCTAAAAATTTACCCATTTATTTGGCCGGTAAGGGATTTTTTTTAGATCTTTGCTTTCAACTGAGAATGAAACAGAACGGAACTGTCTCAAAACGCAAAAGTTTGTGAAAGAAAAAGGTGGGAACTCGACGTTATTATACTGTGGAAAGAGATATCGAGAACAAAGGTAGTCTCCCTGAAAATTTCATCAACATCGGAGTAGGAGTTTGTTCACACGAAAAAATCACACACTTACGCAAGTGACTTTTACACCAATAGTGAAATTGAAGATTTCGCTTCGCTAGCAACGCTCATCCATAACATAACGCAAAGACTGTGGTAACGAGATGTTTTCTTTTTACAGCTATGGTGGGCTAAACGCGCTGGGGTCTCTGTTCTCTGGAATCGCCAGTCGTTTGAACACGGAGGCTCAGGTTGACAAGGTAAGACACCGAAGTAGACTAAAATACAGAAACTTTTCACTAACAATCACAATGAGCCTCGTCGGAAAAGTGGCACATGCATGCCTCAGATACGAGCCCAGTAATTAAGTAGTTCCCAATAATGTCTAGTAAAATGCCTAACGCGTGCCTAATAGAGCCAAGTAGTGCCCAGCAGAGCCCGGTCGTGCGCCATCCAGTACGTTAACCAGTGCGTTAACCAGTAATGGCCGATGAGGAGATAGGTTATATGTCCAAAATCTGTAAGGTCTAGAACTATAGGTATTGGTCTTAAGTTGCAGCGCATTTTTTCAAGCAATTCCAAAGTTGGCACAAAGGTACCTATGACCTATAGGAAACGAGAGATCTACAATATATTTGATAGCTAAGTCTTGAAACGGATGAGATACTTAGAAATAAAGTAAAGGGAATACTTCCATGAGATGAGAAGTAGGGGATAATATAAAGAATGAGCCAGCGAGACTGGACAATGAGACTTCAGATGGCCTAAGTGCTCAGATCGACTGGACCAGTATGGCCAAACTTTCTTTCAAATGCACTGAGAGTTGTATTTTAGCACGCACTTTACTAACGCACCTGGTTGTGTGTGTGATTTCAGCTGGAAAAGTTCTTCACTGATAACGCCGATAATTTGGAGACAGCGGGTGCCACGCCTGCGGCCAGCAACGCAAAAAACATCATGGCGGAGACGATGGCATGGCAGACAGCTCACAGTGCTACGATCATGGACTGGATCGTGGCACACTTGCAAACGACAACGACGACGACGACAACGACGACGACGACGACGACGACGGAGGCAACGACTACGCCCGCTTCCGCGAGCGCTGCTGTGTTGAGCTTTGCGCTCTTCCTGGCAGCCATTGCCGTGCTGGGAGTGGTTTAGCTAGAGGAATGTACCTTATGACCTTATTTAAGTGGTAAATCTGGATTACCTCTCAAAAAAAGTATTATTTTATAATTGTTTTGCGTTAGCAATCGACGCAAAGACTACTGGTATTCGTTAAAAATACTTAAAACAGTACTTAAAGCTAACTTATCTCTCACTTCTTAGTTTCGTGAATTGTCGTTGTTCGACTGGGTTTATTTGCCAGTGTTATTTCACTTCAAGGCGAGGTGTTATTTAGTTACCACTTTCAGATGCTTTTGTATATGCTTTCTATGACAAATAACCATTTTAAGCGGAAATGTAATTATCAATATAAATTAAAATACATGTATATATTGTAGGTAGGTACTATAATATTAATACTTATCGTATTGAAGGTGTAAATTTAATACAAATAACTATTTTGATTAGAAGTTTATCTTAAAAACATGATATTAAAATTTGAAAGATTTACGACAGGGTTTTCTTAAAATATGATCTAAAAATGTAATTTCATCACAAACTATAGATGTTGTCAATCGTTAATCTAACGCTAAAAGTGAACGCAAATGCAAAGTACTTAGACACGTTGACCTTCGATAACAATAAAAACAAAACAGAAAAAACGCAGTATGTTTTATGTTATGATTCTATGACATTTTACCAACAGAAGTCTAGCAATCGAGAGCCATAGCGGTAAGTCAATTGGTACCGGCCGTATGGTGCAGGTATCACCCACATATAGTTGAGGACATTGTGCATCCGGTGCATCATTTACATCCGGTGGGAGGGTAGGGAAGCTGGGAAAATGTGCAATCGAACCGTGATACGAACCCGGAACTTCCGTATTGCCTGTATGTACCTATGATAGATACATATCACGTTCTGACGAGGGGTTCTGAAACCTTATAGATACTAGTGGATTCTGCCAGATAAATCACCGAATTTGAGATATAGATACTGTATGTGCGTGCACTGCTTCAGCCGAATGCCACGTCTCAAAAATCTCGCAACAAAAATGTGCAGCGACAGCAGTGCTGCGACAGGGACGCAGAAAAACAGCACAAAATGGCGGACGTACCCTATAAAAATGAGTTTTTCAGATGCGTTTTCGCATGGAAATAATTATAGTGCCGTGTTGAAATTTAAAATTAGATGGACACCACATAGTGACGGATATCATCGTCTTCTCAAGCCTTCTCGTTAAGTACAAAAAGACGTTACGAAAGAGCAACTGCTGCAATACCGTCGCGTCGGGACAAAATATCGGACAGATCCAACATTTTGCAACCTTTGCAACTTGAATTGCAGAGTTGTGACGCGATCAAATCGGGCACGCTGATTGGTTGATAGTTCTGCAACGGGTTTCGTACGCTCGTTGGAAATAGCCCTAAACGAGGCATAAGCACCACTTTCCCACCAGACCAAATACCTTAGCCTACAAGTCTCAATGGGAACCGAGGGATTACAATCTATCACCTTCTGCAATTACGCACGTCATTGCCTGGGTCACCTTCCATGGATAAACTTACAATTAAACGCTTGTATTAATATACAGTAATATATTAAATGATGAAAAAAATTTGTTTGACAGCTATCTCAAAAATAGTCTGATATTTCATAAATCACGCGTTCTGCAAACAATATTTTCACCGCAATTTTTTCCGCTGAAACTTTGTGCAGATAAGTTTTATAGTTCTAACACAAAATAAGTTTAAAATATAAAATGTGAAAACAAGTAGCAGAAAGTGTGTTTTCTTGCATATGGTGTGTACTTGCCTACAAAAGTTTGGTTTGTTATCTTTTGAGCTATAGTGTCTGTATTTGCCGACCTATGGTCATGCTCTAATTCTAACTAACTATCAATCTGCTTGTGGGAGGGAGAAAACTGAGATTGCTTTTGCACCACGTGCAAAGCAAAAAGAAAAGCTACATTTTTTCAAAAGTATTAATTAATGTGGGTACATGCATTCTGAAATATTTCAATGGAGGTACTTGTAAAAAGTGTTTAATCTAGACTCAAGATAACGCGAAGTATAATTGCTTTATAAAGACATCTGATAAGCGAATAATTGCTCCAGTATTGCTTCTTAATCTGTGTTTGATTTATTTACTTATTCATCACTTGAAAGACAGGTAAGGTCCATACAAAGGACTGCTGTAATTTTAAAAGACTGCTTTAGACTTAAATAAAGGCTGGTTTGCAATCAACTTATAGCAGGAAGCATTTGCAGTAGCCTAGTAATTTTTGGTATGTTCATAAGATAGTTAATTGTATTATTGATCTGTTGCAGTAAAGCTATATTGAAATTCTTAGTAATTCTCCAGTCTTGTCCAATAAAAATCAAATAAATAGGTGACTCGCAAGAAAAAGAACCGAAAATCATTTTTGATGAGCGTAGCGAGCAAAGTGGAATCTTCAATTTCACAGGTCCAAAAAAGTCACTTGTGTGTGTGTTTTTTTTGTTTGTGTGTGTTCGTGGTATATTGGCCCTCAAACGGCTTCTTCGAATTTCATAAAATATGCAGAGGTCCTTCGCTAGGGATTTTGTAAGGTTGCTATAGGCTATTTACAGCAAAACCAATTTCATAGATTTTAAACGAATCAAAACTCTAAAAAAAAAAATAATAATGTTCGAAAATTTGACCACACTGTACAGCCAAAATTTCCCATTGGGTTTTCACGAAACTTTACAAAGTTGTGATGCGTAATGAAATGAAGCATTTCTGAAGTGAGCAGATTTTACGACTTTTCGTTCTTTTCATTGAACATTTTTACACGTTTTAGGGAATTTTTGTGATTTTCTTGACAAATTCAACCAAAATCGTTAATTAACAAATAGTTCATTCACACGTGGCCGACTATATAAACGACGTTCTGCCTCCACCATTTTGTCCACTACAAACTGCTGCTCTCATCTTCAAAGCAACACAAAACGTTCTGCCTCCACCATTTTGTCCACTACAAACTGCTTCTCTCATTTTCAAAGCAACACAAAACGTTCTGCCTCCACCATTTTGTCCATTACAAACTGCTGCTCTCATCTTCAAAGCACCACAAAACGTTCTGCCTCCACCATTTTGTCCACTACAAACTGCTTCTCTCATTTTCAAAGCAACACAAAACGTTCTGCCTCCACCATTTTGTCCATTACAAACTGCTGCTCTCATCTTCAAAGCACCACAAAACGTTCTGCCTCCACCATTTTGTCCACTACAAACTGCTTCTCTCATTTTCAAAGCACCACAAAACGTTCTGCCTCCACCATTTTGTCCACTACAAACTGCTTCTCTCATTTTCAAAGCAACACAAAACGTTCTGCCTCCACCATTTTGTCCATTACAAACTGCTGCTCTCATCTTCAAAGCACCACAAAACGTTCTGCCTCCACCATTTTGTCCACTACAAACTGCTTCTCTCATCTTCAAAGCACCACAAAACGTTCTGCCTGCACCATTTTGTCCACTACAAACTGCTGCTCTCATCTTCAAAGCAACACAAATTGCGTTCGCGAAGCCCAGTTTATGAACATACTGTGAAACAAGCCGAAACTTCAAATTGATACCGAAATATTGATACATCTATAATGATACATCAGTGAAGAGAAGTGAAGTGGCTAAAAATGCTCACACATGCTCACATGATGATCACATGATGATAACATGCAAGTGGTCAAATAGGAACTGCAATCGTTCAGACGACAATCAGCCAGTGAACCACTTAACAGAATAGCAATGTGCGTCAGATTCTAATTAATCATGCAGAAAAAAATATATATATTCATGGCATTCGTACTTGGAAAATTTCTTTGAAGATGACCAGCTACTTTAATCTGTACACAAATTTAGTTGAGAAAACAATTCCCCCCTTTTAGCATTGTTAATTCTCACTTATGGAATTATTTTATCGCTCATGAATAGGCTCGAAATATGGGTAAGTTAGGTTAGCATATTTGATGGTTAGCATGTTAGCTGGTTAGCATGTTTGCTATTCATGTTTTCTCGGCAGCAAGGTCATCACATCGAGTAGTTGCAACTGCGACACTGGCATTCAATCGTGCACTGTGCAAAATATGTCTGATTGTGCAGCATACTCTCGAATTTTTGTTTTTGTCTGGAGGTGCTAAGCAATTGGAGATACTTATCTTAAAATCACTTTTCAAAATGACTATCAATGAAAATGGAAATTCACAAGACGTACACAAACAGAATGCGGAAAAAATCGCCCGACCCTCGACAATATATTTGGACGATTGTTAAAGTTCTGATTATGTGATTGAATAGGTTGAAATGATTCGGCAATTGGCGGCTTTGGTGCTGCTGGTCGCAGCGGTCTCCGCCTCACCAATCGTCAGCAAGCTCAAGCCGAAAGAAGACATAGATTACAGACTCCCAGGCGACATGACCCCTGCTTTGTATACCTTAAGAATGGTGCCCTACCTGGACGGAGAAGGTGACAAATCATTCACCTTCGAAGGGGAGGTGAGTGTGGCGAAATCTTGCGAGTTTGCACACTAAAGTTGGAGGTTTTGGCTTTATATTACTTTTGGATTCAAGACATCACTGCAACCGATGTAAAAAAATAATCAATATCCTTTCAATGGCGTTGTTCCAACATGTTTTTGGAACAATAAAAATAAATTACAAATAAATATTGCTGACTCATGCTTGCGGGTACAAAGTTATGATTCGCGCATAGGCTTCTGTGGACGAGCTCTACATCTGTACCAATTGTCGGATCAAGATGCACCACACATTTTTTAAATCTACGTGCTTCAGGCATCATGAATATTGGGTTTAAATTTCAAAATGGGCCATATTTTTCTGATTACAGTTGCTTAAAAAACACCAGATATTTTCACTTTTTTTTTCAATAGTCGATTTCTCAACCAATATCATTAAACTAGATCATGGCATGAGTTGGCAGCATTTTATTTTTTATTTTTATTTTTTTTCATTTTAATTATTTTTAATTTAAAACATGTTGAAACAAAACCACATTTAAGGAATTGGAAATATATAGAGGTTCACTTATCACACCACGGTAAACAAACAAAATTACCCCCCCCCCCCCTCCACCCCCCCCCCACACTTAAAGCGGGGGTTGTGAAATCCTGATTTGGCTCCATGTGTAAAGTTCACAGGTTCACAGGTTCACTGATCACGATTAAAGATGCGCAGCATTTGCGAGCAATGTAACTCTCTGTGTGCATCATTGCAGGCAGTGATCCGCGCGCAAGCTCTCAAGGACATCAGCGTGATCACCTTGCACAGCAACGGGCTGGTTTTCACCGAGGAAGAGACAAGAATCGTCTCAAACGCAGATGGAGCTGAAATCCCGGTCACAAGTCTGGAAACGGACGAACTACGACAGTTCTTACTGATCAATCTAGAGACTCCACTGACGAGATTTCAAAGCTATGATATTCATCTTAAGTTTACTGGGATTTTGAATGAGGAAATGAGTGGATTCTATAGAAGTTCTTATGTCGAAGGCGAAACAACAAAGTAAGTACAATGCCTCGCTCGACAAGTAAAGCGATAAATATGGCCCGCACCCATGTTAAGATTGGCTGCGCAAAAGTTTCCGGGAAATAGCCCTTTAATCGAATTTTGGTTTCCCTTCACCTAAAAGCTGAAAAGATCAGAATTCTCTATTGGGATGCCGACACACTGTTACTTTATATCTCCCACCCTTGCTCAGCTAAACATCACTATACGCTATTCAGCTTTATCTTCCTTTACTGCGTCATGCCCTCCTATAGGTTATACAAAAGAAATGCGTATTGCGGCTCACCGTAAGATGATCTGTCAGGGTAATAGGTATGTTGGTGCTAGATAAACGGCAGTGTAATACAATTAATAAATTAAAACATATTTTTAATTGCGAATAAAGGTGGATCGCCACGACTCAGTTTGAGTCCACTGACGCCAGGAAAGCATTCCCATGCTTCGACGAGCCGTCAATAAAGGCGAAATTCGACATTTGGATAGCGCGGAAAGAAGATCAAAACACACTCAGCAACATGCCTCGTGTCGAGGGTCCAACTGCACCAGAGTAAGGACCCACTAACCCTAGGCCGCGACCCACTTCGAAAAGAGCATGTCTTTAACCGAACATAAACATTTCCAGTGAAAACATCGGCAATCGCGTGTGGGAAAGATTCGACACGACCCCAATCATGTCGACTTACCTCGTCGCTTTCATCGTCTCTGAGTTCGAGGCCAAGCAGACAGAGGACAAGAATTTCGGCGTCTGGGCGAGGCGAGAGGCGCTCGCCCAAGGACAGTACGCCATGGACATCGGACCAAACCTGCTCAACAAACTCCACGATTTCTTATCAATCTCTTACGAAGTGCCCAAAGTGGATAATGTGGCTATCAGCGACTTCTCAGCGGGTGCTATGGAAAATTGGGGTCTTGTCACTTACAGGTATGTCAGCATTCGAATTCAGTTATATATACACACTGGCATGTGGGAGTATTTGAAATTTGCTTGTCCGTTATGGAGTGGTTGAGAAGTTGTCGACACAGTACGGATACTGGGCCAAAAACTTGCCATAAAAGAGTTTACCCCGAAAATAAACAAGCACCGTCTTCTTCCGCCATATGAAACATCCCGTCAAACCATTTGAAAAGTTTGTTTTCTTCGTTTTGTTTAGGGAAGCATCGCTTTTGTTCGAGGACGGAATTTCCACAGAGCTAAATAGGCAGCGTGTGGCAAGAGTGATCGCTCACGAATTTGCTCATTTTTGGTTTGGTGACTTGGTAACTCTCGGTTGGTGGGAGTATGCCTGGCTGAACGAAGGGTTTGCGGCGTACTTCGAAATCGTGTCTGTTGACTTGGCGATCCCAGCATGGCAGATCTGGGACCAATTCCTAGTGGACACAGTTCAGCCGGTCATGATCACCGATTCACTAACGTCAGCACTTCAGCTAAGTCAGCCGTGTGGTAGTCCAGCTGAAATAAGCGCCAACTTCGGTTCCATCACTTACGATAAAGGCAAGAGACCGCGGGAATTTGAGCACTTCGAAAATGTAGAATTTAATTTCAATTTCCAAGCAGGAGAGTTCATCATGACAACATTAAATTTTTTAGGGGCGTCAATACTGCGTATGCTTGACAATGTGCTTACGACACCTACATTCCAAAAAGGACTGCAAAACTATCTCAATCAATTGTAAGTTTCTCTGTTCTTTAAAATGATCATCATTTAAAGCTGTTTTCACTTTTCACCCCTTTTCATTTTGATTTCAGCCAGCACACCGGTGTAACTCCCGATCAGCTGTTTTCCGAGCTAGACAAGGCCGCTCTGACAGACGACGCTCTTGACGAAGGTGTCACTGTTAAGAAATTCATGGACTCTTGGACCCTGAAGCCTGGACATCCGTATATCAGAGTGTCGGGTACGCAGGACGATCCTTCCACTCTAGTCATTTCACAGGTAAGCACATCAGAATCTGATGCAGAGGCCTGAAGTTCTGGGAAACTGACTACAGGAAAAGTGCTTGAGGTAATGTTATCATATCAATTCAGGAAAGAGTGTTGCTGCATCCAGACACTGCCAATCCTGACATGTCCTTGTGGTGGGTGCCTCTAACCTGGACGCGAGAAAGTGAAGACTCAGAAACAGCATTCGAAGACACTAAACCCCAAGCATGGTTGAAAGGAGAGAAGAGAATTGTTCTTCCAACTGATATTGCAGAAGATGAGTGGGTTATTTTCAACAACAAACAAACAGGTGCGATTTGGTCCAAAAAACCAGACAAATCATTACATTTTTAATGTTGTATTTCGCAAATTCACTTCAATTAACTACCCTAAACTTTGTGTGTGAAAATGTAGGGGGGGGGGGGGGGGTAGACAGGGAATGAGGGGTTATTTAGGGATGCCTGCGGTCGTGGAAACAACACGCCATAGCTTTCTTTGTTGGTAAATGTAGCTATTTTTACTAGCAAATAAAAACAAAATGCTTGTTGCTACAATCGTCTTGCGACAGTATAGGTTCCTTACGGGCCAGTGGCGAAAGGAAACCCAACTAAGTTCTAATGAGCACGTTGCCCGTAATCCGGATGTACAGCTTTCCGAACAGATGAATGGGAAGTTATTCAGTTGTCTAAATATAATATATTGAGTTGCCGGATGTATTGTTACCATCGCTTCACCGGTTTCCATTCCAGGGAAACGCTAAATCTAATATGCTGCAAAGAAAATGTGTTTTCCTGTGCATTACCAAGAATAAATCCATTGGAGAGGCTCAGTCAAGCAAAAACTAATACCACATAAGGATTTACAAGGATTTGTTACGTTTTGTGGACGACCAAGGTGCATCACTCCATGTATCTTGTTCTTGTCGTAGGGTTCTATCGCGTGGCGTACGACAGTCACTTCTGGTCGCTGATCGTCAAAGCATTGCAAAGCGAAAAGTTCACGGTTATTAAAGAGCTAAATCGAGCGCAAATCGTCGACGATGCATTGAATTTGGCGAGGGCGGGCGTGTTGGGATACGAGGACGCACTGGTGGCCACGCTGTACCTTAAGGACGAGGTAGAATACGCACCTTGGGTGTCTGCATTCAATGGGTTTGCCTTCCTGGGCACTAAGCTGGTCAGCAGCAACGGATTTGACGCGTTTAAGGTAAGAATTTTTATGCGTTGGACATAGATTTTCATTGATGTGGCGTCTTTTTCAAAACAGTGATGAACCTTTTTGGAGTAATGTTTGGTTGTGTCAATTGCACGGTGGAAGCACGATGGATGGCGCTAGGATTGACGCGGGGATGGTGAGAAGGTGTTGACTGGAGGCAATCTGTTATTTTAAAGATACCATCTTTGGCCACCAATTGCATTGTGCATGTTACACCCCTGGGCGCCAATTGTAATGAAATTATTTTCTCACATCCCAAGCGTGGACACCAATTGTTACGTGAATATATTTATTTTTTGAATTTAATCCTTGTGTACCAATAATGTAGTTTAAAACTAAATCCTACTTTCATTTTCAACCCCTAGGCGCTAATTTTCATGTAGTTGTTTTGTAAAATCTCGTCCCCGACCAGTTATACAACTAAGATGTATGGGGTCATTTAGGCGTGAGACTCTCACATTTTATGATCCTGATAACTTTTAAAGCACAAATGATACAAACCCAAGCTAATCGTGCCCCGTGACAATTCCATCGTGAAATCGCGCGTTGCTTTGTGGCACGTCTGCCACTGGTTCGCCATCAAAGTAAAATACTATAATATCGAATGACTATAACCAGGGTTGGATAGGCCCACTAGGCGACCGGGCAAATGCCCGAAGGGCCGGTAGGTTCTGGGCCGGTAGACCCTCTGAGGGCCGCCCTCGTGGTCCGAGACACAAGAAACAAACTATGAAGGCCTCACAGGAGCGACGTTTATTTTAGGGAAAGAGCGGGTGACGTTTTTTAGGGAATGACTTTCGGAAAAGAAGGTGGAGTTTTTTTGGGAATGGATTTTCGTGTGGGCCGACTTTTTTTCTGCAATGCCCGGGCCGGTTGTTTTCCCCTATCCAACCCTGACTATTACTTTTTTTGTTGAAGGGAATTTAATCCATTGTACCTATTCAAAATTCAAAATACTGATTTAATTTTCGTCATGATAAATCGTATTCTTATTTGTCTTACAGAGATATGTTCTTGCTAGCATGAACAAGTTGTACACAACTCTAACGTTTGACCAGCTCTCTGGTGACGAGTCTCAGAAAACTGTGCTCAACCGAGTAAACGCGGTCACGTGGGCTTGCAAATATGGCCTTGACGACTGTGTCAGCAACGCCCTACGCGAATTCAGCGCCTTCATGGATGCGCCAGACGAAAGGTCACTCCAGCACACTTTCAATAACAAGATGTCGGGTGTTCACTTGGAGAAAAAACTTCCACTTCAATGTTGCATTTTAGTTAAATATGTATATATACTTTTTCCCCAATTAACGAATCAACTGCAACATTCGTTTTATATCAACTACTATTTCGTCATGCTGAACTTACATTAGTGCAAATTCTTTATGTCCAATATTTAACTTATTAATTCATCTTTACAAGTAGGATTACGTACTTTGTCTGATTAAAAATAATGTTAATTCAGAATCGCACCGAACAAGAAGTCCGTTGTGTATTGCACCGCTCTTCGAGAAGGACCAAAAGAAAACTGGGATTTCCTTTGGGAACAATATCTGGCATCCACCGTTTCAGCTGATCAGAATACTATACTCTCCGCTCTTGGTTGCACCAATGATAAGGATGTTCTTAACGAGTAAGTTGACTTCAATGTGCCAGATTTCACAGATTCATACACAGAATATAGTTTGTTAAAGCGTTAAAGACTTTAAAGTAGGTTCCGAATAGTTCGATTGAATTTTTCGTTACACAACGTATAAAATGCATAGTTTGTAAAGTTTTGTAAAATCAAATCGCATCTTTGTTTTCAGTTACCTGATGAAATCGATAACGGACGACTCCGGTATTCGGCGGCAAGACGCTCCTGCAGTATTCTCTTCGGTGTACAACAATCCAGAGGGTGTAGATGTGACCCTGGACTTCCTCGTGAACAACCTTCCCGCCATCAACACTCAGTAAGCCCCCAACTCATTTTAAACATCCACTAATGCAGCATTGCAGTATGCACAAAATGATCGTGCGGAACTGAAAATTGCCTTATGTCATTTAATTTAGATTTCTAATTTTTGTTAAAGCTTTATGGGAATGACATGCAGTATGTCTCAGGCTCTTTTGTCAGCAGCAAACCGGTCTGCTACAATGTTGTAGTATATGCCCAATGCCCCAATGCGATGACAAAAGAACCTGATACGTACTGAAGTGGTGGTCAACTATACACAATTATTTTGAAACATTAACCAATAAGAGCTAGGCGAACAAGGTCATTCAGCCAAACCGTTGATATTTTTCTAAACTGCAGAGTCATAACCTCATTGTCATGAAAAATGACCGTCAAGCGATCGCACTTAACGATTACTTTTATTTTAGCTATCTCGGATTCAACACTCTCGGATCTGCGATCGTGGGACTGGGGAAAAAACTTACGACTCAAGAACAAGTTGATAAGGTATATCGCCAAACATGCTTAGATCACATGCATTTCCTTTTTTTTTAATCATAATATAATATGCAACTCACATTAACACGAGTGCTTTTTTCAGCTCGAAGAGTTCGTGAACAATAACCAAGAAATCTTAACTACGACCAGTGCGTACATTTCTGCCGAAAAAGCAATCGAAGCAGCGAAAGCGGATTTGGAGTGGGCCTCTGCCAATGCCAACACAATCCTCGATTGGATGACGATTTACGCGGGGAGTGGCGCTACCCATGTGCAAGCCACCTCAATCTTCGTCTTGCTGGCTGCGACTTTTGTACACACTTTCAAACTTCTCTAGGCTAATATGAAACGTACCGAAAGGTACGCGTTGCATTGTATTGTACCATGTATTGTATATAAATATATTTAAATTTGTAAATTTTATTAATATAATAGTAAAGTTACTTAAGTAATAAGCAAAATTGGCGTAAAATAATAGTCTTTTGTCCTCATATCACTTCAAAAACTCCGACAGACAAAATCAGAAAAATAACCAATTTCACATGAAAAGTAGACTAACTTTGGTGTAGTTGGTATACAGGCTGCCTGCCCCTTGATGAGTTAGTCGAACGTTGGTGGATGCTGTATTACAGAAACCAATAATGAGTGACAATGACAGTATCTCTGGTGTCGCGTAAACACCAAGCGAATCAGCCCAGCCAAGGCTACTGATGACAATAAGGTTGGGTAGATAGCAATTACATGCAAATCTCTGTTGACCTTTCAAACCTAGTACATGGAAGCTTCGAACTCAATCAAAAACAATAAACATGCATGCGATTAATGAAAGCTATTTTATCTTTTGAAACGTACTAGCGTTAAAAACTTTGTCCGATAGAAATCGCATTTTAAAATGGGCGCGCATACATCATCCAGTGTATATTTCTTTATGTTTATTTTCACTCTTTTTCAATGATGGGGGATGGTTAATGTGTTTGAACGCTTTTTCACTACCTTTGAACTCATCAATATTGGACATAATGTGCACCACTTACTTAAGAGTTAAAATAGGAGGCAATAAAACTCAACAAGAGATAGAACGAATTACATGGATGCATTCTATTATGAACGAAATTGACAGTGAAAATTGAATTTTAGGTGACGAAGCCAAGAGTTGACAACATTCTATTTTCCTTGTGAAATATTGAAACAGGGAAGAAGTTTGATGGCAAATAACTTCGTCGGCTTCTAGTTGACGCCTGGCGCAGTGGATTTACAAGTAATCACATTTCCGCAGCGCCTCCACATCAAACAACTGGCTCCGGCTACCTTTATACAAAACCGTGGCACGAACCATACCTATACTGTCACCCCAAGTTGACTCGCTAGTCTCCCGTCAGAAGTCGCCCCTCGCAATCAACTTGTGTCGGCTTGATTTTACTCGAAAGTATCAAATAAAAGCCGCAATTACGAATGTATTAGCAATAATATTAGCATCAGATGGTATAAGCTATTTTCACTTCTAGTGGTAGCCAGTAGCACCAGCACGTACCATTAATATCAATGCAGCAGAAACTGCAGTGCGCTGCGATGGTACCTAGTATAGGGAGGGAAATGAGGATGCGACTCTCCATATCCCAGTCCAATAGTTTTCTAACTAAACAGCAATCAAGTCACCAGTAAATCGATAATACAAATTACGTGGCCGTTTCCTACCATTATTACAGATTCAATATCGGGTTTCTGGGTTGAAAATAAAAATTAATCAAAATAAATAGCTAAGCACAAAATGAATGTTTGGGGTCTTCTTTCTAAGTATGGATTTTCTTTCAGAAAGTCTTTTCTCATTATGAAGGCCCGTGATTTAATCGTGTTCGGCTCGATCCAAATTGTCACTTCATTAGTAAAAAGCAAAAGATGGAGATGAGGAATGAAGTGCTAAGCTCCAAAAACACGGTGTCTGGCCGCCAGATTTCGTAGAAATGAGAGGATGGTGCAGAGCATAGTACAATTCTTTCTCATAATTCCTTTCCGTAAAGCGCTGACTTAAATATTTCTTGATTACAGTGAGTAGAATGCCAAAAAGCAATATTTGACTACACGCGATAACGATCTTGAGGTTAAGATGGCCAATTAATGGATTAAATGACTCTCCTTAAAATATAAATTGCTTGCCTGTTCCAGTCAATCGACTATTTGGAGATATGCATGCTTGTTTGTTTAACTCTCGAAGAAGTCCTCATTAGTGTTGTATTGGGAATCGTCAGGGCGCGAAGTTCACGCGTCCCGCCCCCTCCCCAGCCTGCCCTCCCCAGCCCCCTGCCCCTTGCCCTCTGCCCTGCCCTTCCCTGCCCTGCCCTGCCCTGCCCTCAACCTAGCCAACATCTTTCGGTGACGCAGCCCCACCACAACAGCAGTTTATGAAAAAATGCTGTAATTTAAATTGATCAATTCCGCTTCCCAAATTGAATGTGATTGATTGACGAACTTAAATAAATCAACCATCTTCGATACTTTCTAGCTTTCAAACGTATCTTTGATACTAATTTTATCAATGTGGAAAAGTAAATGTAGGCAGCACATGTCATCGAGAAAATGTAACGACCGAAGTGGTGGCAGCGTGCGTCTCACCTTTATAAAGTCGGCGGCGCGACGCGGGTAACCCGCGCCAGCTCCTCCGCCAGAATATCATATTTAACGAGTTTGATTAGAAAATACTTTGAAAAGTTATCACGTTAGCCTTATCTAACCTTATAATGCTCGCGCGACAGAAGCTGAAAGACCTGATAGCTACCTATCAACGCTGCAAAGAAGATGTTTATGTCTCATGCCACCGAAACGCGAAACCTGTGCAGGGGTCGGGACGGGCTGGCTGTATAAACGAGGAGAGCCTTTAACAAGTTTGTCGCCGTCTCTTAAACACCTTGTTAAAAAATAATGGGACATAAACTAGCATCGTTTTAATTACAAGTTATTATATCAATAAAAACGCATAATGTAAGCTCAGAGTCTTTGCAGTTTGGAGGAAGCGGAAAGCGGAAAGCGGAAAGCGAAGGTGCTCGGTGTAGGTATGTGTTCGTTCGTTCGTTCGACTTGACATAATAAATCTTGCACGGTTTTATTACTCGCAGTTTTAGCTACCTAAATCATGTTCCTGGCGTTGAATAGCTACACGAATATTACCTTCGAAGCATGTGGCAATGTGGTAATGTCTCTTCGGGTTTGATTTACATAGATAAATGCTGGAATAGTTGCCAGTGCAAGTGCCAGGTTTGAAACGTATACACATATTTCTCGCATTTTCCGGTCTGCTATTTTAACGTGGATATTGCAGAATGGTTACAGTATAGCAACATTCTTCAGTTACAGTATATAATACTGAAACTGATGTATATTATACATGTATATAGGCGTAATCATCCCTTTAAAAAAAAGTATCTACTGAAAAGAATTCCCCAAGAAAAATACTCATATCAGAACAAAGAATTTTTTCAATTCAACAGAGTTTCAATCCTTAATATGGTGATGTGACATCTCGAGAGAAAAGTTTTGTTTTAATAGCAATTTCCGCAGTCTACGAGAGTGACAAAGAGAAAAGATGTGACCTGGCTAGAGTAGGTACAGAGCGACGCACTTCACTGGTAAAGTGCGCAATGAATATTTAATAAGTTCGTTTCATAAACTGGGATGCGACGAAAGACGCTTTGCTTAGCACAAGCTTGATTTCAGATGCATAATGCAGCTTCAGAGTGGAAACTTGGCGGTAAAATAGGAAATATGAACAGAAGAAATTATGAAAATTTAAAAGATTTCTTTGGGTATTGGTTGTACATGGTTGAACCAAAGAGTCGATCAATTAATAAACCATTGCAAATGGTATGGTTGGTCGTAGGAGTGGAAAGGCACTACACAATGTTGTAATTTTAAAAAGAAAGTTTCAGAGAACAGCTAAGAGAACTGAATTTTTTTTATGTCAAACCAGCTCCATTTCCAAGTTTATCACGATAACCGCCTTTCAACGCAATAACTAACACAAAACAAGCCAACACAAAATGGCAACTATCGATCGAGATCATCCTGAAGCGGTTCGTAACCTTTATTAACAATCCCCGTCACTAATTGCAGCAAAAGTGTGTGAAGATTTGATTTGAATGATTGGAGTACGGCCCTTTAATCATCATTAGCCAACTGTTAATTTCCCCTGAACACGATGAACAGAGGAAGTACGAACGGTTATCAAACGAAGAGGAGCATGAACGTTAGGGAAGACCGTCCTGCGGTGGGGGTAACGGGGGCGGGGGAGTGGGCCGCCTACCCCATGCCTACCCTAGCTCGTTGAGAATACCGAGGGCCAGTGTGCAAGATTTGACGGAACGCTTGCATTCTTCTCCCGAGCGAAACGAATGCTCCAGCATCGTCGAACCAGCCATCGTGAACTTCCAGCCATCGTGAACTTCCAGCGTAATCGAAGGCTTCTTTTGAAGGACAAAATTGCGAGCTGCAAAAGTCCCCGGGCACAGTCCCCAGACCCAACCTGCACGTAGCCTGTGTAGCTCAGCATGCGCCCGACTAGCTCAGCATGCGCCCGTCTAGCTCAGCCAGCGCCCGTCTAGCTCAGCATGCGCCCGCCTAGCTCAGCATGCGCCCGTCTAGTTCCACCTGCGCCCGACCAGCTTAGCCAGCGCCCGTCTAGCATAACATGCACCCGTCTAGCTCAGCATGCGCCCGTCTAGCTCAGCCAGCGCCCGTCTAGCTCAGCATGCGCCCGCCTAGCTCAGCATGCGCCCGTCTAGTTCCACCTGCGCCCGTCTAGCTCCGCTTGCGCCCGTCTAGCTCATCATGTGTCCGTATAGCATGTGTCGTATAGTATGTGGCGTATAGCATAATACGCTTAGTCTAATTCAGAATACGCCAGTCTAATTCAGAAGACGCCAGTCTAATTCAGAAGACACCAGTCTAACTCAGAATACGCCAGTCTAACTCAGAAGACGCCAGTCTGACTCAGAATACGCCAGTCTAACTCAGAATACGCCAGTCTAATTCAGAAGACGCCAGTCCAACTCAGAAGACGCCAGTCTGACTCAGAATACGCCAGTCTAACTCAGAATACGCCAGTCTAATTCAGAAGACGCCAGTCTAATTCAGAAGACGCCAGTCCAACTCAGAAGACGCCAGTCTGACTCAGAATACGCCAGTCTAACTCAGAAGACGCCAGTCTGACTCAGAATACGCCAGTCTGGCCGCTGGGGCAGACATAGGCCGGGGAAGATCAAACCATCCAGACTCCTTCGAGGTGACCTGAAGCATGCATCCGGGAGCTGCCGATCTTTGACAAAGATTATACGAGACGTTTACTTGAAGCTGCCTCACGCCAAGACGATAAAACGAAAAATGGAACACAAAAAAAAATACAATAAAAAAGTGCGCGCGGGTGAGGCTGAGGATGCACGGAAAGTCCTGCGCCAGCGCTCGAAAACCCGATAGCTCATACTTTTATCACATTTCAGAAAATCTAGCACACCAAAAAACGTTTGATGGAAATTACGAGATAATACTTTGTATCTGCTCCTCTCCTCTCAATTCTCCGCCACCCCTCACCAAGGCATCACGTCAACCTTACACTTTTTTTAAGTGGGTGACATTTCAGAACTTCATATCGCAGTGCTCTGACGGGTCTGATCCGCTGAGCGGAGGAGTGCGCGACGGACATTTTAGCCTTTCCCGCTAGTTGTGACGCGCGATCCGCGAACGGCAATCGGGATGATGAGAAGAGAAGATGGTATGGAAAGAGACAGAGCAGATCGAGCCAAGCGCAGCCCCTTGGGCCCGAGAACAACAGTCCGTGTAATGTGTCGTGCCAACGACAGCTTCTTCCGTCTTCACTCAGTGCCGTGGAACGATCTGGTCATTGTTCTCTTCCAGTATCCGTGGCGTACTCGCGTTCGCCCTCCAGTCCTGTGTGTGTGTGTGGTTGTCGGGGGGGGGGGGGGGGGGGAGGATTGACATGATACCTCGCGGAGAGGCGAGAAAATAATAGTGCCTAACTGCCATGTGGAGATTGATCAAGTTTGGTATACAGTGTAAGAATTGCAGCAGACGCTTGAAATACGTAACTCTTTCTCAAACGTCATTGAGTTTTCATTGATTTGCTGCCCGCTGGAGTACTTTTCATCGGGAGAAAACGATTGCATGCGTGATTTAGACAGATGTATGTCACTAACTTAATTACAAGTCCGATTGATGCAAGCTTTTATAATCGTTTGCACGCTGAAATGAGACTTAATTTCGTAAAGATCTCAGGCCAGGCAACATGTGATGAATGTAGGACATTTCAAATTATACCCAAGAAGTTTGACTAATTTTAAACTAAATTAAAGTCGCTAAATAACAGTGAGGTGTCTCTCACAGTGTTTTTGACACCAACCGTAGCAATTTTCAGTCAGCTGGTGCATAAATAATCCGAGAGCAGAAATTTCTAACAAAAAATGGACTGAAAATGTGCTGTTTCGAGCAAGGTTTGAAGTAAATTAATAAAATTCCAATGTACGTCATTACAGCTAATGATGACCACCCTGTACAAAGTCCGCGATACGAAGTAATCGGATTTCCTATGTTTTGTAAAAAACATTATCTGCGAATAAAAAGATTTACATATTAGTTTTTTGATATTATTAGACTCCCTCTACAAGTATCAGATTCATTGGTAAAGTGCCGAGTGTCTAGCCTCAGCTCCAGTGAAACCATGGTACTGATGAGTAGCGTTGAATCCTCAACTTCAATGAAATCAGTATAGGTACGGCAAGTGGGATGTAATTCCCTTAATGAATTCATTACGCGATGTGAGTTTTTTTAGATAGTGACAACTTTTCGATTTTCCGACTTGTTTGACATTAACTGTAAAGACAATGCCGATAATAAGCTTACAATAAGCCGACAATAAGCCGGTCATATCTGTGTATATAATATATAAGCTCGTCAATTCTCTGTTCGAATTTTTTATTATGCGGGCAATAAAGAATTGTAAAAGAGCAAAAAAGAAAAAAGATTGCATTGTAATCTCAAATAAGAGATTATGGGACATAACTGGTGTGGTATTTGTGATATATAAAGCAATCCCTAAATTATTTAATTAGACCTGTCACGAAAAACTGCCACTGTCAATGGTCACGAAATATACAATCCAGTCGACGGAAGAAAAATTATTTATTTGCCTTTTTCACATTTTAAGTAAGATCAACAGCAAAAAGCTAAAATTACTGTGATGCGGAGTCTGGCAAGTGGCGACTTGGCCTGGCAGCGGTCTGCCGATTGTCGAATTACGCTACCACGCAATGGGGTGGCCAGCCTACCTCGTTCAGCCTTCAGAGGCGGTCCATGCTTCAGCCACCCAATTCGACGATGGTTTTACCTTTTAAGGATGCTTGGGGGTGAAATATGGCATGCACCGTGCACGGCAGATTACCACCTGCTTGCGAATAGCGCATTCAGTTCAAAATTGCAGGACTGTATCGCCAGGCAAACCGAACATGGGCAAGGAAATGCAGAGTAAGCAAATCTTAGCCGTTCAAACAGGTCTCCATTAAAATATTAGTGGCGGTCAACTCTTCCGTTCGTGACGGCGTGCTACAGGGAAAACGGTATCAAACAATTTGTCTAACAAGTTCCCCACCGTGATGATCAATTTGAACAATGCCTGTCCCGGTACCGCACGCGCTCCCAGTTGTCACTGTTTTGTTGGACGCTCGTGACGACACGGCGGCGGCGGCGTCGGCGTCGGCGTCGGCGGCGGCGTCGGCGTCGGCGTCGGCGTCGGCGCAGCGGCCACCCGACGCGTCGTTTTTCAGACCTCGACGAGCAACAACTTACAGTCGGTCGACGAAGCGCATTTTGGTCGGTCACCTATTTCAATTGCAGCCACACTTAGGTTCTCTATAGAGTTATTACGTAGGGATTCATACCTGGAATTATTTTGATTTATGCATTTTATTGACCAGAATACAATAACATCAAAGTTGGATCAGAGTGTAAAATTGTCAGTTTTCATTTGTGTTTGGTGCAAATAATTTTAGTTGGAAAAAATACGTTCGAAAAAATCACAAAATTTTAAATTTTCTTACTTTTTTGTTAGTATGTCATGATAAAATGACTGATTGTTTGCTAAATTAAAACGATTTAAAAACTCGTTGCTTTGTGAAAAAAGATCTGTCGATCTCAAAAAAGAATTTCCTTTATTTGCCGTCATAAAAAAGACAGTAATCCAAACAGCGGGCAGAATAACTTGTGGTAAAAGTAACCTAAACAAGCCGTTAAATTTCTTGTCTCGGGACTATTCAGCTGAACTGAAAATAACGTTTTACCGCGAACATGCGTTAAAAGAAATGTAAATAAGTAGGTCTCCTGGCGGCGCAATGCCACTGATCAACAAGTCAAGTGAGGGGCGGATGCGGGACTCGCGAGAGAAGCGAAATAAATGCTACCCAGCGTCGCCGAGTTGAATTCACACAAGAAAAGCCGTCAGAAAATAACGAATCACCAGAAAAATTCATTTTGAACTGATTTTCATGAAATCAATAACCTAATCTGATCAATTTTAACCACGTACACAGAATATCGGTCAAAGGAAACAGACAATTTATAACTTTCGAAATTAATTCGCAATCGTACCGAAGTGCGATTGTTTGAAAATAAAGAGCTTTCCTTTCAGAATTTTCTCGGTTATTATGTAAATATCAAAGTCGTTACTTGGGCAGATTTGATTCATTGTATACCGCCTAATCGAACCGACTCAGCAGCACCAATGTCTTTGAAGTAAGCTTGCGACTCGCAGCCAACAGAAGTAATCAGCCAGCCATCAGCAGCCAGCAGCCAGCAGCCAGCAGCCAGCAGCCAGCAGCCAGCGGTCGAGGGACCGCGAGGCGTCCAGCCCGCGACATGGAAGGTAAGAAAAACGCTCATCCGCGGTTCTTGTTATACCGACGTCGTGTTTTCAAAGGGGCTTGCTCGGCCCTTGTAGGCGTGTGGAAGGGTCGTATTTAGTCGTGACTGATGCGTTTGGTCAGTATTTTGGGACGACCCTCTCACAGAGATTTCACGAATGCTGCAATGGGGGGGTAACAAAAAACGCAGACTGTTACAGCGGCCACTCTTTGACATTCTAAATACAAGACGAGCGTTCATCAAAGCCAAACCATGGAAACGGCACAAAGTTTTTTTGTACTCTTTATTTGATATGTTTAGTTTTGTTCTCTTTTAAATAACAAATAACTATTGCTTAAACTGATAAACGGGGCAAAAATCACGTTCACATACGTTGGTTTTGCGCTTCTGAGCGGCGTCAATTTCCAAAATTCCGTGTGAGCTGCATTACAATATAATTCGTGTCAGGTGATGGATGGATGTGTGTAGATCAGATATTTTAATCGCGTTTAAGCGTATATAGCGTAAAACGTGTTCGCCAGTTTTGAGAGGACGCCCAAGTAATCGGTCATTGCAAGCTCATCCAGCGGAACCCAGCGAAATATAATTAAATAACAATCAAAGTAATGAGCGACCCAACCGCCGTTGTGCAGAAAATGATGTGGCCAGCAAATGCGAGGCGTCGTGTGTAGGGTGCTTGGAGAATGCAAATTAGTCGACTAGTAAAATAGGTGGGTATACTTGAGCTGTGCTCGAAGAGCACCAAGCATATTATATGCATTGCTTGGCGATCAAGCGAAGCGAGCCTAATTAATTCTCAATTGCGTAACTAGATCTCTTTAGAAATTTATGACAGGTTTATCTGCAACCGGAGAAGAAAAACGAACGGCAGAAAGATATCGAATTTAGGGCCGGTTTAGCGTCAGAGAGAATTGAACGTTTCGTAATTCGTGGAATATAATTACTTCGGTATATACTGGTTCTTTGCTGATGTGTAATTAGCTAAGATGTTAAATCCTCGTTAAAAATAATTTCTTTTGTTTAAATAGAGACAAAACAAAAGTTGGAAGAAGACAAGCCATCTTGAAAACGTGAAGCTAGTGTAAAATGGATGAAATGGGTGAAATGAGTGAAATGGGCAAAATGGTTGCTTCTTGTTGAGATGCTGGTCGGTTGACGTGTTTCGTTTCCTAAGCAGGTCCCAGCGTTCGGCCGCACGGCTGTGTTTGTTACTGGAAGACCAATTATCCCGTCGTCATCGATTGGTCCGTTTCGCTGATCGATCCAACTAAATTGGATAATCTAAATCAGTCTTTAAAAGCTTTTCCTAGGGATTATTAAAGCCAAATGGAATGAAATCAGAGAATCTAGGAAATCTGTGAGAGCTTGATCCAGGTATTGGCTTCCCGGCCCCCCACGTGCTTCTATTTACTTTCGGAGTAGAATCTTGTGTTAATAGTGTTTGCGAAAGAGTTCACCCCAAGTTTTATTTCAAAATTTCTATCTAACGATGCATCGTTCGATATAGCAATTTTCCTGCCATTTTCTGTCATGCATCGCCGCTGTCGAACTATCGCATTATTCCTCCGCAAACCCCATGTCCAGGACGAGTAAAAATAAAATCTAGACCCTAGAAAAAAACTCACACACACACACACAAAAAGAATCTCGGTCCGCTTACTCAGCTCGCTCGTCAGATCCATTTCCGCTCCTGAGCTAATCGCGTTCTCGGAACATGCATCCAGATTCGAAGCCCGCCGCCAGCATCCGAGCATCCGAGCATCCCAGCATCCCAGCATCCCAGCATCCCAGCATCCCAGCATCCCATGGCTCCACGTATATGTTGGCGTGTATTGACACTGCGGCCACCGACTCAGAGCCGACCACAGCACCGCCAGGAAATAGCAAATCATCATCACCGATTAGTTATAGCCGTCAATAAGGCACCCCCAGGCCTGTGCCCCCGCTGCAAAGGGGTGCAATCTCCAGCCGCAGCAGTGCGCTCGACTTGAAGAGAGGACGGTGGTGAAAATTAGGCGCTAAGTTGGCTTTGCCTATCGATTGAGTACTCCGTAGGTATATTTCTAAACAAATAGCGGTGTAAAATTTAAATCCGAAGTGGGGTATATTTAATTTTCTGCACTTTCGAAGATTGATGGAAGTTAAGTATTTTACAATATCGAGGTCTCATTCAATTTCGCAGCAGAACTTACAAAAAATAAACAATAATTAAAGTGCACTCGTGAGCGTAGTGAACGAAGCTAAATTTTTAATATAATAAAAACAAATAAAATATATGTAGAGCTAATCAGAATTTACGAACATTTTCATAACTTCCGAAAATATATCTGCTACTTTGGATCCACTAAAGACCCTAATATTTTGTTTAAATAACATTTGGCGGTTTTCAACTGAAATTCATTCGAAAACGTTATCAATTAAGATTCTTATTATTCAATAAATATCTTTTTCAAACATAGCCCACAGGACGCTCTAATTTCACTTTTTTACCGCTACAAACAGCATACGCTCACCATCAACATAACAAAAAGGATGACTAGAAGCCCTCTATGATATCAACGTAATTTTCGAGAGTAAACAAGATTCCCACGTGAAGTTGATAAATTTTAGGCGCACAGAATCAAGGCCATCAAAATGCTTGTCGGAAATTATATTTGAATCAAGTACGAAAATTCGTAAAATCTCCGTCGCTCGTCGTATACAAAATGACGCAGACATTTTTGTTTTAAATACATTTCCGGAAAAGTTCTGTCTGGTGTTTCGCCCCCGTGCAGTACAAAAACGAGGTGTCTGTTTCCCCTCCGTTGCTCATCTTCTTCGTTTGCTTGACGCGGATGGAACACACGAGAGCTAGAGCACACTAATTCAACGCTTGTTCTGATTGGTCGATGTTCTTGCTATAATCGGTCACAAAGAGAGCGTGAATCTGGCCAGTGGTCACTCCGGGTGGAGTGACTGTGTTCATATTGATCGCGTATAGGTGAATCTGTCAATATATTCGTAAATATTTGTGAAATGTCATGTACGCAAGATCATCGTTGTTTTTGTTGGCAAGAAGACAGAGATCTTTGGTACCTATATACGTATCGATATGGGGATGAGTTCACTTATGCTTGCTCAAGTGTTCAACGACTTAATAATTTTCAAAAACACTCAACCACTCAACATTGTTTACATCCTTGAATGTGAGAAAAATTGAGAACGTATCTGAATAAAAAAAAACTGGAGCCATGTATGCAAAACTATTTTCACATGTCCTGACGGAAGATTGTAATAGGTTGCTCAAATCAAAAATGCGTTCTTTCGAAACGAAAAAGAAAACATATAATTTTCATCAGAACTGATTTGACAAGCACCTTACCTTTTGCCTCAATGAAAAAAGAAGCCATTGGGCAGAAAATAAAGCGGATATCTTCACGAAAATATTAACAGCTGTAAAATCACAAGCGGAAAAGGTCACGTGTAGAATGGAGGTGCCAAGTTAACGTGTTCTGCGGGGTGCGTTCAGGGGGAAATGATGTAATCACCTGACGCTTTCCAACGGCCTAATATTCCACTATGTAAACGGAATAATTCAACTAAAACAAGTAGTTCATTTAAACCAATTGTTCGTGGTTTTAACCAGCATCCTATTCCAATGCTATATAACCGTGTCTTTCTGCTAGCCGCTGTAGTGTGGGTCTGGTTACGTATAACTGCTTCATGAGTTCAAGTTTAACGAAAAATCAAACATTTTTCGACCAGAGTAGAGCTATATTTTTCGCGAGGGCTCTTTGTTGACCTTTCGCTTTTAATCTCCGTTTGCCTTCGCTTTGTATCCTGTGCTCAGATTATCCCACCCCTGAACGGGGAGGCAGACAGAAATTCTTACCGACCTTCAGCTCAAAAATTACTCTCTTTTAGCGGAAAATTACCAACGGCTTAGGTTATTAATTAAATTGTTCAAATTTTTATTAATGTCACCTTGCCATGGCTTCTTTCCCAACTGCTTGACAGTCAAGATTTTTCTGTAAATCGTGCATTCAAAAGCAAAAGCGACTCATATTCTTTCCACGACATCTGAAAATCAGTTGCGTGAAAGCTGAGCGTGAGCTCCCGCACGTTCTTGTGCCCGTGCTCAAGCCGTCTCTGAAGGGGACTTGGGAGAGTATTTAGCGTAACAACGAAGCTCATGTTAACACCTACTCATCTACCTACAACAAGCAAGCAGTTGCTTCGAGAGAGCTTAGCGTAAGACTTCTTTGTGATCATCCAAGCAAAATTAATGAACAAACGAAACATTGAACATCGCAAACATCGACGCTTGTGTGCACAATATATATGAAAATACTGAGCAAGCTTTGCCGCGTTGACGGATGAGCGAAGTTTCTAGACTTGGTGACTTTTCTTAAAGAGGGAATAAGATAGTTCTTTTCTTCGACGACGAGGTTCAGATATGTATTAAAAATCGAGCACGAGGATAAAATACTTCCCGAAAAAAGCTTTAAAATATTCGTAAAAAAAAATCTATTAATCAAACTTTTTGTGATTGTCAAAGGAGTAGTAGACCTAAGTTACATTTCGAGGGTTCCTACAGAATAACAATAAAACCAGTCCTGCCTTTCAGCCAGTTAAGCTCGCCCAAAACTCGGAAAAAAGTGCAATTATCTATATAATTTGTTCCCACTCAACACTCGCTTCGCTCATCTCATTTTTCTACTAATTACTGCTCATGAGGGCAATGATGTACGTCACAATTGGCAACCGCCCTGTACCTTACCAAAACTCCATTCAAATCACACAACACACGACTAGCGCATTTCGGGCATTCTACGCCCTTAGTTTCAGGGAAAGGTGTGCCAATCTTATTTTCCTCGTTATATCCAATAGTCAATCAAGTCGTGGACGTTCATTCGTAGATAGTCGACCGGGAAACTTGGTGTCGATACAAAATAATCAAACAAGTGTAAAACATTACTCTGTTACACGACATTTGAGACGGAAGAGTCGATTATAATAATTCACGGAAAATAATATAATAAAATACCATGGCATAAAACATAATAAATAGAAATAGAAATAATAGTGATACTGCAGTAGAAGTACTTGTATATAAGTTAACGGGAACGGGAAGTGAATGTCGCTTTATCAATTTCACCCCCCCCCCCCCCCCATACACCCATACCAGGGGGGGCAGGGAGCAGCCTAATGTTCCATGGTCTATCTCCGAGCCTAGGAGGGAACACACACCTCGTTAAACCCTCAACATCCACAGCCTCTGACGACTCCATGACTACACTCATGCCCTCGATAAACTGGCTACGCGGAGAAACATCTTCACGCTCTGAATATAATAACAGTATCAACTTTCGGTACTTTCGACGGGAACAAATTCGCTGCAAAATTCCAGAAAATGAATTGTTTGGATATTTCAATTGCGATGATTTTGCATATAAATTTGTTCAAATGTATCGTTAGATCACCACGTGTTACGAGTTTCTTTAAATCGCAGCTGCTCTTTGGCCATCAAAGTTCTTTGAGGTAGGAATATTTTGCAGAGCATGGTGTATATTATCACGGAAATGTCATTGGTGCGGAAAAGCTTTACATTTCAATCCCGGCTTCATCTTTCCAGCATAGTGGCCCATTTTCGATGCTGTGCGATATACACAGAATTCGTAATAATATTTTCTAAACACACTGCACACAAAAACAGGGTTTTTTATGTATCGCAGCTACTTTTTAAAAATCTCAAAGAATGTTTCAGTATCATTTAACAAATGGCATTTATGTCATTTCCACGTTCATCTAAAAAAAGTTTGTCAGAAGCTGCGTGAATATTTCAGCAGTCGCAATCCGTTGCTAAATACGTAAGGCTGTGCAATTCAAACATATATTTTTTCGGAAAAATCAGGCCCTTAAAAGAAAATCAATTCCGCGTAAAATAAGATGCAATGCGCTGTGAAATGTAGCTCGTAATGATCACCGGGGTGAGAAACTCAGCCAAAAAATTGTTAATAAATTGCTGCACACTTTACAACGAGCAACACGCGCGATAGCAAGCCACGTGCACCTATCTTTTCGGAAATGGAACTTTTCTCTCTTTATCACACACATACACAACACACTCTCTCCTATCCAGTCAAACTCTCTCTGATTGTACGGGTTTTCAGGATATGGCATACCGGTTAAGTATGTTTCATTTGGCAAACAGGCGTTAGCTGCTAAAACCACTTTGATGTGAGCGTTGCGTTGCGTTGCATGGCGTCGGCGTCGGCGTCGGCGTCGCTTGCGCTGTCATGAAGGGGTATCGAGGGCTGCTGGTTAAATTTGAGCAAGCATTGCAGCTAAGGGTGAAGTTAATCACATCATTCCCTCTACACACACACACCTACACACACCTACACACACCCACACACACTCGCACGGCAGGCAGCTCCCTGCGTCGAGCGGCGTCGCCGAGCAGACCGACGCAGGCCGACGCAGGCCGACGCACCTACCCCGTATCGCAGCCGTCAGACCGCCGTCGCTGACGTGCGTTCAAACGTGCGTACGAACCACGGAGCCATGCGTGCGGAAGCGTGCGTGCGTGCGTGCTTGCGCCACGGTGTTAGCTAATCCTGTATCATTTCGGTATCATTTCGATATAGAAAATTAGAGTATTTCTTATGTCGGAAAAGCAATGTCACACTAACAGGGGTTGTTCTGCTGATGAGAGGGAACGAGGCGAACTTCAATTCGCATTTTCGCTGCGTTTTGTGATGGGAGATAATGGAATTTGTCAAGTTATTAAAAAGTTGCCGCTTAAGAACTGGAGAAAAAATTAACATGAAGAAATCTCAGCATTATATTCATAGTTGAGTATAAAATTACTTTAAGCAAAAGTAGGGGAATGGCATCGTTTCCCAAAAGTGTGTAGTGTGTACCTACTACTCGGATGAATAATTTTGCTTAATGGAATAAAATTTGCAGCTTTCGATTCCCTAATCTTTCTCATTTCTTCTAATAGCTACTTAGCAGTGCTCAGTATTTTTTATCTCGTTAAATATTCAGGTAGTTAGTGCCCTTGGTGCGGGGGTCGTTCGCCCCCCCCCCCCCCGTTCGCTCGCTATGAACGTTCCACTCGGCGCTGAGCCCAACTCTTTCTCCACTTTCACGCATTGCACTTTGGTACTTAGCACTTACAGTCAGTACACGCAATTAACTCATCACTTTGGCAAATTTCGGTATTAAATACTGGTAGATACCTATATAATAAACATATTTATGTATACAGCATGTAGCCAACATAATTTATGTATGCAGTTGGGTGCAACCAGAAAAGAACAACTTTACCAGGTTTTCCCCTCAAATATTTCCTCTCAGTACGCAGTCAGAGGGTTCATAAAATGGGACTGAAAATAGGCAGATTTGGTTAAATAATCTGAGTGATAACCGATGCTTAAACGAGCTGTCATCGATAAATTGCGTTCTTATGGCTTGACCCTACCATTTCTGACTGAGCACCTAATGGTCCGGACCCGTTACAAATTGTTACTTCCATTGCTAAATCGGACAATAAGATGGCAATAACAAACGGACCGTTAATTCCTTAACCAGCCGTTGAACAGCCGGGGCTAATTCAATGGGCGACCGAACGAATTCTTGAATGAGGATACCAGAACGAAGTCACTCGCTTCGGAGTGTTTACTGACCCCGAAAGCCCAGCAGCACAAAGCAGCACCTCTGGCAAATGAACATTTCGAATCAAGTCCCGTATAGGAAACCGCACACTACGCGACTGACTACCAAACCGGCAGTTCCAATTGGTAATTTGCAATCGGTTGATCAAGCCCCTTATCAGAGTATGAGAACGTTTCTATTTAATTTATGTAATAACCCAAAAGCGGGAACTAACGAACAAAGTAGAAGAAAGTAGCAAAGCATCTAGCATTTCCATGGCTGGCGAGAGCAGGAATTCGCTGATAAGACTGTGACAACACAATAAGTGCAAGAAAATGCATTTGGTAAAAGTATAAACTTAAAATACCCGTGAAGTATATAAGACTTGAAGCGTAACAAGTGGAGAGATGTCTTTGCAATAAGGACCATTCCAAACACTGTTGTTCTGTCTATTGTGGTACGTTGTAGGATGAGCGCATCTAGAATTTGTGCGATATCCCACGAATTAGAATCGTCCCATGGAGAAATCAAGTCTAGCATCCTGTCAATGTGGGTGGAGGACAATTTCTGACAAATTATTTGTATTAAAGTAAATCAAACTAAATTTGAAAATCCATCTAATGTTATGGGCTGTGGGTGAATAGTTTGATTTGTTTTGAAAGTACAACGAAAATGTTCGTATTTTATGATTTATCAACGAAACCAAGCATCGATTTTGCTGGGAAATCTGGAGGTGCGATTTTGTAACTTTGTGATTTCAAAACCATTCGTGTTAAATGTCACTGCATTTGGTTAAATTGGGCAGTGATTTGAAAAATAACGAAAAATAATCACAAAATCGCCACCCATGGGTTCTAAGTTGATAGAAATCGAAGATACCCATGCTCTGCAAATATCCCATCAAAATTGGTGTAACGTTTGGTATATGTATAGCGCGCACAAACATACGAGTTAAACAAAAATGCAAAGTAAAAATATAATAACAAATACACACGAGTTTGGTGTGAAATAAAGACGTTATCTTCGCGAGGTATGCATTGGCGCCGCTCGTCAAATCAAAAGTGAACTGTTTGAAGTTGCGATCATTATTTGTGCGACTCACTTCTATCAATTATCCAGACAATTTTTCGAAGATCTTTGAAACGTTATGACTTATATGCCTTCCACATTCTTTAGGGACGTCAGTTCGTTGATTTTTGTCCAAGATCTACGGAAAATCTATGGGAGGCAGGGAAAAATCAATAAATAAAGTACAAAAAAATTATAAAAATATATAAGTGAAAAAAATTAAAAAAAAATTACATAATAATATAATCGTATAATCCTTTAACCTCCATGATATAATAATAATACATAATGATAAATAAATTAAATGATATTAAAATTAAAATTTTCCGTCATTCATTACAACAGTGTTTAAATTACAAGGAATAGAGAGTGTAGTTTTTCGTGGTATAATATTATATAGAGCGACAGGACTTGCAGCATCAATGTTTGGCTATGAATAGGTGTGGAACAGAATCGTCAATATCAACCGTACAGCTTGCCGATTGCTGCCAATGCAGTGGTGTGCTTCTGGACACAATCGACAAAATCCCCTGCAGCCCACAACGCCTATGCTCAATGACTACAAATCGCGTTCGAACTACAGACAATGTTGGACAACAAATCGGAATTTAAAGAAAATTTGCGAGTCTAAAAGAGAGGGGCTGTGGTTAATAAAAGCGATTAATCTGTCGACACTTCTTTGTCTCCAGGCTAGCTGTTTGCAGCGAGTCTCGACCAGAACAGGCGCCTCGTCCAATCTCGTCCAATCGACGCCCAAGAATGGACGACTCAAACGAAACATCCGGAAACGGCACGGAAGGTGGCAATAAAACTTCGGGAATCTTTTCAATTGGCACTGACTTCATAACCCAATGGTAAGCATACTGCCAACGGAGCTTTACCTAGAAAATAGTTGTTGGTAGGAATCTCCCACACTAGACCTATTTATTATAGCAGAGTTTGTTGTAAGCGACATAGATCATTCGCATCTTGACATGAAAAATAGTTTAGATTTAGATAGAAATGCCATCTTGAACCTTCTTTTGCATTTTGTACATTGGGAATGACATTCATATTGTATATAAATATAGTTTACTCGTTATGTACATATAAAACTTATTGAAATTAGATCAATTTTAAAGAAGTAGGTATAGACACATTTGAAATGAAAACTGAAACAAGAAAACAAGAACAAGCGGTAAACCTTTGTTTATAAAGTGTGTAAATGTAAAGTGATTTGAAGAGTGTAGTCACAGTACAGATAGGCTCCTAAAGGTACTCAAATTCAAAAGAGGGAAAGAAAGCACACATTTTTCCACATAAATGCATTCCCATAGTGAGTGCGGTGTGTGAGTGAGCACCTATAACAGCCTGCCGCTCGAAATAAAGGGACAATTCAATCGACAAATCGATAGTGTATTACGTCTACGAAGTACACTGGCATAGTCCCACACAAAATACGCTCAGCATAAAATAGCAATCACTTGCCGTGCCGATATGCGGTTCGAGCGTCAAAATTTATTTTTATTTTCAATTTAATTTTGAGCCAAAATATGACAAATTCTGCATTTCTTTTGCAGAGGTGGTGGGACCTGTAATTATTTTTTTATGCTTTCTGTTTTAATTGCATAATTACCGCCTTAAACAGTTATATGAGAAAGTTGTCCAAAACGAAGAGGTAGGTTAACGATTACAGGTAAACAATTTATCCAGTGGATTTCTTTGATTAACATGATTACCGTTCTTTCTTTTAAAACTGACAAAATGAAGGTGCCGACTGCACCCCACGCATGAATGCCCTGCACTCATGCATTCGGTCATTCGAGCTTTCGGCTACACTGCATTATCAAAATTAAATATCAAGAATCTTCTTTTAATGTCTGCAACTCAGAGCACAGAGAACAGCACAATATTCAATTGTCGAACGCTTCAGGTTATAGTTACCTAAGTATTGACGACACAATTATTCAAACTTTGATATAAAGACTTTTAAGCGGATCATATGGCGAATAGAAAAACGGGATATTTCAAACATTATATTCCTCATTTGCGCGTCTGGACGTTTTATTTATTCTCCGAGAATTTAGAAATAAACTATTGTGACTTCTTTAAAAAAACATTTCTTTTACGTAAAAATAAACCTCCGCTTGGTCTCGTCCTGCACGGGGGCTAAACGGAGCATGGAACAGAAAAGCCAGGATTTTGGGGTCAATATACAACAGCACCCCCAATCCAACAACATCCCACTCTGACCAAAAGCTAACCGTACGTAAACCAGACGAGTTTCGAACGTCATCATTTCACCCTGCCGTTCTCCAAGCCTTTCGAACTCTGTTCAAAATTGAAGCAGATTAAAATAAAACATTTCCAGTCGTCCACGTGTGTGCCTGCCTGTCTGCCTGCTTGCCTGAATGAATATGCCAGCAGAGATGTGAATTGGCCAGGTGAATATACCAATCTCTTGCCACTATGCTAAAGGTATGGGGTACAGGCTAGAATAGAGTATGGGTTTTGAGGGAAATAGGGTATAATATATAAGGCGAAGCTTTTATGTAGTTTGGGAAGGTGACTTCTTCTCACTTTCCGAACATCTGACTTCCATTAACTGCGAGGCTGGGTGCAAGACCGGCGTGGTATCCCGTGATGCAACCATCTACACATAGTCGTCCACAACTTTTTTGCACAGGCTTCGAACCAAAATCGGAAAAAAACGACTTTAATTGAATAAGAAATAATTTGAGCATCGAATAGTCTGGCCTCTATAGGGTATGCACAAAGTATTAAATATCTCAGAGAATCATCTATTTCTCCGTAAATAATATATGATATCCCTAGGATGAATAATATGGTGCCCCAGTTATAGGCATGTTGCACGATAGGTTTGCACCCACTCCTCTACAAGAATATTATATCGAGGGGAGAAAACTTGTGAAATGATGACATAAAAATGCAACCCTACTTTTCTATCCAAGGTTCTCAAAAGCACATTTTCTGCTCATGTTGATACAGCCTCGTCTACAGGTACCCGCACAATATGGTGAACAATGGCTTACTCCTTCACACGGCAGTCTACAAAGGAAGTCTAACCAAAACAAATTAATATTGAACGAGTATTCCCAATTTTTTTTTGCCAAATTGAATCTTAGGTTCCGATGGTAATCATAAGAAACCCCTTCCTTATGCAATATCTTAACAGTTTTGCGTTGCTTTGTCGTCGACGGAAAAAGGATGAAAGAGAGTTTGATACAATTAATTCAGATTTGAATAATGACACTTTTATCAATCTTATATAACTTGACTGACAGTCTTGTAAGATCTTGGGCTGCCAGTAAGGAATGTTTCATTGTATATTCAAACAATAACTTTGATTCTACCAACATCCGTAAACAGCTTCTCTGCTGTTGGTAGCACTAACCAAAGTATTTACATATTTTGAATCCATGATTATTATTTATTATTACCGTTTTTATTTATTATTGTTAATATTTGTATTAGTATAACGATAATTGGGGTCCGCCCCGCACAAATGGTTATATTGGAATTGGAAGAGGGTTCGAAATCTTGCATAATGAGTTCGTTTCAGAATGATGCGTTCTATCCCGGTTTCCATGTACCCAAGGACATCACCATGTTATATTCAGACATTTCTGTGATGTATCCAAATCGACTTGACCAAGACTTATTGATTAATAACCCTAGCTTACTGGCGAAGCACAAGCAATCTGGGCAAACATCATTTGAAAATTAAATAACGGTGAAAAGCGTAAAATAGTGTATCTACCTACAGCACATCACAATTTGATGTCCCAATTAATTTGGTGAGAAAGCTACAAATTGATCTAGATTGTCAAGCAAACCCACAAATGCAATTATGTGGTAGGTAGCACACAAGAGCAGACATACAACAAACATATATTTTGCTTCATCACGTGATAAAATCATAGAGCTATAAATCAATAATATTGTACTTTATCCTGGCACTTCAAAGTACACAGAATATAACCTCAAGGCAAGATGGTTTCCTAATGCACTTGCTGCAATTGATTTAATGCATCAAAGTTTGGACTCCAATGTTGAAATAACCTACGAATAATCCAGAGAATCGAAATGAACAGAAATGAACACGAATTTCTAATGACGCCTATTCTTTAAAATGTTTTGGTGGGGGTACGTTTGATATTTTTTTGCGAAGCAATTCATACAGCAGAAAAATTATTTAAAACTGCGTTTAAATATGGTCACCCTCACCTCCAAAAAGATTAGACACGAGAGTAATGAAACGGTTACAGTACACTAAAATCTATTTACCAAATTTAAAAAAGGCAGGTACACATTTTGTCCCGCCGTAGCGAAAATTCATTTATTAAAACGGTGCCCGTCCGAGAAAATGGAACAGGTTTAAAATTAGCAATGCACGTCAAACCCAAATATGAATAATGACGTACACACTGTCGGGATTCGGTCACTGAAGGACAAACACGGAAAACAACCGAAAATGGAGAGGGTGGAGGAACCGTTTCTGCTTTCAACTTCCACGAAATATCAATCACTTTTTGGCAATAGTGTCAGGCATTCTAATTTTTTATATCCTTTAAAATAATTACTCTGTAATGTCCAGATATTTGAAGTAGGATTTCAGTTATTCATGCTTATTTTCACATTTATTTCCAAAGAAATTTCCTAATCGTCGTTTCTGTATACGCACCTTCCAAATCGGGTCGTATATTCGTTTTTATATAGAAACCACAAATAAATGCGATAAAATTCTGTTGAAACTATAAGATAATTGCTCAGAAAGGCCACAAAACAGCACGGAAAACGTGTAATTCATTTTGGAGGCCAAATTAACTGCTAGAATAAGTAGATACAAATTCAACATATTACCTTGTCCTTTATAACTTGTCCTAAAACCAAAACGCCCGTACGTGTTGATATATTAAGGTCATTCGGGAATCACAGAAGCGAGAACTAAACCCACTTTTCAAGCTTTTATTCAAGTGACCATTTCGAAGTATCCAACGAAAACTATTCGAGAGCACACGCATCGAAAGCTACGGAAAGGCCACGATTTTCTTTCAACTTGAATTTATAAGGTCTAAGGGCATTTCAATTCAGTGAAAGAAGACGACTGCCAGTAGGCAGTATGCCACACTTATCATAAAACAACAGCTCTAGCAAGGCACCAGATCATCAATCCAATCCAATATAGGCCTGTTCAGTTCATCTCGAGTATTGCGTTCCTTTGCAAACTAAACGCGTACCAGCATAATGCTGAAATTGTGTCAACAGCAAGTCGTCGCCCTGCAGCCTTATCATTCCCATTGCAGAGGTGGCTCAAAGAAACTGAGACGTTGGACGGTTTTACCGATTTTTGCATACTACTTGATGGCAATTTTAAGACCAATCAAAATTCAAAAAGCAGAATGCTAATATATTACGTAGGTATATACTACGTATATACACGTATACTATATTACGTATATTATAATATATATATATATATATATATATATATATATATATATATATATATATATATATATATATATATATATATATATATATATATATATATATATATATATATATATATATATATATATATATATATATATATATATATATATATATATATATATATATATATATATATATATATATATATATATATATATATATATATATATATATATATATATATATATATATATATATATATATATATATATATATATATATATATATATATATATATATATATATATATATATATATATATATATATATATATATATATATATATATATATATATATATATATATATATATATATATATATATATATATATATATGATATTGCCATAGTACGTAATATAGGTATATCGGTATCGAAAGACACTTTAAAATTTGATAAAATACAGCGAATAAAAGTTCTGCATCATTGGACTTTGAGTGGGAAAAAATAACGTAATTGAAGTAAAATTCACAAGTCTTGCTCTGACGTCGATCGATGGAAGCTTTCATGTCTCTAAAAAGTTTATAGCTTTGAGTTGAACGCGGCTCATGCTAAATCAATAATAAATACATTTGCCTCTGTGTCATTGTATAACATAACCCAAGGAAGTATTAGCCGTTTCTTTCAGTTTATTTTATAGAATTGACACGAAACCTTGAAAGGAGGTAGTGTTTGATATTGAAGGGCAGTGCATGCGATGCTGAAGGGCAGTGCTTCGCGTGCACACAAATTCTGATTCCTCCACGGAAATATACCTAGGTGCAGGGCACGCAAAATATTGCCACATAGGTACGATCCCTTGTATATGATCTCGAACGGTCACGCACGCGAAACTATTTCTTTGTTGACCATCTTTTTGCGGTGAGTGTTCCCCTCACCACGGTTTTGGCGCAATCCCTTTGCCTGTCCCTGTGTGTTGCGTCCAACGCGTACTCAGACCCTCGGTTATGCGTTCTCCATTTAGGAGTGTGGACGAAAAACTTTCTTGTTGCGGTTTGTTTGTTTGCCACCAACAAACTCTCAGTACAATTATTCTCATCGCTCATTTCCAAAATGAAGTTTGATTTACAATCGAACCCAATTGTCGCTTCATAGTTTTGTTGCTTTTCCAGGCCCCAGGGACTGAAACTGTTTGGACTTTGGTTTTCATTTTGATTTTAGTCCTTGATATTTTAAATTTCCAGTTTCGGTTTTTGTATCTTTCTTTCGGAAACAATACCGGTTTTAAACCTGGAATGTGAGCAGCGTAGCGATAACTGTCAATCCACGGACGACGGGAGGACCAATCTGGGGTGACAGTGTTACCCATTGGCCTTCTCATATGAAATTAAGACTATTGGTGTGAGCATATACTCGGGCAGCTTCCCGATCAAATTTTACCTCCTACTGGATACTAACTTGTGGCCACACCTTTTGTCCGATCGCGACAAAACCCATGTCTTCGGAATCCTCACACTTTTAGCAACAAATTGTGTGTTTGCAAATCTCGAAAATATTCACTCATCTAGTATTTTCAAGCATTGTATAACAACTCTGTTACGCCGTATTATTGAGCGTATACTCGGTGTCGCTTCCCGCGCAGAATTTACCTCCTACTGGATACTAACTTCTGGCCACACCGTTTGTCCGATTGCAACGAAACCAGGGTCAACGGAATCCTCACACTTTTAGCATCAAATTGTGTGATTTATAACCACGAAATACCAGATGAGAGTTCAAATAAAGCTTCATGCAATAATGGCCCTAAGTTATATGCAAACATTTATATATTTTCCCATTTGACCTTGACGCTTGACCATTGACCGCAGGATGCCTGAATCCTGATGCTGCTGGCAAAACTTATGTTAAACGAAAAAATAACTCGAATATTACACAGGGTTTTTGAGAAAATTTTACAATAATTTTGACACTTTCCAGACTCTTGACCCATAAAAACAACCGAATCAAATCGAATTAAACATACATAATGATTAATAACGAGTTTTTCATCAGTTCGTTATTTTAAACTAACGGTTTCGATTTTTTGGTTACGGTACCGGTACTGGTACCGGTTTCGGTTTCAGACCCATGGTTGAAACAGTATCCTGTATTTTTTAATTTTGCAAAACGGGTTTAAAAAAAAGCTACAATTACCGAGAAGCATCGGACAAAAAAAACCTTTTCAAAAGCCAGGAAAATACCTCCAGTCTGCACCCCTCTCCCCCCCCCCCCCCCCCCCCCGCCAACCCCCTAACGATAGGGAAGTGTTATCTCCGTCCAGGGACCCGGAGGCGCCTGAACGTCGAACGAGCCCCTGTGACGGGGAGCAGCGGTTGGCGACGCAGCCTCACTCATAACGATGCTTTACTGAAGCTGTGTGCGATCTTTGGCCATGACATAACCTCTCGTCAATCTCAGTCCCTTTGGTAAATCAACGTCTGAAGAGACAGCCTATCGCGAAGTGTTCGGGAAATTCGGAAAATCTTATACATGACGGCATATTATATACCTATAGGCACTTTTATTTCGTTTTGTTAATTTCAATAAGACACACAGCTTACGAGTCATGCTGTACTCACTTCAATAAAAACAAGCCCATTGCCTTCCTTCCTTGGCAGAGGTGCTTCATTATCGTACATATTAAGACCATTTTTCTAATTGCGCTGAAGGGAAAAGAAAATATATGTCAACGGCTACATATAGAAAAAATGAATCGTCAAAAAATAAGATGTCTGCTTATTTGTTATGAATTAAGAAATAGAAAATGTATTTCCATTTATTTTATCATTGCCCTTAGAGTAGAGTGAGCATTAAGAAAATAAAAAAACTTAAATTTGTAGAAAAGTCATTTGAAGACAAATCCCATGTTGGTTGATTGGCATGGTTGGTTGATCGAATCCGAAAGAGCATTCACCTTTGGTGGTAGGTGTTCATGCTGAGGATTCATTTGATTTGATGTTTTATTTAGTCCAGCTCCAGGCTAGGTACCAAACAAAATAAAATGTAATCATCAATATTGATTTCATTGCATAATGAGTATAATTATATAGACTGTATGTTATAACAAACTAAAATAAACTAACCAGAACAAAACATTAACGAAGCTGTAAAAAGACTGAAAACATTGAATCATCTCGGAATTGGTTATAGTATACTTATTTGAAAACATTTCGAAAATTCACCAGGCCCATGTGATGCTTGAAACCATTGTATAAGCGACCACTCGTAGTACTTTGCATGAGGTGCTCAAATACTATGTGCCATGATTGCTAAGCGAGTACTCTCAAATAATTAGTCAATCACTCATCAATTAATGTGGTACCTATCACAATCAATTACAGTATGAATCTAAGCGTGGCTAAGCGTGGTAATTACTGCGTGCCAAATGTCTCTCAGCAGGGTCACCGTGCAATTAGGTAAATACTAAATACTAAATACTAAATCGTAATCAAAGGGTTTCACTTGAGAGACTTGGCAGCGGCTTGGCGTGGCGAGGTCGCGGTTGCTTATGCTCTGTGAAGCGGACAGGAAAGTTTCATACTCAAAGACTGGACAACAGGATTTCAGAGTAATATGAAGTTACACGTCTCAATTGTATATTCGTATGTGGTTATCCAATCTATAAGTAAATGTTTTACAAAATTAGGTGTCTAGTATTAGAACAGCCTCTTAATGGCCTTTTTTATAGGGTTTTGCAGACTCCAGATCTTGGGATTGGTGTTGGTGTTGACCAAAATGATTCGGTGTCTTTCAGAATTCAGTCTTCAGACAGGGCACAGGCAGGGCTGACCTATAGCTCTAGGATATTTTAAATATATTTTCTTAAAGGCAAGATACTCATAGCATCCGTAAGGCAGCGGGTACTGGTAGTAGCCGTTCTAAATTAGCAATTTGTTTAGAGGATTTGACCAAAGATTGATTTCACTATAATTGAATAAATTATCAAAATTAATCTAACAAATTGAATGGAGAGTGTGTCGACACTGCCTCAGCAGCTCACGCATGAACGGTCTGTGATGTTGATATCTGAATGTCCACTGTCCACATATTGCGTGTGAAATTTGATGACTTAAGAAAGAAAGCAATTAAGATGATAACAAAAGTGTAATTATTGAGATTTTGCGTGACGAATGCATTTCAAGTTGGCCGTCAGTGGCAGTATCGGAAGCAGTAGGCAATCAGCAGGAAGTGTCGTGTCGAGCAGGCGGAACAAGGCGACACCAACGATAAGATGGTGCTGAAGGAAGGCCACTCTCTTATGCCATCTTAACATTATTTATATACATTTCCCGATGATTTCAACATATCCGTGGCCTGACATATTATCATATGGCAAGTAGGCCAAAGAACACCACACTAAATATTTGTAACGAATAACGCTTCAGATATTATTACGTTTTAGACATACAGATTTTCCAACCCTGCATTGACTAAACGTCATGTTTGCTCTGAGCCTTTTTTTGTGTGGCAACTGAGCTCTATACCCAAGCAAATAAAACCCGTGTATGCTCATTGAATTATCATGTTTGCTAATATAGGTACAACTTACAAGTCAAATATGATACCTGCTATGCCCTGTTCATGGCATGCACGGCACCTCCACCACAAACCGGTTTTTCTCATATTCCACTCCGCGGTAACGTTTTATTAAATTCATATTTTCGTTCATCAAAACCAAATTCGTCTATGATTTTCTGCAATCTAAGTTATCAGGATTCCATCGAACTGAACAGGTAATTAAATAAATTAAAGAATTTAAATAAAAATGAGACATTTCAATCTGAAAGTAATGTGCAAACGTATCTAATGGACAAACAACTTCTACTGCAGCTAAATTGTTTTTATGAAGATTAAGTGCACTTTATTTTTTCGCAAAAAATACTTCGTTATGGAGAGTGGCGCTGTCAGAAGCGACACTGACGTAAGCAATCGGATTTTATAACGTGTGCATGACTGCATGAGAGACCCATTCGGTGCACTACTTTTTTGATCTCATTTGCGCCGCATTAGCGTTCGGTGTAACTACCAACTAGATTCTTTTTCCAAATATTTACCACCAAGTTTGAAAGTCAAATAAAAAAGAAGCAGCAAACGGTTAACGTGATTTCTCAATTTCTCGAGGTAAAAAGCATGGGTAAGGCGACCCTGTCCAAGTCCCAACCTATAGGAGATGGCAGACTCAGATCGCTGGGCCTGACAAGATTCGCAAGCCAAGGCCATTTTCCGAACTATGGTTTCCCCTCGCTATTCCTAATTTATCGAGTGATTTATCTTCAAGTAGCAATAGACTTGATTGCTCCAGCACCTATAATATCCGTGATGAAGCTTGGCTTTATCATAATCGGAGAGTTATTAAAAGCCTCGTTTGGGCGAGCCGTTTGGGCCTATTGATCGTTCGATAACAATGTGTAATACCTTGGTGAGATATATTCCAGAAAAACACTGCTACTGCTACAATATCAATTAGCCAAAAACGATGTTTTGAAATAGGTACCCCAACAGCTTCGCAGACAGAACTGTGAATATTGATCAGGGTAGGTATACAGATGATTCTGTTCTTCCTAAAACATTTGAGAAATCTCATCGCCAACGTGATGAAGAGAAATTCAATTTAAAAACAGCGAATGGTTAATAATAATGAAATATAATTTGAAATGCATAAAACGGACGTTAGTTGAAATTGTAATTTAATTTGTCGCCAGCCAAGGATGCCACGAGAAAATCGAATCAATCTCGCTAGTTTCAATTTGTATGTTTAAAGAGCAAGATTCAGCGATTGTGGGGATTGGTTCTGTTATTACGTCTCACCACAACGTCTTGACATCGCGAATTGATTGATCTGATCGGCATTAGTGATGCAGCCAATGGAAGCCAATCACGATCCATGTTGAGCATTAGCAAAACTGAACTTCAGGTGGTTCGTAACACATTTAGAATTTAGATGTTGGCTGCAGTAACTAATTTCAGTTGTACGAATTATGTACCAAAGTGTATGGCTATCGCGGAAACCAGATTCTTCGGTTTATTGCAGAAAAAGCAGCTTGGTAGGGCGTACGGGGCGGCACGGGGTATAGAGATAGGTACTAGGTAGCTACTTGCTAGCTGCTATACCATCACTAATGACGGGGGATATGCAAGTGATAACAGATGATGAGATTGACTGGGTGGTTATAGGTTTGGGGTTGCTAGAGTGCGGGGGGGGGGGGGATTGAAGGGGATGAATTGTGGGATGGGTAGTTATTAACAGGTTCCTCAAATTCCCTGAGGCACCTCGTCACATAGTCACCTCACCAGCTAAACATTTGCACATTACCTGAAATGATGATGGTATATATAGCGTCATGCATCAAATAAATTAATCGATTTCTCATCAATAATGTACCTATTGCAGTTCGCGGTTTGTAGTTGATATGCTTTTTAATCGGTTGCATGATTCGGTTACTTCGTGGTGATGACTTTCGTAAAGTTCCGCTACCGAAATGGGGGAACTAGTTAGTATCTACGTACTGCGCCACATTTTGGCCAGATTCAAGCACGTGTTCAAGCAAGACGCGAACATATTTTGTTCGTTCTCATCTCATACAGCAAGTAGTTTTAGGGGAGTCTGAATATATTTGGAAATAAAGTAAGCTTTCTGCGTGATGTAATTTTCCATGTAGTATATTATGTTCTTTATAAAACGCTGTCGTGGCTAATTCGTTTTCATGCCTTTATCCGGTGAGACAATTCAATATTCTAACATCATTGGCTGTAAATTGCGACTGAAGCAAAATACGGTAAAGCACCATACAAACGTTTGGTGTGCCAACAAAATGTAGTTTAAATGAATCTGAAATTGAGAACTGAACAATCCCACCAGTTAAATGTATATATTTCATCCTCCTCGTTTAAGAACTATTTTCCCACCTGTTATGTTGGTCACGTGACTCTCCTAACTTTCCACGCGTTTTCTTGGTTACATGATAACCAATCTGAGTGGCCATTCGGGCGATAGGTAACCCATGGCCGAGAGACGAATCGTTTTTTGTAAGAGCAGCTTACACCCTGCATTTCAATTAATTCAATTCTTGTTAAATAAGTTGTACTTGCTTTTACGGGTAATCCTGTCGGAAACACTTCAAATTTAAAACATCTTTATTCGATTTTTAGCCGGAATGTTTGTATACGTAACAAAGGATCTTCTGTGCACGATTAGAAAGGAATATCACCTTAAAGCTCGGTTTACACGGTTCAATGTTTCGTTGAACGTACTTTGAACCGTCTGAATCAAAATTGAATTCCATGAAACATTGAATTCAAGCTTGAATTCAAGGTTGATTCAATGTTTTCTTTTTTAGGACGTGATCTAAATATCGATCAAGTTTACTTTCAAGAGAAGAAAGTGTGTGTGTGCCACTGCCTTCTAGAAACAGCGATTTTGGAAGGCTGTGCCACCATTTTCAATTAATTCAAAACATTGAGTCGTGTAAACGGCTCCTGTCAAGAGCAATCAAGTCATGTATCAAAGCATTGACTTCAGCCTTGAATCCAATGCATTGAGCAAAACATTGATGGCCGATTTCACCAAAGTCGGGCTAAACCTGGTTTGAACCAGGTTTAAACTAACCTTTTGACTTTCTGTAAAAACATGACAATTTTTCTAATTTAATCCAGTGAAATTTGATAACACACGGAAAACGAGATAAATACGAATTTTAACACTGTTTTTTTTTCAAAAATGAATGTTGTGATTTAAATATACATTAAAGTTTCATCTGGCGCCATTTTTCTTGTACTTCGAGCAAAGATTGAAAATTAAACCACCAACGGGCTTGGTTTAAAATATGCCTGGTTGTTTGCACGGACAAAAAATATTGACAGCTATGAACAAAGATATGTTTTACGTGACAGAACGGTGCCTTCTGTATACAACACCACTTTTAAATATATTTTAGCATCTTTTTATGTGTATACATATCATTTTCCTATTTAAAATCTTTTAAAATTATGAAAACTGAGCAAAGTTAAATATGGTTGCTAAACTAGGTTTAAACCAAGTTTAACCAGACTTTGGTGAAATCGGCCATGAGTCGTGTAAACCTAGCTTGTAACAGGACGAATAGGCGATAGAGCCAGTGAAAATACGTAAATTTTTTTTTGAAACCTACAATCAGTACACACTTTTCAGATCGACGCACTGTGATACAACACATAAACCGCTTTCTTAACCGTGAAAGGACTTCAATACCCCATTAGCAAAACGCAAACTGAACCCCTGTATCGGCATAAAACGCATGCCCAAAGCGATTAATTTGTATTCATTAAAAATTTATTTCGCAAAATGATTTCAAATCTATTTAATGATTTGAAAATCGAATTGGTCAAATCGTTAGCTGCAGTAAAAGTGATTTCGAGCCACGCAAAGTGCAACAGGTCATAGCACTGGACGCCAAAAAGAATATTGATCCTTGTTATAAATCATTATACTTATCCAGTGCACGCATAGGTGTGCGACTGTAAGGTTTAGCTGATCCAAGAACACGTATACGCATTGGACACTGCCATAAGGCAATTACGGTTTACATAGGCTTTAGGTAGGAACTAAAAATGTAATTCTCATGAGATGATAAATTTCCATCAAACCATCGCGCTAACACAAGATTATAGCTAAAACGAAGAAACAACTCATGCACTGAACAGAATGCAGGTTAAATTAGTCATGTTTCTAGATGTAGCGCTGTCTCAATGATACATGGTCGTTTTGAACTAACTCAAAAATATTTTATAAAGGTTAAATAAATTTAACATCGTCGAGCGGTCCTATGTCATTATTGCTTTGACTTCGAGGTGAAGTCACCGATAAAATTAAAATCGGTGAGTAATAACTATTTCAAATAACAAATGGAGCGCAGGGACAAGTTTAATTACGAGTTTTACAGTCAGAAGTAGGTGTTTGAAAGTAGGTAGTGTATGATGGCTTCGAGCTGTTTGAACGTCGACGGGCAGCGTGAGTTTGATGGTGGTTTGGAGGGTTGGCCAAGGAGGGGAGGCAGTCAATAGATGGACGTTGGATAAGAGACACATGCCCTGGAAGCCGGGGATGATCCTCGGACAGGGATAGAGACAAGGGCAGGGACTGGGACAGGGACTGGGACTGGGACAGGGACAGGGACAGGGACAGGGACAGGGACAGGGACAGGGACAGGGACAGGGACAGGGACAGGGACAGGGACAGGGACAGGGACAGGGACAGGGACAGGGACAGGGACTGGGACAGGGACAGGGACAAGGACTGGGACAGGGACAGGGACAGGGACAGGGACAGGGACAGGGACAGGGACAGGGACAGGGACACCTATGGCGACTGCACATTAGTGCCGATATGGGAGTCATATTCATTTCATTTAGACGTGCCAAGAACACGGTTGGTACTTGGTACTGAGAGCCACGTGCAAATGTCAAGGGTCAAAGTCGACTTTGCTTCATTGTAAAATGGGTAAAAAGCGACAGCGAAGCGCACAATATGCGATCAATTTATCGATGATTGGTTAACGGATTAGTGCAAAGCTAAATCTCCGCTAATAAGTGCTAAATATAGAACTCAATCCAGAGTTGAATCAATTATATGTCAATTGATCCTCTTGAATGGATTTACTGGAACGGACGAAACCACAGACACAACCCACCGCTGACACAAAAGCGGGACCAAAGGCACAGCATTAAGGTGCAAGTATTTAACTGATCAGTAGGATGGAAGAATGGAGGTACAAAAGCAGGAAATTCAAATGTATATATACAAAACACACAATTATCCGTGGCATTTAAATTACTAAGCACGCTTCTTATGCATGCATCTGCTTTTGGTAATGCCTTCTTAAAATAAACAAAACAGGGCGCAAAATGTGCGTATCGGAAGTGCAATGGGCAGACGGTAGGAATATGCACATAACGATTGCCCAGGGGAAAGAGTATTCCTGAGCCAAAGCGAGGGCCTGTCACTTTCGCATTCAAAAATGAATGAGCATCAAAATTCAAAGGTTATACAAAAAGAGTGTAAAGACCGCATGCTCTCTCACCCCTTTTTCAATTCATATTATATCTATACAAACCGTGGTTATGAACCTTACATAGATGTCTCTCTATAATAGTAGAATAATAACATGCAGCACAGCTACGTAGATATGAAACATCATTTTTGAAAAGCCAGATTTCTACCGCTTTCTTTAGACTCTTGAAAGAATATTTTAAATTATTCAAAAGTACGCAGATCGATTCTCATGGAGTAAATCCCTTATCCTCTCTCCCATATCATTCCCTTCTCTTATACCATATCTGAGGAGCGTCTTCGCGGGCGCGCTACACGGGTGCACGTAGCACAGCACAGCACAGCACAGCGCAGCACAGCGCAGCACAGCACAGCACAGCACAGCACAGCACAGCACAGCACAGCACAGCACAGCTCAGTACCATAGCTGGCGATAGAGAGGCCCGATTCGCAGTTGACTGGGCGTCAGTCTCGAGCTATGCTGCTCCTCTAGCTCTAACGCTACCTTTAACTCCACCTCTACCTCCACCTGTTTCTCTCCCTCTACCTCTACGTCTTGCTCTACCTCTACGTCTACCTCTAACGCTACCTTTAACTCCACCTCTACCTCCACCTGTTTCTCTACCTCTACCTCTACGTCTTGCTCTACCTCTACGTCTACCTCTAACGCTACCTTTAACTCCACCTCTACCTCCACCTGTTTCTCTCCCTCTACCTCTACGTCTTGCTCTACCTCTACGTCTACCTCTAACGCTACCTTTAACTCCACCTCTACCTCCAACTGTTTCTCTCCCTCTACCTCTACGTCTTGCTCTACCTCTACGTCTACCTCTAACGCTACCTTTAACTCCACCTCTACCTCCACCTGTTTCTCTCCCTCTACCTCTACGTCTTGCTCTACCTCTACGTCTACCTCTAACGCTACCTTTAACTCCACCTCTACCTCCACCTGTTTCTCTCCCTCTACCTCTACGTCTTGCTCTACCTCTACGTCTACCTCTAACGCTACCTTTAACTCCACCTCTACCTCCACCTGTTTCTCTACCTCTACCTCTACGTCTTGCTCTACCTCTACGTCTACCTCTAACGCTACCTTTAACTCCACCTCTACCTCCACCTGTTTCTCTCCCTCTACCTCTACGTCTTGCTCTACCTCTACGTCTACCTCTAACGCTACCTTTAACTCCACCTCTACCTCCAACTGTTTCTCTCCCTCTACCTCTACGTCTTGCTCTACCTCTACGTCTACCTCTAACGCTACCTTTAACTCCACCTCTACCTCCACCTGTTTCTCTCCCTCTACCTCTACGTCTTGCTCTACCTCTACGTCTACCTCTAACGCTACCTTTAACTCCACCTCTACCTCTACCTGTTTCTCTACCTCTACCTCTACGTCTTGCTCTACCTCTACGTCTACCTCTAACGCTACCTTTAACTCCACCTCATACCTCTACCTGTTTCTCTACCTCTACCTCTACTTGTTTCTCTACCTCTACCTCTACGTCTTGCTCTACCTAACGCCACCTTTGACTCCACCTCTACCTCTACCTGTTTCTCTACCTTTAAGTCTACCTCTACCTCTACATATACCTCTACCGCTACCTTTAACTGCACCTCCGCCTCTACCTGTTTCTCTACCTCTACGTCTTGCTCTACATCTACATCTACATCTACCTCTCCCCATACCTCTACCTCTACCTTTAACTGTACCTGCACCAGTATCTCTACCTCTACCTCTAAGAGCCGGTTTTACATGTCCAGTTAAAGTGTTAAATATCAGTTAAAATAGAAATATAATATGTATCTGCTTGGCTGTGACCTTGGAGATAACAAACTTAGCTGGCAGTTAACACTTAACTGGAAATTGTAAAAGCAGACCTTACTCTACCTCTACATCTATACCTTTAACCGTACCTCTACCTGTGTACTTGTACCCCAACCTCAACCTCAACCACTACCTCTACCATCAACTTAAATGACTACCATCGTCGGTTGAGTCACCCACTGCAACCAGAGCTACGACCACTTCATGATTTTTCGTCCTCGCAGCATTATGTTTGCCCGTCTCCTCTGGAGTCATATGACACCAAAAAGATGCAGAAACTGGCACAAGCAAGTGCAACCGCGATTTCGTAACTTCGGGCTAGGAACTTCATCTGCGGTGCGACGAAAAACTTTACTGTCGATGACTTACGAAGGCGTACCCGAATGCTACGGGTGTTTATATTTAGTGAATTCCTAGCCAAAGCTTGAAACCAGCCCACTACCAAACACTATAAATAATTATCAGTTAAAGATTTAACTGCGATTATATTTATATTACTTTCGAGCAGGAGGTTAAATATGTGACCACCAACTAACTATAGCAGTCAATTTGGTTTAGACTCACACCTAAAAATAAAATTCTTTAATCGTAAAACGCGAAAATCTTCAAACGATAGCTTTTATTTGATTAGAATATTATGTGGGCGTTCGGCAAACGCGACCAAAGCAGTGTCCTACAATATGACACATCACGGGATGTTTGCTATACATATGAAACAAGTAATTCCATATTAATATGTATTTGCACGCAATATACATCGCCATGGTTTTCATGTCCTGTATTATAATATAATAATAATTACTATGCAGAGGCATTATTGCAAACCGCAGCCGAACCGCACAATGCATGCACTCGGGGTGGAAGTAGGAACGCATTGGTTTGCAACAAACAACTGCAGGCGGCTTGTATGACCAGTGCATCTTGTTTCTAGAGTACGTCACTGACCACCGTTTATCAATACAATACAACTGTTCCTTCCCTTAACCATGTATTCCTTTGTGTGAAAGTCAAATTGATATTTAAAGATACGCACGCGTCAGTAAAAGAAACAACCGTGCCAGGAAAATTGTGTCATTCAATTTTAAACGCTTTGTTTAAGATGGTTTAAGTGCCATTTGGCGGATGCATTACTCGAAGCCAACACAACAACCCTCAAATGTCACTTTATAATGTAAGGGCTCAAATACACGTACCATTGTTTAGAGACTACCGAAAATGTTCCTATGCCACAGTCAAGTAAAACCAGAGAAATACAGTTATCAGTTATCCGGTATCGCTAACAGGTCGTGTGGGCATCGGTTGTCAGATTCTTTAATTACGTATGCCAATTCCTATTCGCATGTCAGTCCTTAAATCTATGCATTTTGCAAACTCGATGCACTTTGGCTGCGTACTGGGAAATAACATTTTGAGTGGCAAGCCGAGGGAATTGTTCTTCTCTGGTTGGACCCAACTATATATAGCCTAAAGCATGAAGTTTTTACAGAGATATGGTAGAGGTATATCAGAATTTAGCTGTGCATTCGAAAGTGTCATATAATAAATAAAAATACTCTTACTAAGCGACCGACTTGAAAATCAGAAACGGAAAATACTAGTGACAAGCAATGTAGCAAGAAAATTGGCAGAAAGTGAAGTGTTATGTGGAAATGTGTTTGCCTAGCATCAGTATTGTGATGGTGTCCCTTTGAACTCATGTGCAAGACGTGCTTCTCATAGCAAGGGGGTGTTAGAGTCCCAGACTAGCTGCCCGTGCTGTGCTGTGCTGTGCCTATGAAGACTGTGTGGGCAGGAGCCCCGTTTCTGTGCTCAATCCAAATGAGACAGGCGGACAGTGTTTCCCTTGGCTCTTCTGCACGCCTCATTCCAGCTGGTAATAATTTTAGCTGCTAATATGCAGACGTACGCAATCATAATCCGATATCACACCTTGGGCAGAATGGTGTATTTGCCTGGATTGCACAATTAGGGGGATCAGCTCACTGTGTGTCACGTGTCGACACACATGATTCCTGTCAGCGGTTCTCTCATGACTCCATCCTTGATTCCATCGTTAATGCCATTCCATGATTCCGTCCATGCTTCCGTCCATGATGCCACCCATGATTCCATTCAGTGATTCCATCGATTCCATCCAATAGGTACCTACTCGTGATAATACCATCCATGACTCCATCCATGATCCAATCCTTATTGCCATGAATACATCGATGATACTATCAATGAATGATTCCATCCAATGATTCCATCCAATGAATACGGTGTTTGTCGCGACCTAGTGCGAACGAGAAATCCGTTTTGTGTGAAGATTGGAGATCTAGGTTGGGAGAGGCTAAATGTCCAATGATTATTGGTGTCTTTTGATTTCCTAACCTAATTCCCAGCACATACTGGGACGCTGCAAAAAGAGAGTATACGTTTCCATCATGAGTCCTGTCTTCCAGATAAAAGCTTTAGCGCAATTTCTAGTCCTGCAGATATCTCATTGCGATTTCTGAAAACGAAAGAAAGTAGAGTAGTTGTCGCCAAATGGGCCCGCGTGGAATGTTTCTCTTTTATTGCAATATGGGTACTTTTAAATTACATTCTAAACCCCAAATCCTGGCGATATAGACATTTATTTATAAACTTGTTTACGATGCCTCAGAGTTGTGGACGAAGCAACTTGACGTCCGTGCTTAGCTGTGCGCTGCCATCAATGTAAATAATAACTCAAATAGCTATAAGTTGAATCCTTTCCACGATGCTGGCTATCCTTAGCAGTGCCCGTCCGTTCGTGTGAGCCTTAGCAGTGCCCGTCCGTCCGTGTGCATCTTAGCACAAGTTTGCTGTTGCAATGCATGGTTTATATCAGGCATGGGCAACAGTGTGAATCTTAGCACAAGTTTGCTGTTGCAATGCATGGTTTATATCAGGCATGGGCAACAGTGGGAATCTTAGCACAAGTTTGCTGTTGCAATGCATGGTTTATATCAGGCATGGGCAACAGTGTGAATCTTAGCACAAATTTGCTGTTGCAATGCATGGTTTATATCAGGTATGGGCAACCCCCGGCCCACGGGCCAGATTCGGCCCGCCGGGCTATTTTGTCCAGCCCGCCTGGCCTTGGACACTTAGCATGAAGAATAGGCCTGAAAATAAAAATAAAAACTAAAATATTTAAAAAGTTAAAATAAAAAAGAATTTTACTGATTTTGACTTTGTTTGGGTGAGAATAGTAAACTTTTCATTTAATTAATGCACGTATTATCAATTATGCGAGGGGGGTTCGACTGGATCTATTCTTGGGACAATCCCAAGCCTCTGAAAGGGGGAGAGGCCCCACCCTGCACGCACAACCAGCAAGATTTTTTAAAATGCAGTTTTCATTTTGGAGCCCATATCTATGCTTTTCCGGTCAATTTGAGCTTCAAAATTGTGATGGTGTTTCAATTGACATATTTGCTCCCCCACCCATCCCATTTACGAAAGTGGTGGTCAGGCCCGCCTCACATCAAGAAAATTTGAATCAGGCCCGTGACTTCCAATTGGGTTGCCCACGCCTGGAATATATCGCAGCACACGGTACCCAGGCACATTTTCTACTCGCCATGCCGTCCCTTATCAATGTTGGTAGAATTATCTGTAGTGCCTGATGTACAGAGAAGTACAGAGAATGCACTGCTTTTTTAATGATCTCACCAAAAATGCATGTAATGTTAAACCATTGGCATATAGTTAGAATTTCCAAGCATGTAGTAATTGTTTGGTATATATAGTGCATTACAGCTTGGCTTTCAATGGGCTTACTTCCAATCCCACCGAGCCAACAAAATATTAAAAGCTAATATTTTGTTCAGGAAATTGAAGAAGCAAAAGGAGAGGATGTGCCGATTCGTTTACCCTACTCTGATTCAAGATTGCATGAATGCCACCTCTACCTTTCGGCCGCTATGGGACGGAGAATCCGCCCAGCCTTCGTGGGGAGATTACGACTCAAATTCCTGGTTCACCAATAGCTCTGTCAATTTGACAGGAGAAGAGGTAATTAGTAGGAACGATATCTGGCCCGACTCCCGAGTGAAGGGAGTCGAACTTGAGATAACGGCTTGGACGTCGGAAATAGATTTGAGACAGTTATTGACAATGAATGAGATTGAATGGTAGAAGCTTCGTGGGCCCACGACTCATGTGATTCCCTATCTGCGGAACTGTGGAATGATATTGATGGCTTCTTGGTGATTGATGTGATAGTCTGATAGTTGATGGGTGGGTAGAAGTGTTTGCTTTTGTAAACGGGAACAATATAACATGTCATCGACATTGGAGATCAGGATTGCACTTTCTATACCAATTTTAACGAATGAAATATTAATTTGTGTTCATATTTCCAGGTGATGGTCTCTAACCTGACTGGTACTGTGTACGACATCCCAACCCCCGTCCTGCCCCCCTTTGAGATCTGGCAATCGATCCTGATCGCAATATGCCTAGCAATCTGCATCATCTTGACCATCGGTGGCAACATCCTGGTTCTCCTCGCGTTCATCGTCGACCGCACCATACGCCAGCCCAGCAACTACTTCATCGCATCTCTAGCGGCTACAGATATGCTGATAGGTGAGCCAGAGCAGGACAGGACACCATCAACACATTATCTCATCCTTCACGTGCTCCTTAGTAGTTAGGAAATAATCATGTCTGTTCATTTTTGCGTTCCAGGTACCGTTTCTATGCCCTTCTACACGGTGTACGTACTGATGGGCTATTGGGACCTAGGTCCCATACTTTGTGACCTATGGCTCTCTGTAGACTATACCGTTTGCCTCGTCTCGCAGTATACGGTACTGCTTATAACAATAGATCGATTTTGCTCGGTCAAAATCGCTGCAAAATATCGCAGTTGGCGTACAAAGAATCGAGTCATATGGATGGTGGTGATCACATGGATTATACCCGCACTTTTGTTCTTTAGCAGCATCTTCGGCTGGGAACATTTCGTCGGTTACCGAGATCTTTTGCCGGGCCAGTGTGCGGTGCAGTTCTTGAAAGACCCCGTTTTCAACACTGCGCTGATAATCGGATATTACTGGACCACGCTGGTTGTGTTGTTCGTTTTGTATGGGGGCATCTACAAAACGGCGTACGACATGCAGAAGAAAAGTGAGGCGAAGCAGAGGAAAATGCAGAGCATGGTCGCATTGAGCGCAGGAGCCATGTCTGGGATGGCGGGGAGAGCTGCAGGAATTGGCATCTCCAAAACCCAAAGCACGTTGCTCAGTCAAGACAAACCGAAGGTGGGGCTTGCGGCGCAAGGCGTGCTACCGACGACAAGCACATTGGCTGTAACTGGAGCACCCCACGCTGGGCCTGGCTCGGGGGATTCGACGTCCAGCCAAAAGACGTCTTCACACAAGACAAGTGCTACTGCGACGACCACGACAACAGCAGAAACGACCAGCTTCTCTGACCGCAGAGGAATTCTTCCAGTAGTGGCAGCCGCCGCACCGGTCGAAGGCGAGCGGTCCAGTAGCCCAGCGTTCGAGTCCGATGAAGACAGCACCGCGGCGACCACGCAGGCAGCGTGGGGCAGAAAGCGTTCCTCGCTGGTGGGCATGGTGGTGCAGACCGGCGCGTTGCAGCACATTGTCAACAACAACCGCATCAACGGCACTTTGCCGGCGAAGCTCCCAGAGCCACCAAGTGCCAAGCGCATCCCTACTCCAACCACACCCAGCACTGACAGTCAGGCATTGGCACAGATTCCTGAGCAAAGTTTACTAGACACCGATAATCCATCAGGCACGTCATCTGCGAATCACGGATCGAATTCCTTGACTCCTACCCCAGTAACGTCGACCAGTCAATTTGCGAAGGAAGATTTCTTTAAAGACTTTGGTATAGATACTGCGAACGAGACCACAGCGTCAAAACAGGTCCCATTCAGCGAGTTCTCGGTTTCCTCTAAATTCATTCCTCCGGAAAATATGAGTCCTCAGCCTCAGTCAATCATACCTCCTCCAGCGCAGTTCCAAAGCTCTCCCCCGATCACTGATTCGCCCACCTCGATCAGAGAAAGGCCTCGTAGTCTCGTGGTGAACGCGCAAGGTGTGTATACAATGACCTACGACATCCTCGTCGGCATGGATGGGGCAGACTTACGATTCATGGACGAGAGTTCCGTCATCGTTCCATCGCCAACTTTTGAAAGTCCACCTTCTAGTGTGAGCTTCGCCAATGCCTCATCTACAGCCCCCACGTCTCCTGTGCACGGCATGTGCTATCAGCAAAACAGCTCGTTGCTGCAGACGACGCTGTTACGTGCTGCAACGCAGACAGGAGCCCCGCAGCCTCTTGCGGTGGCTCCGGGGACGGGACCAACCAACACCAAGTCGGCAGAAACGAGTCATCCCCAGAACCAGCCTCAGCACCAGCCACAATCCCAGCCCCAGCCGCAACCCCAGCCCCAGCCACAGCCTCAGCCCCCTTTTAACAAGGTCGACACCAAGGTCAGCTTTAACGCGGATGACCCCAGCAGGCCTGTGACGCGAGTCGTCAGCTGTACGATCCCAGAAGAAGAACAACTCGATGCCATCGTGCGCATTCCCGGTAACAACCCCGGCTTGTCGACGGGAGCGGTGCCCAAGACTGCGAGGGTCAACTCGAAGAGAGAAGATGCCGAGGAAGAGGCAGATGTGAAGGGTGGTGGTTTGAGGAAGGACTTTGTTCGAACGATTGGCAAACGCTTGAAAGGTAGGAGAAAGAAAAAGGAAACGATGGGTGCTGGTAGACAGAAATCAAAATCAGAAAATCGAGCTCGCAAGGCGTTCAGGACGATTTCTTTCATTCTAGGTGCATTCGTGGCGTGTTGGACTCCGTATCATATTCTAGCGTTAGTCGAAGGCTTTTGCTCGAAGCCACCGTGCACAAACGAGCATTTGTACATGTTTTCTTATTTCTTGTGCTATGCTAACAGTCCAATGAATCCATTTTGTTACGCGTTAGCTAACCAGCAGTTTAAGAAAACGTTTACTAGAATTCTTAAAGGTGATCTACATATGACATAATTTTTACCCATGGCAATTCGATCCCGTTTTCCAAATTGGTATTAATTAGGCAACCAAAAAATGTTAATTTACATTGGTGACCGTTGTTTTCTGTGGTAATTATTCCATGTATAAAAGGCCACAACTTTGCGTTTATTCAGAAAACTGCGGATTCATCATAATATATTCAAGTAGGCCTAAAATGCTCTCCACGCACCCCACGCAACAATATCAAGACATTATTAATTAACATGAATGGACACTGAATACATAATTTACCGAATACCATAATAACAAATGCTACACATCATGAGTACCTATGTATGTACCTCAATTAACAAACGCTCTCGTTGTGGGCGTTTTATTGTTTCCAAATAGTGTGTTCTAATCAATTGGGAATTCGAGTAACAGTTCAAATGAACGGGGCAAAGTGTTGCTGGACGCGTTCAGTGATTGTGAAATGGGAATGCAACGCAACGGTTTGGGCTTCGGGCTTCGGGCTTCGGGCTTCGGGCTTCGGGCTTCGGGCGTCGGGCTTCGGGCGTCGGGCTTCGGGCTTCGGGCTTCGGGCTTCGGGCTTCGGGTGTCGGGCTTCGGACCATGCAGCCAGCAGCGTCGATACGAAGCAGATTGGCTGTCAAGTGTTCGTTGTTCTTCCGATGTGAGGAGGCCACTCTATGCCCCTGTCCTGCGCCGCGTCTGTGTGAACCATGGTATGAACGATATGCTCAGCAGCGCACACGAACTCGCCTCGCACAGGGCATATTCAAATGAAGTAAATGAACCTGATGGCCGTCAAACATAGAAACGCTTTTCGACGAATTATCTTATATCAGAAAGGTACTTATATCGCTGGTAACTCGCGGGACCTAAACGTAAAAACAAAGGTAATTTGAATTACAGGTTAACCACCCCTACCACCACCAACACCAACACCACCACCACCGCCACTACCACCACCAGGCACCCACTAGTACTTGTACACTTAATACTATAACTATCTATGGAAAATAACCATAAAAATTTAATCATAGTATAAGAATATGATTAAATTGACGATGATGATGACGATGATGATGTTGTTGATGATGATGATATTGATGATATCATAAAAATGGTATAATGATTGATAATAATAGCGATATAAAATATTAATATTAACCAATAATATATAATTAATATTATTAAAATTAATATGTCTAAGTGGCATCTGTAATAAATATAAATGGTAATCAGCGAGAAACTTGCTTCGTGCATTATTAGAAAGAATCATTAAATGTAACCCGAATAAGAAATATATTTTGTCGAGTACCTACGAAAATTTCTGTCAAAAATATTTCGAATTCGCGATCAAATGTACCACTTGTTTTTATCGTGCTCACTTGTTTGATTCGCGGATAATATATGTAGGCAAAGAGTAATGGGGCCTAAGCTATTCTATAAAAATAATAATTTAAGTAGTAGCTTTGAGTATTTAACTCAGTATGTATATACTCAAAAGCAGTTGGAATCCGACACCGCTGAAGTGCCCCGAATTAACAAAAATAAACTGCGTATAAGGTTTCGAGGACGCATACAGAATTGAAAGATATTTTAGAACGACGTAGAATGTGATCTGTTACAGGGAAGACAATACGACATTTTGTAATGATATCAATAATCGTCATGTAAATAATATTTCACCCCAAACTCGTTAAGTTTGTAAATAAGGCCGGCTTATTTGATAAATGTTGCGTAAGAGGTTGTCGGTACCTAGGAGATAGGTTACCAATTTCCATTCTTTAATGTGTACATAGAAATAGGGTAGATTACAGAACGGACATGTCAATTATCATTAATAATAATGTGCACATGTAGTCGCAAACCAAACAATTTAATAAATTGCCCTGATTCAAAATGTTCGTTTAAGAGTACGCGTATACGCCATTTCAGAATGGTTAGAATTGCTTTAACAATCTCGAACCCAGCTAATGATTTTTGAAATAATTTACTTTCTAACTTAACTGAAACTATATGTACCTATTCGAAGTAATTGATTTTCATAAGTAAGTTGTTAGTGTAATTCGAATGGTGGATGTGTTGTTATTGTTAACCGATAATTAATGTTAGAGTCTTACTGTACCACTGTTTGTATCGGTGACGTAGCTGATAATAATATGTAATGTGACGCCGATGTTGCCATTTGGTGGGTTAGATGAGCCCAACCGACCAACTGTCCGCATCGCTTTTCTGTCCTCATCCTGAATCCTGAATCCTGAATCCTGAATCCTGAATCCTGATCGTCAACTAGCTTCTAGGGAATAGGTAGGCTCGGTCAGAGGGGCAATGTTTCAAACGGCTGTGTATTTAGTGAAAAGTACTTTATACTCGGATAGTCAAATTTGCAAAGAAGTTTGCGAACTGCAGATTATTGACGAAATAACTCTAATGGTATTCACTATAGAAAGATTTTTTCCAAAAGAAGTTAAGATATTAAGGTAGTGCCCACGTAGTACGGATTTGACTGATTATTAAAAATGTCAATATATATATATACATATTATATTGTATCAATGTTGAAACGGTTTTTACAGTAAAATAATTCATGTTTCAACTTGATATATGTTTAAACTATGTATAAGATTTTAAAAACTGTATGAAAGAGTAAGTAAATCTGAGCAGACCTATTTCGTGTACCTATCTTCAGTGAATGCAGTCTCCAGAACTCGACATGTGTGAACCCTGTCCCGCTTCGGTGATTAGCAACTCAGTGGATTAAGTTTTCAGTCAATGAGGTTGCAAGCAATGTTTACAAGTGAACCGCAACATCACACTTTAACTAACGCCAGTTCAATACGACATTGAGTTAAGGTTACCCTTTAAAACAATGGGATATAATTAATGTAGCTCTCATATTGTAATGTTATCAGCTTGGTGTTAAAACGAATGAAATTGCTATAAAATTGTGTCTTGTTCACTCTGTACACATCAATCTAATGCTATAAGCGTCAATTTGACTTACTGTTTTTTGTGTTTATGTTCTGAATACCAAATGAAGGAACACCTATACCTGTGCTACTCGTCCGTTTGCATAAATCAACCCATGCCATTGCTGACAATCCATTCTGATTTCCGAGCTACACCGTTTGCACATTACATAATGTAGTTAAAATAATCCATAAATGAATGGACAACATTTCACTTGTCAGCCTGAATCTAATTTTAAACAGAAAATTTCAAAAAGCTGTATTGCATTTATAAGTATCTAGTAATTCATTGTGGTAGCCTGTGGGCAAGCCCTGCAACCCCTCTTATACCTATGAAGCTTATGTTAATATATAGAGGGGTGTATTCTATCCTACTAATGTACCAGATCAGCTGTCGATGCTTAATCCCTTATAACAATCAAAATATGAATGGTGCATATGAATTGTTTCGCCTATCACTGCTTGTGACCAAAAAAATTATATCTATATACGTAGAAAATCCAATAGCGTGATTTATACTGATTTACCTACTACACAATCATTTTAAGAGTTCCACAATGAAATCCTTTCCTCTCATTATTGTCCAGCAATAAAAAAAAACTGACAACAGTTTATCTGTGACACTGAATAACAGTAGCTCCAAACTTTTAAGTCAACCAAACCCAACCAAAAGCAACCAATATGAAGACCGTGCATATGACAAAATGTTGAAAACTCTAGACTACGCGAGGCTAGATTCACATTCTATTGAACTGCTTACAAGAAATGTCAAGAGAGGTCCCTGGGGCTCCTCTAAAACCTCTACTCGTGAATCAGGCGGATCGCATGGACTTTGACATACTAGTGATTGATGAGCAGTGGGAAGGAGACAAGGGGATGTCTAACCAAGCTAACAGCCACCCTCCGGCAGCGCCAAGCCAACAGAGATAATTCCAGCTCTCAAGATATGGACAGGAGTAGGGGTAGGGGTCAAACACATCTCCTCCCTCCCACCCTCCACCCTTCCACCCTCTCGTCATCGTTCTCCATAAACTTACACACATTTCCAGGAAAATTTAATTTTTTATCTACCGTCAGTCACCAAAGTTCCAGCTAGACACCGCCGACAGGAGCGTCACGACGCGAAGAGAAAAACGGCTTGTCTCATGAGCGGTGGGCAATGATGAGATGTTTACTGAGACGGATTGGATTGGTCATGAAATCCCGACAATGTTTTCTGAGTCGAATGCACTTTTTAGACTGTCTTCCATACCTATCCCAAAACAACAGAGTTGGTGCTGGTGATATAAATTAACTGTTGTACAAAGTAATGCAGTGATTGACATAAAACTGGCATTATAGCTGTAACAGTGAAAGTCTGTGGTGAAAGGGTCGAGAGCACCGGAATTTTGGCGCTTCATTTTCCGAACACATCATCAAGAGCTCGAAACGCTGAAGTTAAATGAACCAAACCAATAGATGGGAAACGCACTGATTATCCCTACCGAATACGGGGTGGGGCAGGGCTGCGGAGGGTGATTCTAATGAGGTTGTTTTCCAATCTAAGTGACGGTCAGAGGCAAGGTGGGGATGAAATACGGGAGCGTTGCACCATAGGTTGCACCATGTGCATATCAATCTGAAATCGATGGAATGTCGGGAGATGCCACCGGTCTTTCATGAATGTAGAGCTATCGTCATTCGCCCTGTGATTCGACTATAAGCTGTTGAAGAATCATGCAAATAGTAAAATATATATACTATTATAACCATAGGTTCTATGCTATTGTCCATTACGTTAAAAATATTGTTTTATGATGTTAAAGTTAATGCGGTAAATGCTCTGCTATTAAAAAAAAAATATATATATATATATATATATATGTGTGTGTGTACGTGCTTTAAGAATCATATAAGCTCTCCTTTCCACTAATAGTCCCTTGAATGTTTGCCTGTGACTATACTGTGACTTGTTACCACAACCGCGAATTGTTTAGAAAAATTGAGCCAGAAGAGCAATGGGACATAGCTTTTATGCAGTACCAGAAAAGAATTTGATCCGCAGTGTTTACGGCGTTGATAGAATTTAATCATCTTCAAGCTCGAACAGATTTACGCATCCATCTTCAAGACACTTGCACGCAATGGACAAAATGAGCAGTGATTTGCGTAGTGATTTTGTCGAGATTTCTGCTCCGTTTTGACATAGTCAAAAGGCACGATGTTCCTATTTAAATAATATGTAGTAGGTACCTATTGATTTTCACGGCACATCGACTGGGATGTACTTTTGAACGAGCAGTGCGGGAGAACGAATCACAGAACAGATAAAGAAAAAAAAACGGTTAGGAGAGAAATTAGAAACAATAAAAAAAACGTCAACCCCAGTGTCGGCAGAGATATGCGAATCTGAAATCGGTCACGAAAGATGACATAGTTAAATTAACGGATATGATGTGGCCAGTAAAATTGCATTAGTAGCAAAAAATGTCTGGTAGCAAAAATTAGAACGACGGCGAAGGCGAACTTTTATTATTCAAGCAAATAGTAATAAAGATCCGTTTTACACGTAATCTTTTACCCTTGGGAGCTGAAATACAACCAAGAAGCTCTTGGAACTGTAACGTTGTTACGTTTCAAGGCATTAGTGAACTACCAATTTGTTTCGTTGCCGGCTCATTTAAAACCAATTGTCAGTCATTGCAAGCCTTACCCCGGCATTTGCACGGCTTGCTTTTGAAATAAAATGCACCAAAAAATTGTCATTCAACAAATCATAAAGTAGCAAGTGCCATGGTGCATAAGTAAACTCTTAAACACAAACTCAACAAACTCTTTAAAAAAACATGGATGCTTAGGCGTTTATAAAAATAGGAAATATCTAAAATGATTTGGTGCGTAACGTTTTTAAAGTCCAACCTTGCAAGTGACCAGCACTCATTAAATCTTTCTATACAGCTAACTAGGCCCTGATGACCACGATATTCAAATGGACCATAAGCCAAAGCAGGGCCATAAGCAAAAGCAGGACCATAAGCCAAAGCAGGACCATAAGCCAAAGCAGGGTCATAAGCCAAAGCATGGTTATAAGCCAAAGCAGGGACATAGGCCAAGAGTATAACTTTCAAGTACCTGTCGCAGACAAAGGTTTGATCCGAGCATAGGTAATCCATCCCTGAGTTCATCTATGGTGCTGGCAGCATGCAAAGCACATGCCTTCGTCGTTGCGACTCTTGCAAAGGATTGAAAATAAAAAGTTTGTGGATTTGGTAACTCATAACATGACTATCTTGAAAGAAAATCATCTCTATTTACCTCAGCACTGTGTGCGGAAAATATCAAATTCCACCTGCCGAACGGTGACATTTGTTTTATGGCGTATTCGGTTGGCTGCACTAGTGTACACTGAGTGTACACCGAGTGCAGTTTTCATATTCAATTGGGGTGCTCCACTACACCAGTGCACACCAAATCATGTTTGATTGGGAGATCTACCCGCACTCAGGGTACACTTTCCTGCACTGACAATTTTGACGGTGTAGGCCAGTGTAGACTTGTCACTGTCATTTTATCTTCATCCAAAATCAACGTCAACAAAGATGTTTGTCGACATAAACGCATTCTAAAACCTTAATGACGATTTTTATAAAGAAAAACCAGAGTGAAAAAGTTTATTTAGATGCAAAAGTGTCAAAATAAAAAACAATTTGTCTAATATCAAAACCGCCATTTTTCGCGCACTCTAGGAGGCCACACTCGTTTCGTGCACGTATTCGGATGGGACTGCACTGACAGAGAGTATGACGTCAACTGCACTTTCCAGTATGCACTCAATGCATCCCAACCGAATTCGCCATAAGTAATACATCCATGGAAATCTGTGGTAAGGGTTGGGATGTTAGCACTATATACCGCGGACAACAGATGGGAATCGTATTATAAACGGCGATGCCTCCAATGTATGATGGAACAATGCGAAACATCACCATTAAAACCAGATTTCAAGCTAGTCGCCTCTAAAAAAGTGAAACAAGTGACAAATTACAGACGCGCACACATTCAAAATGTATAAAAATAGTTGAACGATGTTAACTACAACTCGCTAACTAGAAGCAAACTCTGTAAATTCAATAACCAGTGTTTCGTGTTCACTGAAATGTGTTTAGCGAAAAGTACGTTAGTCTTAGTGCCACTCGAGCGGCCTCCATTCCACGGTGCCAGGTTCATTGCCCGGTGCAACCAATACGAAGAATCATTTACGCTTTTGGAAACTTCTGTGTGCATCTTTTTTCTGTGCAAACTATACTCAAATTCCCCCGTAGAAGGATAGGGGAATGCATCCTCCATTCCAAGGCCCCATCGTCATGATTAAAAAATGTCAAAACTTACACCCGATGTCTTAGGTCTGTGTTAAAAAATGCTCCATGCACATGACTATTAGCAGTGAGCCAGCTTAGAAGATTCAAATACACTTTCCGTATTAAGATGGAATGGAGTCTAGAATCCCTTGCGATATTCGATTTTACTAACATTAATAAACTGAAAGTGGGCAATCATTTCAAGTGAAACTGATTATTCTAAGTGTCATTGTGTAAATAGCAGATACTATTATATCCAGGGTCGATTTTCTATCTTCATTGATGGGGGCAGCGGTCTCGACCACACTTTTGAAAGCATCCTATATAAGGGCCCAACATTAGTAAATACAGTATAAGCGAGCGCTCTATATGACATTACAGCCAAAATGAGTGTGAACTGTGATTTGTATATTCTCTAGTCCTGAGCAGAGGAATATGCTATTCGAGACAAGCGTAATATATTCTCCTTGTAGTATGTTCTTGTAATTTGTTCAAATCTAAGTAATGGCAAATTGACAGAACAAAGTTTCTTGTATGTGCAACTATAGTAAGGTGATTTGTTTGTATGATTTGTCAATAACTTTTCCACTTCATGTACTTGCAACAAAGTACATAACAAAAATATACCGAGAAATTAAACAGAATATTTGATTCCACTCGCAATATCTTTAATGACATTACAGAAACAAGTAACTTAGCAATTTAGGATTTTCCTACATCTTCAATTATCAGCTCATGAAAGGCAGGTATGGGTACGTACGAATGCTGCTCGCTACAAAGTTAGTAAATAAACTAGAGACTTTGAAACGTAACTAGTGATAGCCAATGGCCAATGAGCGTAGCTATTAGAGCGAGCGAGAGAAGTGAGAAGTAAGAGAGACGAAAGAAAATTCCCGAAAACTATGTTTTTGTTGGTTCGTTGCGTGGTCATTCTATCGCTTTATTCACATCAGTTTTTGTCTGAAGCCAGACACGAAACAATGCACTTCGGTGCATTCTTGAAAGATGCACCGTAAGTACCCTAAAATGTTTCATTGTTCTTGTAATGTATGCCAGAGATGACGGTTAATGTATAAAAGCTTGTACCTACATAGCACTTTTCCAGCTGGTATAGATAATCAAAGAATAGATCAGATTCGACGTTTTTTGGAGACCATTTAATATAATCCACCAGCTTACGAGACCCATCCGTGCGTTTTTCCCATCTATAATAATTGATATCAAGAAAAATGATCCTGCATGTTCGGAAACGCATGGTCGAAACGGCTGGCACAAAAGCCTCAGGCGAGCAGTGTGATTGAGAACACCCTTAAGATAGGTATAGTGTGATATAACCGCGCTAATTCTATGATCAACTACATCGAGCACGCCTTCAGTGAATAATTAACATACGAATATTTCATTCATTACATAATACTACACGAAATTGATTAAGCGAAAAACCAAAATGGTTATTTTAATTGAAACCCTCTGGCTTCTTCCTCTTGCCGTGGGCAAAATTGCTCTTCTTTTTCTTTGACTTGATGTTCAATTGAACGGCAAGCGCCAAGCGGTCACATTCCTTTCGATTACTTTGAGAAGCTTGCGGACGAATTCCTGGAGAGACTTCTTATTAGTTGGAAAAACAATATTATAAAGGTAGCAGAAAAAATATATCGGCAATCTTAGCTTGAAGCATGATCAACTTTAAAATGCAAAGAGACGAGGCTGTCATTATTTTCAATTATAATGGTCACCATACTAACAATAATAACATATTGCATAAAATGTGTAAAGCGTAATTCTTTTCATGACTTGTATATTTGCCAAGCGAATATGTTAGTAACGGTAAAAAAAATATGCAGTTTTTATTTTTTTAGTCCAAACTAGTGCAGAATAACTCAGCTGGAAGAAGACGTCGTTATGAGTGAAGATAACCTGCTAGTCTGAGCTGGCTAGCAACACACTGGTTGACAACCACAAACACGTTGTGCCTACTATAGTAATGGTAATTGCAGTAATAGTATAAAGCACCGACAAGAGCGGACACAGGCTTTAGTCCACGAGTTCAGATGATAATTAAGCAGCTGTGGACTTTTACTTGGAAAGCATGGTGAGAAAATCTTAGATGTGCGAAGAAATCTTGTAATGATGCCCTGGAAGTAATACAGTCAGTAATTTCTAGAACAAATTACATCGTACAAAAAGGAGTTATACATCTATACTTCTTACTTTAACGCCAAAAAAATGAGCTGAGCATTAATCAACATAATAAAAACGAATGAGAAAATTTAAGCCAACTCTGAAAACAGCGTGAATTGTGGTGTTAAAATTTCTTGCAGATATAAGAGAACACCATTGAAAATACCCCCGAACCAATTTCCGAAACACACAAACTCGAATGAAAAGATCGATTTTTTATGTAAACGTATAACATATAGCAAGACAGGAACTACGATCTACAAAAGGGGTCCCGTATCTGTCGAGTGCCGATTTCTGAAATAAAAACTATTCCTAACCATTGCCATCTTGGGTGGGCTTTTTGATCGGTCGCCTCAACGTTGTGATCATTAACGGAGGACTTTACCTGGATGAAAGAAGATGGTGCATTTACAACAAACAGGCCCATAGAGGAGCAGAGCGGAGCAGAGCAGAGCAGAGCAGAGCAGAGCAGAGCAGAGCAGAGCAGAGCAGAGCAGAGCAGAGCAGAGCAGAGCAGAGCAGAGCAGAGCAGAGCAGAGCACCGCAGTCAGCATCGCTACCTTACCGTTGTCAGCAGATCGCACTGGCCAGCCAGTCTCACGCACGTCGAAGTCGCAACGCACTGTCCGAGAAGGTACCTACTATCCCCATTCACACACGTAATGCAAGAAGAGAGCGAAGTCCAACACAGTTTCTGTGCTGATCTCAAAGCAGCAGCACGCGACGATCGTATGCCGTACGCTCGTTGCTCGTATTGACAGTAGTCACTTCGTGAATGATGCCGCTAAGCCAAGCTACCATTACCGTGTACGTTTGATTTGTTTTCATCGCTTATCTGTATGCATCATCTGAACCAGGTTAGCTCATTTTAAGGTTTTGTTTACTTTCGGTTCGTTTTTATTGTGCCGGCTGCCCATTTTGGTAGGTAGTTTCTTGCAGAATTATATTGTGTGCAGGTGCAGGCAAATTTTGTTCGCTTCTGGTCGGTAACCAAATTTGTTGTTTGATTGAGTTTTGATTAAATTAATTACAGTAATACAACTATTTTTCCGTTAAATAATCATTTTTAAAAAACAAACGAATGTTATAATGAAACAACGTTTGAAACAATGTTTTAATAGTCTATAGAAAAAACTGCATGCTTCAAAAGTTGCGATGAACTTCGTTGAAATGCTTAAAGAAATTGTGCCACTGAAATTGGTAAAATATATTGGCTCAATACCTACACTATAGCTGTCATTTGAAATTAATAAAACAATATATCAAGGCGTGTTAGTTTGTAAAAATGTATAAATGCAAGTATAGCGAAGATTGATACTCTGCAAACATGTAGCCGCATAGGGCAAGTCTAGGTACCTATATTTTTGTCACCCGATAGGTGTCAACTACAGCTTACTGAATCTATAAATCAGGGAGTGCTACTTTCTCAAAACGATGGCTAAAAGAAAAGATACGGGTGCTCAAAAACGATTTTTTTTCACGACTCAAATGGCTCAGTTTTATTTGAAGTGTGCACATTATTACATCATTTATTGCAAAATGCTTTGAAGACTTGAGCATGAGTGTCTGCAAAACGGCACAGATCGCGTCGGGTGACCGTGCACAGACAGGAGGCAGGAGATAGGAGACAGGAGTGACAGCATCCACTCGGCCAGAGAGAGAAGTCAGCGACTACGCGTAACGAGACGTATCCTTTTCACTCGTCATCTGATTTATAATTATCGATGGCTCCCGCTCAGCGCTATTGTCAGCCAAAATGGGGATCTCTCGCTCGCGGCAGTTCAGACGGCGTAGGTGGCACTGCCTCGACGTTAGTTGAAAAACGTTTCAAAAGAAATGTCTGGTTAATTTCAATTTTTAGATTGGTATCTTTTTTCCTTTTCTTATTGATGCAAATGTTGTAAAATTACTGACCAAGAAACACGTCTTCTCGTATTTAAAATTTGGTGGACAAAATCCGAAACGCCCTAATCGACTTAATACCACTAAATAATAACCCGAGGGGAAATTACTAATTATACATTCTGTGATAATTACGCATCCAACTATTTCTGTAAAATACTAAAAAAAAAAAGAAAAACTAATCTAAATACAAAAGCAGTTGACTTTAATTTAAATTACAAAATTGGTTTGAAAATTTTCTCGTGTTAAAGTTCTACCCGATAGCAGGCATCAAGCAGAGCCCGTGTCATTTGGAATCTGTTTTATAGTCATGTTTATTACAAGCTATAGGTAGCTAATAATAATGAAACTACGCAGGCAATCGACAGAGAATGGTTGATGCCGAATTAGCATATTGGTTATTGGGTAAAATAGTCAGCTCTAGGCATACTTAAGTGGAGTATAGATGGCATGGTATAATAAACATCGAGCAATGCCGCTGTTTGCCAGGGATCTGACTCTAGTTAAACCCATAATTAGCAAAATTAATTCTTGCATATTGTGACTAGCAAGATCTCCGATGTAATAATTTTCATTCTCATCATGAAAGAAATTTCAAGTCTTGAGTGAAAATGAGACTTTGATTTTTTAAATCATCCTATACTCGTGATAGTTTATAGGAAGTATAACATTAGTAGTTACCGACCGGTTTTGATCAAGCAAGGTGAGTTCCTAGTAAGTCAGGCCTGACAGTTTTAGGCCTGATCGCATCAGAGTTATTTGACAAATAGGCCTACTAAACAAGCTATTCGATGAAACAAGAATAACAAGAATGAAAGAAAATTGAACGAAAAATAAATAATCATTTACTTTACTGACTTGAATAACATTATGTTTGAGGTGAGATTCGGTATCCCTCCGTATAAATAGACGTTACCGTTAAAAATATATTACATAAATACATCATGTGCTATTTACGGGGGCATTTGAGTAAACAGTTGATCTGGAGATTATCGCGATCGGCATCACAGCACTTGGTCGATAATTCCAACACTATATGAGCAGAATATAGAAAATTTGTATATAATATACGGAAACATAAAAAAAAACAAAAACAATTAATCAGTGAAATAATTGAATTTGTAGTGATACTGATATTATTAATTTCCATCTGCACGAATTATTTTTCAGTGAAAGATGTCCACGATAGCGTTCCTCTGCCTGGTAACCATCGTAGCGTCTCTCGGGCATCGAATATCCTGTGATCAGGGAGAACCGTCTGACAAGTCAGCTAATCTGTCGCGTGACAACAAAGCCGCGATCAGCGAGAAGATGCTCGCGTATAACAAGCTGTATGCGGCGACACACTTTAGGGGTAGGTATTTAGGGGGTGCTGTTTCGTGAATCGTGGGACTCCATTTCACACTCCCCGGGCAAAATATTTTCCTCGCTTCGCCTTGTCTGGAATTTGCTTCATTTTCAGACCGCGGAAACGTTTTTGGGATCACAATTGAAATGTTTTGAGCGATATTATCTCCTACTTGTATGGAAGGTACCGACTTAAACCACTTGTTATTGGTGACGTGATAAACAGTGGCGTACCTGCGGACACGGGGGCCCTGAGGACCAAGAGACTCCCCCAGATTTTGGCAGGCATTAATTGTCAACAAACTGGTCTCAACAAACCTGGTCTTTAGATAACCTAAGGGGGAGGGGCGAGAGAGGGGGTGGAGTGTCAACATTATACCTAGATTCTGGTACAAAATTTATCGCCTCAGGCGAAAATTGGTGAAATGCACACCTTTATACTCATTTTGAGGTAACAAAAATACAACAATTCTTAGGATTCGACGCACTTTTGTAAACCCTATACAAGCCAAATTTGAATGTTTTTTCTTTTCACCGTACTTGTTATTATACATTTGTACAAAATTGTGCCAGCCCATGGACTCGCAGGCCCGTGGCAATTCTGACAGTGAAATCCGCTCTGTTCGGTTCTGAGGCTGTTGTGGCCAGTTCTGAGGCTGAACCGAATTGGACCACAGGAACTACGATGTCAGTTCGCCTGATTCCTCAAAAAATGTAATTTATTGATAAGTACTATATCTGGGGACCCCCTGCAAGGGCCTCCCAGAGCTCAGGGCCCCCGAGAGCCCGGGGCCCTTGGACTCAGTCCGGTCTTCCCGAGCGGTAGATAAGCCACTGGAGATAAAGACTCTTGTCTTATTAACAAATTTTTTGTCATTGCTGAATGTACTTCGCTATTTATTATGTGTTATGTCCCAACGCAAATGAAGCAAGTCGAAACTTAAAAGGAAAATGTCTTCCCAACCACCAATTCTGAGATGAATTGAGATATTTTCTTCTGTGCTAAATACAGTCAGTGTACCGAAATCCTCAGAGGTCGAGCACCAGCTAAACTCGCATCAGAATTCGGGGCTACTAATGAATGCAAGAGCAGTGAACTCATTCACTTTCAGCGACTTTTCTTGCTTCGCGACAAGCTGGCTTACTTAACTTTCTTTTGACATTTAAGGTGGCATATCTGAGAGCAATCTCCACAAGAACTCTTGGTTAGCAAGAGCGTCAACGTGGATTTATACAAATGCATTATCAGGCGGACTAGTCAAATATCCATGCCAGTGACACCTGTCCCATGGCATGGCAAGAATGAAAAGCTGCCTTTTTGAATCCCCCGACTCGGGGGTTGTAAGCTTTGTTATCACCTATGGTGACACTCAATGATATTTACTGCCCCCCCCCCCCCCTTCGCCCTCGATTTAGCACTTCTTGCAGCCAGGCGTTTAGGGCGTACATTATTTACCAAAAGGTAATCGCTGAACAGACATAAGGCATATTATTATACATCACCCGCTGGAAGTACCAAAAAAAATTATTACCATTCCGACTCAAATTTTAAATATTTTACAATTATTTTAATGTGTGCTACAATATGGCAATGCCGCAATTGCATGCACCTATGTTGCATCTCATCCAGAATATCAACCTCACAGCCCGTAGAAACGCATAAAACGAAATTTCAACGACACTATATAATATAAAAGAAATGCGTTTTGTTTTTCCGGAGTTAGTATACCAATGTGTGGGGGGCTCCCATCCTAGACGAAATGTGCAGTCCCCTCCCTGCTCTTCATGCCCAGTTGCAACGTCCTAATAAGAGATTACCTCCTTGATCGTTGATTATGTTTTGGTATGTTACCATTGATATCGTCAAATTAAATTAATCGAATAATGTATCATTATATTAATTAAAATAATCATAAATTAAATATAAATTAAATATGAGATTAAGTCCAATTTAATTTGACGACTTCAATGGTAAAACACCATGACCATATTATAATCAACGATCAGAGAGGTAATTTCTGATTTGGACGTTGGTGCAACTGGCCGTCAGGCGTCGAATCTATAGTGTTAGATTCGATCGCTGGTGTCACTGACGTTGGCCCGTGACGCCTTCGATATTTCCGCAGCACCCTTAATCATTATAACTCAAAGAACTTACCGGATGAACTGACCATTGCAGGTATTCGGTGCTTCTTGGTTTAAGCCGGTCTTAAAACGTGGTGATGGGACATATCGAAACAATTCGGGACAATAATATCTTCCCTATTATTAAATACGTATATCTAATTATAGATATTTAGATTAGTATATTAATTTTAGCCGTGGTATCCGGCCATACCCTTTCTCATAGAGTATATACAAATTTTTAGTACCCGACCAATACCCCTAGGAGCTACCACAGTCCTACCCATGGTATCTTCCAACCTAACCATGAACCCATGGTATAGTCAATAGTGTCTTGCCTGGTACCTGCTGTGAATCTAGTAGTTACCACTGGTCCATTCCTACCGCATCTAACCTCCTGAGTGCTGGCGCTAATCCGTGGACAACAATTTCAATTATAGAAAGTGTCGTGACGGAGAGTAAAACACGAGCGTAGTCAATTCGTGAGTTAGCAATTTACTTTTTTCGAGTTGTTAATAAATTTTATGACCTGTGAATGTTCGTTTATATTTGACCGTTAATTTCGCGTTTATTCAGTTCCCATGGACACTATGTGCACTGCAAAGTTGCATTTCAATGATATTTTAAACGTGCGCTTTGTAGTTATACACCGGGAATGCTATAGATCGATTCCAAGTGCAATTGCAAGTGCTTGCTATATGACCTATAGCAATGGTTCGGTTTGTAGTCCTATGAGTGTGACTACAAGCATTCGCCAACGTACCAGCTTGACGCTGTTGCGTTTAATTAATTTTGTGAAACGCGATTAAAACATGATCACCTACCAGATCTACCCCTATGAACCAAACAATCCCAGTGACATTCCAGGACTACGATTTATGATTAGGTTTCATCAAGAGTAGGAAACCAGCAGTGGCGTGCCGACAATGAATAAGGTGCTGCGAGCCACGCCACTGCAAATGGGGGTAGGTGGGTGGGGGTCAGTAAAATGCTGGGTCCCCGAAATGGTACCCAGGAGCTTACAGGTGTTAGAGGGTAAGATATTAGCCAGAATCTATTGCACCAATTTGCAGCCATAGGGATAGCAAGAGGATAGATTAAAATTATGCTATTTGAGACAGGCATCATGCTGTGGATCACTAGCGTGTAAATGGCGGTAGAAATTGAGCAAACTCTGTTGATTAATTCACTAGGCCCTTATGTCTGTGACTATAGGCGCCTTTGAACCAAGTTCATACCTATATACTCTCTCTGCAAAGTTCTGGTAACCAACCCTCTTTCAATTTTGTTGCTTGGGAGTTGGGGTACACATCCAAAACACGTGGAGACACCAAAATTGACACTTAAAATTATACCAAAAGTCCCAAAAGCTGCAAACAAGTGTTGGCTGAGATTGGACCAGCCTGCCAGTGTCATCAATTCAAAGTTGAATCGATATTTACCCTAACCAGCTCAACAAGCACAATTGGGAAGCACTGCACTGTTTCGATATGAACCTGATAAAATAAAATAAAATAAAGCTGCATACTGGCACTTTACTTTAAGTACGCCCATGTCCAAATACCCCCCCCCCCCCCCCCCCCCCCCCGTTGACAGTTCTCTAAGGTGGGTGGGTGTCTGTGAACCCTACTTGCGCCACTTGGCCAAAGGCCTCAGCACGCCACTGGAAACCAGCTTCGTCAGACTGTTATGTCCTTCAATTGTCTCCCACGAAACATTTTGCGAAGTAAAAACGTATAATATGTAATGAACAAAAGAAAATGCTAGGCTGGCGCTTCAAAAAGAGTGTATGATTTATGCAATGCCACTCATTGCACTATCATGTTCTTCACTGGTTTAAAAATGCATGCATTGCACTTCCGCAATACCGTTTTGATTAGACGCAATAGAAGAAGTTAGAAGATCTCTAGAAAAGATTCTCATTGCTTCAGCAAAATCAGCCACATCCATTTCCATCCATTTCCAACATTCTCAAATTACGTGTACCTATTCGGAGTGATTTTCATAACATGGATATGTACACACAGTGGAACCATACTCCAAATCTCAATGACATTGTTATTTTTATCGTCAGGTCACATGGGATGTACGGAGCTGCGATCAAAGAGGTTCATTTCAGATGGACAATGCACGTCTCCCCGGCCAATATTTGACACTATCTGCGCTGACTGGTGCTTGAAGCCCATCCTTTCGCCCGGAAATTCATCAACTCATATTAATTACGCCACACGGATACTCAACTTCGACAGAAATCATCGCCAAACCGGCATGGCCAAGAAGACTTTGATGGAGAAATGGAAGTGTACCGATGGCCTAACGAAAAGGCGCAAAGTCAAGTTGTTGTGCCGCGACGGTTCACGTCGCATCTACCACGTGCGTGTAGTGAGCGAATGCAACTGCTTGAAGCAACAGGATCAACCAATGGAGAAATCTAAAAGATTAATTAATGGCATGGAAAGAATAAAAAAACTGACATGAAGGAGGTGATCTTGATCGAAGCATTCTCTCACAGCGATGGTGCAACTGTTCATTTTCCATATGGGAGTTTGATTTTGTCAGTTATTCCGTAAAGAGGCTGGGGCTTATTTGAGTATTTTTTATGTTTTTTATGTTACAAAATTGAATAAAGAAGAGTTAACAATTATACACATATATTTAAGGGCATGAAGGCAGTGGACTTAGTAACTGGAATGACAGGCGCTTCGTCTGGCAGTGTGCTGTGACGTCAACGTGGCGGTTCGGTTATCAGCAGACTAAACGTGGCCCTTAAAAAACTACGGAAACGTGCTACTGGTAACGCGTTATGCGTAATTACATAATCATGCATTTCAACTCTATTTTTCGGAAAGAAAGACAATTTCACGCTTTACTTCTGCCATTCATGGTCCTAATTGAGATCGCTTCTGTGGTACCTACTGATAGGGACAACCTCTACTCACTCAACCCTGTGCTAAATGTGGGACTGATTATGTCCTCGCATTTCCCACCCACTTTCCAGCCCACTGTGATATCTTTTTTCGTTAAAAGGGAGTTAAAACCTATCTATTTCCTCGAACAAGTTCCATTTCTTATTTCAACAACTGATTAATCTTTGTGTAAAAACCAGTGGTCAATAACGTTAAAATCAACACATCGGGTTTTATATATTTACCTTCTTGCAGGTAACCCTTATTATTAATATTATTTTAAATAATATAACTACAATTAACAAAGTACATAGTAATTAACGTTACGTAATAATTTTAAACACATTTTACCAAATTATTATACATTAAATATGATTTAATTGAATTGCTTTGATTGCTTGACTGTGATGGAAGAAAAAATTTAAAATCGAGAAAATTGTAATTATATCACATACATGATCCATTATGGTTCTGTGGCTAGTTGTAATGTAAACATACCATGTATCAGTCATAATAATTATAATAGTTACAAAATATATATTAAGAAAGAAAATGCTCGAATGTCCAGAAAAGAATATTTGTGAAATCGAAACGCCAGCCAAGTAGGTGCATGTCCATTATTGCGGTGTATAGTATAGCGACTGTTCAATGAACTTCTTACCTAAAGTATAGGTACTGTATACGAAATGTTAGCATGCACTTTGTTACTCCTGTGAAATAAATGTGCGCTAATTTATCATAATAAACTGAAGATTTGTTGAGCAAATAGCAAGGCTACTGGTGAGACAATATTATCTTGGTGCTCGATCCAATTAATCTTACCCCAGCCTAGCGATTTTGTAACTTTTATGTTACGGTGGTTTAAGGTTTTGTTATGTGCCTTTATGTTAGGTCATAATCGGATCTGATGGATAAAATCCCTGTTGTTGTCCATGTTATTTTTCAACTTTGAAACCGTGAACGGAGTTACGTAATCGCAGTACTGGGCCAATTATTCCAAATTGTTGATTAACAAAGTAGCACCCTTCAAACGTACTTTGTCAAACTTTCAAGGTTATTAATGAAAATTACGATTGTAAATAGATATTGCGATTGCAAATAGCTATTCACTACCAAAATGATGCTGGATTGCTTTAATACCTGAGCTGATTTCCATTTAATAGTTAAAACATTTATGGTTATACCTGTACCGGAATTCAGCCCACACTATAGAAATATGAGCAATTAAATATATTTATTAAATAGTATAAGCAAACCTATACTATTTACAGGGAATTGCTCATATTTATGTTAAATTTTGCAGTTCAGTAGGTACTTGCAGTCAATCGGAGTGCAGGAAAGTGTGAGAAGTTTTTACAAACAAAAGCTATGCTAAGCAACTAATTTGATTATTAGCAATTAGCTAAAATTCGTCCAAGGAACTGATGCAGCAACATGGTTGGAAGAAAAAACGGTTAGTATGAACACTGTTCAGGGGCGTAGGACGGGGGGGGGGGGAGGAATGGGTGGTCAACCCCCCCCCCCCCCCCCATTGGTAGTGTGGGGGTGCGATCGCTGATCGACGCGATCGGACTTTAGACATTCCGGCGACCCAGTTGCCGGAAATCAAAAATGTCAATATGATGATGATAATAATATAAACTTGCGTTCTGTTTGCGATCTTGCGATAAAAAAACAGCGAATTGCGATAAAAAAACAGCGAATTGCAATATTGAAAACAAATTATGAGTAATGTTGGCACTTTTTCGGCGCTTCGGAGAGGACGAATGTCTACTCAGTAAATGCGTACCTAATTATTTATAGGTAAAAGTACCATACTATACCTAGCCTCGACGTCAAAGCCGCCGAGAATACTAGATTCTATTGGTATACGAATAGCTATAAGTTTACGAATACTTCACGTTAAGAAGGGGAGTGAATTTTCATCTTTCCCGAGGACCAACTGCTGATAGAAATTAGTTGAGTGCCAAAACTACCCATAGAGCCTATTGTCAGGTTCAAGACATGGCTTGTGAGTTTTAAAACTCTTAGCTTGTGTCTAGCATCTGAGGGTCCTCGAGGCAGATTCAAATCCACTCTCCTCAACGTGAAATGGAGTTAAGGTCACAATTTTTGTTTTCAAATAAGTATAGGAACACCAAGCACCGAGAAAGAGTACTCAAACAGCCAGCGGGCAAAACTAAGCATGCATTTCAAACAAAATATTGGGCTCTATAAACCCTCGAAACCGTAAAATCTTCGCCTGCGGCACAAAAGGCACGGCAGGTTTGGTGGTAAACTGATTGGACACCTAAATTAGTTTTGAAGATTTTAAAAAATCTCAACAGAATTACTGACTGCTTTATATGGCTATGCCTTATTTGCAATGACGGACCTAATTTTTGGACAGCATATGGGGTGTTTTCAAGTCAGTCTACCGCTGGTTGGCCTCAATGCCATTCATTGTAAGATGAACGATTATTTAATTACCAGAAATGTAATAAAGGACCTTCTTGGAGAATAAATCAACCATGAAATATGCAGTTCTGACCAACTCATTCTGAAGCCCCAAATTTACTGCAAACGCATCGATTTGGTCCAATGAAAACCATGAACATAACATTTTTTGGGGCTCGAGTCCCGAACGCCCCGATTTTTTTTCTATGTTGCCCTCTGACCGCCCCTCTAAAAAAATCGTTCCTACGCCCCTGACACTGCTTGCTTAATTTAATAGTAGGTAGGTAACTATCAAAGAGATTCGGACAATGGACCATTTTTCATAATTTGATCTTTTTCTAAAACGAGCTTGAATTTGAATTTACAAAAAAAGATTGTGAACTTCGATCTTTTTAAAAGATCTTTTTTTGATGACGATCTTGATCTTTTTAAAAGACCGATTTCAAAACGATCTTCCCCAACTATGGCCATAGGTGAGGCAAAGCCCTGGTGCAAAATTGGAAGTTGGGCCTTTCCCCCTTGGGGAATAGGGTTTAAGTAAGGGGACGGAACCAAATTACGTTCATCTTCACCATCAAAAAATATTCGGAATCCAGCTGCTGAGAGTGAGTCTGAGGACTAATAAAAAAATTGTCAGATACAAAGGTATGCGATGCGCTTGTGTGGAAAGTTTTCGCATTAGTACCATACTATAGATTATTAGTTTCTATTAGGTGTGCACCAATAGAAACTAATATTCTACAAAGATTTTGTAACAAAGGGAAATCATCTTCAAAATGCATTGATATTCATCAATATAATCACTTGTCTATTATTAATTTGGCCCCGCAGGCGAATATTTAGCGTAAACAAATATTACATCAAATCCGGTGATCAATACCTCCTAATTTTATGATAGCAGACCGGTGATTTGATCAATAGAAAGAGCAAAATTTTTTGATCAAAGCTAAATGCACAAGAGCAAATAGGTAGAGAGCTAAAAAGTAATAAACAAAGACTTTAAAAACTGAAAGGGAACATCTTTCCTGTCAGAGGAATAATAAATTAATGGACCGGCGCTCAGCGAGGCCCCCTAGACTGGGCCGTCTGACCATAGTTATGCCACTGGATTTTAAGGGAATTAGTTCACATACTTATCATAAGAATGAAAAAAAACCTTTATTTGTGATGCAACAATATAATACGAGAATACACTATAAACATATCCAAAACTCTAACCACGTTCTTATGATCAACAGCACCCTTTTCAGTTTCAATTTTCTTAAAACATTACAAGGATAAAAACTAGACGAATAAAAATAGATTAACCTATTTGATCTTCCAGCTCAGCTTATATGGATATCAGGTAACTCCAAACAAGGAGCGGGAATGTGTCCATGGTAATGGCAGGTTTCGTGTGGTCGTGGCGCTCGGCAGCTCCGAACATACCGGAAGGTCAGTGGTGGAAGAGGCGCGTTTTGGTGAAAGCAAGGGTGAGCCCCAACTGGTCGCAAGTGCGAATTATCTCCTGATCCTGAACAGAGCCGGCAGGGCTTCCAATGAACTTCACACCGCTCTGAAAAAGAAAAAAATTTTGAAATGAATAAAGCTCAGCTTATAAATGAGAAGATAATTGGGGTTATTAGAAGCAGTAAGTTTCTTCGCAGTTGCAGTCAGTGATATTATTCAAAGTCAAAGATGTTCATTCTAGTAAATAACTCTAGCTCTATGTTATCCTATTTGTGGCTGGACTATTGTTCTGGACAGTTCAATACTCCCATTCCTTACCGTTCGTTGCATAACCCACATCAACACTTTAAAAGTGTAACCTTTAGAGTAAGTAATGGGGTGTAACAGCTCTTTTAGGAAAAACCCAAGTTTTAAAGCTACAGAAACAACTAAGCATTAATACTAAACATTAAATATTAGCATAGAAGGAGGCTCTTTATCTTGTTTACAATACAATATATAGGGAGTATCAACCAAATTTTTATTTAATTACCAATAGAACTGATTGTGTACATATTCTGCCTTCTTTCAAACTCTAGTTTTAATCAACATAAAGAGTGTTCTGTAAAGAAAATGAAAACTAAAAATACATACATACCCACATACAATACCACTAACTTGTGGTCTGGCATTGTGCTAGTGTATTGTACATATTAAGCATAGAAAGAAAATACCTATTGTTATAGTATGAAACCAATAAAGCGAAAAGGTTCACTCCTGGACTCGGAAAAGAAGCCAGTCAAAAATCAGCCATGTTCTCAGAAAGGTCGTTACGAAACAACGCAGGTAGGGACCACCTGTAATTTGGGGGTCCGGGGCACAAAGCTGGAAAATAGCCCGTTCTGTTTCTTTCGACTTCTCTGGACAAAAACATGTTTATTTAAACTTTTTAGGAGTTTTCAAAAAGTAAGTAGGTACCCACAGTGTGATCTCACAAAATCCTGCCTCGACCTGCCGGAACAAGGTGGCCATCAAGAAGGCCTCTTTATAAGGCTCTCTATAGGCTCTTCACAGGCTTGTAAGCATACTAATTCATGCGCTTCACAAGGCAGGTACTGACAACGAAACGAGTTTTATCGACAAGAGTCCTCTCCTAAATACATGGGTTCCCATATTATGTCCGTGTGCCCGGAGTGCTCATCCCCGTGGTTGGTATGTGGCCTGCTCTTTTCAAACCAACGTTTCTGAGGACTGCTAATTTTGTCTAGTCCAGAGGTGTACATTTCAGGAAAATAAGCGCACTATCTTTGTGACAAAGGAAAGTTGTCAAACAAAGTTATTTCTGCTGCTGCACTAGCCATTTCTCCAATAAGTCACACATAGATACTTGTTTTTAACTTATTTTTGGACGTCACCTTCAGAAATACTTGTGATGTTTTTCACAACATTGCTTTGACCTGTCTAGATCTGAAACTCTCCAGTATTTACAGCAAATTAATCGAAAGAGTACCTGGACAGCTCGTAGTATGTTGTCACTGAACGGGAAGAAAGCATCGGAACCTAGAGCAACATTGGACGCTTTCGCTTTCCACTCCGCACGCTCCGCCGTTGAAGGAATCAAGGCAATTGATTCTGGCTTGATGTACAGCTCTGGGTTGTCTGGAGCCAACATGTAAATAATTACCATCTGACCGCCTCTTGAAATAAAACTTAATTCATGTTAAGCTTTAAAAACTTACCAATTGGCCCACTGACTATCTGATCTATAACATTAGAGATTTCAGCTCTCTTCAAACTAGCGTGGAACTTGATCCCAAGGATGTTCGGATGTTGGCGCATCCACCTGTAGCGAGAACATAATCAAGTTGTTTAAATTACTATTTTATGCTGCGAGGATATGTCTTTAATTAGGTTGTTCCAAAAGTGTTTTCAAATTATCCTGAACAATTTTACTTTTGGCGCTTATGACCTTCTTCCCCAAAGCCATCGATCTTACATCAAGAGTCGCTACCTCTACCCAAGTTTGTTTTTCAAAATATCGCACCTCATTTACTGGACCATCTAAAGGGCAGATGCAGAGTCTTACCAGTTATCAGCCTTGTCTCCAGCAATTCTGGTGCAGTGAATACGTGACTGTTGTCCAGCACCAATTCCAATCGTTTGGCCATCTTTAGCGAAGCAAACGGAGTTACTTTGCGTGTATTTCAATGCAATGGTAGCAATCACCAGATCACGAAGAGCACCTTCGGGAAAAGTTTTGCTAAGAAAAGAAAATAATAAATAGGAAACAAGATTTCAATGGATCACCCTAAAGTTAGCTTCTCTTTGAACATTTGTTTCCAAAATTGGTTGAGGCATCCCTGTCTGGTAACAGTCTAAATTGTGGCTTAAAAAGCTGATATGTATAAATATGCAGCCTCCTGGCAAGTGAGCAAGTCTTATTAAATGTGATTAATGCACGCTTTAGCAAGCTCAAGTTTAAAGCAAACTTACTTAGCAGAAACTATGTTATTGAAACTTTCGGGAGTAATAACTGCATCATTCCGTTTCTGTTGCAGAGTCACCCCGAACAGAACCTTTTCTTCGGTGGCAGTAGGCTCATATGCTGGATCAATTTGAAGAACACAGTATGCACCTCCTATAACATGCATTGCAAAATAAGTTAGTCACACTTGTTTAAAATAGCATCACAAAATTAACATGATCAGAACCAACCATATAAAGGGAGGTATCACAAACCTTTCTTCTTTTTCAAAGTTGCAAATGCTTCCGGAGTGTATCCAGGAGCAATTACACCATCAGAAACCTCTCGGGAGATTATTTTTGCTGTGATCTCATCACAAACATCAGACAATGCGATGAAGTCTCCAAATGAGGACATGCGATCTGCTCCTCTGGCTCTGGCGTAGGCGCTAGCTAAAGGCGTAAGCTGATCAAACAGATCGTGCACCATGCATAACTTTGCTGCATCCTCAGTCATCTTCGTAGCAACAGCAGCTCCCGCCGGACTGACGTGCTTGAAAGAGGTAGCCGCAGGAAGATTTAGTGCCCGCTTCAAGTCCTTCACCAGTTGCCAGGCGTTCAGGCCATCACATACGTTGATATAGCCAGGTGAACCATTCAACACTAGAACAATTGAAAGAAGTGTTTTTCAGTTCTCTTCTGAATCCAACTTTAGAAAAATCAGTAGAACATTTCAACAAAAGTTTTTTTAGAAATCCTACAAGATAACAACCCTAGTTATGACTAACTACTCACCTGTAAGAGGAAGTTTTGATAGAGTGGTAAAGATTTGGGCAGGTTTCTGATGCGGGTTCATTCCATAGCGAAGAGCCAGATGTGATTCTGGACTATACTGCTTTCGAAAATAGTCGGTGATGGAAAGATCATATTGGGATGTGTGAGTAAAAGCCTTTAATGCCAACGATTGGCGTGTTTGCAGAGATGTATCAGAGTCAGGTGATCCAGATATTTCTTTAATTATCAGTTCATAGTCAGCCGGATCGCTGAGTATCGTCACACGGGCATGGTTTTTGGCTGCTGCTCGCAATAGAGTGACACCGCCAATGTCTATTTGCTCCACTGCATCAGCAATAGTCACTCCATCCTTGGAGATGGTTTCCACAAAAGGATAAAGATTACACACAACAAATCGGATCATCCCAAAATCCATTTTTTCCATGTCTTTTTGATCGCCTTCGGAATGACGTGCCAAAATTCCTGTAAAACGTTGTTAAATGAGCCACATACAATTGAAAATTAACCTTTGCTTAAAGTTAAATTCGAATTCAGTCATACCTGCATGAACTGCAGGATGTAGAGTCTTGACCCTTCCTCCTAGCATTTCAGGAGCTCCTGTCAACTCCGAGACTTCCTGGACGGTCAGTCCAGCATCACGGAGAGCCTTTGCTGTTCCTCCAGAAGCTACTAACTTTAAGCCATGACCACTCAAACTCTTGGCCAGAGGTATAAGTCCTTCCTTATTTGATACACTGAACAACGCTGAAAAAAGTCAAGTTGTTCAATAAGAACTAGATGATACCAGCATTATTTCAGGTTGTAGGTCTCAAGCAAATCAAGAGCACTGACTATCCAAAGGAGCAGGTCTCATAACTTTGAAAGCAGAGTTGAAATCGATACGCATAGCATTTAGTCATGTTGACAATATGAGTCGCATTGACATTTTTATGTTCACTTATTTGCCCATTCTGAACCTGGCAGACCCAATCAAAATAAATGTTTAACGATAACCTAAAAAAACAGTACCAATTATACTCAGTATTGATCATTAATAATTCTACCAATAACGTCATTTCAAACGTACTGTAAGTAATTAATGTACACATACCTATATCTCCCACTTTTGCCATTATTAGTTGCTCGATGTTTCGAACCTTGTGCACCGTACAAAGCCGGCAGCCTGCAAGCTGATGAATAAATGGATCCGTGTGATGGACGGAATCTGGATTAAAATCTCGATGCGAGCCTACCGCTCTCAGCAGCTCTGCGTGGCGTTTCGTGAACTATGGCCTCAAACTTTACCCGCGTGAACTCTCTGGACCTCTATTAGTACTATAGATCGTCAAATACAATAACTATTATTGAATGACGGGTTGCAGTTGCATCACATTATTGTTTGTAAAGCGTTGCATTTCGTAAAAATGATTTGTTTCTTAACGGAACAGGTCAAATGAACAAAATCTCATCTCGAATACGTCAATCAAACATCTTTCATCTACTGTCATTATATTTGTACAAAACCCGACATTCTAGTCCATTGCTGTTTATGCATCACATCAGATTCAGATTTGCTTCATACACTTAAAAATGAGCCAGTCAGTGCCGTATTTACCACTAGGCAGAGTAGGCAATCGCCTAGGGGCGCTGAGGCCTTAGGGGCGCCGGCCGCAGGCCGGCGCCAGCACCAGCACGAGCACTCATGTTGTTTTAATTTTTAATTTTTTTATAAACATGGTGAACTGCGATGTCTTGTGTTTTGTGCATTATATAAGCAACAATACTTCTGAAATCTTAGTCTTAGTTTACGTGACCATGTATATAGGTATATTATATACCTTGAATTCACGCGAGGAAATTGAACGGCGAGAATTATTTCTTTTATGCGTATGTGCGCTTATCAGCATTTTCTGTGTGAAAGGCTGTTCCAGTCGGGAAGTACGGACTGAGAAGTTGTTTGAACTCATTTTACGATAGAATTTAAATGTACAGTTGCGAATTCAGCTCCCGAATTGGCAGAATGGCTAATTCCACTCCTGGAACTATTAATCGCTTTTTTCCTGTTGTCAAATGTTGGGAAAAACATTGAGCATGGAGCACTCCAGTGCGCCTTCGTTAGCGCTGCTAACAAGCTGATAGTGGGTACGCATTCACCCTGCGCGATTTTCGGGCATTTTCTTTATTTGCGCATTTGAAAGTTTTGATATTAAAACAATGAGCGATACTAGAGCTCAAATCAAAACAAAATCGCTAAAGAGCGCGACATAAATCAGCCAGATCATGCCCAGCAGCAAGCGCAATACAGGTAAAATCAAAATATTATTATTGTTTACTACTTATATTTCGGGTTACATTACAATACCTGCAAGATAGAGGTACCTATCAAGTACCAATCTATACCAGTCCGTTGTATAATTTCTCTTACGAAATCGACGCATCTTTCAAAATTGGTTCCTTAGGCTTTACCTACTGATGAGTGATGAGCATTGGCAGCTTATAGGGGCGCCAAGAAAAAAACTGCCTACTGGCGCATATTGTCTAAGTCCGGCCCTGGAGCCAGTAAAATGATCTTTAGTGTTTAGTTACTAGTAGTTAGCGAGGCTCTACCAAGACAATCAACATATTCTTTTTTTTTCGATGCAAGATTGGGAAGGTAACTTTCATGGCCCAGGAAGCGTCATTTTACTATTATATGAGACATAACAAGGATTAGTACATTATTATGCGTATAATACCATGCAAAATCAAGTGAATTTCGACACGGGTTTATACGTTTCGGTTGTTATCTCATGAACCCCTGGCTGTCCCACTCTGGAAATTTCAGAGTGCAGATTAATCATTTTCAAATAACGTGTATAATCAATTTAGAAAATGGTATACATTGAAAGTTATAGGGGTGGTAAAAGATAAAAATATGGGCAGGAGTGAAATTTCAACTCTTTTGTAAACGATTCACCCTCAACACGAATAAGCACATTTATTCCTTTCAAACATATTTTTGAAACATCTCTCTAACTTTACTGCAGCCGATGCAATTTGAGAAAGAAAATTGGAGCGCGTAGGTAGGTACTAAAAAATGTTGGTGCCGTCCCGCCGTTTTTTGGCCGTACTGAGCGAACCGTTTCACCCACAGACAAAAAAAAAATATCGCTGCATCAGAAATGTCCTGGTCACAGTCATGCAAAGTTAAATCGAAATCTACGAGGTGACGGTCAAATTTTCAAAGAAATCGCTTGAATTCACATAGAACGTCTCACTTACCGTTTGTATTCTTTGTGATAGGAATGGATAAGATAATGAATTACATCCAAAGTTCTAATGTGCCTTTAAAAAGAGGGTTGTTTAAAAAATATATAATTTTTATTTCGCAGATTAGATAATCTTAATAACTGTATTAATTATGTGCATTGCTTGCAGCCACATTATTTTACGCTATAAGGGTATTTTGGGAAGCAGCTTGCCTATCCTCTCTTACTGCGCTTGTAACCACAGCACAATGCTAATTTGGCTTAAAAATCGAAATGGAGACTGAATATATTACACACAAACCAGATTTTACGTCGGTTTTCCTCCTTCATTTTTCAAGGGGTATCGTATTAGCGCAGCCGCCTATTTATATAAGTATCTATGGCGCAGCCCATGTAAGAAAATGTGACAATTTGGCTTGCATGGTAGAATACCAGTCAGTTGGTTCAATATCAATACCTATCAATACTAAATAAATAGGACACACAGGATGAATTGGATTAAGCTATAAAATCCATATATATATAATATCCCATTGGATATTACAATTTCAAATCTGTCATCACATTTTTCTTAGAGAGATGAGAGAGCGGAAGGAATTACAGAAAAGGTAAGTAAACAAATGTTATGCAAGTTTTTTAATTGATAAAATTACGTATTTACCAATAATTACAATCAGAAAAAGCAAATCAATCTAAACACCTATTGGCAATTTACTGATTATAGAAGAGTGTACTTATACTCTTCGGCTGCCAGATGAATGGGCCATGCGTGTATATGTACAAATATAACAGTCCTCAAGACGTGATACCATTGTGTCACACTGCCAAAGTCCAAGCTCAGGAACCGTGTCACAATAATATCCTTGTCAACTCGCTTTGAACTTCACCCCCAGTAGCTTCACGAGAACCCGCCCTGAAGCTTTGAACAATAATCCAACTAAACTAATAAGAAGTTTCCACAACCGATAACCTTTTGGAAGAACCTATCTAGTATCTACCATCCGCACAAATTTTTATATTACATATCTTTTACAGAAAACAATTCTAAATTATCGTAACAGTATGAGATAATTTTAAATGTAATAAAACAATATAAATTTCCATACTTTAAAGTTTATTATAATTTTTACATAGGTACTACTTTGCTACAGAACATCATGACAAAAAAAGCTAAATATTAAGAAGCGTTAATTTTTAAGTTTGCTTGCCATCAAAACTTGAACGGTACCTTTTTCTATTTCCATTTCCAAGACAATTTTAAATCTATTTGCCTTCATCCAAAAAAATAATCCATCCCTTCTCCTTAACCTTTAATCGCAACCGCATCCCAATGTAAATACCTTTACACACTTCTTTAGCAAGTCCCCAACTATTTTACACTTAACCTCCTTAATGTCTGACAGACAACATGGTTAGGTTCCAGAAAAATGTGTAGACATTGTTTTAAAAAATCTACGCATTTGTTTCGTCAATTCATTGAACATTTTACATGATTTTATCATGATCGAGAAAACACTCTTAAATATATTTGGGATAAATATGCTACATTTAACTACATATTATACAATAATTTTTAATGATAATAATTTTTAATAATATAGGTTTTGGCACATTTCCATAATATTGAGATCTGAAAATATATAGCATAAATTGCTACATTGCATATTATGATTAGGCGTGGTATTACTTTGAGTTAGATTAATTTTTGTTTTTACATGAGTGCTATTTTAGTTGAAGTGCTTCACAAAAATGTTTCTAGCGTAGGTACTTAAACTTTAGCACAATCATTGGAGCGAATTGAATCGGTACACCCTACAATCCAAGCCAACCCAGAAGCGAATGCATGAAACAAATCACTTCGAAAGTATGTAAAGTAGACATTTTTATGTTGGAACATAATTGAGTTCCCAGAGTCAATAAAACAATTAAATTTTAATCAGGGAACCACATAGTAATCGCCATAAAAAATGCATTTCGTTTCAAGGACCTCGTGCTACCATGCTGCTTGTATTCAGTGATGCGAATAATTTCCATATATTTTTTTGGTTTCGAGTAAGCAATATACCAACGTATATGGTTCTCACTAACGCAGTTCAAAATTGTGTCTTCTATAAGATATACATTTTGCGTTAGCTAGAGATAATAAAATATGTTTTCAGGGGCCATGGGTAAGCATTTTGATTCCTGATCCATTCTTGTCAGTGTCTTGTATTACCATCAATTTTAAGATGTTTATCTATCTGTTTTTACTTCCATTCAACGGTCCACCCGCCCCTTCCAATAGAATGACTAGGGCAATAGTTCGATAATAAAGCCAGTTAATTTACCAAAATGAATTGAATTAGTTCATTGCAATGATTAGTATGCAACGGTTATTTTTGGGGTGTTTGATTCACTGTATCTACTTATACACATGATTATAATAGAATATACAGTTAGAATTATTTTGTGAAATTATCATTATAGGTATTCAGAGAAGCTAAATAAATTATCTAAAAATAAATTAAATTTGGACCAAGAATAACTCAAATTAGTTGCTATCCAGTTCCAAATCATAAGCAAAGGAGGTCTCAATTAGACAATGAATATCAAATGATTAGATGATTAGATGGCTAGATGGTTGGTTGCTTGGTGGGTGGGTTGGTGGGCTGGCGGTCCAGCATAATGTCAAGTGCATATTATTAACTTTATTATTTTTCTATGCACAGACTCGATTTAAACAACAGCTAGTTACACTACTATAATATTTATGACAATAATGCTATATACTAAAGTATCAGCACAACACCGAGTAGGTTAACAGTAAGTAAACAGCTGTGTGACAAAACGTTGATATAATTAATTAATATAACTTGTCAGATGAGGGACATGTGCATTTCATTTTAAACAAGCTTGCATAGAGCAGGGACTGACACACATATAATTCATACCAGCATTAACGGTAACTACATCACTGTGCCCAGCTCGCCATAATATTATGTAACATGGATAAAAGTCCCAGCCATTTGGGACAACACTGTCTCGTATTTGCCAGTGACGATTAAGCTGCGATCGGTGGGAAGGGGGGGGGGGGGGGGGCTCGGAAGAGGAGTCGCTCCAAATGGTTACGAAGCATAAATAACATCAAATAAATCATTGCTCTTCACAAAAAAAAAAAATTTCTACATTAAGGACTGATTTTGAATAAAAAAAGACACAGTCCTGGAAAAAATAATCGATATTCCATCCCAGATAGGGGGAAATATGAATTACGTACGGAATGCTTATCCACGTGAACTTTCACTTGAAATTTGCAACTGTGTTCGATTCAATCTCGGGCCTGTTCTATTTTTGCTTTTGAAGTTGCCAGGAGCAAAAAGAAAACACAATGCATAATGCTATTTGGCTGCCTCCAAAATGAACCTCCCCCGACGCAACCTAACCGAGCATTTAGTATAGCATCGTCCCTGGTATTTGCACAATTCCCTAAAACTCTCGATAGACTTTCCCCGATCGGGACCATTGAATTGCGGGTCATCCCATCACGGTGCTTTTGGAAGAGGGCCTCCGTTTTCTGGCGCCTGTTCCTCCTACACTGGCCCCTTTGGTCGTCAATAGTACAAGCTAATTGTTTCACATTTTTTCACGATGACTATAGTTTTACGAGTAAAACTCTGGTCGTAGAGTTATTTTGCATGCCTTTCATCAGGAAGTATAATGCACATAAACATTATTAAAGTAGAAACTCCTATTCACCTATATTACATACTATTATTTTGTTTCCGTAATTACTTTAAAAATGAATTCCAACTACATAATTGTGAACAAGCAGAAAAAATTGTATATCCACTTGAAAATTACAGCTTTAAGGGTAAAATTGAATGGTACTTAATTAGTTTGGAACAAGTTATACTATATCTCACAGTATCGTCTTTATGATTTCACATGTTACATGTAGTAATAATGCATATTGTTAAAACTAATTCATATTTACAATACTTTATTGGCTTTTCATTAAAATGTAAGACTTAAGAGCTATGAATAACATTTATAAGGAAATAGCTTATATTATATTAAACTTTGTAAATGGTATGATCTTCTGCCAGACTTTTTTTCACACTTAAATGCAGCATCTGCATAGGATACCAATTTTTTGACCAAAAATGTCCCAAAATCTTTAAACCGGGATGCCATTTACGCCAGCACGGAGCAGACGCGTGAGGCTTTATAAATAGGGATAATAATATAGTATTGTATTGTTATATATTTTTATGTAATATTAGGTATTTACAAGAACATGTTTATTGAATAACTGCTGAAGTGCTCGTAAACACGACCATGGTCACTGAATAGGTGTATAATTAGTTACCGTAATTATTTCCCATTGTTGGTCCGTCATTGAAGCTTCTGCACCATGATTTGAGATTTTTTAGTTTCGCCATCAACCGATAATTGATATGCACATGTACCACCTATGAGAAACTGACATTCCACCAACATGCAATCAAAATAAATTGATTAACCCTGCTGTTATTGAATCATACGCAAAAAAGGACGAAACCTTGGGGATGCGTTCAATTCTAATGAAGCAATTTGACGACCTCACAATCGAGCAATTATTATCATTTGCTTTTATTGCAATGCAAATGGATAAAACAGCCTATTTTAGCAAGTTAATTGAACTAAAACTCACATCGGTTTGGCGCACCAAAATATGCTGCCGTGCAGCTTTCGAAAAAACCTCCCCCGTCGTACCATCGAACGCACAAACTATCGAATATCTAGAACATTTCCTAAACATTGCGAGCTTTTCGTCATGATGACAACGCAAACATTTTATCTGCTCCAAGACAGATAGTACGGCCAGTAGACTAGATTGAACGCTCCGAAGGCCAGAGGGAAAAACAGACGCGAAAGCTCGTCAATGTTTCGAGCTCTAATTTTGTTCGGCCCTTTGTCGTTGTCTAACATTATAGCCTTCGTCTCAGACGCATCGGAATTTCTCTTCTTCTGAAACAGAAATCAAAAAAGACGGTGTATTAACGGTAATCCAAGTTTATTATCAATAATTTTGTGAGCTTCGTTATCAGTGATCAGAGGATGAGCAGTCAAAAATCCTCTAGGAGGCTGACGTGTCAGCTTTGTGGGCACGTAGCCGCGAGAAGAAACCCCACTTTATGAAGCCATGTACCCAAAGAGGTGAGCCCCGGAGCAGAGACGAATATCTTTTAGATTTTATATCAAGATCACGTGTCACCTGCAGCCCCGACTCATGCATACCTGCAGCCCCTTGAGACGTGTAGTATACCTTCTAAAGAAAAGCCGTTTTTGATGATATTATTATTAAACCTGTGCAGAAGGGCTGATTAAGGAGCTGCGAGAAAATATCACGTTAATATTACCTTTTATGGTCTACTACATGCTTGAAAGAAAGTTTTGATGGTGTTAAAAACATTATTTTAGGTGATAACCAGACCAAACTAAAATATTTTGGGAATAAACCTAGGTTATTCGCCAGTCTAAAGCAACATTAATTAGCTTATAGGGAATATTCAGAATAACTGCGAGCGGGCATCTTTCAGGCCAAGATAAACTTTAGAAACTAATTTGCTTACCGAGCTACAGAGACAGAGATTGGAGGAGGTGGCAATAGAAAGCTTCAAGCACGAAAGCTTCAATCAAGCAAGCGGAAGCTGGAAAGGGACGCTTAAGAAAGAATTAGCTTAAACTGTAGAAAGGAACCGGAAGCTAAAAATTCCAACCAGATACCGGGAAGCAGGATGTCACGACGAGTTTCAAATACGAAGTGAAATATTTGTTTGGTGCTGGTAGGTGCTTGAAGGGCGACGTTGAAATCAGGTGGATCCTGGGATGTAGAAGCAGCTATCTTTAAGCTTGTGTCGCGAAAGCTGAAGGAAGGGTGAGATGGAAGCTGGGATGTGGAAGCTGCAGGAAGGGTGAGATGGAAGCTGGGATGTGGAAGCTGCAGGAAGGGTGAGATGGAAGCTGGGATGTGGAAGCTGCAGGAAGGGTGAGATGGAAGCTGGGATGTAGAAGCTGCAGGAATTGTGAGATGGAAGCTGGGATGTAGAAGCTGCAGGAAGGGTGAGATGGAAGCTGGGATGTAGAAGCTCCAGGAAGGGTGAGAAGGAAGCTGCGATGTGGAAGCTGCAGGAAGGGTGAGATGGAAGCTGGGATGTAGAAGCTCCAGGAAGGGTGAGAAGGAAGCTGGGATGTGGAAGCTGCAGGAAGGGTGAGATGGAAGCTGGGATGTAGAAGCTCCAGGAAGGGTGAGAAGGAAGCTGGGATGTGGAAGCTGCAGGAAGGGTGAGAAGGAAGCTGGGATGTGGAAGCTGCAGGAAGGGTGAGATGGAAACTGGGATGAGGGAGCCGAAACTGTAAACTTCAAGTTGTAAGGAAGTGCAGTACAGCGGCAAAATTTAAATGGTTAGTTTAAAGCATGTGAGCTGGTGAAGATGCGCGCAGTAAGCAGTAAGTAAGATTGAATGTGTTTGCTTCGGAAGCTATGGACTTAGACCCGAATGCAGAGTCGACACTGAGTGCACACTCACACTGAGCCTGCACTCAGTGCGCACTGAGGGGTCAATTTATAATTGAAAATGCGAACTAAGTGTGCACTGAGTGCGGACTCAGTGACGACTCTGCATTCGGCCCAGAGATTTTGTGTAAAGCTAGGGAGCTTGAAGCTTTAACCTTGATACTGTAACCTTCAAGCCATTATCTTGAAGCCGTACGATGAGATCTACTGTCGGTTTCAATCAGAGAAGAACAATTTTTACCCGGCTTGCCCCTCAAATACTCCTCTCCTTCATGCAGTCAAGAGGCGTTAATTCAAGGTAAGACAAGATAATGTAAATTAGCCGACTTGATTAAAGAATCTAATAACCGATGCTTGAACGACCTGCTAGCCAAATCTGATAATTGTTCTTCTCGTGTCGGTCCCGACGGTAGACGTAGCACTTAGTACGTACCGAGCCTACCATGGTCACGGCGACAGCCGCTGCGTCAGTCTCCTCCCCATTCCGCGGCGAACTTTTCCCATTCAGAGCTTCCTGTGACTTCTTGTTGGCAACGTCTGGTTGTTTACGCCAAATGTAGTTGACAAAGGTGAACTCCAATAGGGCGCAGAAGACGAATGCTAATAAAACAATTTCAAGTAAGATAAACATGATTTATTCGTGTAATATACGGTGATGAAAATCTTCACGAAAGCAGCTCTGTATCATTTGCTTTTTATTGCGTAGAGAATTGCCCGAACCTGTGCACGTTCCCATCCAAACGTCTATAGCTTTCACGTAGCTGACTTGCGGAAGTCCACTCTGAATGCCTGGAACAAGGTTCAGGACCGTTGAATGCTTTTTGCAACTAAAAATAAAGAGTTTCTGCGTTCATTAAAAATAGGTTGTTTCTTGGGGAATGCTAGATGTAGGAAATGGCGTACAAAAGATTGCCGATGCCAATGATTTATGGAGCGAACGAAAAGGCGTACTGAATTCTAGAGAAGAGCAGCCAGCACGTGGATTCCACGATAGCACGCACGAGCTGGTCATTTATAAATTGCAATGTTCAACTGACGATAAGTGGATACAATTGTGTGATGAATGGCCAGGTCGGTGCAACGCTACACATAATATAGCATTGCTGCACGCCCGTTTAATTGTGGTGGGGAAAACTTTAAAATGTATTGTTAAATGATATGAACGAAGTACACTCATCCTTACCATAAGTCTCAATATAAACAGTCCATTCCGCTTTGAGTGAAAAACACTTAATTATAAACCGATCGTTTTTATCAAAGAACACTGCTTTCATTATATAAATTACTTATATGGCAAAGAGATTTCCTCCACAGTCCACAAGTTCGAGTAATATTGTTACTTTGTACTATATAAAACTTACAATTACATGATATACGAAACTCATTTTATAGAGAGTATATTACAAGGGAACATCGAGTAGTCACCTGAAGATTGCGAGGAAACAGCAAGAAGAGTGGTGACCCCTAGGGTAGTTCTGCCCGGGACAGAATCCACATCCATCCAGAATGACACCCATGATATGACCACTATCAGAATCGTCGGCAAATAGCTCTGGACCAAATGGAAGCCCACGGAACGACTCAGATGAAATTCCGCTACCAGGCAACTGTAGTTCCCTGCAATGTCATTCCAAAATGCATCAACATCCTTCAGCCATCTTCGTCATTGTAGAGGATGGAACAATCATTATTTTAATGAATAAAGTTTGTCTTGAATTTCGCCAAACGTTTGTTTACCTATTTGAAACGATTCTTGGCAGTCAGAAGCTTTGATTTTAACTATCTCAAATTGCGGCATCCGCAGCCCTTTGCCCATTATGACCGGGTTCATAGTGGTCCATTCCAAGCTGAGCTCGTCGATCGTTTTCGAAACTGAAAGGAAAATGCAAGCGTGTTACCTTTATAGCTGCTGTGGATATGAAAGAAATGAAAGAAGCCGTTTTTGAGAACGTAACTCGATTGGCAAATGCCAACTTACAGCTTGCAATCTCCATAGTGCAGACCTGACTGTCGAGCGGGAAGCTTGATAGATCCATCATGCACGAGAAAGTCAATTTCAACCTAGAACAACAATACCACCAACTTAATACACAAATCCTTACAATATTGAAAATATTCCGAACAGAAACATACTGCTTTGTCAGACTCCACATATTGATAAATATCGCATGTAGTCATGTTTGAAATTGTGTTTTCTTCAATTTGTTTCCGTTTGTAATTTGTGCCAGTTCATTCCCAAAATGAAGCAGATGATGCAAACTATGTCATGCAACAAATTTGCGTTATTTTTAGCAATTAATTGAGCGGACAAATATTCTCTATAATTTTTGTATCGGAAATATTAATTCCAGCAAATGTTTTATTAAATATGACGACAAATCTGGCGGACGATTGAAAATCCCCTAGCTTTTAGAGACAATATCCGGTTTGTTTTGAATCATGTAAATATTCATAGCGCAGTGCTTTTCATGTGAAGAGGAAAATTTTCAGTTGTGTTTCCATTGCTAATGATAGATTGTGTATATTTTATAGCTATTTCTAAACTCTGCCTTATTTGGTGGGTCGTGGGTAACCAAGCGATATTACGATAAATGCACTTGGATTCCCCACAGGGGCCATACATGATGATAAAAGAAACATGAGAAAAGAAAATACATTTACTAAACATCAATTCTCGTTCATGAAAGAGCTTTTCAGTAGACAAGTTAAGTTGAAGCAAATTCAATTAGGGGCTGCAAGTTTAAACATTGCTTGAACTGCGATTAAATGGCCATAAAATCGAATTACAAAGATATATAAATGTATTATATTATGAGTATAAATTCCGCAATAGAATTCCTTCAATCATTTCAACCATCCGGCTAGGACATCTCTTATATAACATTTGCTGGCCGCGTATTCGCTCGAGCAGTCTCACGTGGCAATTACTCACAAAAACCACAGTTACAAATTACAACAAAATATAATATTTGAAAATTCCACACAGCGCCGGACCGATCCACGTGCAGACGTGCATTCTGCCCGCTTCTATAATACTTTTATTCGAATGAGCCGAAATATCTTTTATTCGCTGACCGAGGCCGACAATTTATTTTACAGCTGCATGGCCCGGAAAAGCGGCCTACATCGACATAACGCTGGTGTCATTTCGTCCGTTGCCATAACAATATTGAGGTCTGTATGGACTGACCCATACAAATCTGTCCCTAGTGACAACTGGGAACTGTCACATTTATTTGCGACCACGATCTGGACCATCGCGAATTGAGAGATGTTGGGAGCGGCTGCTGATTTCCATTGCGGAACAGTGGCCGCTTTAAGGGGCGAGGAATGATAAAAGAAATGAAGAGGCAACCTCTCAACTCTCGCGATGGTGGCAAAGTAATGAAGCCATGAACGGAAGCCCTCCTCCTTTAACCAAACTGTCACTTTAAAGTGGCATTGCGGAGAAACAAGAACCATTTTGTTAGGCTGTGGAAAACAAAGCACTCGCTCGTCTTTGAATTTAATTGAAACTACAGCATATAGCTCTGTATGAGTTCAGTTTGCCTTGCCAATCGACATGCCTGGTGACGAAGATCTTAGCAATTAATTGGCAAGCTATCAATTATAATATTTATAATAACAACGTAAACTACATTATGACGTAAGTGAATGTTTTATAGATTTCTAGTGAATTGGGAGTTTGAAATTATCTGTGTCAATGGTAATATTTGATATCACATCCTGCGCGACAATCTAATATCATATATAGCTTTATAGCTACAGGTATAGGTATAGAGAGATGATAACATGATATTATTATCCTGCACAGGATCGTCAATTGGTGGAATGCAATTAACTCTGTAGTCATGGAAGCTGTAAATGCAGCCCCGTTGCATTTTCACTTCCAATCCATGCCGTTGGCACGGAAGCGAATGTTTTCCCGATATTTTAGAAAGTTGTATGCCGACGGGAGAATAGTAATGTTCGTATGCCACTCTACGCTTTCCGCTCGTTGACACCTATATCCTCGCCACCCAGCCCCCAGCCCCCTGCCCCCTGCCCCCTGCCCCCACCCCTTTCGCATCACACCGCACTTGGTAAACCTTAGAACGAAGCGTCCAATTTTACCTCCAGCGCATAGCATTTGCTGTCCGTGCATAGAATCGAAGGATGCTGAAATGAAACAGCGAGAGTCAATCTGATTTCAGACGCCAACACATTCGAACACTCAGATTTCCCATTATTTTGAAAATACTAAAACATCGAGGCAATCGGAATTGAGAGACTTGCAATCGGAAATGGCATATAATATTATAATCATACCATCAAACTCTTTGCGGGGACTTTATACCCAGGAAATGCTGGGCTAGTCCCATGAAATATGGAGATTCCGTGTCCGGGAAGTTCTTCCTATCTCCCAGTTTTTCATGCTATCGGATTTACCGCATGTTTGTCCGTCGTAACGAAAGAAGAGCAAATGGTCCTCACCGTAGCATGTAGAGTATCTCGCCATCAGGGTCTATGCGGACAAGCACATTGGGAACGGTGACGTATTGAAATTCAGCGTGCTTGGCGTTCGGGAAGTAAACTTCGGGCTTCCAAATTGCTTTCACCAGGTTAGGATCGTTCAAATCCAGTGCTTCTGTGATCTCGGCGTGTTTCAGGCGCTCATCTTGCCACTTCTGCCGGAAGTACAGGTCCACTTCGTAATCCTAAAACACCATAAAAAAGAATATGCTATAGATAAAGCAACATTCGAAAAGAAATTTGTCGTGAAATATATATCACAAACATAAAAATCATCCCTTGAAAACCGTTAATAACACATGAAAAATGGGCGTGGGGGTTTGGCGATATCTAGTATATCGACTTGATATAAAAGAGGCTGGATATATTTATCTTCACATTTAGTTTATTGAAATATCAGATTGCTGCTGCATACATCGACACATTTTCAGAAAACCCTGATCAAACTGGGGCTTTATGCTACAGGATTCTCTTGAAAACTGTCGTGCTATGGCCCAAGGATACGCGGCCCAGAAAAACTATACACTTTATATAGATACTGTAGAAACGATCGAAAGAGGAAGGTATACACTTATTTTCATTCGAATTCAGAGCTGACGAATTAGACTTGCAACAAATCGTGACGATGCTGGCGGCAAAAAATAACAAGATGGTCCAAAAAGCATGAAAGGCGACAGAGAAGATAACGAAGCGTGTATAGCATTAGATCAGGGTTTGATCAATTCATATTACCCTTAATCGAAGGAGACACTGATGGTGGCGAGCTACGATTGGCCGAATCCATTCTTTCGCTTTCATGCTCCTTGAAATTGTTATTTGTTTAAATGATTGTCTGATCGCTAGAAGAGAAACCCTCATAGCATTTTCTGCTCAATGCTGATTAGTTCAAACATGAAGACGATCTCAAAAAACTGTGTTTGATTTCAATTATCTTTGAATGTCGAACGTGTCGCCTGTCAGCCTGCATTTTATTCTATAGGTTTCTTAAAAATTATTTGCTTTGCACAACATAAAAAGCGAGAAGATGGCAAATGAATTACGGATGCTTTAAGACACCAAAGAACAAGAAATTATGTATGAAATTGAGTTGTTCTCAAAATCTTCAATTTTGAAGGGCTATCTCTGTTCAACAAAGGTAGAATGCTATAGCTCATAAAATATGATACGGGCACTCGGGCGCCTTTCAAATGGTACTTTATAATTAAATTTATGTTCAATAATGCGTTCTTGCAATTTGTTAAGTCGTGGAGGAACGTACAACGGGCCTGTAGTAAGTATATAGTATTTAGGCAGAGTGGGAGAATTCAATTTAAATTTTATGAAATTGCTACCTATTACACAATCCCAGTGGGAGAGGCGTGTTTAAATTTTGATTTCATTAGCGCCCTTAAATCTGTGTTCCTCGTTAAGCAGAATCCACCACCGATTCGAATCCCTATACCAACTTTGTCGCATATATATAGTTGAGAGCGAGACATATTATTATCTCCGTCTCCGTCCATGATACATCTTGGTTAATGTCACTTCGACATTGTCTTATGTTGTCTGTATCTTAACGAAACCAGTAACGCACAAGAATAACAGCAAGAAGACACCGCCAGTCTAATGCAGCAATCCAGCTGAAAATGAAGAATCTCGGATGATTTGCTGAAAAACAGAGAAACTGCTAAATAGCATAAAGTTTTCATTTCAAATGTTCTTTCCAGTTTCCCGTGTCTTAGGAAAATAAAATGAAGTTTATGTAGAATTATGGCATATTTTACTGTTTTCTTATACATTAATTCGTAAATACTTCACAGCGATGTTCGTTGGAATCAACTTCGAGCAAATGCTTTACGTTATGACCAAGTTGTTGCAAAATAGTGTATCTTCGTTCAACTTTCATATTAAGCAAGCAACGTTAAAAATTAAATTGCAGATGAATTTTCGCGACAAGAATATACTAATTTCCCCTTGATTAAACATCATACAATGCATGGTACCTCCCGTTGTAGACGAACTACTTCCGCGAAAGAGCATTCGAATTCCATGCAGATAATAACAAGTAATTTACTTGATTAATACAATTCCGTGGAACTAGTTTCAAGATGCGTCTATAGAAGTAGATCACATTGAGAAAGCAATTCATAGCAATGCGATATTGCAATGTGCCCTGTACGAGTGCCGGAGGGCGTAGAGAGAGGACAAGCAACATACTTCCTCGGACATAAGCGAACAAGATTAATGTAGGATTAATTGTTCCCATAGATGATTTTTTCTTCGGTATATTTTTAGACACCAGATTGAATTTCAGAATTAAATGTTAATGGCTGGAACTGGAAGTGTTATCTAAATTGATGTCAAGTTTTGAAAATAATATATTAATATATATAATAAAATATAATAAAATAATATAATATAATAATATTTAATAAATAGTTAAATAATATATAGTTTTGAAATTAATAAAATGATAATTTCTTCTCTGAGCGTGAAAATACTTCCGTTAAAATTGCATAAAAATACGGGTTCCATGGATATAGTTTTCGAGATTAAAGATATTAATGTAAATATATCAAATGTTATGTGATATATGGTTAAAAATAACAAATATCTTTCGTTACGCATAAATTTTATAAACACGATATAAAGATAATTCATGTATATTACATCTCAGGTTTGGAAGTCCACAGAGCGTTTTTTATATTTCCGCGAGAACCCTCGTTTTGCATATCCCTACTCTCCCATTGTGTAGAGTTGACCGATGTCGGTCTGGATAACTTGTTTTCTAATCAGTAATCGTTTCGGTGCGGGCTTTGCTGTTTGGTCATTCAACATAATATGATGGTTTACCTATACAAATCTAATGAACGATCAATAAACTGAGTGATCAGTCGTAAATAAAATATTCCTAGTAATTAACGAAATCTTAATTCTGCTTCGAATTTTAAAATTCAAAGTTTTGTACAGATTATTTTTTTAACGGGATTAATAATACTTCGCATTGAACGTCACATAATCAGTGCGAATTATCTTTAGTAAACACGCTCAAATTGATTGCGAAACAAGTAGCAGCCATTTTTCCGAACCTTTTTGATGGGGCTGGCAGCGAACCACTGCTACCTTTGGCTGTGCAAAGTTCCCCCCCCGCTGCCAAAAGATTTGAGACGTGCTACAGGTATATATTATAGGTGTTTATTATAGGTATATGTAAATATATAACCTAACTTAACCTATATACCGAGCTTTTTTTGTGCCGGAACGCACCGGAACGCCGTTCCGGCACCTCTTTTCGGTAGGTACTCTAAAAGAAAAATTACATATCGGCGGGAATATCTGCAATCGCTGGAGAAATGTATTCTCCATTTCACGTTAAGAAGAAGAGTGTATTTGCTTCTTCCTCGTGAGCCCTCTGCTACTAGACATTAGCTGAGTTTCAAAACATACAAGCCATGCCTTGAGCCAGACAAAAGGCTCTGGCCATGGGCAGTTTTGAAACTCTTTGTTTGTGTCTAGCAGCTAGCAGCAGAGAGTCCACGAGGAAGATGGACTCTCCTTCTTTACGTGAAATAAGGTTTAGTGTGCCCGCGTGCTTGCCGAGTTTGTGGACATAATGAAGTAAATTACTTATTTTTTATTTACAATAATTAAAAGCATTAGATGGAAGGGTGGTGGGGGGGGGGGGGGGGGGGGGGTAAAGGGTAATTTTCTATTATGAAAATTGGCGTTGCGGCACCTCTATTTTTACCCCAAAAAATCACTGTATGTATATGTATATATATATATATATATATATATATATATATATATATATATATATATATATATATATATATATATATATATATATATATATATATATATATATATATATATAAAAGTGTGTGTGTGTGTGTGTGTGTGTGTGTGTGTGTGTGTGTGTGTGTGTGTGTGTGTATATATACCAGCACTCCGAGCATTTTCCAGCCAGCCCACCATTTCTTAAAACTACAGATTCTACCAATTCCTAGTATATTTTGTATTCTTCACCTCTTCCTCACACTGCAATTTGGAAACAACTTGCACTGCCCGCCATAAAATTTGATACGCTGAATTTACTTGCCAATTTCGTATAAAGTACGTGATGTAAAATAACGCTCATGAAGACATGATATAGTTCAATAAATGTTATGTTAAAGGATTATCTTCTACATATTAAAAAATACCATCAGTTCCCAAGTAAGAAAGATCTCTTCGAAAACATTATTGATCGATGTCACCATCCTCCGTATTTTTTTACGATCAACAATTGAAAAAGGGATGGCAGGCTGGTGCCTTGTAAATGTGTTGCATTCAAAGTTGGCACGATCCAGAGAAGACATGTATCCGGCTTGCCTTTCAAATGTTTCCTCCCAGCTCGCAGCCAAAAGGCCGAGGGTTCGGTGGGGATTCGAGGACTGATATGTGAATGGAAATTAGCAGGCTCGTTAAATAATCTGATAGCCGATGCCCAAACGACATTTTAGCGATAACTGGATAACTGATAACTCGTATGTGGTACCTAGGTTTGCCTATATAGCCTATATAGCCTATAGAGAGCCTATATAGGGTTAGAGAGTGGCCAACATGATGACACTTTTCTATTGGCTGTTCAAATCCCATGCTAAACGGACGTCATGTTTTTACCAAGTTGATCACGAAGCACGTGGCAGTTGTCTATATGAGTTTCTCTTATTCCTTTGCATATCTACGTATTATGTACACGGTGAAGTAAGTTCGTAAAGTATAAACTACTGCTGAAAGGGCTGTTGAATTAATTAATTTGGTAAAAACATGGCGCCCATACGCAGAGATGGCCACTCTCTTACCCTATATAGGCTCACAAGGTTTGCCTCGACAGAAAGGGACATACATATATGAGGTCTAGCCTATGACATGTCACATATATTAGGTATCTGATACCTATACATGGGATTGGGAGTGGAGTGGACTCAAAAGATATTATTTATCAGTGTATCGGCGCGCAGGCCGCAATGTCGCGTATGAATCATTAAGTGTCTGTCTAGGGAATCGAGTAGGTCCGTCGGGCTCTGGAGGAAAGGCGCAGCGTGAAGTAGACAAACGATGCTACCTTAAAATGCTACCCCTGTACAGTCTCAGACGGTCGACACGCCAACAGTTTGCCTTGCGCGAATTCGCGAGTAAGTGTGTAATTACAATCCACTACTTGCATAGCGATCATTTGATATAGATGCGTACATCACATTACTACACACTAGTTTTATTGTATTTACATATGGGGAACATTATTGCTGAAGTTGCTAGCTGGGTTGTTTTTATGGTTTGAATGTTGAGAAGGCAGTAGTGAATGGGAAAAAGTGGAAAGTGATCAGAAACTGGTGTAATATTAATATCTTAGGTTAAGTGTGGTTAATCTTGCCCTTGTAGGACTTAATTTCTCGACTGAATTAAGTTGGAGGCTTTCCGATTCTCGTATACAGACACACTCAGGACACTTGCAACACGCGTTTTTGTAGTTTATCATTATTTAAGGACCTAAGAGCCAATCTAGGTCAAGGACGTAGGTACCGCAACCACCAATGACAATATTGAAACATATGCCACTTCGTTCTAGATCCGACGAATTTTCAAATGGCATTAACATCCCCATACAATTTAAAGCCAGAAGGGAATCAACCTACCTTCAAGCTGAGAGTCAGAGTTTATTAACGGAGAATTTAAGGATTTTTTTCGTTTAAGCTAGTGATAAGGCATCAAGGTCACGAACTTGGCTCAAGATTCCGACGAAAGTAGACGATAATCCATAGAAATTGCTTCTTCTATGGTTAATTAAAATAAGGACCCTAATTAAATGCTTTTCTAATGGGGCTGCGCCATTTAAATATCCTTTCAGCTTTGGATACCCAAATACAGCGCATCGTTTACCGTCTGCATGCATGTCTTCCCAGCGTTTAGAATGAAGGATACTTTCACATTTTAGGTCCAACGATCTGTTTATTTGGGGCTAGAACTATCACGCTCAGCAAGCTTTATGTGCTTAAAGCGGAAAACCGTACAAAGAGCAAGCTTACGTTTCACGTTTCACGTTTCACGAGTCATACGGTATATTATTCAAGAGATTTTCTAATGACCAACTGTTTTCCTAGGGAAGGTTAAGGAATTAAATCTTAGTTTAAACAGTGAACCGTGTATTTGAAGGCCGTACAGACCTTCGTATTGACGAAGATTGTATTGTAAAGATCGACCGTATTGTATAAAGATCGTATTGAAGTATTTTATCGTGCTGGAGAAACCGACGTTGACGGAGTGTAATATGAGCTCGTCAAATTAAAGTCATGTGTTACTGGGTTCGACTCTATATCTATCATTGTGGCGATCTATACTATCATGGGAGCATTACTGGCCAACCCCGAGATACCCTATTTAAGACAGTTCTCCGGAAAACGGCAATGCTGCCTCGCCCTGCTCACTCTCATTACTAGCAAAAACTTATTCCCAAATCCAAAAAAAAGTAAAACCCATCATTTAAGAGACAGCTTTAAGTTCTGCGTAAAAAACCCATCTCATCTGGATGCGTCTGTGCAAGCGCATTTTTTCGTGCCTTGCTGCTAACACCACTCATGTTTGATCGTCCATCCACGATTAACGTGAATCTGCAGTTCGGTCCAGGGCGGTTAATAATACCGTCCTTGTTTGCTGAAAGGAGCCACAAGAGATCCAATAAAAACAAACGAGCCGGAGACGCGGCCGATCGCCCTGCTAACAGAATTGGTGAAAAGACGCATTTCAGCACAGGAAGGTGGAAATTCTCTTTCGGAAAACTTATAACCATAGGTCGTGATCTTAGATTCGACTATAACGATTCGACTGTGCTCGGTTGAAAACTGTAACATGGAAATGAGTAATTCATAGTTTAAGTTTGAATGTGGAGACGTCACAAAACTATTTATTAAGGTGGCTTATCACACAGGTTGTATGGAATCTACTACTACTTCTAAGGTTATTCTAAGCGCCTCAGGTGCATTAACTATAGCGTTGTACAATACCGGTGTGCTGTTGACAAAAGAACCTGAGACGTACTCACAGTGGCTATACATTATAGGTTAAGTACTAAAGTTATACTTTATTTTTCGTGACCTTGATGGTTGGCCATCAAGGTCCTTACTCCTTTGCGCAACAGTTGTTGGAAAGCGGGGACCCCTTGCCTCACCATCACCACCACCCCATCATCCCTTCGGGGATGCAATCTCATTTTTGACACGAGCCCGCGAGAAAAACAGTGAAAAGATTCTGAACGTCTGAATGTTCCAAGAAAATAACAAAACCGATTTCCAATCTAGGTTTTATAAAACAATGTGCTCTGTCTAGGGATTTGACGCTGTGCTTTTACTTTTGGCTACTTCGCGTTTTTATCCTTGCAAGCTTAAAAATATTTGACCGGAAACACTTCAGGCCTTCTGAACTTTTCGCAATCAAATGTACTGTTTTTTGAGAAGGTATTGTCGATATCAACAGTACTTGTCTCGATGTGTGAATATCTGCGACTTTTCCCTATTTTGGGAATTGGTTTTTGTTATTTTTATATTTTTAAAGTTTTTTGGTTCTGAGACTTTGGTTTGGTTAAAAGCCAGAGGGGCTGCATTTCTAGACATAATCAAGTCTGCAATTCGCAAGATCTTACGCGGTCGCTTTCCAATTCTTCTACCAGAGACCCAGGCCAATGGAGGTTGACCTTGGCATTCTTTTTGTCCCATCAATGATTTTCACAGAGACTAACACGTTGCTTTCCAGCCATAACCGCTAGTCTAGTTCATGCAACATCCTGGACATGACTGATTCGAAAGTTTGATATGTTTTAGCATGTTCTTGTAATCTCACACAGGAGTAACACCCTATCCCAAGAGCGTTGCTGGCTTTCGGACAGTTCACACCAATTTCTGGAAATTGTCGACTGTGTCAGATTGGCCGAATTTGGAAATTTGACATGTTTTAGGACTTCAAAGCATTGCTTGACAGGTTTAAACAATTTCCAGAAAGATGTAAGTTTTGTACAGTTAACGGCAGTTTTTGGAAACCGTCATAATTATATGTAAAAAAAGTCACAAATTCAGCAGACCACAAATATCATGACAGAACACGACTGAACGAATACGTGGCTTTAAACTGTGTCTCCTTTACATCAGCTGTTGTACTTTCCGTGAGTAGGTTGGAAAATAATATTAACCTCCCTCTGTTCTAGTTAAATGGTTTTACAGAATAATTAAAATGGTGATGTTTGAGACTGCTGCAGAATATCGCAGGAATTTGCAGGATACCAATTTGGTTTGTTTGCTTTGAGTTAGCGTACAAAATTATTGTTAAAACGGAGTCTGAGGTTCGAGGCTCTAAAGTCTCTGTCGCAGGACGTAGAAGGGTTTTGAGGGTGCGCGGTTTTTATGTGCGGCATGGGGGTGGAGGGGGGGGGGGGGTCGAGTCGACTAGGTTGAGAGGTGGCGTGCATAACACTTATTTACAGGGCGACGCTTTTGTCCCGCTCTCCTGTCAGGCAGATCCAAACCCATTTGAAAGCCAGAGGCAAACAAATGGGCACTGGGTAGAGGGTACGCCAGTCGTGTGATTTTAGGTCTCTGTGGCAATGATAGTTTTGCATATGCCTTCAGACAAACTGCCCACTGCTCTTAGACTGGTATAGGCTAGCTAAGCTATCTTCAGAGAATCTGAACAATGCCAGCTGCCTCTCTCTAAGCATGTGTTTTGCTTCTAAATGAGTTGTCTTTTTATCGATTTTCCTCACCGCTCCTTTGCTGAAATCGTCATTTCGATTTCCCATTTTCTGAACCAGCAGATAAATGTCCAAATAATGCCCTAGAAAAGGCGCCGTCTTGTTTTCGTTCGATACATGAGGGATGGTTCGAAATATCATGTTTCCGTTTTACCGTTTTCTCGGTTCATTTTCATTGGAATTGAAATAAGCCCGAGCACTGAGCAGTGCATTGTATGATGAGCTCCTGTATAGAGAGGCTGACGCACATTATTGCATGTACCCACGGCGACTGGACCTCGAAAACAAAGGCATTGCTCTCAAACAATTACCCCGTTCTTTCTCGTTCCCTGAACTGAGAGTTTCCGGCAATGTGCGCCGGCGAGTTCTAGTTCGTGACCTCTCTAGCAAAGTGTAATGAGGATAACCACACATCCAAGCGCGGATGTCTCGACGGGTGTGTGCGCGCACGCCTAGGCGTGTGTGAGTGTGTGTGTGTGCCATTTTCTGAAAGCAGGTCGCCCTTTCAACCTCTCCTGATGCGAAGGTGATGAAATTATTAAATGCCCTATGCAGCTTGACCCATATTCAGTGTGGGGGTAGGTAGGTAGTTAGGTAGGTAGGTAGTTAGGTAGGTAGGTAGGTAGGTAGGTAGGTAGGTAGGTAGGTAGGTAGGTAGGTAGGTACACTCAGTGAGCCTATATAGGGTTAGAGAGTGGCCATCTCTGCGTATGGGCGCCATGTTTTTACCAAAGTCAACTATTCAACAGCCCTTTCAGCAGTAGTTGCAATACGTTACGAACTTACCTCACCATGTACATAATATATACGTAGATATACAAAGGAATATGAGAAACTCAATAGACAACTGCCACGTGCCTCGTGATCAACTTGGTAAAAACATGACGTCCGTTTAGCATGGGATTTGAACAGCCAATAGAAAAGTGTTATCGTGTTGGCCACTCTCTACCCCTATACAGGCTCACTAGGTACACTATAGCAAACGTTTCAATTCGATGCGTCTCACGAGTCGCGACCGGCAAGGAACGTGGGACTGAAATTGTGAATTTTATAGCGATCCGAAATGGCAATGCTCTGCGCATTGTATCCGCTCAGCGCTCGGCATCCGTGATGCGTGATTGATACAGGGAATTTAATATTTACAAAGCTAATTTATATTCAACCTACCATACCAATTGTTAGCGACACGCATGTTTGCGACAAGCCGCTTGTCATTTCGTGCAAGTCAATTTCCATACAACTGTTAATGACTCGTCTTCCAGTCTCTCTTCGCCATACAGAGCACAAATACAAGTACGGCTGGACCAGATTGTGTTGCCAGCAGTCACTTTACTTTAGAGCACGACAGGGTCTCAAGCTCAATCATTAATGTGATTTATAAACCCCTTCCACATCTCAGAATCCTTCTTGCAAACAAAACTTCTTGTTTGAAGGGTTGTGGGTTCAACTCTCGGCAGGAAGCAGGTCGAATATCCGGCAAATAACAACTTAAATACATACTGCACGTCATCGTAAAGCTCCTGTGGCTTTTCATCTCACCTGGGTTTGACAGGTGCTTGATTGATTCAGAGGTAAGATGACTTTTGTATGCCGATAACATATATAACACGTCAAAATGCTCGCTTATATTTTACACAAAGAAATTAATCACGTGCTATATCATTTCTTGCGGGGGATCTGTTTTATGTTTGGAAGCCAGGGGGCTTGCCGAGTAGCGTGGGCCTGCCACAGCCCTTCGTTCGTTCGGCTGACCCAAGGCAGCCAAGCTACAACGGCCGACCAGCCAACTCCTCTGCCTGCTATCCTTGTTTCGTTGCTTTTCGCTTTTACTTTGCGGCTAAATCGTTATTTATAATACTGTTTATGGTTTTGTAAGGTACGGTAATTTAATTCGCATTGTACTAAAGGACATAAATAAATCAGCGGTGTAAAAAAAGAAAAGCGTCGAAAAAATCTGGTTGTTCCGAAGAGACGTGCATAGTACATGTTTTGTCTGTTCTACCATTTACCTTGTGCTAGCTAACGGCACAGTAATATGTTAAAAATACGAGCAGCAATGAAATGAACGTCAGATGTGCTTTCTTTGGGTATTCAGGCCGCATATTCAGCTACACAGGTTTGATGTCGACTCTTAAAGTGACCGGTCAGCGCAACTTAGATGCGGATGGGGGCTGGGGCTGGGGCTGGGGTCCATTCTCATTCTTACAGCTGTTCATATTGAATGTCGCCGATGACCTGTCGTCTGATCCATTAGATTTTCGTGTCAAAAGGAGCGAAGTACTCGATCATGGCTGCCTCTGCCGCCGAAAGTATGCTCGATGCCATGCGACGAAAACTGAGGCAAATCCACTCGATAACAAAATGCCACGTAGAATATAGAGGTTGGACGTCGTTGACACTTCCATCACTGGATCAAAGTGTCCTGCATCCGGCGGCACATGTTCTAATCGAAAACACGGCGGTAGTCACTCCACGCCACACTCGTCTCGCCCACTTCGCGTGCTGCGTTGAACATCTGAACACCCGACACGACACCCACGCCGACACCGAAGCCGAAGTCGACGCCACTTGCTCTTTTTACATGTCATGTTCTGATTTATACTGCACTCACTAAGCAATAAACCTGCGTGGATAATCGCTTCTTTTTATCAATGCTTCTTATTGAGTATATGCTAACTTTTACTTGATGCATAAATGAGACGAAATAAGATACCTATATATATATACAATAATACAAAAGTACTGTTTCAATTAATATCGAATTGACAAAGCTTAGCGGTCCATATCTATCTAGAATTCTTTGGCTTAAGATGTTAGAGCCTCGATATCGCTATTTTATTATCTAGATGTGCGATGAGATGCAATTTGATTTAAAATGAGCCAAACAGTCCCAAAGCGCTTGTTCTTTAGACCAATCGGGAGTCTGTCACCAAAAGAACGTTTGAAAAGGGGTCTTTTAAGTGTGTGAAGCAAGCGAGGTGTTCATTTTCTCGAAGAGAAATTTGCTTTTTATCTCCCCTTTTAAACCTGAGCGTGCTCGAAGCACAACGGTTTCAGTCTACTTGTCTAGCGCTCATTATCCGACTAAATAGTGGCCCGTTTGGTTGTGAGGTTGTGCGACGTTGTGAGGTTGTGAGGTTGTGAGGTTGTGAGGTTGTGGGGTTGTAGGGTTGTCAACAGGAGGTAACCAGCTTTTATTAACTATTTCAACTAATGCGAGGCATAATATGGTCACATGCACGGGCCAGGGAAATGTGGATGCAGCTGGCGGCCTTCCCAGGTCTCACACGTTTTTCCTTTCTGCTCGACCCATCTCCGGTGTATTTTCACGTCAACTAATGATAGGCAGGATGGTATTACCTTGACACAACGCGAAGCGGAGCACAAAAAGATCTCCAGGGAAAATACAGTTGAAAGTTTGATAAATCGTTGTAGAAGCTGCATAGATAGTGTATTCGTTTACATTACATTAAGAGAATTTCCCTTCTTCCCCAGCAATAAGAAATTGGAGACTGTTCAGAAATTGTATTTCATACGCTCAATTCCTTGCCGCAGGTATTCATACAATGTCTTCGTTCAACAGGAGAGATTTCATTCAAAAGTTTCCTGGAAATGTAATATTATTCTGAAACCGTTTATAGACAACATATCAATTCGCGAATCTCTGCCAGAACCTAACTCGCGCGTCACCAAAAGTTATAGCTGTTGAAAATACAGATTCTTAATTATCTCAAATTGCATGTCATAAAAAGACATTTAATTCTTCTATTCGCGTCATGCACGAGCGAAATTCGTATGTAGGTGAGCAGCTGGAAGACAATCCCGTTTCTAAATCGTCACAATTAATCTCAAAGCAGAGGGCGACGTGCCAGTATCGAGATGGGCATCAAAGAGACTAACCAGGGGCATAATTGCTTTGCCTGCCATTCCGGAGCCAGCATCCGATGATTAGCCACCAACGACTGTCTAATTAAAAACATTCCAGTTATTTATTTATTTCATTTAGATTGTGCAATTCTGGAGCAGCTAGTCCCTTTGGTCTTCTTTGCCCCGCAGACGCACTATGTGTCTATCAATTATCCGCGAGCTAACTCCATGTGGCACGTAGACCGCTTCCCGCTTCCGCTGGCGGCAGGGCGGCAGGGTGGCAGGGCGGCAGGGTGGCAAGGCACAATCAAGCTCAACGAAAGTTCCTCTCATTGTGTCACCACTAATATCAGTAGTTCTCATTTCGTTTTATCTGGACAACTTTGTACTGGCATGTCTTGCGAATTGGATTTAAGGTTATCACCCATACGCTGTTAAGATTCTAACGTAACAAATTGACGTTTTTGGTATGCGACACTGGCATTTTCATTTCCCGATTGGTAGCGTAATTCTTTTTGTAATGTTTCCAAGTGGTACAACCAAAATAATCTTGTTCTTCATACCAATTGCAATGAGTAATCAAAAGTTAGTAGGTACTCTCAATTCATTTTGAGAGAAAGCAAACAAGATCCAGCGCAGGTATTGAAAGCTGAAACTCTGCTGAGAGCCGTAGTCAAGTTCAATCTGCCATTGATTAGACAGAGAGGCTTGCCATTGCTCGTGGATTGAGATGTGCAATTACTAGCTTTTCTAATACGAATTAGTGTGCTCCAAACAGAATTGTATAGCTGAGAGATAATTTCACAATGGCCGGCTTAGGGGCTAAGGCGGACGAAGATAGATATAATTCCTACGTGACATGTACATTTAGCAATTGCTCGTTAATTATTTAATGAATGGACTTCATATATTTGCTTCGTTTTGAGTAGAAAGCTGTATCTAGTTTCAATTGATGTGTCAGGCTTCTTTTTGACCTGCCCGGAAAAAGTCGTAATTTGCAATTAAAATAAAAACGAAGCAGGTAGCGAAATAGAAACAGAGTGTACCAACATGAGCTAATTGCATCGGCAAACAAAATAATCTTATTTAAAAGCAAAGTGGTCACGCAAACAGTTTCAGTTCCCTCGCAGGAGTTGTGCTAGTCGTGGGGAATCCAAGATCGAAACTTCTTTTCTATGAAACGCGAGCCTCAAGTGTAGAAGCAAACTAAGTTAGCTCGATTATGTAGACAAACATTGTTTTCGCTCTGAACATGAAGTGTAAGGCATGGGTAACCTAACAAACCAAAAGAAACTCATTCGTGTCCGCCACGCCGCTCTCAGTGCTGTGGAACCATATGGTCATGAAATGCGTCGGGTAATTCGCGGCTGCGGGCATGTCAGAAACACATGTGTGCATGTTTGCTGCAGAGGACATTCAATTTCAATTGGTTTTTTATCTGTCAATCAAGCACTAGCTTATTTTAAACGATTATCTTATTATGTCTCAGTTAGTGATGAACTTTGAAGACAAAGTTAGCAAACAGCATGCCTTTCGCAAAGAGCTTTCAATCGTCTTTGTATCTTCTTGAGTAGTGCACTGTGCAACTGCCATCCAGTTCTAATTACAACTTGCGAAATTCGCCCCTTGGCGAGTAACATATAAGTATTAATTTAGCATGATAGTGTGGTGCACGTAAACTGTAAACCATCCAGCATCCACGACCCAAGACCCAACATTCATATCCTGATCACTTGGAGCCCGGCACACAAGTCGCATCGCTCCGCTATCCATCGCTATCTTAACACATTATTGTTACAACTTATGCGCGGGATAAAACACCCTCTCCCTCACCCACGGCCGCACCCACGTCAGACTCTCGAGCCACGCTCCAATCTCCACAGCTTCAGACTCAGAGTATCACATGTGAAGGAAGGTCTAGCCACGACCACGAGTCACGGATGACGCGTCGTTCAAACTACAGTTTGATGATTTATAGGAATCGGCTTAATGTAATTTTAAGGGGCTCGCTCCCGAAGTGTTATGTTTTATTGAAATTAATTGTGTTTCGTCCCGCTATCAGATTATGATACGGATATTTGAAATAAATATGGCAAACTTAAACGAACACCAATGTAAGATCAATATTGAGAGTAGCGTGGGCACGAATGGGCCGCACGGTAGGTTAATAATGAAGTGTTTAATTGAATTGTTAGCCAAGTACAGGGAGTTGGCAATTAAGAATGGAACAGAATTAGGGTGCTAAGAAGTTAGTGCCTCGCCAACCGAAGCAAATTTCGTGTTGCAGTTATTTGGGTCAAATTGCGGCATTGTGAATGTGAAGCATAGATGAAAGCCTTCTGGTATCCGGTTTCTCATTACGAGGTGGTCTGTACTCTGTTGCCTGCACATTCAAACACATCAGATCCCATATTGCATTCATAGACAAAGATCAGTGGGAATGTTATTGATGACGGAATCTTCAGCCAGGAAACCATGGAAGAAATAAGTCGGAGCATTTGTCCAAGGTAGAGTTGATGATTGTCAGTCCCAAGTAGCCGAAGTAAAGAGTTAATATGGTATGGCATTGTTCTTAAAATATTCATTTGAGAAACCCAAGTATGTCTAGGTCTTGTCTGGGGAGGTTGTAAACCAGTAAGGGAAGAGGTAAGAAGCCAGCTTAATATCTAATTAATGAAATTTTGTCAACGCGGAATACATATTGGCATTTTATAACATTTTTGCACGTCAAAAATAATGAGGGGTGGCAACCCGTAGGAACCCCGTGGTGTCCATTAAAGGTGGAACAAATCTGTCCCTGCTGCTCAATAAAACCTGGCAATTGTCTCTGGACCGCTGTCGGAAACGGTTGGCAAAAAATCACATCTTTTCGAAGGTGACGATGAGATTTTTCTCCCGTAAGAGCTCTATAATTTTTTTCGTAAACTTCTTTGAAGATATATTTTATGTCAACGTGGATTTTGCAAGAAATTTCCTATACACCTTCATTTTATATCTCTCTTTCTGTCTATTACTTTCTATTGACTGTGGTTAGAAAAACTCATTGTGTACTGAATATGCTAGCTGTATTACGCTTTGCTATGCCTTTGGAATATCAGGCGACAAATTTAATATTGATTACTATAGCAGATTTAAGAAACTTAATTGTTCTACCGGTAAGTTTGGTGTTTACTGAGGGTATTGTAATTCCTGTGAGTGTGTATGCGCAAACACGGACCATCTTCTAAGCATGCACGCTACTGCTCCTGTGCGGTTTGTTTAGTTAATCTATGAGTAATTGATTTAGAAAACGGCGTATATGATATCGGTAAATATTCACAACCTACTGCATTTCAACTCTGGAGGCTTTTTCATCGACGACTATTCATGGACCGTATTGGCACAGTCCGTGGTCTATTTGCGTTCGAATTATTCAGAAATTGTTACTGTCGGAAGTGGATAAATCTTATATTTCACTGCTATCAAGATTTCAGAAGAAAAAACGCTTATAAAGAAAAGCCAAAAACAAACAGTGGCATCCATTTGTTTGCGCGTATGATCCAATTTAAGATCTTAAAGATGATACACGACTGCAGAGCAAGTGAATGAAAAAAAAAGATCTCCCTTGAAATTTTGCGATTTCATACATACACAAAGTGCTACCCTCCCGGAAACGTCCATGTGTTCGTTCAAAATGTAACAAACGAAACTACGGGTGGTTGTTGGGAGGGGGGGGTAGCTTGCTATGATTGAATTCAACGAGATACATCTCGATTTGACTGCGATTGAAGCCAGGCCATAAAATTCTATCAATTCTATAATTTTGTGCAGGATATAAGAGGCGGTATCGAGTCTTGCCTTTTCAAATCCTCGGGGCACTTCTTTAACGCTCCATGTACTATTTTGCGAATAGATTTTATTTTAATGGTTTTCGAAGATCCGAGGTCATAACGACCCTGCGAAATCCATCTATTTTGACTTGATGTAGAAAAGTCATCCACGTGACTGACTCTCCGCTACTTGCAATCGAGTTAGCAAAAGTACAAGGAACAAAATCATGAAATGACATAAAATCAAGCTGGAACTGCATCATCAACTGTATGAATCTAGAACAGTATAAAATACTCAGATCTTGATCCGTGTCGTCTACTCGAGGGTTATCTTGTTCGTCAGTGTCACATTTTCCGTCGCAACTTATCGAGCGTCCCTGTAAGAACAGTGTATGACTATGCTTCTATCCCCAGTATGCATGACATCGCGCCACCAAAGTTTAAAAATACCGTCTTGCATCTCACCCCAGACATTGCCAGTGTCTTCTTGTGGGAATTGTGGCGATGGCGTTGTGACGCTCCGAAATATAGCAACCAGCGGCATATAAGTGCCTACTCTATTGACTTGCCCCACAGCACGCATAATGGGAATTGAGTGGGATCAGGACGTTCAGAGGGGGTCAATGTCTAGTTTTATCCACAAACCATTCTTTATCCTTTAATTCCACTTAAGTTTCCAAAGAAAAGCCGCGTGTATGTATGAGCTTCATTTCAGTGGCGTTCTGATTTATCTAACGACTTGGCCTTTGTGAATCGGGCTAAACTCGCTTAATTAAAATCTATAATATGTGAAATAAATTGGTCATTTGATTGAAATAGTCTGCGAATCACTTTGGGAATCTTTTATGGCGAACAATAAATTGTGAAATACATTTGGAAGGTCGTTCCGAGGATTAGCGAAATGAGATATGTGATGATTTTTGTTGGTAAAAAGGAAATTAATTGAATTACATGTGTAGCATCTGCTACGCGCGTACAGACCAGTTTTTGCGGCGTAGACGGACGCATGTATAGCACTAAAGTATGGCGAACGTACGGCCGTTGAGCGAATGTCGTACTGAGTACTGCGTACTGCGTTCTGTGTACTGTGCACTGTGCACTGTGTGCTGCGTTCTCCTAGTACCTATCAGCCGACAAGGGAATGTTGCCTGCCCTGCTCATGTGTTGTAAACCGCAAGTCCAATCAGCTCTCTTCACAAAGATTAGCATTTTTCTCATTTTCTTCAACATACCTCTGTGTCATCGTCTAACTAACATGTCGCGACTCCCGTTCTGCCACGATTTACTAACAAAAGTAATTCCTGTAAAACTATCGTAGGGAGTAATTCAACCGTACAAGGAAAGCGACTTTACTTTTAACCCATTTTCTTATAGAATTATTACTCTCTGGAAAATAATTCATAAAATACCATGTTATATTCCCAGCACATTATGTAACACTGCTAGATCAAACAATATCTTGAAACGAGTTTCACGTTATCAGGAAATATTAACGAATTTTCACAGGCGGCTAAAAATGATAAATGGGTTTTTGGTCTTGCTTGTTCCTTTATTGGTACAAATTTTCTGGCGACAAGTAAATCATGTCGACAAGAGAAAGGAATTTTAGAGGCTTATTTATCTCTGAGATTGTATGTAGCCATTTCAATATTAAATCTCAAAATTTAGTATTTTAGATGTTTATAACGTTTTTAACGGGCCTAGATTTCATCATTCATATTGTTGGATGAGCAAAGCGAAGAAATTAATGTTTCGCGATTGTGTTTAGAGAATAACAGTTTTTCTGCACCTTACTTTTTCATTTACAGACAAACGCTCGTAATAAAAATATGACGTATTAAACTGTACCATAGCTGACATTTTTAGGTCTTTAAATCATCTCGTTGCCCTTTTTATTTAAACTTTTATACGGTTTTTACTTTCAAATCCGGATGTGTTTGCGCAACTAGATTAATTCAAAAATGATATTTATGATATTTTTACTATAAAATACAAATTTTTTGGAATATGTTTTGTGTGTATGTGTGTGTTTAAATACCACGGCGACCAAAAACGCCAAAAAATGTGCCCTTCGTTCTAAATGATTAAATCTGAGAGACTCTACTAAGCAAAGGTAGCTAAACGATTTCCCCGTAGCATTCTGAATATCACCGTCTGCTTTTAATTAAGTAAAGTTGCAAATACAAGTTAGTCCGATAAAATGGAAAATCGCAGATGCGTAATTAACAATTGGGGTTGGTACTAATGCTACGAGAAACCGCTCTTGCCAAATCTTTCGTACAAATCTCTCCTTTCATGTTTTCATCCAAACATTATTTACCTGACACATTACATAATCATGTTATTATAGTGCCCTACACGCACATGAAAAAATGACGCTAAAGTCTAGATTGTTTACGCCGTACAAAAACTTCGGACCGATATAGAGTAATTCACTTTGTAAGTATAACAGGAAAGCCTTAGTTTCATCAAGCGAGACTATAAGTTTTTCTTGCTGCGGAATTGTCGTTATGGGGCACAGTGCCCTCTGCCCCACCCGTCCTCCACCCCTTTCTCCTTCGTCCGGCGACTCCTTTCTTTCCGATCGGAAATCGTATTTGTGAAAGAATTTGTTCCTGTGGGAAGAAAGTTTAACCATCGAAAAAGGGTTAGTTGATTCAATAAGAATCAATTCTGTTTCCTTGCACTGATTTCAACAGCTATTTTCTGCTGCCCTTATTTCACGACAGTTCATTTCTTGTACGCCCTTTTTTACAATTCATGCGCTCTTTACGGGTTGCCTTTATTTACCTAATATACCGCCTTGTGATGGCAAAGTGAACGACTCATCGGAAATTACCTTCCACGGCCGTGCGGGCGCACAGCATTGACCAGAGGGGTACTTGCTGGTCCTGGTACTTGCTCGTACTCTCATAAGTGCAGCGATGCTAAGGGCAGCTAAGGGAAACTGCATTCCGTCGCTCAGACCCATTTAAAGCGTCGATCAATATGCTGCAAAGCGTGTGTCTAACGCATGCCGTATAAACTCGTTACGTCTCTCACTGGAGTCATGCTTCATGCTCCTTCTTACTCACTGCTGTCACTAGCGGTCAAAAATCAACAGGTTTGAACTACCAAGTAAAGTCCTTATGCGCTATTCGAACCATCGAGTAAAGTTCACGTGCTTTTAGCAGTTTCTTTTATGCTAGTGCTGAAAAAGTGCGGACTTGAATTTTTCATTTACCACAGGCCTTAACGAACCAGCGCCGAAGTGTCAGAGAAGGCTGCATGAGCCGCCATTCGTTTTGCTGAGCCGTCAGGCAGAAGAGGACGGCTCTCTCACACACATTTGCATTGCCGTCTTATTAGAGTTCGGTGGATATTTCGTCTGTCACATTGCAGCGGGTGTCGGTCATATCTCAAATGTCCGGTGCACTTATTTATATGTGTAAGCCGAGTTAAATTCAAAGCGACGGTGATTACATATGTCACGTATGTTCGCTACTGCACAAAAGAAGTCAGAGACGAGAAACCCCTGATAAACACCAAAATTCCACTCCATAAAGCGGAAGGTAATCATATTAATTCAGTTACGGACATCACTAAACCTTTCAAAATGTCTCTCACCTCCAGAGTAATTACACAGCGACGAGATAAAAACATCGTGTCGCCCCCCCCCCCCCCCCGCCCCATCACGACCCTTCCAACCGTGTGCAGTGGTGTCTGATCCAAGCGCCCCGGGCAGCGATCTCTCTCACGGACAACCAGTAAAAAGCTTTTCAAATTTCAACAATCCAAAACAAATCTTGCCCGTGCAGCTAAGCGGAGCAAATCCGTGCTAAACCCTGCAGCCACTTCCTGTTAATTAACGACACGCGGTGATACCACTTCCGGAAAGCAGTAATTTCCGGTAGACGTTTATTTCGGCATTAAATTTGTAGAGTTATGAAATTATGATTGTCAACAGACTGACCAACTTTGCAATTTCTTTTAGGCCTCAGGGGTAATTCTGATCAACTATGAGTGGTCCTTTTATAAAAATACGTATGAAAAGGAACTTAGCCTAGAGGTCGGGTTCCTGTAACTGTAAACTGTAACTCAAGAACGTCGAATTAAGGACGATGTCAGCCTCCCCGAGTAACTACCCTTTAAATCTCAGTCTCTGAACCTACCATACTTCGAAAAAAATATATTATTTCATAGTTGGCTACAAAAAGGACTCTCTGAGAAAAAATGGATAGTATATCCACATGCATGTATTTGGATCCTTTCCTTTCAAAGTTAAGGGGAAAACTGAAACTTAAAATCATGTTCTTTGTCACGCATTCTGTGTCCGACTAGAGGATGTGCATGGTTGGCCACGCCAATCCTGTTGCAGAAATGGCGAGCGAATTTTATACAAAATGTGCCACTACAATTGGTGCCCAGGAGTGAAGTCTTAAAAATGGAACTTGCCACTACAATATTGGTGCCCAGGAGTGGGATCTTATGAATCAAATGTGTCACTACAATTGGTTCCCAGGAGTGGGATCTTATGAATCAAATGTGCCGCTACAATTGGCGTCCAGGAGTGGGATCTTGACAAATAAACCCGCCACTACTGCAACTATAATGGCGTCAATTTAGGGACCCTTAAACATTCGCCTTGTATACCCCAAAAATTAGCTTCTTTCGACCAAATTACCCCCACCCCTTTCCGAGACATCCTACGACCAGCCAATTGCAATCCCCCTACACAGTACGTCTCAGATTCTTTTGTCAGCGCCTTGGGACATTGGTCAGGTACGCAACTTTGCAGACCCTTAGCTTAAGGTAGGTAGGGTTTCTCTGCCAGCTCCAGCAAATAGGGGTTGAATAATGTTACTGCTTCCTGTTTCACAATTCATTTGAGCGCTTTTACTAAAGATAATTCGCACTGATAATGCTAGGTAAAATACCAAAAATTATAAATTCTGGCAAAAAATAATCTGTACATGACTTTGATAAAAAAATCGAATCAGATTCATCTCTGTTCAATTATGTATCTCGTTTTATACTCGATATACTAAATTATCGCAAAAAAGTTTTACTCACTTTATTGATGGTTTATTATATTTGTATAAGTATGCAATGCCATGATGTGTTTTCTGACCAGGAAGCAAAGCCCGCACCGAACCGATTAGAAAACAAGTTATCTAGACCGAGCATCAACCAGTTCAACACAATGGGAGAGTGTAAGGGGTATCCAGACCGAGCATCAACCAGTGCAACACAATGGGGGAGTGTAAGGGGTATCCAGACCGAGCATCAACCAGTTCAACACAATGGGGGAGTGTAAGGGGTATCCAGACCGAGCATCAACCAGTTCAACACAATGGGAGAGTGTAAGGGGTATCCAGACCGAGCATCAACCAGTTCAACACAATGGGAGAGTGTAAGGGGTATCCAGACCGAGCATCAACCAGTTCAACACAATGGGAGAGTGGAAGGGGTATCCAGACTGAGCATCAACCAGTTCAACACAATGGGAGAGTGTAAGGGGTATCCAGACCGAGCATTAACCAGTTCAACACAATGGGGGAGTGTAAGGGGTATCCAGACCGAGCATCAACCAGTTCAACACAATGAGAGAGTGTAAGGGGTATCCAGACCGAGCATCAACCAGTTCAACACAATGGGAGAGTGTAAGGGGTATCCAGACCGAGCATCAACCAGTTCAACACAATGGGAGAGTGTAAGGGGTATCCAGACCGAGCATCAACCAGTTCAACACAATGGGAGAGTGTAAGGGGTATCCAGACCGAGCATCAACCAGTTCAACACAATGGGGGAGTGTAAGGGGTCTCCAGACCGAGCATCAACCAGTTCAACACAATGGGAGAGTGTAAGGGGTATCCAGACCGAGCATCAACCAGTTCAACACAATGGGAGAGTGTAAGGGGTATCCAGACCGAGCATCAACCAGTTCAACACAATGGGAGAGTGTAAGGGGTATCCAGACCGAGCATCAACCAGTTCAACACAATGGGGGAGTGTAAGGGGTCTCCAGACCGAGCATCAACCAGTTCAACACAATGGGAGAGTGTAAGGGGTATCCAGACCGAGCATCAACCAGTTCAACACAATGGGAGAGTGTAAGGGGTCTCAAGAACGAGGGTGCCAACGGAGACATAAAAAATGCGCTGTGGACTTTCAAACCTGTGACCTCTGTAGTTTCTTCACCGTACAATACTGTGAGATGCAGATAAAAATGACACAACTCTCAGACATTGTTCGCCATCTTCTTATTGGGAAATGTGCATTGAGGCTACTCACCATCGTCACAGGGCTGATTGACCCAAAACTGCGGATGTAGAGCTCACAATACACAGTCGTCGCGTTATCTGGAACACAGAAATAAATCGTGTGTATATCGGGTACAAACTGGGTTTACAGTGGGTACACATTGGGTATTATCGAATATACTTTTGTTCGTGAAACATACACAAATCGAACAGCATTTCCTAGGTTCAAACCTTTTTAGTAAATATTATTTATCCATTTAAGGAAACTGTTTCCGTCGTTCCTTTAGTTATGAAGATAAATTGAATCTGTTTTCCGCATCGATTTCATTCGTTGTGAACAAACATAGGGGCTGAATTCTGTCAAATACATGCTTGGCCTGCTTCATGACTTCTGTATCGTAAGCACATTGCGGTTCCCCAAAGACAATCCCGTGGTATTAATACGCCCGGAGCCTGTCATGGGAAGATGCAATGTGCACAAAAACTGGTCGCAAGCCCACATAGAAACAGATTCCGCAGTTGACAGAAGAATGATGTCTCTGGAGTGGTAATATGTCAGGAGCGTTGTCCCAATTTTAAATACATCTAATTTGCTGCATAAAATGTTATTATTGTGTTGCTGATGGTAAAAATAGTTAACGAATGACAGAGTTTTGACTTTTTATCAACTGATGACTGACTTGGCTTGACTTAAAAAGCGTGATTATTGTTAAGAAAACTTGAGGATGAATGATAACGTTCAGCTAGAAAAATGATGTATCTTATCGAGTTGATATTCCAGACTTGTAATTTGAAAAATCCTCTTTGCTTATTATTTCTTTGCTTGCGGGCCGTATCGCTTGTGAGTAGTGCAAAATCCAAGAACGACAGTTGTGAAAGGCTGTAGCAACGTCACTGGGAAAATTTCAAAGACAATGTCAAAGCCTATTGTTTGTATATCTTCCGCCTCTGCTCCAGTCACAAACGCGCTAGGTCCCATGTTTATGGCATCACTAATCGACGAGACAAACATGGGATGCTTTTCACTCGAGGCCGCTAAATTGCTAAATAAAGAGATACTTTTTCGAAAGAAGAATGAATCCGTACGCTATATGTGGGTTGTATGAACTATCAGAGCATTCTAGATTTTTATGGCAATGGAACTTATCATGGAAAGCACTAAATTTAGGAAATTTTAAGTCAAGCCGTAACAACAGCGTATTTTCTTCAAACTTGTAAACAAGCGATAAATTAATTACTAACTTTTGACATTTTTTTAAACTTCGCCCTCATTTATGTTCGGGCTAAAACTTCTCTTGAATGAACCAAAGTAATTAACGTTGACGGCACGGCATATGATTCAAGATCAGGGAAACAAAATTACGGTATCAATAATTTATTAGATTTTTTAAATCAATATATCAGCTGAAAAAATAGTTAAACTGTTTAATTGATTTATGACAGTAATAGTAGAGCAACATGGATGATGGACGTTCGGCAAAAACAAAGAGGTTGAAGACCAAAACAAATAAATATCCGTTTTTGCGGTACGCTTCCAGAAGCCACTGATTTATCGTCAAGTCGACATTTTCACGAGTTTCCTGAAGAGAAAACGGGCTTGACACCGAGCCCCAACACGTGTAATCCCTACTTCCCATCTACGCAGTCCGGGCCTCCCCCCTCCACACCCCAGCATTCCTAACACTCCATCCCCATAACAATATATTCAGACGTCGTGTTTTAATTCCAAAGTAATTTATTTCGCGAATCAATCCGTTGATCAATGCTCCAATCAAACTGTTTCAAAGAGATAAACTGTTTCAATAAGCCATGAAAGACAATAATTGACATGGGATATATTAAATAACAGGTAAATTCGGATGTTTTGAATGAAATATTGCCACAGAGATGAACAATTATGAATTTAATATAAAGTACCTGCCATTTAGCCGCGAGCAAATCGCCCGTTTACGTTTGCGTCACGTCCATTACCAGCTCGTCAATCCTAAACGAGTGATTTACTTCTGGCTGTTAAGACGCCTCGCACTCAATATTCTCAGTGACGTCGTTATCAACCCTCCAGCGTTCGAGAAACAAACAAACTTTCGACAATTCCTCAACAAGACCATGTTTTGCACGCCATCACACAATTTGTGAGAATAGCAACGAAGACGAACTAATACTGTCGTCTTGATTACAGTAGGTATCTTTCGTACTTGCTTTAATATTCTGCAAGTGAGATGATTCCACAATTCCACAATTTTGCCCCAACAGAAGCAAATCACAATCGTGCACTGATAGAATTACGCTTCGACACGCTAACGTGCCGGGTTCACATCTTAGACACCGAAACTTTCCCCGCAATTTCAGCAAGTACAGAAATGGCGGAAATTAATTTGGTTATGAATTTTATTAGATACATCCTTAATAATATCATTGGCCTGTACCTACGTGCTTTCTGTGTTAGCAGTATAAACCACAAAACGTTAAATTGCCTCGTATGCACAAAACAAGAAACGTTTAACGTCGTTATTATAGAAAGCAAACTACATTAGCTAAATATGGTGCATGATAACGTTGAGCGCTGTCCGCTGACCAAATGCCACCCGTTCCCCCCCCCCCCCCCCCCCCCCCCCCCGGCCCACACGACCCGCTACGCCGCTGACTTTGTAGAAAAAAAATACTGATGGCATTTGCGACATTTGCATCATTTCGGTTTGCGCTGGACCATGCTAGTTGCTGGCAAGAGATTATAGTTTGCCATGGCTGGAAAGATGGAAGGGGAGAATTTAAACTGAATTACAAAATCCCACGTGAATTTTTATCTTGTGCACGTAATCAAGTTCTTTATGTATATAGAGCCAGTTTTTAGGGAAATTTTTCCTAATATTTATGATATATTAGCACTGTGTAGTATTATTTGCAATTTGATTCAATGCATTCTATCTTCCAGCTTTCAACACCATTACAATTGGTGGCAGCGGTAATCAATGAGTTTAAAATAATTTGGATTAACAGATTCTAAATAATATCGACTCAATGTTTTAAAATTTAATAAGTAAAATAAATTTAAGAAGTGATACTTAAATCGTGCATCTTTAATCACTAATTGAACCAACTACAATTGGTGGCAGCGGTGAACCTAATCGGAAAAAAGTGATGTCCCACGTCACAAATAGAACAGAACATAACGACTGTATCTAATTCACGCACTGTGATCGAACACTGAGCCATATTGATATTTCTATTGCTCGTTTGGCCCATTATCAAAAGCCCTGCAGGTGAAACATTGTGCAGTAAAGCACTTCGTGCATCGAAGTTCTGACCACAGTTGAAAGCTGAATCTTTGGGGTGCGGCGTGTGGAAGGTAGGAGTGGGGGGGTGCAGTGTCGCGCCATTCAGCGCAAGACGTGCATTTGCGAGATTGCTCCAAATCTGCCGTCGCAGAATCCTCTCGGTTCAATCGGCAAAGTTAATCTATAAGTTCGCTCACTCGGACTCGACAAAAAGCAGTACAATAACGGATAGACAAGCCAATACTATTGCACCTCTAAGTGGAGCTACCATCTAAGGAAATAACTATGTATAGGTTATTTCATTAACCGTTCGTTGCGCCGTGAAACTTGAGCAAGGTATTGTCTTAAATGTAATTTCCTTTCAACAAATATCTTAACTAAGTAAAGTTGTACATATTATATAACCTCGTGTCTGCTTGCTGCCGTATCCATTTCCATACTTTCATAATACAGGGCGCCAGGTGATACCGTGAATGTAGATGTTTTCAAGTCCTTAGTATAACTGAAATTCTCAGGCCCGGGATAAAAGAACCTTTTTTATATAAGATGCTATAGCGATAAAAACCAACATTGACCAAGCAATCCTCCGTAAAAGCTATCTCTCGTACACCAGCCTTTGCTCCAAAAGAATGCCTTCCACCATTTAAGTTGAATACAAAATAATATAGAACATTCCTATCTGAAAGAAAAGATTGCACGTTCGACTTAAATGTATGGCATATGCTCACAAGGATATCCACTCACTTGCGCCAATCTCCTAAATTCTGTTATAAAAGGTAAGAGATGTTGCCGTTATTTTAGTGGACGAATGAAATACACCCACGAACTTTTGGATGCAGAATACTACTGGTTTCTGGTTAATTCTAATGGATTTGGCGCACTTGCTCATCTCGATGAGTTGCTAAATGAGTTGTTTTTGAGGGTAAAGGTTCCCCTCAGTACCGAAAGTAGACTTTTCGAGTACATCAATTTATTTTAATTCGCTATGACACCGGCAAACTTTCGAGAGCAGTTCTTCGTAATAATTTGCACAAAATTTTCACTTCAGGAGCTTCAAGCAAGATTCTAGCCCGTCGGTGTTAGGGAGGATATACGAAAGGTAGGTACGTTGAAGGTATAATATGCAGTGTTTTTGCTGATAGCAATATATGGCTTCAGCGAGCAGTCCCGATATAATTAAGATGAATACCGCCGCCGCAATTGTTTCAAATTTTAACACTTTGCAGCTTACACTTAGATGAATTATCTCTTAAATTATGCAAGAGGTGAGAAGTGAAAAATGTTTCATACTATTATACGTAGAAAATGGTTTGCCAACTTAAAATATAGATTGCAGGGCAACGCTGCCTTAACTCAATGTTAACTCAGTCAGAGTAAGTCGCACCGAGATTGAAAAATTAAGTTTCGGTTATGGCCTCACGGGGTTCGGATATTTGTCTAGGCCGTAGGTATTTAAAAGTATGTTTCTCCTTGTACAAGTAATTTAAAATTTAAGTCATTTTTCTCGGGACACCGTCCCAAGCCAATCGCTAACCAGTGTGTGCTGTGAAAAGAACCAAAACAAAAACAGAATTTATATAGAAGTTTTTCTATAAATATAGCACCGCACCAGTTTTCAAAACTTAACAATCCGGGGGGATTGTCAAGTTTTGAAAACTGGTGCGGTGCTATATGGTTAGGCCTCGCTATATGGTTAGGGGTATGGTATGGGTGGTTAGGCCTCGCGGTGTCGGGGGGGGGGGGGGGGGGCAAACCCGCGAGGCCTAACCACCCATACACATACCCGCTCTTTCACAAAAGGAGCAAGCTGAAAATAATCGCAATGCTTATGGATTGCACCATATCACAAAAATGTAATATTTTTCGCACAAATTCTGAAATAGGATGCATATTGAAATCAGTCGCTAAATGGGACGGAAACACTGGCAAATTATCATGAAAACAATGAGATGCTTTCCTTTAAAACGAGGAGTGACTAGTGAGGAGTGTACTCCTGTCATTCTGCCTTAGCATCTCAATTGTCTGCAAAATACAACGTGACCTAAATACGAAACTGTATCAGCTAGGAGGCATCGACAATAATTAATAGCAAAGTCACCAGCTGAAAATGTGGTAAAATGCAGATAGTGCTACGCTATGCTTCAACTTTACTAGACAGAAATGTGTAGCACATATTATCATTCATTAGCACAACAAGTTATAAAGGAGATGAGTGAAATCCCTAGCAGAAGCACCCTTATTCCCCATGAAGATGTGACACCGCAGGAAGTCAGGCCAGAGCGTCGGCCGCCTGTGCTGTGACACTGAATATTTTCAGGTGCAAAATGCTGCTGCTATGCCTGCTTCAATAGGATTTGTTTTCGCTGTGACTAATGAGTATTTACATAATGAAAAGTGTTACCACATTTCGGAGGCATGATTGATTACAGTGAAAAGTGTGCATTCGTTTTATCTAAACAGCGGAATAGGCAATTATACAGAGGCGTTACGCGTTATATTTACGGATTACTAAAATAATGAATAGTATAGATAACGCATATACTTGAATCGCTTCAACCCTTCTCTCTCTCTCTCTCTCTCTCTCCCTCCTCTCTCTCTCTCTCTCTCCTCTCCCTCTCCCTCTCCCCTCTCCCTCTCTCTCTCTCTCTCTCTCTGTCTCTCTCTCTCTCTCTCTCTCTCTCTCTCTCTCTCTCTCTCTCTCTCTCTCACTCTCTCTCTCTCTCTCTCTCTCTCTCTCTCTCTCTCTCTCTCTCTCTCTCTCCCTCTCCCTCTCTCTCTCTCTCTCTCCCTCTCCCTCTCTCTCTCTCCCACTCTCTCTCCTCTCTCTCTCTCTCTCTCTCTCTCTCTCTCTCTCTCTCTCTCTCTCTCTGTCCCATCTCTCTATCCCCTCTGTCTCTCTGAGTATGAGACTTGGTGAGTACTTGGTGAGTACTTGGTGAGTATAATACTAGCATGAACTCAGGGCAAGAACTGGTTTCTTTCTCACAGTGTGCCAGTCAAATCATAAAACTAAGATAATGAATTAAAAAGTGCGGAAGAAAATATCGCACAGTAAAGTATGCGTTCCCATTTGTTTCTCTTGATATGCAAGATACATAGAGTTAAAGCGCTCACTTTCCCAGCCCTCATCGCGTATTCCAGTCGCATGGCAGTGGGAAATTAGCGCTCCCCCCCCCCCCCCCCCCGTCCCATACCCTCGTCGTTGCTTCGTACCCCGGCGCCATCATTCCTGAGCCCCAGTCCGTTCACACATTGTTCCACCCTGACGAAGTTACTAGTCACTCATCACACCATTTGCTCCTCACTATCGAGAAGAAGAACCGAATTGGGGCCTGCGGAACATGTGACCGGTGGGATGACCTCAGAATATGCAATTGAATGCAGTAAACTTGCACAGATATCTTCGTTGGTCCATTTCACATCCGTCATAAAGGATTCAGACGGTCAAAGGAATCGTTTGGTCGATAAATGAGATAAAGCTCTCTCCTCTTTTTTTGTTGTTGTTAATGTAGACGTTACTTAAACATCGTAAATGAAGTGGGATTGGTCCATTTGAATAGTGCGTCGTATAACGAAAAGTATCCTGAGCAGATCTCACTTCTCTGCATTCTCATGCGAATGAAGCGAGCACTCATGGGTGTTCTTAGCTTGATTTGCCCGCAAATCAGTTGGAATATCTCGAGAACGGCTGGCCACATTACAACTGCTGGAGCAGAACCTTGGGTCGGCGGTAAAAAGGAGGACGTTACCAAGACCTAAACGACCTACCACTGCTCCAGATCATTAGAAACACGATGCCGGCAGACCGAGTTTCCGATATCTACGGAACTGACATGAGATGAGTGAACTATTATCTTGATGAGATAAGCCCTTCAGCTCCACAAAACCTATCATATTCTTCTTTTGCAGTCGACTACATTCCACTGCTTTCTCCCTGCGTATCTTTGCACTTAGACCACTGAGGACTGACGGCTGTAGACTGTCATGATTGGTAAGTGTTGCTTTCAAAAAATATACCTACTCTTTTTTTTTTTTTTACGAATAATAAAGACGATTTTTTAAAAAGAGAAGTTAATATAAATTGCAAGTTTTGTGAGTTAGTGCAGAAGAGTAGGCAAGGTATAAAGGTATGCGTAGTCGACTTTAGCATATTATTAATCCTGCTATCAGGCTTGTACAGCGCTGACTTGGAATTCAATGCGGAGATAGTCTCGCTTACTTGATCTGCCAATAATTTCCACTACAAATAATGCACCCACTCTTCAACTATAGAATACTTACAAATGGCGCACGTTAGCGCATGGTCCAACGAAACTAAAGCTCGTTCAAAACTTTTCATACGAGTGACCAATTTGCCCGGTGCAGTCAACAAACACAATAAGTAAATCACATACTAAATATCGAGCTTTAAGGCACAAGATAAATGCGTGCGTTGGTTTTAGTTTTTGCACTTTGCATAGTAGCAAGTAAGAATGAGGAGAGTGTTTAATACCATAACATAGTAAGTGAATGTTATGATAATAATGTTATACTTAACATATCCTGTAACATTAACACTATCGACAAGTCAGATGGAAATTAATTAGAACACAATGCCCCTGGCAGCCAACAAATTAGCAGGCCTACATCCTTTGGTCTCAAATTACCCGAATTATGTGATTGAAATCTGAACCTGTGTTTAGATTGAACATAAGGAACTGAAATGCAAATACTCAAGGGATGTGCGAGATATTGCTCATAAATTATTATAGAAAGCCAAACTCTGCCGACTTTCCGTAAGCTTGCTTTGGAAACTGTCAGTTCGAGCAAAGTTGTTGCTTGGCAGAAAATTGATAAAGACATCACTTAAAATTAATTGCGAGCAGATTAGAGTAAAGCACGAACCAATATCCCTTTTCTTATAGTTGTAGACTCCCCCCCCCCCCCCTACCAACGCCACTAGCACGACACTCTTCTGCCCTTCTGCCAGTGACACACTGCGTTCTTTGAGTTCGCTGTAAAGAGCAATAAGAATAGTTTATTTACTCAAGCAGAAACATGTTACTTACCAGATTGTAGGACCACATTATTTTTACATGTTACGCCGGTTTAAACTAAATTAATGTTCTGCACAATCATTTCGGTTGAAATCCCGTAAAGATGTTATTCTTTTCGCCATGTTTATATAGTGTCGCTTTTAAGTTTGATTTTAAATAAACATGCTCGGTTTTACCAAGTTTTTCAACTGTAGTTGAGATCCCAGCGAGGAGTTACAACTGAATTCAGCCAATCATATGCAGTGAACTCAGTTGTAGCATCTATTGTTGGATTCTCAACAAGGATTGTAAAAAATTGGTAAAACCGGGTAGAACTCTTTTATTTTGGTTTAAAAGTTGGTGTTTGAGTTAAAATGAGCAATACGCCGAGCCGAGGCATCAATTCGTTGCTGAGATGAGCGCAAGAACTCCGCTGCTAGCACGCCGCGTCAGCAAGAGAAACTCCCAGTCCTTTTATTTCGGAAAATGGACGAGATGAAAGAACTGTGGCTACATTCTGTCTAGACTAAAGACTTCTAAATCCCATTTTGTAACAGATTTTAAATGGAGCTACAGCGAGAATTTAATTTTAATTTCTTTTACCGTGATATAGTAACACATCCGGTCGGAAGTTTGGAAATACTTTGAGCTTGCCTTATAACGAGCAGAAAAATGATTTGCAATTTTCGATGTAAGTTTTCTACCGTGCGTTCTGAATTCTTGGAGTTAAACTTAGGTATTCGTCCGTCTTTCTTCGCGCCGCTATATTTCGAATGTTTTTTTGCTTTGGCGTAGTTTTGAAAGTGAAACACAAGGCAGGAAATTGCATTTTATAAAACGTCACTTTTAATTCAATTATTAAATCGAAAAAATATCCGTGAATTTATTTTTAGTAATCGTATATTTCCTTGTCTTTATCCATATCTAGCAGCCTAGCCCCTTTATAAGTAAATTCATATTTATCCGAAGCTTATAATTCAGCACTAATTATCCACCACTAATCGACTCCAATTTGGCATAAGATTCCCATGCATTTTCTCCTGGAAGCTGTTGCGTTAAGTTATCCCCGAATAACAAAACTACCTCGTCAATTTGTATCACTATAATTGCAGCAATAACACTAAATATCACTAGTTTTACGTGTGCATGCCCGCACATTACCATACATATGGATTTGAGCAACAGGGTAGCACAACTAAACGGATCCAGAACTTTGTTAAATCTTAGAATAAATTGTTTCCTAGACGCAACCCGCAGAGCAAACTCGGCTCGTTCATATGACTTCCAGATGGAGGAGCCGTGTTTGCTTTGCGGGCTGCGTCTAGGAGACTAGTTACGAAATATAAAAAAGATAGTCCGTCAAGTTGACCACCTCGTTGTTGAATTCCAAATATCCGATCGTAGCGCGGGGAGCGTCTGCTTCGGCAATTATATTTCACCGCGACGTGGCGACTTGGGGCTTACTTCAGATAATACTTATTGGGTTTTTTGGTGGCATTTTTTCAAATATGGCACAGGTAGTTTACTGGTTTTGAATTTAATTGCTTGAAAAGCCTGCATTGGCAGGATCTTTAGTATATAGTAAGCCTAGGTTAAAAAACAATTGCTTCTATTGTTCACGCTGTCAGTCAGTCGAGCAGTCACCCTTGAAGAAATAACTAGCGTATTTTACGAAACTTCGCGAAATCTGCACGACTTTTATTTAGCATTCAAAAAACACAGTTTGAAATCGCGTTAAAGATGGGACCCGCAGACATGAGTCTCAGAAATGTACTTACTTATGTGGTTCGTTGGGGTGGCTCGGCGGTCGTAGTCGTTCTTCAGGAGACCGTCCAGGATCTGTAAGTGGTCCAATTTTGCTCCATCGCTGGAAAAAAACGAGATGGAGATTTTAAAATATCGAAAAATCGTAATACCTACTATCATCGGGGTCCTTTGACTTATCTAGGGTTTAGAGGAAAACAGCAATATCACAGTATTTACTTCTCAAGACACACAGAACCTGTATAAAAGTGGTAGAAACGAAGAGAAAGAAACTCCTTCAACTGTTGCTTAGTGTATTGGTAGTGCAAAGTGTATCTTTTACTTCGGGACAGGGTGTATTCCACTGCAAGGGAAGAAGTTCGCGATGTCCAAGGTCTTGGAGGGTAATTTTCAACCTTCCAAATTCCACTGTCTGTACATTTAAATCACATTTAAATGATGAATGAATCTTCTCAAAAGACGGAACAGTACACTTTCATAATTGAGTTTTCACCCTGTAAGTTTATTATAGTGTAAATTGCTTACCTTGTCTATAATAAAATGTATTAATGAGCTCACACTACTTCCAGAGCCCAATTATAGAGTGAAACCCCCAACTGAAACACCTCTGCTTGCAATCTAGGGTTCTTGGCTTTAAATTTGGCGGCTTAAGTTTGGTGGTCGCTGTCCCCGCAATCTATCATGCAAGCCACACAATCAGAATATATGCTAGCAACACAATTAGCATCCTTAAAAAAAATTAGCTAAATAAATGTAACTAGAAACCATAGGCTTGTCGATTGCTTACAAAAAATGTGTTGTTTTGAGTAGGGAGAGAAGGCCTAGCTTTTCACATGGAATCAACTAGAACTTCCTGGCTTCATTGTATTTCTTTTGTCAAGCTACCGGTCTCTTCCAAGACAACGTATGACAAGTAACAACACCTTCATTAGTTTTGCCATTCATGTTCTTATTAGAATGGGAAAATAGTGGGCATCGTTGAGGACAATAGGGGGAAAATGTAGCTACCGTGCATGAAAAAAACCAACCGCTTTTCTCATTCAGAAAATATTCGTTTTTAATTCCACCACATTTTAATGACGACAGTTGTACCCTAACGTGTGAAAAGGATGGAACCAAATTAAAGAGATTCGTTATCAAAAGTGTTCCAGAAGAGGAAACAGAAACGTCGTCCCTTGGATATCGCTTCAACGTCCACAATTCTTTAGATGTGTGTTACCATCCAGGGTTTAGGATGGTTAAGGATAACGGATCTGTTCATCATTGTTGGACCACACCGAATCTTGCGCAATAGCTGATATCTCTCTGCTCCTCTACTTGGAAGTGATGAACAAAGTTTGGATTAGGCAGACTCCAACCCTGCGACCAAAACTTGGAACGAGATGAATACAAGATTACCACATTATTTAACTTTATAAATTTGTAGGTTATCTGAGTCTCTTGAAACAAGAAACAAAATTTAGCTGCACGACACTTTGCGATCAGTTTAATGTTCTCTAGATACGGTGACAAGATTTTTAGGCATGTTCTAAATACGTGTAATTAGGTTATTTCAAAATCACAAGCATAGTAAATCTCCCGTCCCAGTTCAGGCTTGCAGGTCTGCTCCTTCAAGTTGACATTATCTGATGAAAATTCAGTGAAATGAACTTTTAAACCCTGTTTCGAGAAACAAGCAGAGACATACCGTGATTTAACCAACATATTACCACAAAAGCATTGCAGTGATTAACGGAACTTTTCCTATAGTTACTTTTAGATAGAGTGAGATAGAGTATAGATAGAGTATTATGTATAAAGTCATGGATTTCACATTCTTATTTTCCAATGCCCATTTCCTAAACAAATTCACTGTTTATTTATTTTTTATTGTTCAAAGATTAAATTGGCGATCCACACAATTAACAACTGTGACCATATTCAAATTCCCCGTTTCGCCCATTGTGTATAAAGCAAGCCTGCACCACTTCTCTGGCAAAATGTTTTAGTTCACAATAATATTACTGAATATTTTGTCTGTTGCCGCAAATATATTTCCCATTGGACACGGGCGATATTTAATTCCCGAGATTGTTTAATAGGAGAGGCAAATAGAGTGGAGCGAAATGAAATACGTAACGTGTAGACGAGTATATTTTGGTGCATGCTGGCTAGCTGGCTGGCTGGTTGGTTCAAAGTATTATTTATACAATTCGTTTGCGGCTCATTACGAGTACACTCAAAGAGCCAGCCGACATAGGCCCAAGGAACAAAAGTCAATTGTTCACTGGTGACTGCAGCTCCGGGTTTGCACAATTTCGTTTAGAACGATAGAACAAACGATGGGTTCTCTTTAATTAGCATACTTAGCGACTGCGTGCAGCTAAAACCTTTCTCTTTAAATTTTACTTTTAAAAAATGCGGGAATAACAAGATTCTGTGTGTGGCATTCGCAAAACCGGAACCTTTATTTTTTGGATGGAACCATGCCAAAAATGGCAAATTGCACAAATTGCTACGAACTTCATTTCAGCTGTTTGGTTTTTTTCCATTCGTATTAACTTTTAGAAAAACAAGAATCAACTCATTTAGTCTTATATATCAGGTAGTATATCTTTTCCGTGGCTTGAGTCCTAAAATAGCTTATTATAGGACTTCACTAACGTTTACGTTTAAGGGTACAATTACGATTTGGCAATCTGAATTGGATGAACGTTGTTCATTAATTTTTTGCTTGGAAGGGGCTTAAGATATTTTAATGGTAAACCCTTAAAAAAACTCAATTAGGAACAAAAGATAATTTAAACAGAAGTTAGAGGAAAGTTTTGCTTTTTTTGTCATGGCAAGGAGTATTTGAATCAGTTCATTTTTAAATTTTATTCGACAATCCCAGCACGGCAGTTGTTGACTTTTTTGAGTTTTGGTTTCGAGGTTCGAGGTAGCTAACGTCAATGCTACCTGCATTTCACATGACACGCACAGCACAACACAGCACAGCACAGCACAAAACAGCACAGCACAGCACAGCACAGCACAGCACAGCACAGCACAGCACAGCACAGCACAGCACAGCACAGCACAGCACAGCACAGCGTGTGGACAGCACAGCACAGCACAGCACAGCACAGCACAGCACAGCACAGCACCGCACAGCGTGTGGACAGCACAGCACAGCACAGCACAGCACAGCACAGCACAGCACAGCACAGCACAGCACAGCACAGCACAGCACAGCGTGTGGACAGCACAGCACAGCACAGCACAGCACAGCACAGCACAGCACAGCACCGCACAGCACAGCACAGCGTGTGGACAGCACAGCACAGCACAGCACAGCACAGCACAGCACAGCACAGCACAGCACAGCACAGCACAGCACAGCGTGTGGACAGCACAGCACAGCACAGCACAGCACAGCACAGCACAGCACAGCACCGCACAGCGTGTGGACAGCACAGCACAGCACAGCACAGCACCGCACAGCGTGTGGACAGCACAGCACAGCACAGCACAGCACAGCACAGCACAGCACAGCACAGCACAGCACAGCACAGCACAGCACAGCACAGCACAGCACAGCACAGCACAGAACAGCACAGCACAGCACAGCACAGCACAGCACAGCACAGCACAGCACAGCACAGCACAGCACAGCACAGCACAGCACAGCACAGCACAGCACAGCACAGCACAGCACAGCACAGCACAGCACAGCACAGCACAGCACAGCACCGCACAGCACCGCACAGCACAGCACAGCACAGCACAGCACAGCACAGCACAGCGTGTGGACAGCACAGCACAGCAGGTGGACAGCACAGCACAGCACAGCACAGCACAGCACAGCACAGCACAGCACAGCACAGCACAGCACAGCACAGCAGGTGGACAGCACAGCACAGCACCGCACAGCACCGCACAGCGTGTGGACAGCACAGCACAGCAGGTGGACAGCACAGCACAGCACAGCACAGCACAGCACAGCACAGCACAGCACAGCACAGCACAGCACAGCGTGTGGACAGCACAGCACAGCAGGTGGACAGCACAGCACAGCACAGCACAGCACAGCACAGCACAGCACAGCACAGCACAGCACAGCACAGCACAGCACAGCACAGCAGGTGGACAGCACAGCACAGCACCGCACAGCACCGCACAGCGTGTGGACAGCACAGCACAGCAGGTGGACAGCACAGCACAGCACAGCACAGCACAGCACAGCACAGCACAGCACAGCACAGCACAGCACAGCACAGCACAGCACAGCACAGCACAGCACAGCACAGCACCGCACAGCGTGTGGACAGCACAGCACAGCACAGCACCGCACAGCACCGCACAGCGTGTGGACAGCACAGCACAGCACAGCACAGCACAGCACAGCACAGCACAGCACCGCACAGCACCGCACAGCGTGTGGACAGCACAGCACAGCACAGCACAGCACCGCACAGCGTGTGGACAGCACAGCACAGCACAGCACAGCACAGCACCGCACAGCGTGTGGACAGCACAGCACAGCACAGCACCGCACAGCACCGCACAGCGTGTGGACAGCACAGCACAGCACAGCACAGCACAGCACAGCACAGCACAGCACAGCACCGCACAGCACCGCACAGCGTGTGGACAGCATAGCACAGCACAGCACAGCACCGCACAGCGTGTGGACAGCACAGCACAGCACAGCACAGCACAGCACCGCACAGCGTGTGGACAGCACAGCACAGCACAGCACAGCACAGCACCGCACAGCACAGCACCGCACAGCACCGCACAGCACCGCACAGCGTGTGGACAGCACAGCACAGCACAGCACAGCACAGCACCGCACAGCACAGCACCGCACAGCACCGCACAGCACCGCACAGCGTGTGGACAGCACAGCACAGCAGGTGGACAGCACAGCACAGCAGGTGGACAGCAGCACTTAGATGTCTGGATTGTCTTCGACGTCAAGATGAAAACTAGCTCGGACATTTCATCGGAGGCGCTGACTCGTCTCTCGTCAGTCTATCGACGTGCCCAATGGCGCGAGCTTGTGCAGAGTTGAGCTAAGTTCGTGCAGCAATCAACGAAAACAACATTAAGAAGAATTGAAATAAAATCTTTTACAGAAGAAGGAAAGGAACGAAATGCGCTGAGCGTTAGCACGGAAGTCGCGTAAGAAACGATCTGGAAGGGTGGTTAGGGGGCGTGGGAAGGGGGGGTGCGTGTTGCGTGTTGCGGTCCGACTGGCTGACCGGTGACGGCAACCGACCATTCAAAGGCCGTCATAAGATCTGCTGAGTCCCGATACCTTTGCTGCTGGAGTTGAACGCCTCGCATCCGGCGCGTCGTATTGCACCGACTATTCTGCTCAGTATGAAGTAATCAGCTATCAATGTGCTAGCCATGGGCCTAGGTGAGGCAGGTGGAGGCAATCAAGGCGTGTACAAGGCAAATCGATCCGGCCAAGTCAGCAGCTTTCGAAATTATCCGACTTCTATCAGTTCCGCTACCGCTACAATAATAGCTTGCTCCGCGACACTGCCTGAATAAATTCTCCTCCTAATTCTAAGAGATTTTGATTAGTCTGACGGGGGCCAGCAGCCAATGCTTAAGCAGCTAACTTCTGCATATACATCCAGCTGTCTTATGCTCAATTCAGATTAGTTGAGGTAATCCCGAGCTGAGGAGTTGTAAACACCATTCGCGCAGATTAGCCCGTTAGTTGTTCGGGCTGAATCCGGGTGGATTGCCATGGTGGCATGCACTGGGCATATTATGGTGAACACTGGACAGGATGGGTCACATCTTCGAACGGAGGGTGAACAGTTCGTGATTAACCGAGAAATGAGTCCATGGCACTTGAAACGGCACGGCACGCCGCGCCGCTGCCAGGAGGTGACAAATTGAGCGGAATTAACGTTAGCTAAAGAGGTGTCCAACTATAGCTTGGTCATTAATCATCAATGGCTGATAAAAAAACGATATTGAGGAAGAAAATACTGCGGAGCACATTCTTGAGGCATGGCGGAAAAGAAAATTGGTCCAGAAAGACCGAGAATCGGAAGGAAGTTACTTAATTTATTTAACGGGACTGTGCATTTTTGTTCTAAATTGAAGAGACGTGTTTTAGAGATGGTAGCATAGCGGATCCACCATTTGAGCATAGGTATCTTTCTTTACGCAGGTCTGCAAGTTTCTATGCTTGTGTGGGCTTTACACAAAAGTTCCCTTTTCAACAGAGTACTATGTTCAATGCCTTTACCATCCTTACAGGAAAGTTGCATATATGTAACGATTCGGCATATATATATATATATATATATATATATATATATATATATATATATATATATATATATATATATATATATATATATATATATATATATATATATATATATATATATATATATATATATATATATATATATATATACACATATACACACGCCTCTCCCCGTATTTGCAATGGAGAAACTGCCCACGATACTGCAGCTTGCCAGATGGTGATGATTTCAATAAATGCAAAGAATTCTTCAATACATATAGGTATACACGAAAATTCCGAGCCCTTTACTTGAATGGAAGCGAAAAGGGTAAACTAAATCAGAATAATGTAGTTTTTTCTTTCACCAGTGATAGGAATATTTTCAAGTCAACTTATCTAAATAATATCGGAGCAAGTTTTCTGAAAATACTTCGTTTTGCGTGCGAGAATTTCCTGGGTCAAAGGTAATGGAAGACGGAGAGAGCAGAACAGAGCAAATATACCGTGCGAAGTAGGAAATAAATAAAAAAGTAGGCCAGCGGAAAATAAATGAGAGTTTCTGTTGAAAGGATATGAAGGTTTGATGTGCTTACACCATCACCTAGCTGAGTATTTCCCTAAAAACCAAACGCAACCTTACCCCCTGGTAGGGGGGTTGGTTTATGAGGCACCAATCAGCAAGAGTAGCAACAGCGACCAACAATTGCATGCGCACTTTACCGGCTACTAAATACCGTCAAGCAGTATCACAACTGCAGTACAACCAGCACCGAAATAGCATCAGCAAAGAGCTGGCCACTGGCAGTTCTTACAAACACACGCTTACTCAAGCGATTCGAAAGGATCAAGAGTCCTAAAATTGCATTGCTTTTGCTTCGTAATTGCTCACACGAGGGCGACACTTTTCCACCTCGTATACGTGTGGAATTATTGTTGAGCGGTAATCCATATGTAGGTTCAGGCTTTAAAACAATTCCAGAAAGAAAGAGGGAAGGCCACGTTATAAATACACGCCTGCTGGATTATTTGAGTCGAGTTAACATTTCCCCTGTTTTAGTCTTAAGGGAAATAGCGTGTATAACAATTGCACTGTGGGTTGCGTTCAGGGGCACAGTTATTTACCCGGATAAATCATCGTTTTACATATTTTATACCATGAAAACAGTAGAAAACCGTGAGTGTTAGTCACATTTAAAGAAAAAAATGCTCGGCTGCAAATTAAACGACATGTTACACTTATGTTGTTATCATTTGTCTTCGTCTTTCTGCTTTATGACCAACGTACGTAACACGTAATCCTCTCATTCGTAAAACTCAAACAATTAACTGAAATTAATCCAAGACGCGACATAAACTAATCAAATTCCATGTTAGCTTCTTGATCTTTAAGAACCTACTTTGAGCTGTAAAGCCGCGCAAACCGAGCGTTCCATTTCATTTCAAGCCTCTCGTCTTTCAAACAGACGTTTCCTCACTGTCAATTCAACAAGGTGAACTCCCTTTAATTAAAAATCCAGCATTTTCATTCACCTGCAAATCTGGTTGAATACAGTAACTAGCGCGTCTAGCCGCAGGCTTTCGTTTCGATGAATGGCTTGTTGAAAATGTGCCGGTCAGACGCTGACGAGCGAGAGAGAAGGGAGAGAGCAAGGATCCGGCGCCTCCACCTGCACGTCCTGGTCGAAATGAACATCATCATATTGTCTGAGCGCGACACCCGCTATTTGAATAGGTAGGTATTTGTTGTGCAGGTGCTAATTTTCAAGTGCTTCATTCGGGTTGGCCACCGGTTGTGAGGACAGCAAAAGAAATGTGTGAATTTAAATGTGTGCTAATTTAACCTCGAGGTATATGATGCATGCATAAATGAATATTTCATACAATATACATACCTAACTTAGTTGTTATTGATTGCGGACGACATTAACAATAAATTCATTTAGTTTCATCCTATGCCTGCCACACGGAAAATTTTTGTTTAGTAGACTCTGTTTATTTTTACCGCAAAGCTTACCTTTGAAAATAAAATTATACGGTACAGCAATTTTTGTTAGACGGTTTACAAAATTGTTTGTAAAAATCTGATGAAATTTCATCTCGTTTTTTAATTACCGATTCAAGTGGAGAATTTAATTCTAATTAAAGCATGAATGCTTCTAATTCAATTGATTCCTAATTTTTGAAACGCGCTGTTCTGGTTTTAATGATTTTTTTCGCCTCAAGAAGCAAACTTACCGAATGTATTTGGCTATTAAAATTTACAAATTGTACAAGAAATGTATGACAGTATTTCTTTTCTTTATGGAAAGCATATAGAAAGAGGTTTTATCAGAAGATATTTGCGAATGCATACTTTGCCGTATATGCCTTTCTGGGCCAGCTTCTTTTTGCAAGAAATAACCAACTAAACATAACATTTGCTTCCTGGAGAGGATCGGAATTATTCTCTACCTCCAGTCGGCCATGCTCGATCAGCTGCATCGAGGCTTATATTATAAAGGGCTTTGATACGCGGTACTCCCATCGTGGATTTCTTCAACAGTGCCAGGTACTTCGGTTTTGCATATCAATTCCGCACAGTTCCCCTAGCAACCCATGCGAAAAATATTTTCGAGAAGCGTCAGTTTCTACCTGCATATTTGCCAAATTAGGTACTTGGTTACGCGCAAAAAACTATCGAGTGCAGTTTGATAAAGTAGTGCAGACTGCTTCTAAAATGATCGAGAGCAAGCTGATTGCATACCATCGGTGAGCTCTCATTGGTATATATTTTTAACTTGCGATCTCGCATCTGCAGTATTTGCAATATTAGTGCACCTACACTTGAACAACAAAAACAAATATATAGCAATATATTGTTTGCTAAAGGCTCCATATAGTTGAAAATAAAAATATCTACACTGAAACTTCTACAATGAAACCTTCTATTGACATTTGATATCCTCTAACATTCAGTGGGTACACATATTAAGGCTGTGTAAGTGATTTGTAGGACACAACTGACTCGCACATAGATTCTAATCTGGTCGCATGCAAGATGATCATCGATCTTCTTTTCGTGCGGAACGCTCGCCGTCCATGGCCCTCGAGAACCTGTATTGAAGCCTCTATTGAATGGCGTCCGGTCGTCCAGTAATGGGAAACCTTTGAAGGAGAGCCGAGAGAGACCTGTGCCCCATGATCTGTGACCTGGCGAGTGGCGAGACAGGGCCAAGCCTGCCTTTGGGCCTGCCTGTCTGGCAGTGCGCTCGACAGGGAAAGCAGGAGGTAATGATTCGGAATCAGACAGCATCTGGTCTCACGAACAGTTGGCCGGCGCAGACCAGGCAGCGCTTACACGCCTCAGATGAACACGGGCAACAGCCGACACTAGGCACTGCTGACAAAGACTGCTGATGGGGAGCACTGCTGACAAGGAGCACTGCTGACGGGGAGCACTGCTGACAAGGAGCACTGCTGACGGGGAGCACTGCTGACAGGGAGAATTTCTGACAAAGAGCACTGCTGACGGGGAACACTGCTGACAGGGAGCACTGCTGACAAGGACTGCTGACAAGGATCACTGCTGACAAGGAGCACTGCTGACGGGGAGCACTGCTGACAATGAGCACTGCTGACAAGGAGCACAGCTGACAAGGAGCACTGCTGACAAGGAGCTATACTGACAAGGACTGCTGACGGTGAGCACTGCTGACAAGGAGCACTACTGACAAGGAGCACTGCTGACGGGGAGCACTGCTGACACTGGGCACTGCTGACAAGGAGCATTGCTGACAAAGAGCACTGCTGACAAGGACTGCTGACAAGGAGCACTGCTGACGGGGAGCACTGCTGACACTGGGCACTGCTGACAAGGAGCATTGCTGACAAAGAGCACTGCTGAAAAGGAGCACTGCTGACACTGGGCACTGCTGACAAGGAGCACTGCTGACACTGGGGACTGCTGACAAGGAGCACTGCTGACAAGGGGCACTGCTGACACTGGGCACTGCTGACAAGGTGTTCTGATCACTCTAATCCAAGTTCTCTCTGTTGGCAACCCATAAGACCATAAGACCCAAAAGACATTTATACCTTTTAATCGAAGCTACTCGGCAGCTAAAACCACTAGCAGGAAATCTTGTAACATATAGATAACTTTTACATTTTATGCACGTGCTAATTCGTATGCGATATGTAAAAAAACGGAGAAAATCCGTTGATTGGTTGATTTCGAGTATGAAATATCTACTGGCAGCAAAAATACTGCTTTCCATTGCTACATTCATATTCACATTTTCACAGTTTTGAGTTCCCCGGTTTAATATTTAATGAATGAGTGAAATAATCCCCAAAAATCCTCTCTTGATGGGCAACGGGATGGATTACTCAAGGATAGACTTTTTGAAACCATATGGTACAAAATACTCACAGGCATACATGACAACAATGACATGTTTCATGTTTCATGTTTCATGTTTCAGCGCGCATTTAACACAACTGCATGTACAATTACACTAATTCTCAGTGATGCCGCACACTGTCCCTCCGCCACCCCTTCGCACAGATTCATCTCACCTCACCCACTTAAGTGAACATAAAATGATCAAATATCATAATGTACCAATCATCCTAGTCCCGATAATTGTGAGGTCAGTGTATCGATTGCTTGCAGCTATCTCGTCACTAGAGACAAACATATAATATTAATATGGGATACTATACAACTAAAATTAATCCTGCTGATGGTATTAAATTAAAGGGTTAGTATGGGTGAAAGGTTTAAACACTTAAGCTCAATTCAAATGCCCTTCTACCGCTTTTCAATTGCATAGTTGAAACAGGAATGCGTAGCGATACTTAATATTTTTCTTTGTTCTTCCCAAGGCGCTCTAAAAGCTCAGGATATATAGGCATGCACAAAGGAGCATCTTGGCCAATTAGTGTAGGTTTACCTACGTAAACGAAAAATTAACTGCGTGATAAAAACATAAAAATTAAGTGCACGACAAAATTGATGCCATTCAAATGTACCCATGAGAGAAACGTAAAACATGGTTGAATGAAAAATTAATTAGAAATTCTGCATTAATATTCTCGAACATCTTACCGCCTGCAATGGTCGTTTGCAGTGTGAACAAATTCTCGTGAATTCCGTTTATACGTGCTTATTTGATATTCAATTCACCAAAATATCAAATGGATAACCAAAATGTGTTGAACCTTAATGTTGATTGTTGACTCTGGCTGGAGGATGGAGTGGGGAGCGGCGTCTGCAACGACAGTGGCGTGAAACTATGTCCGGCTAGTCGCCAAACAAACGGCAAGGACCTTTGATCAATAGAGGCTTGCTGGGTATTGTGTTAAACTGATGGTCAAAACTTCCTGCCATGCTTCCAAAACCCAAAATAAAATAGTCATCGTCATATTGCCACGATTTGCGACAGTTGCATGGGAACAGCGCCAAATGCGGAAGTATGCAACCGTGCGATGCATCTTAGATAGCAGACAATTTCGCAAACGTCAACAAACTGTTCTTCTACCAGCATGCTAAAAACAACCAATTTAACCCACAAAGATTTTGGCAAAAATTTGATATGATGTATCAAAAATGTGTATAGTAGGCACTATCAACTATGACTAGCATTCTTTTACAGTTCGGTCTCAAATAGCAAGATAAAGTTTTTTATCACATTAAAAGAACCATTAAAAGACGCCTTTAATAGAATACATTTACGACCGTAATGCACAACCTAATTGCTTCTACTTAATTATATAAATTTGATACCCCGTGATAAAAACAAGAAGTATAGTGTTGTCGTTTGAGGATGTAGTAGTCCGGAGATTGTAGGTAGGAGTGCAGTGTTTTCTGTGGTATCATCACATAATGTATGTTTCTATTACACTATCATAATGGCATTGCGGATGCCTGTGCGACACTGCTGATGAAGATTTATTCTTACCTCATAATGTGACAGATTATGTAGTGGGACTACTGACTAGGCCTACGACGGGCCGGGGGCATATTAGGGAATTATGCGGACGTGTTGCTACCATTCAGATTTGACCTGGCCTCCATGAATCAGCTACGCAAGCCAGATGTATACGTCACATTCAATCTCGCCCCAAGACCTAGATTTCCATACTGGTCACCACTTCCTTTGTGGGGGATGAAGATAAACCAGAACTTACACCTAGTAATCAGTTGAAAAAAAGGTATGCACATTCAAGTGTGGTTAAAATATTGGTCTATTTTGATCCTACTTTACTTAGCTATGAATCTAATACAACGTATACTGCGTAAATTAGAGATATTTAATCTGGTTGAGTGGTAGACAACCCTAGCTCGCCACGATTGTTACTACTATGGTAATTATCCCATTATTATCAATAAATTGTAACCAATCTTGTTTGCATACGTTGATGCTATGCATTCAACTAAATTGAACACGTAATTTTTACCACGGAGAAAAAATTCATTCGAAATAAGATTCAAAATACAAGTACTTACGCTAATATCTTTTGGAACTCACCCCTTATTGCCAGCAATGAAAAGCAATCAACTTTTATTAGAAAATTATGTCGAATTTACTTATTTCAGAGTGCTGAAACCTCTATAGGTATTTCTGATTGACGACGAAAATATATCTCGACCAGGATTTTATTGCTAATGCGTCTGCCAGTCTGGCTGAAAATGTAGGTAGAACATGGGTGCCAACTCAATTGCGCCTATACCTTGCTGACCGGCGAAAAGCCGTTACAGGTTATCTCAAGATTTATTGCCGCTGAGTTTCTGGTAATTATCCCATTATTATCAATATATTGTGACTGTAGTCAGCAGTACCTACGGGTACCCACACATTATCACGGAGTTTAGTTTTACGCTAACTCCGTGAGTTGTGCTATTTGTTGTATGGGAGTAGGGGAGAGGGAGTAGGGCTAGCGCAGTGAATGGGCATATGAAATGATTTGTAAGTTAAGTATTACATATTTCATTTGTAGATGAGTATCCACACTTTCTCGAAATTTTGGAATACAAGTATTGATAATAGGGGCAAGCAACAACTTCCTTCGCAATCCTGCTCATTGTCCCGCAGGTGCCCCATGTCATCTAAGGAAATTATCTCAATAGGTTTCGCGTGGACTTGCGTACTTCAAACGAGGCGTCCTAATAGCTGGGTGTACGAGTTCAAGTATGCAAGTCCTGTCTGCAAGTCCATACTGCATATGGACTTGCACACTTGAACTCGTATACCCAGCTATTAGGACGCCGTGTTTGAAGTACGGAAGTCCACACGAAACCTCCCGTTGAAACACGTCCTAAAACTATATGTAATTTGCAAGATTTAATTTAAAGACTTTGCTGGGTTATTTGAGGGCTCATTTTGCCCCATCGCGGATGACCCATTTTGGTCCGGTAAAAGTGCTGCTCCTGTCGTGAAGCTATAAAGAAGTCCGAAAGACTATAATATGCTGAGCTTGCTGAACGATATTTCAATAGGGAGTACTCTCAAAAACGCGAAAATCGGCTTTACCTGAGTAACTATGCATAGAAGCCACATTATAAATGGACTGTATCCACAAACGGGACTCAGATAAAATATTTGCATGTACATTCCAGAGGCTGCTTTGCCACGCTCTTCCCCATACGTTTTTTGCGAGATCGTAAAATTGTAAGATCGTCGTTTTGTGTTATATCCCATCATTGCAGGATACCTTTAGGGTTTCTAGTAATTATCTATTTTGCTAATTGCTATTCCAAACTTCTATAAAGCTTTGTGGTTGCTCCATCAAACAATACATCATCTTGCTATCTTTATTTTAAACATATTTGTAATGTAAGGCAGAGCAACGAACGTCCAGTTAATTTAACAGATTTGAAAACTGACTTTTCAATTGAGTGTGACCTTGGTATGAATAAACATGAAAGGGAAGTATTTAACTGTGAGTTGTAAAGCAGTGACCTAAAGTATATCTAACAATGATATAACACATATAAGATAACACTATGCTTCTAGCATTTTGTGACGTTTTGATTGATTTTCTCGCTCGAAAGGATTTTTACATAGTAAATCAAACGTGTTCGATGATCTCCCCATTTCCCGAATGAAGTAGCAAGAATATCATGTTGATACGGGAGTTCATATTGTCTGTACGAACGACGCACCATTAGGAATGCTCTGTACGAGTCAAGTTGAACTTGGCAAAGGGGTAACCAATTTCCAATCAACTCTATTGCAGAGTTATTCGATATCAAAACAACAACCACGAACACGCGAATGTCATTGCACATTGCAGTACCGTTGTACAGAGTACAATCATTGTGATCATTGGCGTAACATACACCTCCGAACCTCTCAGTATTTTTGCCATGATAAGGGAAATAGAAATAGGGCAACTGCAAACTTCTGGCCACCAGAGCGCAGGTCAGTGGGACTGGATTGTGGGATCACATGTGGGATTGCATTGTGAAAGATGGCCGCTTTTTCCAAGTTTTGGCAAAGTGAACAAGGTGAAAATTATTGGAGAAGTGATAGTGTGCGTTTTAAAAAGAAGATTTAATGATTCAAGTTCATATACATCGCAGCTGTATATCAACATCTTTGAAAAGTAAGCTCATAATAATATTAAATCTGTTTTGCAGTCTCACGCTGTCACACGCGGACTGACAGGTAAATTGGAACGCAAATATTCGAACGTAGACATTAATATTCATCGAAATAAAGATAAACATTGCTGAAAACGAACGAATTTTATATTGATGGTTTCAACTTGCAATAAGATTAAAAGAGATGAGAATACAGCCGATGACAACGTGTTTGACGTTTCCAAATTTGACATTTTTGACGTCGTTGTCTTTAGAAGTCTTGCTGATAAGTTTTTACAGACTAATAAAACAGGGTAATGAAACAAGAGGTGGTCAAATTGAATGTGAATACGGCGATTTTCATGATATTTTTATGTGGAGAAATTGGAGCGTTGGTGTAAATAAGCCGATATAAACTGACTTGTCAATTTGCCCTTTAGAGTAATTTTATCGTCATTAAAATAATGTAATTGGTAATTTTTCTTTGTACCGTATTTAAAAACCACAAATCCCTTAAAATCATTGGTTTATATTGGTTGAATGGAACTAAAAGAATTATCAATAATCATCTTACAGCCATTAGCAGTTGTGCTAATTGGGACAAGAATGTACGTATGTTTCAGTAAAAATAATTCAATTGATAAATCAGACGATTCATGCAGGTTTTCCAAACGATTGAAAGAAAAATAATTCCCATCAAAAAAAGCACGCCTTCCACGAATATTAAAGATATTTATTACATAATAATGCGATATTATTCCTATCTACGAAATGCAATCAAAATACTCTCCGGCTATACTTCAACTCTGTTTCTGTCATGAGTTTCACTATGAATATCAATGCTTCTTTAACTTAAGATATTTAGGAAAAAGTGTGCTTTCAGAGTCATTATTCGTTTACGCTTTATAATGTTATATTTGCACTGAGTCAACACGACATTTTAACACGATAAAAATAAAGAAATCAAAAGTGCCAGCGAGTGTATTCATGCCGTACATAATTCGAATTCATCAATTTTCTTCCATTGCGTTGACCGCTGCCAAATAATCGTCCTCGCTGGAAATGCCCTACAAGAGAGATCTGACTCAAAATATGTAGGTATTGATATAATTTCTTCTCAATGATGGATTCATTTTTATATCCGTCAGTTGATTTGCCATCGATGGAAACATTTGAGGTGTAATGTCGAGTCTCAAGTCAAAAGCTTACATTTTAGGTTTCACATTATCATCCCCGTGGGGTTGTCAGAGCAACGTAGCATGCATATTTCATAAGCTCAGCCGTGGCATTTGCTTCGATATTTTGAAGAAAATTTTATCTGGCATAGTACTTTTAAGCCATGTATGAGCCTCAAGAAACAATCTCTTAATCCTAAAAATATAGCTGTAATAGAATTATAGATGTCAATAAAACGTGGTGTTCTTGTGACTTTTACATGCAAAGTTTTTCAATTTTTTAATTAAACATATTTACTATGCATAAACACTCACCATAGCGTTCACTCTACAAATAAGCTCACAATGAAAGACAAATATATTATTTCATCCAGCAACATCAAAAATCCAATTTCTATGTACTTAACTGAGAGTGAGTGGAGTGACAGGTAGTATGCCATCAATTAACTGCTTTTTGCAAGCCATTTGCAAACAAGAGCAAAACGAGAGTACATATGGTCCGAAGGTGCGGGCGCGACAGCGACCAAGCGACAGTGCAAATAGAGGCAGATTAGGCGAAGAGCACACACTCCCCCGCTTCCGTGCCACCCCCCCCCCCCCCCCCCACTCTCTCGTGCTCCCCCTCCCCCTTCGCCGTGTCACACTGCGATCACACACGTTCCATCGGATCCGTGGACAATGCTAATTCCTATTTGGGTACTAAATTTCACCAGTCAACACATGTTACCTGGTAGGGGTTCCCACGCACTTCTGGTCAAGTCCTTCGATTCCACACTTGTCCACTACTTTGTTTAAATGCGTTTGAATTGTTAATTATGCAGTACTTGGACAGTTTTTCGTCATGGCGAGTATATCTGCAAGATACTTATGGACCTACATGCTTCCTACTCTGTACGTATGTAAGGTGGCAGTACGTCTTGGTCCTGTTTTCGGTCCAGCCAAGCTCCGTTCATCTAAGGGGGGAAAGGGTTTTGCGTGCGTGGAATGGAGCCTCGTGTACCAAAACCAAACCCCTTAACCAGAAAAACCCTGAACCAAAAGTTTGTAAACAGCACATAGTGCCTTTCGCATCTCCGCTACTCTTGCAGTACGAGTTTTGCAGCAGCTCATGACTAGGTCTGTAGGCGAACATCCCTCACATTCTCAAGAAAAAATGAAGTATAGAAACATCCCGTAAAAGTTGAAGAAAATTACATGTTGAGAAAAAGAGAGTGGAGCGAAACTTTTACAGTCAAACAAGTGACAAAAATGTGCAGGGTGTGTCGTTGAATAGTTTATACCAAATTGTAAGTAATCTGGGACAGAGGCGCCGAAAATGTTCTAAGCTCTCCCCATTTCATCCACGTGTTTCGCAACCAATGTGTTTTATTATCAGAAATGTATTTTTATACGTGCAAATATCTGCGACAAAATTACAAAAAAGCTCTTAGAAGGTAATATGCAGCAAACGGAACGAGACAATATTGTAGCAAACGTTGGCAGTGTTGTTATTCATTTTGATACGGAATAAATGTGCTGTGTTCGTTTCGAAAATGGGGGCGGTGAAAAGACGACAGCGCTCGGGCCCAGCATCCACTGGCATGATGCGAATATGTAATCGTGGAAAAGCGCATCGATCACACCGCTTTGACACCTATATGCTGGAAGTCACTCCTAAAGAGTAATTTATTGAAAATCGTATCTCACAGAACATGGCCATTCGATTTTCAAATGTGTATAAACAATTTTAATATGCTCATCTGTCACGGATGGTCTTGTCCACGTCAAGCTTTCTTCAAATAAAATGCGTGGAACCAATATGTGTGTCGCGTTGAACTAAAGTTCGATATTTATTTGTGGATTGGGATATCATATTATATGTCACACAAGAAAAAACACATGCCGATGAGGAATTGAAGATAAAATGTAAAATCGCGATCTGCAGATTTACACATTCTTTGCTAAGAGAATGGCGTGAGGTTTAAGCATTATACGACAGCATTGCAAAAAGCCAAAATCATTTAATTGATAACTCTGTCACAACTCAAATAAATGTCTTGAAAGTTGCGAGTTTCCTAAAATTCCATCTTAAGAATTGAACTCTTATACAACCAACCTAAATTTGGGAGCGTTCCTTTTAAATACAAACCATCAGATCATTCAGAACACTCAAATCGTGTTATCAATTTGAGAGGAAGAAATATTAATATCGTGTTGAGTCAATAAAGTTTCACAGTCTTGTTTATATGTTCTGTGTTCGCGTGAAGTTGAGGAAAACACGCATATTTCTTCCGTCGATGCTGGCAGCCCTCGTGGCTTCAGTGTGGTAATTCTCCAGTGAGCGGTTTACGCCCGGAAAGTAGCGGTTGGCCAATATCGCGTAAATTATGGAATGCCTAGTCCATTTAACTAACTTTTCCTTCCTTCCTCTCTTCTTTCCGTCCTTCCCTTGTGCATTTTAGTGTGTTGGGGTGGGGTGGGGAGGGGAGGAGGAGGGGGGGGGGGGGGCGTATGTATGTCGATCCACAACCGTCCTAGCGCTAATAAATAACTGGGAATACATCTAAATATCTATACCAGCTTGAAGTGCAAAAGGTGATTCGCTTTTTATGCTCTTTCATACATAAATTTATGGTGCGCTATTTTATAAGTGATTTCCTTGACAAATGACAACAGTAATTTTCGAACTCGTTGTGGTTTGATCGAACAAAGTTCAGCTGAGTATCATTTCATGTTTCTTTTTGAATTATTAACAAATAAATCCTATCCAGGTTACCTCAAATGCTTGCACTTTTTTTACATGTTTGGTTTCCATATATGAAGCATGGAACCTTCTCCTGCATGGATTTTTAATAAAACCTGTTATCTAGATATTAATTTGGTAGGCTCTTTACCCCTCAGTCATTTATGTTATGGGAAGCTGGTTTTACCAATATGGCGTTCAAAAATTACTTTATGCTTTGAATGTTCAATAGAATAATTTATATGATATACCCATTAATGAGAACACAATTCGAGAGCTTGTCCATAAATTCCACACTTTGCAGCCCAGATTTGTGAAGAGTTGTTTTGTTAAAATTGTTTAATTTCCATTTATTAACTGTTATTGCCATTTTCATACTCCTATTATTGTATATTTTCAAACGGTCCGAGCCAAAGCAGAGCAGACATCAAATCCCAAATATAATGAATGCATATGACGTTTTCAATTACCACTAGTCAAAAAATCACAGATATTTCAAGATCACACATGATTTTGTCGATATTGCCCTTGTGTGTCTATGATAAAATTTATTGTTGATGTATTTGTATTCATGATTATTTTCTTCGTTCGCTTTGTACCTAAACATGAAAACCAAAAAAATCAGCCAGTGGCTTTTTTCGCCGTAGTTATTTTTGATGCCCTTAAATCGAAAATGTATTATTGCATGTATGTGTGCGTATGTGTGCGTGTGAGTGTGTTAGTGTGTGTGTACAGATCTATACTGACGGGAAACCAATGCGCTAGCGAACGTGATGAGAGTGTTATTTATCGCACAGTTGACACCCCATTTTGCATTTTATTGGTTTAATTAAAGGACGTAGTGAAATTCCATGTATTCCTGCTCCCGATTTCTATTCTCTGGTCGACGGTCGATCTCGTTATAAGCATCAGAAAATGCACTCTCCGTTCGCCTCTCCCAGTCACACTCTAGCGAGTAGTGCGAACACATAACATATTTCTCCTCGAATCGCATTGTCTGCCAAGAACGATACAGGCTGTAAGAAACCAATAAGTGAAATGTGTTACATTAACCGTCTTCTATAAATGGCTCAAAGCTAGATTCACTTCCGCCTGAGAAGAAAAGATAAACTGATATATAAATATATTTGAAATGTATGTGACAAGTTGCATTGGTAGGTACTTACCTTATAAAAGTTTCGTGGAAGTAAAATACTTTGTAAAAATAAATATAGCTTCATAGGTATAAAAAAAAGAAAGCATACGTTGCAAAATCTCTCTGGCTTGTCTACATGCCGGGATGAAAAGAGATTCTAGGCTACTCTTTATTTTACATGAAAAAAATACCTGAAAATATTTATATTTTCTGTGTTGATATCTCAATTCTGTGTCGATTTGAAGCACAGGACGGAAGAATGTTGTAACTCCAGATTTGAAATTTTGGGGTATGAATTTTGAGGGCTGTATCTAGGTGTGTTGTGTATTAAATGACAGTTGGACCAAGGACGTAGGAGCTATGTAACGCCATCATGTCTGAATTTACAACGGCACGAAAACAAATTATTCCCGATGACGTTCGTATTTCATTTTTATTTTCGTTAATGTGCCTGCCGAAATTTTTCTTCCCTGTTCCCCACATTAAACTCAAAAAAACTTTAAAACCGTGCCCCGGAACGCAGCCCGCATAGCAAACTTGGCACTTCCACTACGTAAAAAAAAAATAACATGTAATTATATTGTAACTAATTCACAGTCAATCTAGGCGAGCTAAGTATTGAAAGCAATTTATTCAATCTTGCTTAAGAAATTAACGTTCAAATACACAGTGGAAAAAAGATCCAGAATGGACCACACAAGGAATTTCTTTTCGATCATCCAGCACCCATGTTTATCCATATTTCGCACCTTTTAGTAGAGAGTGACTAGGTTGGACTTAGGTACCTCTAGCATCCATATTCCTCCCACAGCATAACTTTGAGTAATGGATGAAATTGATATGTTGTGTGGTGATATACCTCTATCAGCCCCATTCCTCCGAAACCCTTACCTTCCATTAAGGAATTATTACTTTGGGCTTTAGTACCTCTATCCCCGCTTTTTAAACCAAACTGTTTATGTAAGTAAGGGATGGTTTTTTGATTTGTGGTTCTTCTAGCACCCTTTTCTCCTCTATTTGGTATCCCCTTACATCGCTATTTAATCTACATCTTACATTAGAATAAGGAAGGGGTTGGATAAGTACATCTAACCTCCCTATTTATCCTAAATGGGATACCCGTAGAAACTCAAAATCTCGCTCATAGTTTTTGCAGAGATTTAACAGCAAAAAAATGCGCCGTAGGTGAATAGTTTTTCGCCGAGTCAAGTTCATAATTTTTTCGAACACATTTTTAAATCAAATGTATGCTCAAATGCATTTTTTCCTTTGTTGGCTCTTTGGTATTTACGCCGCTTTTTACCCTGTCTGCTTTGACAAAACTTACTTTATTTCATTACGTGTCGTATGAATATCTGTTTTTGCGATGGTGGATATGAAACTTGAAACTCACGTAAAAAGTGTTGCTTTTCCTATGCTGTGAACTATAATTGGCAGATTTTCCATATAGTGGGTATCAGTTCATTTGGCTCGAAAATTACTGCTCATTTTGAGTGTGTACTTATTCATTCCAGTCGTTGAAAAGAGACAAGGGGAAACTACTTGTGGATCAATGGTGTTCCATTGAGTTGTTGCTGTTTGCATTAACAGTGAGCTATACAGGCAACATATTTTCATTCCGCCTCCAGCTCTTAGGATAGGTAATAAGTATATGTGAAAAATATTTTACAATTTTTTTTCATCAATTTTGGATGTGTTTTCTAGCCAGAAGCAATAGGCTGATGAGACAGACATCAAATGAAACTCCTTTCAAGAGCTTGGAAAAACATGGAATGATCTAAATGCATCGCTCGCATCTCGAAAATGTTTTAATCAATGAAGCGTCGCATATTACCGAGAAGTTGCATCCAATGGCAATAGTGCATGAGAGTCGTGTTTGAAAAATCCCCTCCGGAAGGTCCCAGTGCGCTCCTTTAGAGTTAAGCGATAGGTCTTGGGCTGGGTAATGTTTGTTTGTTATTAAATTATCCGTTTTCTAGCTTAAGTCGAGGTAAATTTCTGGCTTCTGTTCGCGTGCATCTGTCCTCAAGAGACATTGGCGATGTGAAACGGGTTAAGAGTAAAAATCTAGAGCACAGCAAAGAAATTGGCGGTCTGCGCCTTTAAGACGGTTTGATTAATGGGCAATGAGTTGCAAGTGAAACACTTCCGCCGGCGGTTGGTTCACCTGATCCGTTCCGATAGTGCATTTCCCAGCATTTCCCAGCATTTCCCAGCATTTCCCAGCATTTCCCTATTCGATTCCGGATAAATCAGGGTTCCAGTGGACTGCTGCGCCGTGACGTGTAGTAATCAAGCGGAGATATATTCGACCAAAACAATTTGTGCGGAATTCATTTGCATCACATTGACTCCACAAAGGGGGATTTTGATAGGAAAGAAACTAAATTGCTGTTTAAAACACTACGCAAAAAGTGCATTCGCATATTTTGTCATAGATGTTAAACTTTTCGATTTTTGAAAAGATTTCATTTTTATGTTCATGTTCATTCATGTTAGTTTATTATGAATAGTATGCGATGTTTCTCCTGCGCTGCGCATCATATTTGAAATTTATGATAATGTGTTCGAATTTTTAACAGTTTGAATCTGAAACTGTTCGTGCACTTGCGTTCTATTTCAGCGAAAGGCAGGAGAAGCTTAAAATGCTTTTATACTTATAGATCAGTGGACAGGACTTTCCATTTGAAATGTCATATAGGTCATAGAGCTTTTGCGTAAATATGCGGGTTCGATTTAAAGTCGTGAAGGCAACTATTTTGCCGATTAAATGACCAGACAAACTATTCGAATGAATTCCATACGATGCTAAAAACATGTGTGGTCTCTGGACACATGAAAAAAGTGTCATTTTGACTTGACTGTACACAATAATAAAAAAAAAAAACTGCATAAGTAAATAGCTCGGTATTGGTCTCCAAGGAAGAGAGAGCGCCATGACGTTGGAGTCTGTGGGTCCAGAAGAGAGGTAATAGCGTGCCTGTGTTGCCTGTGGGGGGGGGGGGGCGCTATCAATCGCGTCTCTCACATGTGAGTTGATTGACTAATGCATCAGCGCGAAGCGAACCATGCACTCTCACACTGCCCCGGGTGTCTATTACTTTTACACTTAGTATGGGGTGGGGGGTATCTTTTATCTTTTATAATAATATAAAGTGACACTGCACGAAAAATGGCTGCTTTTTTAACCTTTACGCTATTCTACTCAAAAGGTGTCAACTTTTGATTACTTGACCAGATTACGTTTGGGAAATGCTAAAAAATTAATACTGACAAAAAAGCTCGTTGTAAACTTTGCCGTCACAAGTTTATTTCATGCAAAATCTGCACATGCATGAGCCCAATGTTTAGTTTTCAAATGCAAATACACGTTTGAAGCGTTGACCACAATTTAAAATGTGGTCAAAATGTAATTGTACGTATCCAACACACTGGCCTTTGAATCAAATAGAGACGTTGTTTTATTACCCACACGGCTAGCATGTTTCACACGACTGCAATAAAGGGCGCTTCCAAATGATCACTTCAGCCAGCAGCTCCTGTTATTCACTATAGGTGTAGCTTGCACCGTACACCACAATCGCACAGCCAGTCTTCTAGCTTTTCATCCCCCGGAATCACCCTTACATGTTCTTCGAATTGAAAATACACGTTTTATTCGTCGATAGCGCTTTCCACTCGTCGGACTTTCAGAAAATTCGTATTGTCTATTATATTTTCTCCGGTAAAGCAACTCTTGAGGGGGAACTTGCCGTGCGGTAAAGAAATAGTGAAATGTAAATTGACGACAAGACGGGACGACGCGAAACGAATTCATCCAAACCGCACCGGATCGGAACAGCGTGCATTACTTTTCAGTTAGCTACTATTTTACACAATCACTGTGCAGCATGAAATTCTAAAAATATGAAATAATAAGTTTGTGGAATAATTCCAAAAGAATATTTAATGCCATTGCACAGAATTGCGTTGCTTTGTATGTCATATGCCCAGGCTTGTTGGTTCACTAAATGAATACCCCCACGGAAACAGCAAGACGTGTCCACAATTCTGATAGCTGAGTTTGATGTCTTGCGTGATCCGTCGGCGATGAAAGAATTTCCAGATGCGTAAGGACCGCTGTGGAAAATGCTTCCATGTGAGTTGTTTTTGCCGTTTTCTACACTTTGAATTTGAACTCGCCGTGGAATATGAGAGTAGTCGGAGTATACCTGCAGACGATTGCTCGGTGGGTCTCTTGGACGGAAAGAGAGAAACGAGATGGGAGGTCAAGGTTAAACTGTCAGCAGGGATTGGGGATCGGGTCGCAGCCGTTTCCTAAGGGATCTTACGTCGGAGAGGGAAAATGATATTTAGCAGTTTTCGCGGTAAATTCTTACTGGAAAAGGGGAATTCGCTCATGTTAGGCGTATAGCGGGTAGCGTTCGGCGCATATCATAGAAACAAAATAGATATGAATATGATAATATGGTTTTTAGATAGAAAAATCCACGTGATCATATTTTCATTGAATAAATAGGTGGACATATCCCTAGCATGTATATAACTTTATTGCAAGCAATATACGCTGTTCTACATGTAGTGAGATTAAAGCTTCGACGACAGCTTGAATGAAATGTTAAAAATCATCTATGGCGTTGATGGTAATAACTATCTTCCTAGTTTTTAGTTCGAATTTGTATAGCAATCGTTTGAAGGGAATGAAAATAATGGCCGAGATTAGAAAAACACGTGTATAGGTGCCATTGTGTGTGAGTAATTTTGGAACATCGCCACCTTCAGGTTTCGAGTTTCGCGAGAGAAGACGAGATTTCCAGGCCAATTGAAATCGGTATGCCAGAGCGGCGTCGGCGTCGGCGTCGGCGTCGGCTAGTGTATATGTACACGAACATTAAACAGACGGGCTCTGCTTGATATGTAATCATCACAATATATGCATTACTATCATTATTGCATTCGCTTAGTATAGGCTCAGACGGAACTAGAGGAGCTAATAATCTGGGCTGAAGGCAAGATCCACGGGATTAATAGGGCGGCTTAGATACGAAACGAACGCATAATCCCGCTGCTTCTACAACTCATTAAAATACAATGAAGCTCTATTTATTCAATGGCTGAAGCCAAAATGAACAAACATAGGCAAATGTTGCATGCACAAACACAGGTAATTTGACTGCAAGAAAAAGGGTGCGTTCTTGTTAAAAGCGGAATGCAAGAACAAGGAGGCATCGCCACCTGGGGGAGGGGCGGCGAAACATTATTAGTTCCGATGCGAAAGCAGTTTCATATGGTATATCTAACTAAGTTGACAAGATTTCGGTGGTTGAACAACATGAAAATCAAATTCTCTCCCGCGTGCTACGTGTGATGAAACAGAATGGCGTTGGTGTATTTGTGGGGGTGTGAGTCTGTTTGTGGAGGCTGCTACAAACACATCATCATTTCATTTTCGCACACCATTTTGAAAACTCTGGCAATAATGAATTCGTGAAGGTACTGTTGCGGCTATCAAATTTCAGTTAAATTGGGCCAAAATATTTATTTTGCCATGCTGGGATGTCATTCCGTGAACTGCCGTGTTTGGTATTGAAAATTGGAAATGGTTTCGCATATAGTATTCGTTAAACTCTAGAATTTCCCTAATAAGTTGGCATAATCTACTTTGCAGCAAGCGAGGGCGACATTTTTTAACCAAATATGACATGTCTATCAAATTTCTTCGTGTTTAGTGTCCTCATTCGCCTCCCAATCAAAACCCAATTCTATCAAATCGCCGCAAACCGGCCAAAAGTCGTTTCACGGCCAACTGAGGAATTACAGCTAACAGCGACCTCGTCATGTCAAACAATACGTTATTACGACAAGTTTTGTCATTGGGTTATTTGATACGTTTTGTTATCTATAAATAATGTAAGCACTCACAACTGGGCAAACGACAGGGGGGGGGAGAGGGGGGCGGAACTTGATTCCCAACCAAATTGAATTGCGCGGGCGACACAGCCGCTGATGGGCGCGATACTCCCTCGGAAAAGTTAAGACACCAGCTGGAAATTTGTAAGCCGCTTAGAGTCAGCCACCGAAACGAACGTCATGACAATTATTTCAATTTGTAAAGCATCTAGCATTTGTATTTGATGCAAGATAATATGATGGTCTATGAAGTACTTCTTAATAATAATAATCCCATTTTGTTGTTTGAAGTTATTACACCCCACAATAGAGTAACCAGAAACCTCTAGACAGCGTGCTTCAAGTACTCAAGCGTACTAACATTGTTTAACCCATATTCTATTTCCAATCTCTTATATGAACCATGATACCGCCTGAACGCTCTCAAAATATGTGTATTATCTTCACTAATTACGGTTCGGCACCAAACCAGTACTACACCAGTGGGTGAGGTTTCAAATGTTTCCCTTAAATCGATAACATTGACAAGATTATTATAAACACGACAAAGCGACGTAATATTACCAACTTCATCTGCGATATTGAATCAATTTACCAGCTTGTAAACAAAGTTAAATGCGTATATGTATGCAAAGGGAATTGATATCATTATACTTCCTCGTCCGTACTAAAAAAATCCAGACGGCTCGTAATCAGATGCTGCGCGGAGCCCGAATCTTACAACGAGGCCTCGTGTGTGCGAGTGTGTGCGTGTGAGTGTGAGGGTGTGTGCGCGTGGGCTGGTACCGTCCCAGCAGTCGACGATCAGAGGAAGCTGCACCATCCCATGTGGACAAGCGCTGGCGGTGCGCTGGTGCCGCTATGGTGCAGCTGTCCGCTCACTACCTAGATAACAGCATGATAGAAGCCTCCCTTGGAAGGTACGGCCAGATAACTGCAATCAGTGCGAGGCGTGTGCAGAATACAACTGTCTCGTGACACTAAGCCAAACCTAGTGTGTTGTTAGGAAGAGTTCGGCAGGAATGGAGACTACTCGACGGTGCTATATCCGGTTTCGAGCCTATTGCACACGCATAGCAATGGGCTGTGGCTAGTGAATGCGACATGCCGCGATTGCTGTGTAGTTATTATCACATAATCAAAATGGTTGTTATGGAACGATTTCACGGTTCGAATGATCGATAGTGAATTTTATCAGCGTTAATTTTGGGCAGTAACGGCGGGTGATTCTTTGTTAGACATAAATTATTTCCGAGCACATTCCGCCGGGCAAAAAATTTCTTTGGAATTTAATTTCGAATATAATTTTATTCGCTTCACGTGCATGATAACGAAACTATGAATACACTGAATATTTTGAGTTGATAGTTGATTAACCGAAATGATGCTAATTAAATGTTTCAGTTCACTGTACTGTAACTATAGGTTCAAAACAACTCCACTTGAAAATTGAAACGTAATTGCCGCAAATCATGTATACATTTTTAAATTCAACAACACTTTGTGGATATCGAAATATGGTGCAATTGTTTTAAATACAATCACTCCTCCAATCATGAAAGGATCCTATTAGAACAATCTCCAGGACATGCACAACTACTCTTGCCCAAATCTCGTCACTGTACGTCCAGATTTTCACCATCTTTATTTTTTTTTTTGTAAAAGGGTTGGAACTTTAAAAAAAGTCGTCAACCAATTAAATATTAATACCTAACGATGGAAGAGTGGAAGGGTATGCACCCATTCATGTGGATCAAAATGACGGACGCCCTCCCAAGGAAAGGAGTCGAAATTTCAAAGGGGTGCGGAACTTTTTATTCCCATTTAGTCATGAAAAGACCCGAGAAAACAAAAATTTTTCAAGTTTTGTTATTTAATACGGCCGGAATATTGATAATGAACATTTTTTCTTTTTGTGTTTATTCATGTGTATAATTATTTTCCACCAAAGTTAGTAATTTATAGCCAGCGAGGTGAATATTTTGAAAATATCTGTAGTTTATTTACTATCACTACCAAAATGATGAAAATAACTTTCAGAAATATGTTGTTCAGAGATAAAATTGTCCAACCCTAAACTCCTTGACGAAACCCACGGCGCTCACTTGGCTCCAGCGTTCCACTCTTCTTTTGCCTCATGAAGCAATGATAATCGCAACATACAAAACAGCAGTGTGGCGCACCACATGCAAACAAACTGCAAAGTTAAAACATGGCCAAGACCAGGCCCTAAATGCAACCCGCAAAGCAAAACGGGACCTTCTTCATTCATCTTCTCTTCAGCGTGAGTTGAGATCAGTCCACGGAAATAACAATGAAAACAATATTAGTGAACCCGAAACTTTGCGACAGAAATATCGCGCGCAAAAGGAACACCGTAACTTTTACGCCTAAACGCAACCTGCAGAGCAAACCTGGCTCCTCCACCACGGGACTCATTTTTTTAATGAGGAATAAATAATATGAATAATAAGTGTTCCCAGCTTAAAATGCGATCGATAACTAGATTTTAATTATATGATAACAAAATCATCAAGTTTGCCCCTGAATGCAACCTGCAGAGCAAACCTGGCTCCTCCACCACGGGACTCATTTTTTTAATGAGGAATAAATAATATGAATAATAAGTGTTCCCAACTTAAAATGAGATCGATAACTAGATTTTAATTATATGATAACAAAATCATCAAGTTTGCCCCTGAATGCAACCTAAAGAGCAAACCTGGCTCCTCCACCACGGGACTCATTTTTTTAATGAGGAATAAATAATATGAATAATAAGTGTTCCCAACTTAAAATGAGATCGATAACTAGATTTTAATTATATGATAACAAAATCATCAAGTTTGCCCCTGAATGCAACCTAAAGAGCAAACCTGGCTCCTCCACCACGGGACTCATTTTTTTAATGAGGAATAAATAATATGAATAATAAGTGTTCCCAACTTAAAATGAGATCGATAACTAGATTTTAATTATATGATAACAAAATCATCAAGTTTGCCCCTGAATGCAACCTGCAGAGCAAACCTGGCTCCTCCACCACGGGACTCATTTTTTTAATGAGGAATAAATAATATGAATAATAAGTGTTCCCAACTTAAAATGAGATCGATAACTAGATTTTAATTATATGATAACAAAATCATCAAGTTTGCCCCTGAATGCAACCTAAAGAGCAAACCTGGCTCCTCCACCACGGGACTCATTTTTTTAATGAGGAATAAATAATATGAATAATAAGTGTTCCCAACTTAAAATGAGATCGATAACTAGATTTTAATTATATGATAACAAAATCATCAAGTTTGCCCCTGAATGCAACCTAAAGAGCAAACCTGGCTCCTCCACCACGGGACTCATTTTTTTAATGAGGAATAAATAATATGAATAATAAGTGTTCCCAACTTAAAATGAGATCGATAACTAGATTTTAATTATATGATAACAAAATCATCAAGTTTGCCCCTGAATGCAACCTAAAGAGCAAACCTGGCTCCTCCACCACGGGACTCATTTTTTTAATGAGGAATAAATAATATGAATAATAAGTGTTCCCAACTTAAAATGAGATCGATAACTAGATTTTAATTATATGATAACAAAATCATCAAGTTTGCCCCTGAATGCAACCTAAAGAGCAAACCTGGCTCCTCCACCACGGGACTCATTTTTTAACGGAAAATAAATAATATGAATAATAAGTGTTCCCAGCTTAAAATGCGATCGATAACTAGATTTTAATAATATGATAACAAAATCATCAAGTTTGCCCCTGAATGCAACCTGCAGAGCAAACTGGGCTCCTCCACCCCACGTGTTTAGTTTGTGAAAATATTAGGAAGGGAGAAACGATATGAAATATATGAAAACTGTCCACAATTAAATATGCGTTTAGTACCTTGATTTAAATATGGCAATTACAAGTTTTACTATCGCCTCTATAAAAGTAGACCGCAGACCAAGTCTATGAAACATGAACTACGAATCAAATTAGTGACATAAAATAAGCACCAATTTATTTAAGGCCTTGCAATAAACGGCTGTCATTTCATATCTGTCATTTCACGCTGTATTATATGCTTCGCTGTAACTTTCAAGCTTTACGGCAAGTCCTGAATGTAGGAGGTTTCTACAAAAAGATTCTTGATGCGTGTACATTTTGTTTCAGATCCCGATGGGTCGTTTCAAGATTTCGAAATTTTAGGGTGTATTATGTACATTTTCGTAACCTTTGTTGACTCGGCACTTACAATTATTTTTCATCTTTTGCATGAGCGTGGCCATAGCTACTTGAGTTACTTGCGAGCCGGTGCTCTCAAGTATGTTGAAGAAATGTGGCATTCATTTTCAAACCCTCAACTTGGACATAATTAAAGTTGACGCCACAAATTAAAAAATAACGCTTTAATAAAATTATTCAACTCTCTGCAGCGGACACCAGCAAGTGGCCAGCGAATGCACGAACTCTCTTATGCTTTCTTTCCACTTTCTTTCTGTTGAATACAAGAAGGCTTCATTTCCCGTATGGCTTATTTTTATTATTTAAAAAATCCACCTCTTTTTAATAAATAACGGGTATAATTGGAATGAACTTGCCAAGTTTACCGTTCAGCTTTAGCATACATACGTCCTTCAATGTGTGCGAGGAAAAATCCTGGAAGAACTCCTGCTCAATGCAGCTAATTTATATAGCTACACATTTTCCCTCATTCTAGAAAACCGTATAAAAATTCTAATTTGAGTAAGCTCGTCAATTTTATTGAAAATTTTGCGAAAATTCAGCATGAAAATTAACACACAAAGTTATAATCATCTTGTGTTATTTAATCGGTTAAGTTTTAATTTTGAGAACAAATTGTCTTCAAGCTTGTAAAGCTTAGTTATGTCACTTGAATAATGGTGCATAGTAAAAAATAATAAATTGGACATTTTAATAAAGAGCGGCAGGGAAAGACAGGGAGGCACGAAATGAACTCGTTCTAGGGTAATTTATAATATAAGACGCGTGTCTCCAGAGATTTCCGCGAGACGGAGAATTGAGCTGCATGTCAAATGTAACTAATCACCAAAAATGTGCTACTGGTTCAATAACTAAGCATGGGGCGGTCTTTCGTCTTTCGACAAAGCCCAAAGTGGCTGAGCAGTGCTAACGCATGCTAAGTGGCGAAAGCAGAAAATTAGCTCTACAGTCGATAGACCCAAATTACTCGACAATAGACTTTAGTCGATTTGGTGCGTCCGTTTATCGGTTAGTTGCTAGTCACTACGGTTAGCTGCTAGCGGTTTGTTGCTAGTCACTGCGGTTAGCTGCTAGCGGTTTGTTGCTAGTCACTGCGGTTAGCTGCTAGTGGTATGTTGCTTGTCACTGCGGTTAGCTGCTAGCGATTTGTTGCTAGTCACTGCGGTTAGCTGCTAGCGGATGGTTGCTTGTCACTGCGGCTAGCTGCTAGCGGTTATCTGCTAGCGGTTTGTTGCTAGTCACTGCGGTTAGCTGCTAGCGGTTTGTTGCTTGTCACTGTGGTTAGCTGCTAGCGGTTTGTTGCTTGTCACTGCGGTTAGCTGCTAGCGGTTTGTTGATAGTCACTGCGGTAAGCTGCTAGCGGTTTGTTGCTAGTCACTGCGGTTAGTTGCTAGCCATCGCGGTTAGTTGCTAGTCACTGCGGTTATCTGCTAGCGGTTTGTTGCTAGTCACTGCGGTTAGCTGCCAGCGGTTTGTTGCTTGTCACTGGGTTAGCTGCTAGCGGTTTGTTGCTTGTCACTGCGGTTAGCTGCTAGCGGTTTGTTGCTTGTCACTGCGGTTAGCTGCTAGCGGTTTGTTGCTAGTCACTGCGGTTAGCTGCTAGCGGTTTGTTGCTTGTCACTGTGGTTAGCTGCTAGCGGTTTGTTGCTTGTCACTGCGGTTAGCTGCTAGCGGTTTGTTGCTTGTCACTGCGGTTAGCTGCTAGCGGTTTGTTGATAGTCACTGTGGTAAGCTGCTAGCGGTTTGTTGCTAGTCACTGCGGTTAGCTGCTAGCGGTTTGTTGCTAGTCACTGCGGTTAGCTGCTAGCGGTTTGTTGCTTGTCACTGTGGTTAGCTGCTAGCGGTTTGTTGCTTGTCACTGCGGTTAGCTGCTAGCGGTTTGTTGATAGTCACTGCGGTAAGCTGCTAGCGGTTTGTTGCTAGTCACTGCGGTTAGTTGCTAGCCATCGCGGTTAGTTGCTAGTCACTGCGGTTATCTGCTAGCGGTTTGTTGCTAGTCACTGCGGTTAGCTGCTAGCGGTTTGTTGCTTGTCACTGTGGTTAGCTGCTAGCGGTTTGTTGCTTGTCACTGCGGTTAGCTGCTAGCGGTTTGTTGCTTGTCACTGCGGTTAGCTGCTAGCGGTTTTTTGCTAGTCACTGCGGTTAGCTGCTAGCGGTTTGTTGCTTGTCACTGTGGTTAGCTGCTAGCGGTTTGTTGCTTGTCACTGCGGTTAGCTGCTAGCGGTTTGTTGATAGTCACTGTGGTAAGCTGCTAGCGGTTTGTTGCTTGTCACTGTGGTTAGCTGCTAGCGGTTTGTTGCTTGTCACTGCGGTTAGCTGCTAGCGGTTTGTTGATAGTCACTGCGGTAAGCTGCTAGCGGTTTGTTGCTAGTCACTGCGGTTATTTGCTAGCCACCGCGGTTAGTTGCTAGTCACTGCGGTTAGCTGCTAGCGGTTTGTTGCTAGTCACTGCGGTTATTTGCTAGCCACCGCGGTTAGTTGCTAGTCACTGCGGTTAGCTGCTAGCGGTTTGTTGCTAGTCACTGCGGTTATTTGCTAGCCACCGCGGTTAGTTGCTAGTCACTGCGGTAAGCTGCTAGCGGTTAGCTGCTAGCGGTTAGCTGCTAGCGGTTAGTTGCTGGCGGTTAGCTGCTAGCGGTTAGCGGCTAGCGGTTAGCTGCTAGCGGTTAGCTGCTAGCGGTTAGCTGCTAGCGGTTAGCGGCTAGCGGTTAGCTGCTAGCGGTTAGCTGCTAGCGGTTAGCTGCTAGCGGTTAGCGGCTAGTTGCTAGTCAAAGCCACTAGTCGCTGCGGTTAGTCGCTTATCGTCTGCACTAGTCGCTGCCAAAGAAGTCAGTCGTTTACCAAATCGACTAGTCAACAGTCTCGACTTCCGAGTCAGCAAAGGAGTCTATCAGCTAGCGATAATGTAAACGGGTGTCGTCTATCATGATGAGCCTCGGTAGCACCGCATCGCGGTATCTATCTTCTTCTATCCGCGGGCATAAAACTCCATTAGAATCGGCTAGGTGAACGATGCGAGCAGTGGACGAAACGTATAGCTAGACCGATTTTTGTAATATTTTTGGTTTAACCAAAATACATTTCTTGACGTAATATATTTCAGGTGAGCAAATTTAATTTTAAAACTCAGGATAAAGGAGTGAACGTGTAGCCTTATACACAAATTAAATATTCGCTGAAAAACGGCACTCCGGCGCCTTGAAACTCTCAACCGTGATATCAAAGTGCCTAAATAAATTAAAGAAATGTCATTCGATGACCATTTATTCATAGTTTATGCACTCTTTCAGTTTCTCACGAGAGCTTTGCAGCCATCCAGGAAATTGTCTACACGTCAGTATCTCGGAACTTAACCATCGTTTAAAAACTTAAGAGAAACCTTTTTTTAGACCATTTCCCAGCTGTCAATTTCACTTGTACTTATACCTATGCGATCATTATATTTCCAACCTATTAGGTTCTGAGATAATATGAACTCCCAAAGCTTTCAGCGCTGAACCAAAGATCTGTGGACAGTGATTATCGTGTTCAGTTATCGCCAGTTATTACATGATGAACAAGCCATGGACCTGGCATGCCAACAATTCTCCGGAATAAAGGAGTCGGTGGCAGCACGCCAGTAAATGGGATGTCATTTTGAGTTCTGTCCGTCCGCCGACGAATCTCACGGATGCAGCAGGAGCTGAAAGTAAAACATCTAGCCTGGAGCCACACTAAACTTGACTAGGGCGCCGAGGGTGACAACTGAGAGGAGATAAGAGCTGATGCTCTGAAATAATGGAACCCACTGCACTTAAGGCCAGCATGTCTACAAAACAGGAAACGCTGCTATAGTACGTCTCAGGTTTGGTAGTCCGCAGAGCTTTTTTTATATTTCCGCGCGAACCCAAGTTTTGCATTCCCATTGTTTAGAGTTGGCCGATGTCGGTCTGGATAACTTGTTTTCTAATCGGTTCGGTGCGGGCTTTGCTGCCCGGTCGTTAAACAGAACATCATGGCATACCTATACAAATCTTAAGAACGATCAATAAACTGAGTGATCAGTTGTCAAAATAATATTCATAGTGATTTACGAAATCTTAATTCTGCTTCGATTTTTCAATTTCAAAGTCCTGTAAAGATTTTTTTTTTCCGGGATTAATAATTCTTCGCATTTAACGTCACATAATCAGTGCGAATTATTTTTAGTAAGCACGCTCAAATTGATTGCGAATCAGGTAGCAGCCCATTTTTCCCGAACCTTTCTGATGGAGCTGGCAGCGAACCACTGCTACCTTTAGCAAAGGCTGTGTAAAGTTGCAGTACCTGACCAATGTCCCGGGGCGCTGCCAAAAGAACCTGAGACGTAATATATATCTTAACTCGAACATTTACTTATTTCCATAGCTTTGAAATATAAATGGTGGCCTGTCAATAAATGAGAGCAGCAACGCCGGAGTACGCGATTGACAATTTTGATACATTGTAACATTGCCAAAATATTCAATGTAATATGATCTCACATAACATAGCCTTTTGTTAAGGTACTTACTTGGCTTGCCTTTTGAGAGGTGCTTAAAATAATATGCTCAAATTATAACCGTCGTTTATATGTGTGCGAAGAGCTGAGGATAAACACGTACTACACACACTTTCATCCGAAGGGTAATGACGCCTTTTAGTGAGAAATTTGAGTAATAAACCCCACGGATTCTGGATGGATTTTCATGGTTCGCCTTTTTGCGCCGCGTATACGTTCAAGGTAAATAAGGATGACTGAACGCAAAGCTGCCAGGTGATTGGTGAGAGGCACGGGGGCACGGGGGCGCGGGGGTGGGGAGACGAATGCCAAAACCACACTGTGAACTGTTAGGCTTCATGAGAACGGAATTAATTAAATGTACTTTGATTAAAAAATAGCCTTAATTGATTTTAAACATGTCAGAATGGTTCACAATATCCGTTGTGAACTACATTCTGTTTCAGTTGTTCCTTTGATTGATTTAGTTGGGCGCGCCTGCTCGATTCTCCATCTGTTTGCAACAAAATAATTATACCAAGTTGCGTACAACTGAATGACGTACTTTGGGATGTCCGATAATTGGCATTAAGAGCTAACCTAATAATTCAGCGTGCCTGCCCACCCTACCACTTACCCCCTTCCCCCTGGGCCCTAACACAATATATTGTGCGCAGAGTTGTTAGAGGGGGAGAAGAAATCTAGCTGCGTCCACTCTGCTCTAATAGCAAGGTAAAAGCGCTAGCCAGCACGGTGCCAACTGGAAATTAGTGCGATGTGCAAAAAATACCAACTTACATGGACTACCTTCACTCGTTTTAGATTAGAAAAATAATATAAAACAAAGTATAATAGAATAAAAAATTATACATTCTGCTCAAATGTTCAATGTTGTTTTGTAAAAGTACAAAGTAGCGTTAGCTTCCCCCCCCCCCCCCTACTCATCACCCAACCCGCGCACTCCGCCCTCTATTACCCATTCCATTACAATTTTAATTACTTTCCCCTCGAATATATCAAACGGATCTTCTTTATTTATAAATCGATTGGCTTCAAAACATGTAAGCCAGTTTTATAAAAATGTGTTTTGTTTTTATTTCGTGTTTCATTAAAAAAGAATATGATGCCAAAACTTATTAGCCTTGTGAGATTCAAATTGCCGGATTATTATATATTCGCGATGATAGAAGCATTGATGTATACAAAGTGGATGCATGGCTAAATATCTCCATTGCAGAGTAACATTATTTTGACGACAACGCAAATATGTAATTGAAAATCTTATGTTTTCATAATTTGTCCAATGGATTTTGAATGACAAGGGTCGCCCTAAGCCCCAAATTAAATGCTGGGTGGAGTTATCTTCTAACGAACAATGGACACAACAATCCTTACCACTTTTATTAGGGGCATAACACGCATGACTAATATAACTCTGTTAGTTTCCGAAAAAGCTGGGATTAAAATGAGGTGCTATAACTTTGCCGTTTCGTATTAAGCCAGTCCAGTATAGCAGCCTGTTGGGTGATGATTAGTATTCTAAAACTTCTGACAGAGTACAAAACTGGATAGTGTTTATTTGGTTACGGGTCTACCAAAGCGGCTTACGCCATGAATCTGGCACTACTATTTATCACTCCTTCATTCAACGACATTAGGACCAGTGTGCTCCTCACTATAGGTATACGCACAGTTGCTCACTAAGTCACTTGGTTCTACTCTAATTGACTTCCGTAACCGTAACCAGCACAACTATATCAAATTAAGGTAATCTCAACTAACCGAATTATTTTGTGAATAATATTTGTTTTGGGGGCAAATTAGATCCATGGAGAACAAATTTAATGGGGTGGTGTTGTAGATTTCACCAGGCCTGAGACTGACGTGTTGTCGTAAAATCAGACGAGGGTTTTGGAGAAAAGACTGTCCTTCGAAAGGAAAAAGAAAAACCTTTGACTTTTGACGTGGGTCAAAGTGGAGGAGTGAAAATGGTTGGGTAAGCCCACAAAACAAAACATCCATAAATGAAAATAAATAAACAGGAGCATAGTATTCGAGCGTCCACGTGGAATATACCTAGTATGTTAGTGCGTGGTATTCCTCTATATCGGCAGCGTAAGTATATTTTTGGTATCATGGATAATTATTCCATTTTCATCTAAGTTATTCCACAGTAAAGAGCTCTTCCCTTTTGAAGTCTAAGTTTCAAATTTCGACAAATTTATAGCCATAGCAGATAACCGAGGAGTGTATTATTTTATCCGACACTCGACCAAAGAAAATCTAATAAATCTGGTGTGTAGCAAAATGTTTTTGGGCTCCGGGCTTTGGTCGTAGTGTCAGTGTTGGGTCCGCACGCCAGAAATGCAGGACTCACGTATTGCTCCCTAGAGAAATATGAGCCTTGGCATGGTGTGGTGGCGAACTCAGATTATCCCACCGTTGGCCGCTGCTTCTCATAAAACTATGAGACGACCCGCGGCTGAAAGATCGACAGCCGACATCACTTTCTTTTGGTACCGTTGCCAGCGTCGGTAACAGTACCTATACTCAGTACACACTCTAGGTACTGGCTAAATAATATTTATCACGGTTTGCCTACATACCTAGCCGGTTCGGAAAAATACGAGGTTGATATAGTCATTGTGGATAGATTGGTTATTGCCATAAAACTTTGTCAAGTGTAATCGTGCAAAGTAACTCCCTTTACGCCGAGCCAATCATTTAAACTCGATTAATGGCTTTACACGTGGTTTCTACATTTTCTGCGCATACTCATAGTCGGCTGTTGGAAAATGACATGGCCATGGAGTCTAGACCGTACCCTAAGGGTGCATAATATTGTCACATTGTTTTGTTCTGCCCCAACCGTATTGTTGAAACTTCTAGTTGGAGCAAATACCATGTGGTCGCACGAATTTTTGTTAGTCAAATCAATTAAACTAGTCAGGGAAAGCAATCCTAGCTGTATACAATTTGACAACCCGGATAAGTTTTGGAAACAGTGTCGAGATAACGTAACGCTCGGCTACTTATGCTCGGTCCTGAACCTGATCCATGGGTCCATGTGAAATCCTCTCTTCCAATTGCCAAGTTATAATCACGTAACAAAGTGGTGAAGCTATCAAACTATTAATTTAATTAAAACTGACTGACGTTGGCCATTGCTGAGCTCAATAACGCTACGTTTTGTTGTCAAAACTTTTGGATACCATGTTACAGTTACCACCGATCATAAGGTAGCGGTGTTACTTTGAGGCTGCTACATCTTTGCACCCTTTGATGACCTGTCTCGCTATATTGCATATAGCTATGAATTGTGGTTGAGATTAATTTCATGATTGTGTTCACTTAAAAATATTGGATTAATTATAACGGCCGGAGTTTGCTGGGTGTAGATATCCCCAACTGAATGTGAGAATAGGCCAGCCAGCAATTAGGTCTGAATTAATTTGTCTTCAACCACAATTTCCTTTCGAATCCCATCAGAATAAGCATGAAATGTCGACGAGTAGACATGCCACTAACCGGGGATTAAGAGTTGACATGTGGCTCAGCGGCGTTTAATTGTAGTATTCTAATGACTTGTTCAATGCAATTACCAAACACTCATATCGTGAATGCTACCAGACACGTGGATGAACTGGCAGAGGCAAATGCTTTCTAAAATAATTTAGTGCCATTGTAGGTATAGCAAAATGGCTAAACGAAACTCTAGTAAGTACACCTCTCGTGGCCGCCACTAGTGTTTCCAAATCGGATAACTCTGGCTGTTTTTATTTGAAAAAGTTGCCAGCATAAAAGTCCAAATAAAAAAATGTGCAAGACAAATGTACATCGGAATGGCCGTAACGCACTTGTGCTCTGGGGAATTTAAAACGATGGAATTATTTATAAAATCAGCGCTCAGTCAGGTGTGGTGTGTCTACTTGCAGCCCCACAGAATAATTCTGGACACTTTAAAAAGTTTTTATAGCGAAAGGGGTGCTCAAAAATTCACTGTTTGAAGCGACAAAAAAATTTGAGCGCACTTGTTTGATTTCTTATTTCGTTTCGTGAATTATGGGTGAGGCAAGTTCTGAATTATTGGCGTTGGTCGAATTAATTTGCCAAGGTTAGTTCGAAGCGTTCCGAAAAATTCCTCGCTTACTTTGTTACGTTCCTTGTTGAATACCGGTTCATGAATGGCCACGAGGGTTGAAAAAGGGATACAACAGAATTTTTCCACTTCTAGATCGCCCACACGATCCATGACACTTTAATTGAGATTTTTTGTGCCAATTTTCTTGAGCGCCTCAATTTGTTACGCTTGTTTTTAATTAAGGTCTAATCACTTTCATTTTGTATTCTTATGGATAAGTAAAGTTGTCGTTAATTAGTTTCTTAGTTGCAGTTCATTTCGTTACTACTTATACAGTAAGTGCGGGGTTTTGTTAGTTCAGAGTGTAAAGGTAGACAGCCTCATACTGGAAGCTAGATATTTCCAGGGTACATATTATGGTTTGTACCTAAACGAACTTAACAATTCTTGCCCATTTCCCCTGGGTTTCAAGAAACAATATTACCCCATGCTATTGGACTAATAGTAGTATCAATGATGAGAATTGAAAACATTAGCAGTCAAACGGGGTTCTGTAAATTGGTGGTTGGCCCAGGATCCACCAAAAAGGGATCTGGTTACGCCCCTTCGCTAGATAGTTAATTATTTGTAGTTCGTTCGTTCGTTCGTTCGTTCGTTCGTTCGTTCGTACGTTCGTTCGTTCGTTCGTTCGTTGGTTCGTTCGTTCGTTCGTTCGTTCGTTCGTTCGTTCGTTCGTTCGTTCGTTCGTTCGTACGTTCGTTCGTTCGTTCGTACGTTCGTTCGTTCGTTCGTTCGTTCGTTGGTTCGTTCGTTCGTTCGTTCGTTCGTTCGTTCGTTCGTTCGTTCGTTCGTTCGTTCGTTCGTTTGTTCGTTCGTTCGTTCGTTCGTTCGTTCGTACGTTCGTTCGTTCGTTCGTTCGTTCGTTGGTTCGTTCGTTCGTTCGTTCGTTCGTTCGTTCGTTCGTTCGTTCGTTGGTTCGTTCGTTCGTTCGTTCGTTGGTTCGTTCGTTCGTTCGTTCGTTCGTTCGTTCGTTCGTTCGTTCGTTCGTTCGTTCGTACGTTCGTACGTTCGTCCGTTCGTTCGTTCGTTCGTTCGTTCGTTCGTTCGTTCGTTCGTTCGTTCGTTCGTTCGTTCGTTCGTTCGTTCGTTCGTTCGTTCGTTCGTTCGTTCGTTCGTTCGTTCGTTCGTTCGTTCGTTCGTTCGTTCGTACGTTCGTTCGTTCGTTCGTTCGTTCGTTCGTTCGTTCGTTCGTTCGTTCGTTCGTTCGTACGTTCGTTCGTTCGTTCGTTGGTTCGTTCGTTCGTTCGTTCGTTCGTTCGTTCGTTCGTTCGTTCGTTTGTTCGTTCGTTCGTTCGTTCGTTCGTTCGTTCGTTGGTTCGTTCGTTCGTTCGTTCGTTCGTTCGTTCGTTCGTTCGTTCGTTCGTTCGTTCGTTCGTTCGTTCGTTCGTTCGTTCGTTCGTTCGTTCATTCGTCCGTTCGTTCATTCGTCCGTTCGTTCGTTCGTTCGTTCGTTCATTGTTAATTATATACCAACAATCTTCACGGGCATGCTCTTAAATTGTATTTCCGATCAGAATTGGTGAGATCACAGTGATAGTAAAAGTAAATATACTGTATGCACTGTACAGTAAATACTTTACAATTTGTTTATGATTCATGATTTTGTATACATTCTGACCTTTCCCCTTTCCCCAAGCTCCAGTTCAACAAACTTAAAGAGTATTCTGTAAATTAAAATTAAAATAAAAAATAAATTACGTTGCATTACATTACTGAAAATAAATACACAAGAGTGTATGTGGCATGCGTGTGTCTCTGAAAAGATTCTCATTTTGAACCACATTGAGCATGGATGGAGTATTTTTTATTTGTTCTTCACGGCATGAATCAAACAAAATTGTTTTTAAATATTTGAAATTCCTCCAATGGCCATTTAAATGTCAGCTGATGGAGCAAGCCCATACATGCCCCATAACCACATACCCTTCGCATCACAACAATTCATGCCAAAATTTCCGAAGTGACTTATTACAGCGATCACTTCGAAATATCAAAATTTTGGATCGTTTAACACTTTTTAAAATTAAATTTAGAAACATTATCAAGATTAGACAAAACGGCTATCGGTTTACTGTCTTTTGCTTCTGCGTGTGTTACAAAAAGCCAAAATCTTTGATCTACACACGACTTTCGTCAAGATGCGAGGAGTCCTCGAAGTGCAGCAATCGCCAACTTCCATGGAATACTCTCAAAATATAGATGTAACACGAAGCCTGTCAATTCACCCCACCCAATCAAGCCGAAAACAAGTCAAATATTTGTTCGGAAGAACGTTGCAAGCCACAGCTAGGCAATTGTCGAATTTGATTTTAAATTTAATATTATTTTTTATTCTCATTTCGCTCTATTATGCTTTGCTAATTGCCGCAGACGGGGCTCTAGCCCAGTCATCTGTAACGGCACTTCTTGGCGGCATGTCCATCTTACAAACCCTAACTATGGGCAATTATTATACTCTTTCTTTGTTCGAGTCGAGAAATTGATAAATTGATATGTTGTCAATCGCCAGAATGAAGCAACACGTCACGAGACACGATCATAAATTGAGCCCAGGAAAGCACTAAAACGAAACAGTACTTTGATCCTACTAACTAACTCAATTCACAAATGAACCTTTGCATTTAATTTTACAACGAAAAAAACAAGCGCTCATAATTATTGAAACGAATTTTATTTGTATTGCGAATAAAATTGATGAATTTAAATATGTCAAGTAAAAAATAAAACTAGCCCGAATTGAAATGAACTTTTCTTGTTCATTAAATGTCCATGCGCCCTATTTCAATTTGTTTTATTCTACGTCACACAGCTTTTACACACGTTCGTATGTAACCTGTATTCAAACGGTCATGTCAAATATATATACGCAATCACGCAAAGAGAATTCCTCATCAAAGTAGAATAACTCATTGCGATTTCAGCTCCAGTTATCGTGAAATTAAGCAGATATTACACCGATCGGTTGAAATAAATGCACGGCTCGTTTCTCTTCTAATTCAACAATGATACCACGGCAATTACGAATGTGCGCTCATGCTAACTTATTACTGGTACGCAGTTAGTATTTCAATTTTAATATATAATAAAAATACACATTTAGGCATCCGAGGAACTCGAGCAATAGTACTGGATTGGGTGGAAGATTTCAAAATTCTCACCTTAGGCTCAATGAATCAACATTCTAGGTGTAGTTTGAAAATTTTGACGAGGAATCGAGTTCTTCATTTTACGTTGATGGCCGAATGTACTCGTAAAAAAGCTAATCTCAAGATTGAAAATGTCACCTGAATTTTACGATTGTCAAATGTATTTTTAATCGGAAACCTGAACATGCATAACATGAAATGGAGATAATATTTTTATGTTTATCTCGCATGCATAAAATGTTGTGACAGATGGGGACAGCAAACAGATCAAGCTTGTATTGAACATTAATTTGGATTGTGTGGTATGAGTACGCTTGGTAGATTGGTAGGTGGGTAGATTGGATGCTTTTGTTTATAATGTTTGTTTGCCCAACGGTTTTGGAGTTGTTTCTGGGCTAATGCAACGCTTACGTGAGTGTAACGCATGCGTTTGGTTTGTCAGGCTACACACATGGCTCATTTTAAGGCTTCATATGCTAATTCCGAACCGTTTACCACAAACAGCCCCTTTGTCCCATATGGTGTTTGTGAGTCATATGAAACGTAAGTACCTATATTCAAATTGAGGCATTCTCCAGTGATTAAGAGACCTCCCAAACGGAAAAAGGAGAAGCGAAGTTATGCGCGAAGTATAGACTCTTTTTCACATTTTCTATATTTCCATTATATTTCAAAAACAAAATTGTTGGTCGCATTCTAATTTTGTACGCAGCGAAAATAACCTCCAAAGCTTAGTGTTTAAAGCGAAAAACGTATTTTTTTGCCATATTTAAATGGAAGGAAGAGAATTTTCCCCATTGAAGAAAGTCAACTAACATGTACATCGCCTAAACTATTCGTTATATATTTTCATGGTACGGGAAAATTGGGTGACAGTTGGGTCACAATAAACCCTCAAACTGAACACACACCCACACACAAAAAAAAACACGCGCAGACACGCACCTCACACCTATACACGTCACGCGCGCGCAAACACCCACTTCAAATAATTGAAGGCAATTTCAGAGAGTAAGGTATAAAATAGCTTGATTTGTGTTACTCACCCCACGGGGGCATTGACGAGCACCTGCACAGCGAGGGCCTGGAGGCAGAGGAACAGTAGCATGGCGCGCGAAGATCACCACTGTTAGGTCCGTCGCAATTTCAGAAAACTAAATTCTGATCTTGATATTCAAATGGGGATGATAGTGGTTTCCTGCGACAGCGATCTCAACCAGTGTCAGCGCTGATCAAAGCGCACGTGCTCAATTCAAAAGGCAGTGGCATCAAAATCGAAAGCGGGATGTCGAGATATATAATTCAATTTTTTTTTTTTTGTAAAACGTTAAATATTTTACTGTTTAAATTTATCTGTTGAAGGGGTTGTATTTCACAGTAACTTATTTTTATTTCAATTATAATAAACCTTGAAAATTTTTGTGGCGAAAGTTTTTAAAGATTATTTTGTATATCGTGGATATTTTTACGTTAGCACAACAATATACTTGTCATTGTATCAAGGGCAGGCAATAACGTCGTTCGCTAACATTTTGTAACCGCGGCGACGGAGATCAGAGTCCGTCTGGCCTGCTACTCCAGTTGTAGGGGATGAAGTAGTCAGTTCCCTCCCTCGGCCCCTGCCCCGGCCCCGGCACCGGCCCCTGGCCTCAGACCGCCACGAGGGGAACCTAACCAGTGGGCTCTTGGCATGCGCGCCCCGATGCCCCCCCCCCCCCTCCCCCTCACCCACCCATACCGCCATCAAACCGAAACGGGCATATATCAGTTCAGCAATTAGTCTTGTTATGCCAGCATTTCACCGAGGTGTGTTATTACCTATTAATTCAAATCACTTTTTTGTGGATATACTCTGCGGTCCACTGCTTTGCGACAGTTAACGACCAGAGATCTGCTGGCATTTTTTATCCATTGAATGCTACCTAACTTTATTCATTTTGTAAGAAAGTTGTCTAAACTTTAAAAAATAATATAATAACGAAGATTTCTCCAACTTTTATTTGATTAAACTCTAAAAAGGTGTTAGTAGTATTGCAAAGCAACGTATGCCAGTGACGTGAAGGGAATCTAAAGTAAAACAACTATTATAGACTGGCAGGATTTTAAAAGTGACGTATTTTCATAAGAAACGTTGTTGAACGAGTTTCGTTGTTGATAATAGTCAGCGCCGCGTTGCGGTGGAAGTTTTAACTAAGTAGATGGCGCCTGGTCACAGGGCGGCGTGGAAAACTGGCTGCCTCGGCTGCTCAGTCGGAAGAGCCTTGGTGAAAATCAATGGAATGTTATATTATATTCCTTTCCTTCTTTCAAACGCAATGATCACTGAAATATTTTAAATGGCATGCAATAAATGCGGAGACAACAAATAAATAATAGTATTATTTATATTTAACTACATAGTTTAATCGCTTTCAGGTATTGGACATGGTCATGGACAAATCTACTAACAAAAGTAATAAAGTGGTCATGTTCAGTATAAGTTTAATAAAAGAAAATTAATAGTATACATGTTTGAAGAATAAGAAATGCTATAAAGATTGATTACATTGTTTCATTGAAGAGAGTTTTTATGCTAGGTATACTACAAACTCCAGAAAAATCTTAATTAGCACTAGTTTCATTAATCAGGATTTAGTATCACCCCTAACTGACTGACGCTACCTATAAACTTATGTAGTAAGGAATAGTAGAAAAATGTATACGACAATGACTCCATTTGACAGCTGCTGCTATGATAAGTAAGCAATGCTAAATAGTATAGATTATAGGTAACAAGATGTAAAAACAATTGACTTGATAATATTATGATATTGATACCACAGACACACAATCACGCGTATTCGAATTAATATGAGAACATGAATCTCTTCCCCGATGATCCATGTTCTTAATTAATTTATTCTTAAATTGGGTATAGTAAGAATACTTTAGATTAAAATGTACAAGAAAAAGCTCACATTACAATGGTTTTTCTTCTCTTAATATATAAGATGAACAGCTCACCAAGTTCCTCCAGTTATCAAAGTTACATTATTTTCATACTGCATGAGACAACCCTATATTAGTTAATGCTATATTTCTCTAATAAAATGTGGATAGTTTAGCGCTAGACTAGAAGATAAATTGCTGACAAAAGTGTGCTGATTCACAGGCTTTAGCTTGACTGTATGAGCACAGGGAATAGGTATTGGACGCACGTCCCACAAACCAACGATAGAGTGAATTACCTATGGAGTATTTCAAAACCCAATATCGCCATGACGAAACACGTACTGTATCTTCACCACGAGATTATGTTTGTTGCAAGAACTAGTCGATTGTTTTTATTAATATCATTTTTACGTTTATATTTGAAATCACATCTACTGTGTGTTTTATTTCTCTACTTGAGCGACCTTGGGAGCCGATAAGAAAACCTTCCCCAAATTTTTCCATCAGCTGAAAGGTCACTCTCTACAGAGTGGATGCGCATAGTATGTGCTTTGGAAATCCTTCTAATTATTGTTTTAAAAAGGTTGAGGGACTGTTATGACCCGGCTATGTTAAGTTAGCTACTTCTGTGCAATTTTTGATAAACAAATTCAAGTGCTTTGAAGGACCATATTTTAAAGAAACCGTCGTGTGATTCATTTGAACTCGTGCCGTAATGGCTTCTATCCTACATTTCCCTATATTATTTGATCGAAGTTTCTACTCTTAGTATATAATAATGCCTAGTTGTGCGTCACTGCTATATTGTGCTCATAATAAGTCTGCTGAGTGTATTCAGCTTCGTTGTACGTGTCAAAAGATGTCTTCTCTTGGGAAGAATGTAAAGCTATTGTAGTAACAGTTTGTTTTTAAGCTTAATCGCAGAGAGCAGCTTAGGTGAAATAAGTTCATTAATCATTCGCTTTAGTCGAAATGCTCACATGACAGTAGAGTATTTGAGAGTATGGTCAAGTTAAGTAGATTAGGCACACAAGTAGAGATTGTGTCGATTTTTGATTCAAATATCGTGCAACTATTTTTGCAGTTTCATACAATTAATCTAACCAATTTGCTAGATCAAATTGGAAGTTGTTTCTATTTTTGCTAGGTTCGATATACTTTATAGATCTACTTGGAATGAAATGTTATTATCAATGAATAAGCATTATAACTATCGGTACCTATCGAGAGAACCCGCGCTTTTACTTATTACCGCAATGAACTGCTGTTCGCATCGCATAATTTGTTCACCAATCAGTTATCGAACTATCCACAATGTAAAGCCATCACTTTTCCTCTCTGTCAGACTCATTGTTACATTGTAGACGCAATTATTGTTTCAATATTCAAGATTCTTGAAAAGTTTTGCTTTTGCAACGTCTAATGAAGAGTTACAAAAGCGTATAAGATCAATATTAATAATTGTTTAAGTAGATGAGGAATTTAGCTGGTCCCTAGTAAGAATCACTCGAATTACGAATTTATCTACCACAATTCCATAGATCGACGACTGAAGCTGCATTCTGCATCATAAACGAACTCCTTCGACGTCGCGTTCAAGTAGCAATGATGTTTCGCAAAAAGCGCATAATGCAATAGCAGTTAAACTATAGACGTTCTATCATGCTACCTTCCGTAGACCACTAGTTAGTCTAGACCCTGGATAAATCACTCAATCTCTGAGCGCTATTATCTCTACCATTTGCCTCACAACTAAATAGGTATAACATTTCTAGAATGATTCGATTGATTTCGTTAATCCTTCGTCTTATTTCAAGATAATATTCGGTCAATGGCGACGTCCTGTAGTTCACTCAGAGAACTCTTACGCCTTCGGCTCTTGCACCTCGACAGTGACGCTCTCCACAGCTGGCTCGACGATCGCCGGTGCGTGGGCATGATTGGCGTGGGCAGTCGTCGGCGACTTCGGCGACTTGGTTGACGTTGCCGAGTGAACACTTCCCTTGCTGTCTCGCCGAGATCCTAGCCCACAAATGAACGCAGAGGACACGATAAATCGGGTACTCAATCAAAGTTATCAACTACTGCAAACTATCAGCGCGTGAAATGTTGCGCCACATAGATTTTGCTATTTTTTTCTTATTATAAAAACACGAAGTGCGAATTTGAAATACATAATATTAGGTATACAGGAAGTGAAGTGTCTAACACTACACAATAATGCCACATGTTTAATTTTCACTGCCTGCGTCTGCAATTCAGCGCAAAATGTCAGCGAATCGTGCTGCCACAGATCTAAGAAGAGTGCAGATGTGAGTGCGATTAAAAGAGTGCGACTACCGTAAGTTTATAGTCGGGATGTGCGTTGGTGCGCTTGTGCGGGACTCACCGGGGGATCCCGATGGTGAATGGGGGCGCAAAGATGCCATACTCGGTTGGCGGGACGGGGCCCGGACGCTGGCCCGAGAGCCCCGTCTCTGCTCATTACCGTGGAGGAGTTTGCTGTCGCGCAGGAGCGACACGTTCATCAGACGGGGGTTGGGCGTATTGAAAATGGTCCGGTTTTCGCGCCATCGAGCTCTGAAAACGATCCGTTAGTTAATATGTGGACATTTTAAATATGCAAATCAAGTTTTGCTTCTATTACCTACTCGTTTATGCTCGTGCATGAGTGTGCAAACACCAATTTCATGGATTTAATTTCTATTTCGTTTAATTTCTTATGAAAACAATTAATCTGTTCTATTTTTCTTTTTTAAAGTTAATAGAAAACCCACGAATGTGAACTTGTGTGTGGGCTATTAATTGTGACTAATTTAATTTAAATTGTGAGTTTTCTTCATATCTTGCCAAGCAGGGTGTTCAGCTTCGACGAAATTACCGTCAATCGGGATGACCATTTAATGAACGCTGAAAGCGGGATACTGTTAACGATATTTTCGTCCAGTCTAAGCACCCAAACGAACAGCAGGTAGCTATGTTAACCGTGTTAGCACGTATGTACGAGCAGCCCCTGCGGCATTGTCCTCGAGACATTATGGTACTTAAGAAGTATTGCCACGTGCAGTTTTCATTTTATAGGCACCAGCAGTCAACTTATAAGCTTTCACAATAAGAAATACATGGTCGATAAAAATATGGTTAAAAATGTTAGCCGCAGACGCATCAGAAATGATTCCACAAACTTCTGGCACGTATATAAAATGATTCGTTGATTTTTCGAGCTGCGGACTGAGCACTGAGCAGTTGGGCCTTCCTCTGCGAAGCCTGTTACACGGATCTCGAATAGCCACGCTCGGTTTTGGTTGAAATGGTTTATTCATCTAGCTAGGGGATGTCGGTCCCGGGATACTCCAGGAAGCTGCGGATGCTGCAGGCTTTCCCCTCCTCGCCAGAGAGTGCGGCCACCCAGTCAACACATCCAGCTTTCATTTAATATTTCATTACTCTCGTAAACCTCACGTCGTGGTCAAAAGTTTCAACAGAAACTTTACGAATATAAAAGTAAATAAATTTCAAACTCACTATCCGAAGAAAGCGTTGGAGGAAAGACGGTTTACTCACTTGCTGAAGAGACGTAAGACCACGCATATGATGACGAACATTAGAGCCATTCCGACGAGAACGCCGATCATCGCCGGGTCGACATACTTGGACTCGACGGGGGGTGGGGGCCCTGCGTTCAGAGGAAATAGGAAAACCAGGTTCAGCGTATTTGCCGCCACGTTTGTCTAGCAAACTGTGTGCAGTTCGTTCGGAAAATATAGTGCCATTCCATACACTCGTGGTGTGTCAAAAGCTTTATAATTGCATCGATCCTGGCGGCATGGAAGGAGGAACATAACGAATATCTTGAAAATGTTGCTTTCACAAGAGGAAGGAATTACGTTAGGAAGCATGCATAATCTAGCATTATAGATCGCTGTCTGAAGTAATTGTGAGCATAATATGTCATAAATGAGAGTGTTGAAACGTGCAAGAATGATTATTCTTTCATGCTTTAAGACAAAAACTTCGGAACCAAAAATCCTTTATTAAAATCGTGGTTGCAATCAATTATTTTTCAGTCTTCATTTTGAATGTGCTTAGCTGTAGGTTTCGTACTGTGCCTTAGGCTAGGTTCTATGGGTTGGGAACTACTACTCTTACTATGGAGCAAAAGAAAGGTAAAACATAGGAAAAACAGTTGGTAAACAGCATGGTTCTGTTGGAGTTTTTAAAATGTGAACAAGGATTCACTCCAAAGTTGATATTCTAATATTCAAATACCTATAAATGCTAAATTGTTACCACAGTAATTAAGTCTATGTTCTCTGTATCTATGTTCTCTGCTAGGAACGAAGATCAAATAAACTATGATAATAAACAATTGGATAATGATAGTCATTGTTTAAACTGTAAATGTTTACAGGTAAGCTAAGCGATGTTATTCCATCTGCGACTTCGCAGACTACATTTCACTGGAATCAGACGTGGATTTAGTTTGTTTGCAAAGGTGCCAAGACAAACAGTAGTGATCTGCGTAAACTGATCCCGTGACTCGACCGACTAAGTGACAGGAATGGAACAGAACATCTAAAGTCAATTACGAATGTATGTCGAGTCGTGCTTTTGAGTTATTTACCAACACACTCAATGGATCCATCTTTCTTGTACTCTGGAGTCAGTTCGAAGCGACACACGCAATGTCCATCCCTGCATTCGGTTGAGAACAGCGTTATCTCGCATTGCTCGTTGAAGAAGCAGGACTCGTTTACACCAGCCTCTGCAACAAGAATATCAACATTTTATTACTTTTTTTTCTTTTATATAAATATATATATGAAACCCCGTCTTTTATTGTGGGAGTATAATGCCTTTCTCAATTGCTAGAATATTGTCTCTAGCTCAGTTCCCCCTCGTAGCACAGTGTTGCTAACAAAATCGAATTCCCGTTAGAGGGCTGGCTCGAGTTGATGCAATATATAGACAATAGGAACTGAAAAGCAATACTACATTGCGTAAATCGAATTTCTCGTCGGCTGCTAACGAAGATGTGGTGTCTATAAAAGGAGCTTTGTTAGAATCTCGCCCTTGCGGTGTGATTTGAGGTACCTTAAATGAGTTGATTGAGAATCGATACCATTCGGTCTAGGAGTTTCTGTGTAGCAATTTAAGAGAATGCTCAGCCATTTAAGCGTATCGCTTAGCGTCAATCTATACGCAATCAAAATTTATGTGATGCTTTTGCTTGAGTATTTACAAGAGATGGTTGGTTGTCTCCATTTTGTGTGACTGGATCTCGTATGCTCTCATGTTGTGATTTGTCCTGGGGGGAAATAATAAATTGCATGAAATGCGAGGACTTTCGGGCGAAACCCAATCCAGCCTACGTCAATTACATGATGCAAACAGTATCAGTATACGAACTGGAAAAACGAACTCGATGTTGGCAATAGATCCTCCCTGCATTTATTGACTTCCTCTGGCTTAAATAAGATATTTTATACAGGGTGCACAAGTTGTTTAAAAACTAATATTAGGAAACCTAAAACTGTGATAAAAAAAAAACATGTGCCAAGAAAAAGAGGTCCTATAATATAAGTCGAGAGAACCAGCTCCTAATACTGGCTTGCAGTAGAAATGTATCAACTATAACATTTGTTTGAGGCAAAATCCTTAGGCAAGAGATAATAAAGTAAAAAAAATTGATATTGGCAGAGGTAATGGTAGTTAGTTTTACGACGCTTAATAAAATGCTTGTGAGTTTTTTCAATGCCTTCCATATTTGAAATGTATCAACTCATGATCTCTTGTCTATGAATTTTGCCCCCACGAAGCTATCATGGTGGTAACAGGCCCAGAACTGTTCCATCCCCCTAGACTTATTAATATAAGCATATATGGCATTTATGGCCATTAAAAGTAGCTCTACTCGAATTGTTGCAGCAGTATTAGGTGTTGTTAAGGTCAAGGAAATTTTAGCTCCTTGACGCAACCCTCAGAGCAAACTTGGCTCCTCCACAAAACATATTTCTCAAAATGAAGAAAGGAAAAAACGACAGCAAAGTGAACATATTTTTATAATACATTTGATATTAAACATAATTGAATCTTCATTTAACTTGACTTGAGACACAATCGTGTATCAAGGAAATCGTTAACTCCTAGACTCAACCCCCAGGGCAAAATATCGGCCCCTCCACAATTCACATGTAACATGTCCATGGCAGAACATTGCATGAAACAAAAAAAAATGTTCTACAATATAAAAAAAATAAGCTTTAAAAAAATTTTCAAAAATAACTTTACCTAACAAATGACCTTGCATGTTTTGAATGGTGTAGCAAACAAAAATGACGTATCAATTAATGAACTCACAGAAAATGTAAGTTTTTTCTTGACAAGATTAAGATCAACATTTAAAAAAACAGTCTTGTTCATGACGTTGCGTTCACAGCAAATTATTTTCGTACCACGTCGAATATGATACACATAAAATGAAGAACGACGTTCAATATGAAATGCATCGCATTGTTGTCATCTGCCTTTAAAATAGGCGCTCGAACAGATTAATCATCCAAGCTATAGCTTTCCCAACGACCTGTCATTTCACTATTTTTCAGGAACTCCTTGCGGCAAGTATCTTTCAAAACTGTCTGACTATAAATTTCGTCACAAACTTTTCAAAAAGGCATGGGATTGATCATTATTTTGCTTGTATTCAAAATTCACATCATCGCTGTTATGGAGACAGAAAAAAACAGTTTAGCTGCAATATTGATGAGCATACTTCGTCACAATACTTTTTGAAAGGTTATCTTATAGTCAAACTTTCCATTTAACATTCAGTCCTGTAGGACATAACAAATATAGCATGAGATGCCTAACATTGACCGGTCAGAGCCGCTGATAAAGACGCAATCGTTACGCCGTACGTTGCGTTCAATGTCGCAGGGAGCTGCAATATATTTTATGAAATGCACTAAGTTAACGTACAGTTTCTACGTCTACATTATTACTTCATATGATAGTCAAAGAAACGGAAACTTGTATATACGAGAACTGACAAAATCTGAAAGGGTGCAAACGTCAGTGCCACGTAAGCACTAAGCAGGCATGGCAAGGGTCAAAACAGCAAAGGGTCGCTAATTTGATGGGCTTTAAAATTTGAAAGCGAGAAAACAGTGCTTTAACGGGCAAGGTTAATGCGAGGGACGTCAATAATGTAATGCCCCCATGACATGGATCCTTACCAGAATGTCTTCTTGAATGGCCGTTGTAGACAAGTCCTTTAGAAATCATTTCTTATTGTTCTACGAGAAAAATTGATTCTTTGGAAATCAAACCTTGAAGATAACATTTTTTAGAGAAAAATTTGTAAAAAAACCAAAAAACCAAAAAACCAAAATCTCGCTCAGATAAATGCAGTTACAGTTATGTATTTTTTTTCCAGTAGATAAGGATAATGGCTGGATATCATAATACCAAAATTGTACACCACCTAGCTGGAACCATGGTCATTTTCCCTGGCTATAAAAAAAGTCATTTCGAGCTAAGGTTTGTTGCCTGGAATTATTTTGGTCATCCTCTGCATTTTTCCCCTACAAAAAACACGCCTTAGAATCATCACAGGAGAATTTCGAGTAGTCCAGGAGTTGTTAAATGTTCAGGTCGGTTCATGGTCCAAATTTCAATTATCTGCTGATAGTAGTTTGGGCCATATATATTGGAAAAAGTGTTTAACCCGTGAAATCCAATCCCTAGGTACAATAGACACCACGGCCTAGAATGTGTCTTGACGGCCGAGCACTACGCGCTCGACTCTTATTGCATATGACGTAATCTGCTTACACAAAGGTGCTTGTAAAGCAAAGAGGATTATAGCAGCCGAGATTGTTTTGAAAATTAATTAATCAATCGAAGCCTTTTGCGCGTCTTCTATTCAATCTAGAGATGTGATTCAAATGGAGTACTGATCAGTTTTCAGAGAGAAATCGATTGGTGTTATTGGGAACTTCGAATTCGAAAAAGAGACACACTTTTATTATTTGAATGGAGATGTTTACTGTGAAAAATTCAAATAACTCGTAAATCTCTAATCTCTTACGCATTGGACTTTTGCATAACCCACAACAACTTGGATTTTTTTCTTATTGATATTTTGTGCAATGAGAGGGAAGATAACTGTTCCCGAAAATATCGTATAATTCGATTGTGAACCATGTTTCTAAAGATAAATACGTCCAGTTCCATCCTTCCACGTTAGTCATCATTCGACCAGCAAGCATCTTTCTAAGTATACACAGTTCTGCTAGAAAGCATAAGTCCTGCCGCTTGACAACATTGACCCGTATTGTGACAAGAGGCTACCAGCCAAGTTCTTTGTTTTTCATTCGCGAGATGGTTATAATGCTGGCTACATGTGGAGCCACTTTTCAAGTTCACATCATGTGTTTGACGAAACGCTTTTCCTGTTAGAGAAATTATATTTCCTATTCTCTTCATACCGAAACCTACGTAAGTAATCGATAGATTACTATGATTATGAAGCGACCAGATTCTTTATTTAATAATGCATTCCACGTCGATGTCAATAATATAGTGCCCGCAAAATACAACGTTATGGATTACGCCATACCATGATAGCATCAAAGTACGTATATGCTTTTTCCTGTGACCTGCTAATTGTTGGCCGTTTCGGGAATATGGTCCATTCCCCAGGTAATCATAATTCAATTTCGGAAATAGATCTTCCGTTCCCAGAGCCATATATGATAAATACATTTACGAAAAAACAAGGAATTCATTTGGGAGTGGGGTCAACCCCCTGATGAAATCCAAATGGCAGACCCGAATTAATCATTATCAGAAGAAAGGGTTCGATTCTACATATTTTTATGACTGGAGGACGATGAAAGTGAAACAACAAAATTTCTCCCAATTTTTGATCCGTTTTGCCGGTGGGAGGGGGCAGGGGGCAGGGGTATGAAGTAGAGGTTGTAAAATCAATTTTTACGTCGATGCCCACATCACTCGCTTAGCTCATGAAACTGACAGCAAAATTTGTAGCGAGGCCATCAGGGACACAATCCCCGGGTTGTTCATAACGATCAGAACATTATTAGCATACGTGCATACATCATATACAATGGCAACAAAGGTCAGACTCTGACAATTCATGTTTAATGTAACATATAATAACATATATATATATAAGCGAGTCAGCACCAATCTATGGTCAGTAGGTATCCCATAACGTAGCGTGTGAAATGTGCCTACTGCCTGTAGGTATATCGATCTAATGGCAGCTCGTGGACAGGTAGATGTAGGTACTTGGTTCCGCTGCGGTAATGTCACACATGACCGCATATGAGCACGCACTTCCATGAACCGAGCGTTGGCTGCTGGCGCGTCCTGTCAGGTGACCAACTGTGACACTGGCCGATCATTCTTTCATGACGTGTTATTATCTACCTTGATACACTTTTGCTTAATAAAATGACGCGAATGTTTTAAGGTTAACGTGAAATCATTTGGAGTTCAAATATGTTGTACTCTCGGTTCTATGGTATGGGACCATCGGTATTATTATGATTATCAGGAATGTTTTAGACGGAAATTATATTTTTTTGTGGCAATTAATGTGCCTGTCGTGGAAAACTCACCATATTATGGTGAGTTTTTTAATGATGATCAATGGAGAATAACAGTTTAATGAAAAGGCTAACAGTGAAAGCACACAGAAGTTAATTTTGGGTTCTTCTTACGTGTGCAGAAAAATACGGATGATTAAAGGAGGAGGAACGAACAAACAGCTCTAACAATACTCAATATGTCAAGCTAGCAATTTTTATAACGACTTCCCTTAAAAAATTCATTGTCATGATGCAATGCTATGTCAACTTTGAAATATACAATTGCCTCGTCTGATCACTTTGTCATATGAATCATGCAAAATATTATTATTCTATCAAACTGTGACAGCGTTTCCTATATCGTACACACTATGAAACCTGTAATAACTCTTTTCTTGTGTGATGACCCACATAGCAGACTGGCTCCCTCCATCCAGTTGTTTGATCTAAAACGCGCGGCTCACGCGATTCGGCACTGCTCGCAAGACTTGGAGACTCGCAAAGGGAACTCGGGGCAAATCGTTCCGTCGATCGTCTGTGCAGGCCAATTGGATTTCAGAAATTCCGATAACTTGAAGTGAATCCCGAAATAAAACTTTTGCTTTTTTCTTTCTAAACACATTTTCCTCTTTTGCTACGGTTTATTATATTGCTCGTGAAATATGTTATTATGTTGTGTGTGTGTGTGTGTGTGTGAGTGAGTGTGAAGATTCAGGCCTTTTCAATTTTCTTGGCAATGGTTTTAACATTTCAGAGGCTATGGATAAACGCAATTGGTATCTAATGCGCATATATTCATATTTCTTGTAGGAACAAACAGCGGGAAAAACAAAGAATAGTGGTATCTCAATTATAACTGGTACCATCCTATAAAACATAGTCATGGTAAATGATTTATTTTGTCTCCTAATCAGCATACGCAAATATTTTAATAACTGCGGAATACCTACTCTGAATACTCTGACTCGAATGAAAAAGAAACCCATATTTCCCGACTCGTAATAATATAACATGTTGATAACGCTGCACCCCCAAGGCACCACTTGGTTGAGGTTGCGAGGAGCAATTCCACCAACCTTTGCCACATTTGTCTATGTGGTTGGTGGCTGGCAGCTCGGGAACGCACTGGCAGGTTTTCTTGGTGGGGTCGCAAACCCCCCCGTCGAAGCCGCACTCGATGGTGTTGTTGCATCGGTCCCCGAACTTCTTCGCTCCTCGCTGCTCCACGGCCCCTACAACTAAGAACAAAAAACAAACTCTTAGATTTTGGCCTGTACCTCCTAGGTAATATAGGTACAAGGCCTTCAAATTAAATAAGAATAATTTTTGTGCTATGGTTAGTTTTGATAAATAACGCATGTAACTATGGGGATCATTAGTTTCAAAAGTTGTCATAAGTTTCTAAAGTGACCATTGTTTTCCATAGTTACGGACGTTATTTAGCATCACTAACCATTGCACCAAAAGTATTCTTTTTAAGAGACCTCCTCATGGTTAATCCTTTAACCCCCACCCCACATAAACGTTGACTGCAGAGGTCCAAGCCAATAGAGTAATGAACCCCTAAATGTATTCCAATCTTTAATTTGAACATACCAGTAGATGAAGGAAGAGTATATCTAGTCATTGACAACCACCAAAATTTGAAATTTACAAAAATGTGTATGGTTCAAACTTTAAAAAATCGCCTAAATGAGCGCTAAATGAGCTCTAAGCACCGATTGAGAAACGATACTCATGCCTTTTTTTCGGAAAAAGGTTGTTACCCATGACAGCGCTCACTCTTTCCCTATGCACAGTTTTTTTTCAGCGATTTTGGAGCACATTTAGGCCATCTTTTTTCTCTTCGCGTAAGGGTCTGCGCCACTAATTTTTAGCGATCACCTTCTACAGAATTGGCAGCAAGAATCATGTTGTTCGTTTGTTGTTAGTTGCGTCGAGAGGCGCGGTTACAGAGAATTATAGCCGAGAAAGAAGTTCGGAGCACGGATTAATTTGTACGACTCCACTCTTGAGAGTCTGAAAGTCTTGTAGAATGCCATTTGGTGCACGAAAACTTGATTCAACATCGATGAAGATCGGCTATCGGTATCGAATTCTGTCGTATAAATGATCACACCAAAAACTTAAAAATGTATGTTTTTCCAATTTGACTGCATGTGTTTATGCTGACATTGTGATTCATCGAACACTTTTGTTTCATTTATCTCCGGATATGTTATTCTGGTCAACTTCCTACTTGCTAGGTCCTTATCTTAAGCTGTTGCCAAGAGGCCTCTTAAGGTGAGGGGAACACCTTGGTCAAACAAAATAGCTAGCGCAATAGGAAATTTATAAGGCTTTCAAATAGCATAAGAATCAATTTTGGTGTTATTATTAGGCTTGCTGGAAGCTCAGAAAAACCTTCAAAGTTTTTTTAAATATTTTTTTTTGCAGTAATTTTGAACTTTCAGCTAATCTAATAAAAAAAAATTACTCATACTTTATTCGAAAGCTTTATAAATTGCCTAGTGCACTAACTATTTTGTTGAATTATATTGTTGTATTATATTGAATTGGTGGTACAGCAAAGAGTCTACCAATTCAATGTAACAACACATTTGTCATAGAAACAGATGAAATCACGTATTTTCGCCGGTGAAGTTTTATTCTTTTATGTTAATGAATGAATTTAAAGAGTGCTATAAAACCGATTTAAAAAAGTAAATAAACATCTTCTAGTTTGAAGAACGAGGGACTCAATAGTGGTTTTTGTAAAAGTGTACTATTTCTTTTAGCATACTTTTGGGTAAAAACTGGATGGATCACAGGCATGGATTGAACGGACATGTATGGGCATGCATTAGAAAACATTTTTATTTTGCTAAATTATACGAGGAAAGCTTATCATGAAGTATATCATTACAAAGAACATTATTTTGTGATTCCATGAGTATTTTTTTAATAACTGTGGGATGTGTGGATCTTGAGAAAGTAAATAAAAACGCTACACGCGTGCGGACCACCTTTGGTCCAGTGCTGCGGTCCACGGGTTGCGATTCCAAATTGCCTCCATATCCAGATCAAGGTTGTTTGAGGTCATTACCAACCCCTGAAAGTGTCACTCCTCTAATATACTTTGAACTATATCTTAGTTATTACACCTACTATCACGAATAGTTTGCCTGTAAACAATTGTTTAGTAGATATTCGTTGGCTAAGGAGATTATTCGGCATTCCACCTTAAGATTAGCGTAGGTATTTCTTATAACAGTAGCTTTGAGTCTGCAATAAAGTCAATCAGGGATCTGATTTGCTTCTTGAAAAGTCTCATGGTCGGTTGAACCATTTTCGCAAATACTTGCAAATAGTTGGAGATGGATTAATTAAACCCAACCGCGGGGAGCCAGATGCCTTACCTAGAGTTGGTTAATGCGAGTTGGTTTTTATTGAAATCTTTATTGTAACTATTTTTTTTTTTAAAGTACAATATCATGAGGTGGGCATTACTTATTTTTTCCCAAATTTTGTCAGTTGCTATTTTTCAGTTGGTCTTTTTGAGTTCACTTTTTACTGAGCAGTCAAACCAAAGTTTTGATAATTATATTTTTTTATACACGCAACTCTTTGAATGTATATAGATATATAAATGTTAAGTGATAGGCATAGTGGCATTTAGGTAAATTTCTTTGGGATTGATGATATTGAGTTTAACTAGTTGCTCATCAAAAGTCATATTTAGGTAGGTAATTAATTAGTGTATCTCGTGTTACTAATGTCCCCATCAAATATCATTTATATAAGAAACGATAAAGCGTTGATTCAGAATTCTAAGGAACGATGTGACGGTCCCCTACGGATAATACTTCGAGTTTTTACATCGAGTCAGGACATGAAAACGTTAACGCTTGTGATGTGATTGTTATTTTCTCTCGCGTGGGTTTCTTTGCTCGGAATGAAGCACCGAGAGCAAAGAAAAAATACACTTTTTACACACCACTGTGACAAACCTTACAGTTATATTTGCCTTGTAATCTCCAAGTTATAAATTGACTTTTGCCAGGACGCACAGTCAGGAAAAAATACATTATTATAATAATCCATATATACCTACCGTACATTTTTAGCTACCATAAAGGAAAAAAGTACCTACTTTGAGAGCGAAGCCCAAAGTACCCATAGCAATTAATTTCGAATATTGAAATCCAGGGAGAAAACGGATTTCAATCTGCACATTTTGACTTTTTTTAAAATAGGTCTTTTAGCCCATGTCTTGGGCTGTCGATAGCGCATTATCATTTGATTTGATGTGTGTTGTTGCTGAGAATTGTCACTTGTGAGTGACACTTCGAAAACGTCACTTCAGCGTGCTGTTCGTCGAGTTGCGAAAGTGCAAATTGGTAACCACTGAATATCAAGAATTCAAGTTCGATCGGTTTTTATTTTCAACGAGTAAACACATGGCATAGAAATGGCAGTTAAATTTCTGAGACTCGTGTCTGCTTGTCCTTTATTTAGCACTAGTTTTCAACAAAAAAATAGTTCAAACCAGGGGGTGAATGCTAAATAAAGTCTCGCTGATTTCGCGACGTTTCGTAACATACTCTAGTTACCTCTTCAAGGGTGATAATGATATCCACAACTGTGAATCAATAGTCATTGTTGTTATCTGTCTCCAAACCCAAGCACTAGGCAGCGCTAACCGCTGACCAAATGCATCGTTTTATACTAAACCCCCAAAATGTATTCGCTGGGAACCAGCAGTTCCTGTTCGTGCGACGAAGAGCGACCCCGTGCCAGGGGCTAAACGGCATTAGCGACTCGGCATTGCCCGCTCGCTGTAGTGACAACTTAGAAAAGCGCAGTCTAATGTAAAACATGTTGAAGGTCTAGCATTAAATCGACCGCATTTCATTAGTATATGATCCCAATTCATAAATATCCACTTCCCTTACTTTTCAATCTGTTTATTGTTTGTTTCGTTTCCGGCACGCTACAATAATCCAGAAATATATCTGCCAATCGGCTAAGGGGAATCTCATACATGTTATATATTATGTAATCCGCAAAATTGCAATTTCGTTCACGAGCTTACTTCATAGTTCATATAGCTTTAGCATGAGTGGTCAAGTAATAAAGTAGAGTCATATTGATTAAAATAAATTACGATGAACGTACATTTTGTGTGGCGCCTCATTTGACGCCTGCCGTGTGGAAACTGTCTACCCGCAAGTTCCCTGGGGGCACACGGGGGGTGGCAGGGGGCACACGGGGCACACGGGGCACACGACATAATTTCACCACCGCCGCCGCCGCCGACTGAACACTCACTCACGCTACCTGCACCCAGCTACTGTGACAACGTTTTGACCTGCTTTCTTCAACATTATGTCGGCGAAAATATGGGCTCATGTCGCTCGAAGGACTTCCTAGTCCCTATGCATGAGGACTTTCTCAGATTTCGATAAAGTCACGTCGACATCTCAAAGTTGAATCGTAATATAGAAAAGTTACATCCCGACTAGGGGCTGGAAACTGTCATCGCCTCGTTGAGAAGGCATGCTTGAATTCCCAAAAAGGGTTCTCAGGTCGGAAAGTTTATGAATTATGAAAATTGTCGGAAAATTCATGGGTCCAATTTCTGTGCAATGGTATTCCTTTTCACTTCTGTTCTCTTTAAACGACCTCAAGGAGAGGAACTGACCGGAAAATAGCCCCTAGTCCTTGTTGAAATGTTGAGAAAATGCTGTGGTCATGGCAGAATGGCTCAGGATCTTACTTTATCTCAAGTGCTTTCAGCTTCTTCGCGGAAGTAAACGACTAAAATATGAGGCTAAGGTTTTATAAATCCAGGGAATCAATGGGGATAAATTTAAAGCACTTTCTTCTGTGCGTGGTTGGCCGTTGGTACACTGGCAATTATTATAAATCGTCCGTGCAAGGCGCTCAAAGTTGCTTATTGCCCGTTGGGACTAGTAAAATATTGAGCGTTTACAAGGTTCTGAATAGTGATTAGTATCACAGTAATAATCTGGCACATGCGAAAAGGGGATACTTGCGATTGCGAAGCAACATCTATCGCGGGCCGCGGCGGGGCGAAGGGATTGTTTAAGAGCAAGGGTAGTGCAGAGCACAGAGAGGCATGCTTTCTGCCTCTTTATTGAACCTGCGGAGCTCGTGGCGATGTCTCCAGTCGAAACAATTATAATATACATGGAATGGAACTGTGCATCTAGATGGAATTGGAATCCATACCTACTCAAACAATGCCCGGTGTTCGCGGGCTGCTGTTGAACACATCTCCTTACTTCAAATTAAACATTCTGTGAAACGCTTGCCAGCTCCAAGTATTATCACTTGGAATTATAGCCATGAGTAGCGATATTTGTTCTTGATTCTCATCAATTAGGACATAAGAGATCGGATTTCTTATTTACATCTTTAAAAACCGATAGACAAATCTAAACTTCAATTTTCATTTTAAACGTTTGCATTGGTATTATATATTTCTTTAGTAATTTTATTATATTTTATTCAATATCGGTGTTCTGTTTATTATTTCAAAATTCCCAATTTCGTACTCGTTCGATTGTTGAATCATTTCAAGTTTAAAACATTCGTTTGTTTGTTTAAACTACCACGCCAAAATCGGGCTGAAAATACAAACATTTTTATGTTAGGACCAGTATTAAATTATGTAAACCCGCCTTCTCGTGCAGTACCAGCTAAAAACAGACAAGCAACCAAGCGAGCAAATGTATAAAAAAGTACTAATCGCAAATGGGTTGAATAGAGTCACTACATTTACTCAAAAATTGCAGTAATTATTTTTTTTTTAGCATTAAAACTTCAGAGTACTATAGGGAGACCAAAGCGGATGGCAAAATAGTGTCATCGCGGAGGTCTTCAAGGAGTGTGAAGGCCCGCCCACGCACGGCAGGGCTGTTATGTTTAGTACTCTTGAGTCTATGGTAGCTTCTTTTATGATTCCTTTCAAGTCTAAACAATAAAGTCACAAGTTGTCGAAGGTTTTGGAAGCACTTGGTAAGGGTGAAGACTAAAAGAGTCGTAACTTCTAGTAAACTAAAAGATTCAACTCATGATGAAGTTTCTCTTCATTTTGTTGGAGTCTTTTGCTCGGCAAAGCAATGCTTAAGACGCATTACCTGAATTCCCAAAGTAGGCGCGTTCAAGACTCACAAAACCCCTCGAAGGACTAATTGCAGCACACCACGAAAAGAAGCACATTCATCATTCCAAACATTTTCATATCGCAATCGTATCAACTGCACCGTGAAATGAAAACTTCAAATGTCATGCGATTGAAAAGAGCATTGAAATTAGGAGATATGTTTTGATATTTTGCATGCATAGTTGCTGTAACGATCAAATCCTCTCAAACGAATGCAGCTCCAACTAAAATGAAAAAAGCATCCTCTCTGACAACGGATTTTCATCATTAAGCAGAGCTGCACACACTTGGGCACTTTCATTGATTGCATACCTATATACGTCAGCAAACTTGAATCTGTTAGTTCGTAGCAATACCCGACGCTGCATCCATCACAGTTCCATCACAAAAACGAGTGCAACCTTTGGACGGCTGGCGATGATTGGTAGCTTTTATGCTCACATCTCATTGTCATACTCTCTGAAGATAAGTTTAATATTAAACAAAAATTTGTGTAAGTGAGTCAATCATGGTACTTCCGCTTGAGTCAAATAAAGAGGGCACCAAAAAACTATTGGCATATCTAGTATACATAAACATTTACCAACTACTTATCAACCCTTTTCTGGTGAATACGAGCTTTCAAATTTTCACTCTGACGTTCCGACGGACATTTCATCTCAAATAAACAAAGTGCGTTTTTCTTGCATTTCCCAATCAATACTGCGAGACCGCATATTCTGCAGCATTGCGCTGAGCCTTTGGCTTTTCCGTCGGAGGGTTTCCACTCCTTCGGAAGCGCGCTAACATACAAGAGCATGCATCTAGCATTTGGTGGAAATTTTATTTTCAGAACCAATGACTCACATGAACTATGCACAATTAATTTTCAACACGTGCTTGCTAACATTTGTGGAAGAACGCAAAAGGCACTCCTAAAATATTCCCTAGCCTACAGACGATTTTATTCGTAACTTGATTCCGTTCGGAAAACTTTGCACTTGATCATTTGATCCCTAATCGGTTTATAATCTAGGTTGTGTTATTCACCTTAGGTCTGCCACGAAATAAGTGCTTAGCCGAATGTTTCGAACTGTACAACCTTACGCCATAACATTCGTTTGTGTTCAGGATTTACTACCTGAATGTATTTCGTTCGATTTTTTTGTTATTTTATAAAAACCAATTTCCCTTTGAGTTACGCCCGCCAAGGGACTGTGTTTTTTATGCAACTGCCTTAATACTGCAAGGCGGGCTGCAAGAAAATGTTAAGCAGTCCGGTACTTCCAGCAGCAAACCAACCACCTATACCTATGTCACGACATGAACGAAATGAAATTCTTTTCAATGTTCCATGCTTTATTCCACAGCTTCATTTCGGCCGGAATATCTGTTAAAATTTTTAGTGAAGAACGCAGGTCAATAAAGCAACAAAAAAGAATCATTTCCTGGACAGCTGTACACAACGTTATCGGAACAGAAAACACGAGTTTGGGGCTTCGAGTTTCAACTCACAAACGAAAGGAAAGCACAGTCCTAGGTTCCTTGAATTGACACATGGCGTGACAATTGGCTGCTATTAGCCGGCTGAGTGCGACGAGTGGACGGAACGGACCACGCCGTTTCATTTCAACCCAATGCTAGAGGGAAACCAGTTCTAGATTTTCTTTTTACCAATCGGACCATTTTCAATCAATGGCGTGCCCTTATTTATATATAGCAGTCTGTGTTATTGTATATACCTATAAGACCACCGTTCCTAAGTTTCAATGCTAAATATTCGTTCGCCGGTGAGCTGGAAAACAAAACTAGCTTCTAAAGCGTTCGCAATATCGTTTCTTGCCAATAAATCATTGTAATGGCTCTTAAGACGATCGATTTAGAGTTGTGACTTTCAAATAAAGTAGGTTATCTGACTACAAAGGGAACCCGATGCTACCGCTCAGTCACTGAGACCCATGAGTGCGTTTAATAGTAAGGAATTTTCAATAAATGATTCATATACCAATAAGTTAGCAACTCCTTGAAAAAATATTTTTTCAAAAAATCTGAAGCTTCCTATAGGCTTATTCAAAGTTCAAAGTTCAAGATCGTTTAGGTTGTTCAACATGATTTCTCCTTTACAACCCTGTCAAGCTCAGAAATATTTTAAATTGGTGAATCCTGTTGAAACTTCCCAATAACGAAAACGTTCGCTTTATACGTAGGCACAAATTTTAAAAAAATAAAAAAATAAATGAATTATAAAGGCGAGTATCATAAGCTTGGTTGTCCTTCGCCAAACTTTACAAACTCAAGCTTACATTAATTTTCAGTCAGTCGATACCGACGTGTTCGTTGGAACAAACGGCATGCTCGATCGATTACGGACTACCAAATAGAAGTCTAAATAATGAAGGGGTAACAATCGACCCTGTCTAACGGTATCGAAAATAATATGTAACATTATAGTTCCAATACTTTGGTCATTGCATTCGCAAACAGTGCCGTGCAAGATCGTCGCACTGCGTATACTGTTTAAGACTTGGCGCCTCCACCTACCCCCCCCCCCCCTCCCATTTCTCACATGTCAATCAACTCACGCAGGGCAGCCAGCCCGCAGCTAGCCCGGACCCGTGAGCAAAAAGTACGCTCCGTACTTTGGGCCGCGGTTCATAAAGGCACAGACTACTTTATCCTATAATGATTATGTTTTTTTATGGTTCTAACTAGAGCGATAACCATATTTTGTAAGGCTTGTCGCGTACTTTCGATCAAACTATGGTAATTGTGTTGATAATTACCGTATAACACTCGAGTCATAGTGTGCTGAATGCAACCTGAATATGACTGCATTACGAATAACGATAAGCTGTTATTTCAATTTGAGCACAGTTCTCTAAACATGTAAGCACAGGTGCCTACATCATTTGCGAAACAACTATTTATGTGTACCTATTCAAATTACGCTCCACACGCTGGATCATGATGTATGGACCGCTTGAGCTGTATAGTTCAGTAAAAAACATTTAATCGCAAGACAATCTCAACTTATTTAGAAGCCCATCAAAGAAATTTTGTGGGCCAACTTTCAAGTTTGTTTTAAGCGATGCTTTAAGTGCCTTTTCTACACCTGCTGTTAAGAAGCTTCAGTTATCAAGACATCCTATCCCTTTGGAGGGAAATTTAGCTTCATTACCGTTTAGTTAACCCCAAAGAACCCTTCCCGTTTCGTGTTGTGTAACTGAAGTTCAAAGGCTACTTAAGACGAAGATCTTTGATATTTTAGGGCTTATTACCCCAGCTGCTTCTAGTAAGAAAATCCTAACGTATTCAAAGTAAACGAGATAGGGAATTCATACGCCCTACATTTGAATAACAGTTTATTCAAAAACCTTTCATTTACATTTCATATCCACAGTAATAACCCCTGAACAGTATTTTATAGGGCTGTGTATAGAATTAGTGCCTTAGGGGAGTAGGTAATCAACCATGTACATATCCCTGGTTTTCAACATTGATACTAATTTCCCAAGGCCATTACAGGACCACAGCAAACTTTCGGTTAAAACAGTTCCTCTCAAAAACGAAACAATCGGCTATCAGCAAATTGTTCGAAGACTTTAAAATTTGTTTTTGGCATTCGAATGGTTTTTTTCTAAAAGTGTTGATTCGCATAAACCAGTCTGTGCATAAACCTGTGAGGCGAGCACTCAACAAATTTTAATGCAGTGAACGTTTTCAAAGATATGTTTGCCCATGTTTTATTTTCTTAGTTGTGGATTTTTCTGGGCCCCTCACGAATTTCTGTTGTCATCGCTCAATCTAGGTTGACTGTGAGAATTGGCTGAGTGCTGTTTGCAGTGTGTTATCTTTAAAGGAGGTTTATATTAATTAAGGTGGTTAATTGAAAACGTCACACAGGCGAGTAAAAGAACGGCTTTCTCGCATGAAAAAGTTACAATATTTATATCTGTTTATTAAAGTTTTCCTTAAAAATGGTTTTAATTAATATTTAAACATTTGCAGTTCTTCAAAGCGTTTGTATTTTGCTGTATGAAATTTTATAATTTTGGTAGGGTATTGGTAGTATTGGCAATGTTGGTAAAGTTTTGAAAACGGGAGTAATTTATTAATGTAGCATTTACAAAAATGTATATTTCCGAATATTTCATTTCTCGTAAAAGAATTTCAATTGCATCATTTTGTTCTGTAATAATGGCAGCTGATTTCGATTACCACTAGTACCATTTCTTTATCGCCATTTACCTACCTAAACTGGTTAACAAATATTCTACAAACGCTGTATAAATTGAATGCTATGTATTGTACGAATGTAATATGAAATATTTCAGCAGACGGATGTAGGTATTCCTGAATTCCAATGTGCTCGCCATCATCTTTTAAATGTTCGCATTAGTGTAGTACGCAGAGCCAGCTCGACACTGCGCCCGCGAATTCCTGCTCCTTGCAGATAATTGACTTTTCATCCACGTCAAGAAATCCTCTCCCCCCCCCCCCCCCCCCCCCCCCAGACAACGAATCCTTTATTATCAGTGGTGTAGCGCTGAAAATAAAGGTGGGTATACGCGAATTTTTTTTTCGTCAACGGGGGGGGGGATGATCATTTACTGAATTCTTATTTCCACATTTTCGTCGCTTACCAACACACTCTATTTTCACGTATCAAACATTGTTGTTTGACTTGGCGCTTTTCGTTTGAATGTCTCTCCAACACATCCACGTAGGTATATCTCGATTCGCGCATCAAACGTGAATGGGTGTGTTATGGGTGGGTGGAAAATGGGTAAGGTATAAGGTGAGTGGGTATGTTAAGTGCGAAACAAAGAACAACTATGGAAAACTCGCAAAAGTTAGAAGTATAAAAGCTAGAACTTAGCTTACCGGAGTATACCAGCGTATTTCTAATAAAGGTGAGTATGCGCTAATTTTGAAACTAAAATGTGAGTATACGCCGTATACCTGCGTATACCCTGGACAACACCACTGTTTATTATGCCTTCATAAATGTGAGAAATGCTGTAATGCACTTCAATCTGACTCAGGTGATCGACGTTCCTTCAATTCCTTACTTACTGTGCAAATAATGGAATAAAAAAGGTTTAACGGGCGAATGACTTGGATAAACACATCGCAAACATGTATTTTATCCTTTCATGTCTGATTGTTATTACAGCTCAGAGTTGATGTGACCGATTTTCAGAATTCCTTATTCAAAGGTATATAAACGCAAGTAATTACAAATCGATCTTTGATCATGAGTTTGTGATTCGAACTGAAAGGTAGCCAAAGTGCAGCTGCTTTAGTCAGCGTATGGCAATACAGTGTTTTATGTCATCCAACCTGTAAAAATGGTCCATATCCATATCATGATTTCATGGAAATCCCATTTATTATGTGCCTCTTGTATAGCTACTTGCAGAAGCAGAATGTACTTGCAAGAATGAAAGTGGTATATTTTTTCATTATCCTACAAAAGTGTACAAGATTTCGAAAGAACCTAAATTATTATGTGCCGTTAATTTGGACCAGTGAGACAAATGCACGCAATCTACTTTCATATCTCGGATATCTTAGTAAGAAAAGTCACAGAATCGTGAACAGGCCGTTATAATTGCATTTTAAAATGCATTGTGCGTCTCTTTAAATGCATTTCTATTCATTTCGTACTTCCGTGAACTATTGTAAAGATAGCAACCAGCAGTAGAATTGTTCATGAATTAATTTCTAGAAGCCTAGACATTTCAGACCAAGTCTTCGTAAATAACGTAGCAAATGCCGGATTCAACACGCGAGTCGAAAGTTTAGACCTCCAGGAATGCACCAGGGATGCTAAAAACGTAGGATAACGAAGATGTTTCCTAAGCTCAAAGACTATGCTCAAAGCCAACGATGGTTAATATACTTATAACTACGGTAATTTTGCAAGCGAACTTTGCATACGAAAGCTCAGATTATATTGACTTTAATTGAAAATAATAGCATATCCTGTTGATTCACTGCGACTTTATATCCACTACAAACAACCCTGTTTACTTTGCACTATGCAGCGCGCCAAGTCAAACGAAAACTTAACTTTTTACTAATAAACGCCCAGTGAAACCGTGTACCGTTCCATACAAAATTCAATTTCGATTTCCTCAATCACAACAAACAATCAGTACAGTTATTTATATTCACTTGAAAAGTGATTGTTTTTGTGGCATTTGAAAAACTCAGAACTCGGAAGTGATTTTCAATCATGCTTTTATCACGGCGTGATCTGATTACATTCCATTTATGGAGGTACTGCACACCGCAAAACTGCTCATTGAACTCTACCTTCCATAACCTAGAGAAAGTGTTGCTGTGTGCACCTTTCACCTTGCACCCTACACCTTGCACCTTGCACCTTGCCCGCGCAGCAGTGCGGGAGTGCGGGCTTACGGCAAATTGGAGTGGTTGAGTTACCTGGCGTCTCAGTGACAGCACTCGCTGCTTGTGCCAACGCCAGCGGCAGCGGCAGCGGCAGCGCCGCATCAGGATTCGGCGTTGGCAGCGCAAGAGCCCCTGTCAGGAGAGCGACCACCAGCACCAAAAGCAGCCCGCGCCTTCTCTTCATAATTGACAGTACCCTTCTTCTTTGGAACCCTTTTGGACTAACGTCACACCCTCACATGTCTGAGATAAAGTTCCAATCCATTTGTTTTCAGTGACTTAAACCTTGATTGTGCTTCTATGAGTTCAATAAAAATTGTTTTTACTGCTCTTGCTCTTTTGAATGGAACGAGCGGCGGCTGAGTGCAAACCGAGCTTGAGCGACGCTGGCCCACGACTGTAGTTGTGAGCAGGCGACGCCAGGCGCCTCTCGCCTCTCGCCTCTCGCGCGTCCCGCCTGGCGTCTACACTCCAAACACTACAACAAGATCCTCGCGCCAGCTAGGCGACCATTATGTTCGGAGGGAGGAGTCGAGCTAGTTATGGTTCGACGCCTCTATCAACATTCGAGACGATTGTGTCAAAACCACCCTTTTCCTATTATGCTTTTCAACGGTAATCGAACCGTTAAAATTGCATCTACCATTTTTCATTAACAGGATCCACAATATGACACATTTAATTACAAAAATTAATTTTTATACTGGAAAAACAAAGTGACGGTTAGAAAAATAGAACGGAGCTCGAAATCGATGTTTACAGGTTTGGTCATAGGCAAGTTGCACCAACTCTAGTCATCAGGGCGCAAGATCAATACGGAGATTTTAGCATTGCGGATATGCTACCAACTTTTGGATGAACAATCTAGAGGTAGGTACGGTGCTTCGCCGTCCCATGCTAGAGCCCCAGGAGCAAGTCACCTTTGTCGGGAAGGACCGGCCTGTCGACCCGCTCAAAAACATGGACCTCTGGTGATTGGAGCCTGCGGCAGGTGATCGGCCAGTAGGTGGTGTAATCAACGCAGACATCTTTGACATTATAACACAACTGGCTTGCTATATTTAAAAATAAAAAATTGAAGCATCAGTATCACAAAGAATTAAGAAGAAAATATACATCACTATACCTACAATATGAAGAGTATATGGTGTCGTTTTTATGCAGAAAGCGTTTAGAGGAAATGTTTACATTTGTAATAATTATTAAGTATTACTTCAAACTATCAGTGAGCTTAATAACTATCAGTGCGATTCTAAACCACCATTAGTATAGTGCCTACTAGCGATTAAAACATAAACTTTGTGAACTTTCATTCTAATACTTTTTAGTAATCTTTGTTGCCGCAAAGGTTTGAAGCACGATCATTGCAGGGTGTTGCCGACCAGATCAGTCCAGAAGGTTGCGTAATCTTTTACAACCGACCCCCTGCAAAGGAAAAGGCATGGCAGTTTGTATTTTTGCTATGGACAATATGAATGTAGGACATGTAGAAAGCAATAACAAAGATCAAATGCCAGCAATTGGAACAACGGCCCAGTTTTCAGACATGATTTTGTTTGAACCGACGTAACATACCGTGAACTAACCACAGTAGCATTTCAATCTGGCTTAGCAATAATCTCGCATTTCAAACCCCCGGAATCCAGATGAAATTATTAAATAGGCAAATCCAATTACTACTGATGTACCCATAAATTATTGCATTTAATGAACTACAAATAGAATTACAAATAGAATAAAGCCTTGCTACGGTAAAAATTGTGACATCAAAGGTGCCTAGAGATGCTCTTTGATTGAATCAACCGAATCTACATTAGTATTTCAATTCGAGGTATTCGAAAATATGTAATTAAGTAGAGAAATTGTACACACACATACACACATATATATATAAATTTAAAAAACGCAAGTAATTAAATGATGTTAAATTTACGAACTGTCTGAGGTCTGCGAGGTCCGCGAAGTAACGTATGTACAAAATTTTGCAAATTCAAACCAATGCTCTCCAAAAGTTGTTTGGTCCACGTTTAATTAATCATCCAAACAAATGGGCGAATCGTTTCTTACCTATATCCATAGAAGGAAATGTCGGGGGGAAATTGATACAGAAAAAACTTACAAAGTACCGCTACACATCCTGTATTACGCCCCCCCCCCCCCCTCCCCCCCCCCAATGACAAGTAGCTCCTTCCTGCCACGCAGACTTTCACTTACGTGAAGAAAACGCTTCCAGAGCCGAGGTTGGTGGGCGCTGACCACACGAGCGTCGCTTGCAACTTGTCCTTGTTGTCAGCGTGTGTGATGGCACTGCATTCGGGGATGCCTTTCGTGTTGGGGGCGATGTCCCACTGGCCCACCCACTGGCCCGTGGCCACGTCGCGGGCCTGCACGAAGAACCCGCGGAAAGGCTCGCCTTGGATGGTCACTGGAAACAACGTCAACCGTCGCTCGTTTACTTACTCTGTTACTGCGTAGTAGCAAGCAACTGCAAAGACGAGAGCATTCATTGGTTTCGTGGAGACCCTGTCTAGCAATTGGTTAAAGGCAGTAAGAATCGCACAAATTAAATCGATTAAACTTCCGTGCACTTTTTTGGAATGTATCACTTTTACGTACATCGTATCGAGATCTTTTTCATTTCAATTTTGTAATTATATATAAAATAAATGTGTATATTTGGTCCAAAGACTTAATTAAACCCATACCGTTTCATAGGCGATACAGAAAAAAAGAGATATGGTTACAGAACACTAACAACGGCTCACGGCAATTCAATAAACACAGGATTCGAAAGGCAAACCTTCGAATCTATCTCCTTTGATATCTTCACTATCTAGTCTTCTTGGAAGTGCGACCAAAACGAGCACAGTCCTTCGACACTTGAAATGAGAAGCATTTTATTTTATTTTTATTGTCTGTGCTCTCTTGCGCAAACGAAAACACTGGCTGCAATGAATTCTCAAAGGCTGTAGCTTTGAGCTGCATGCATTTTTAAAAATAGCTGATCGAACATCGGTAGCTTTGCCGTCATTGTTGAATGTGTCCTTGGAGTTTCCAAAGAAACGCCTGTGTTGGAAAACACGTCTCCGAAAAATAGTACTTTTCTTTTCTAAAAATATCTACACTGCTTTAAGTATAAAATTCAGTCGACGTAAATTGAAATTAATACCCTTACATATTATGTCCAGTAATTATTCCAGCGACGTTTGATTATACTGATAACTTTCGCAACATTCTAATATGAATAAGTTCTTATTTGATGGCACAAACGTTATTCATACCATCCAAGGCTGGAACTCTTCAAAAACATCTCGCTCATCCTAAAACGTATTACACAAATTGCGTAAGCTCCAAGTAAAATAAAGCACAGACTTGCCACTGAGCGCGAATTTAGAGAAATGTTTCATTTTGCTACAAATAACACTCAAATTCAGGACTCAGGTGCATGATTTATTTTAGTGTTACTATCTTTAGTAATAGATTCTGTGGTAATAGTACGTCATTGTCACATTGTCAACGGAGACATAAAAAAAAACTCGAGATCATGTCATGGATACTGCAGTAGAACCAGGCTCATTCCACCCAATTAACAAATTCTTCCAGACACAACATTTCTTACAAATCGGGTGTACTGAAGTTACCTGTAATTTTGGATCCTGGTTGGAAGTGCGTTGCAGACGCCACTATCTGGTATGGACTTGTCTGCGGAGGCTGTGACTGCAACTGTCCGTGGTAAGGGGTATTAGGGCGAGCCTTGACACAGGCATCCACAGGCGCCCCGTCCGGGAAAGCCACGACCAGTGTCGGAACAAGTAGCACCATCCCCCACAGCAGCATCTTGAGATGCAGATGAATATTTCAAGAGGAGCAGTAGAACACACAGACCATACAACACTCTTTAGCGAACTGACTCCCAACTAGAAAGTTATGCGTCCAAGACTTGTATTTTAATGGGTGTACAATATATCGTCGAAACTGGTTTGTTATTGTGCATGCTACGGACTGCCGAGTGAATGAATCCTGGGGCTATCACGATAATTGCGTCTTTCCGCCATTGCACGGTCCATGAGGATCAATTACCTATACCTCCACTTTCAGCTCTTTCACTTACACAATGTGAATCAAGACGCCTGATGTTATAGCGTGTTCGTTTGATTCGTGAATAACATTGCTTTGGTATTGGTAATTTACGCTCATTTGCTGATAGGCGATGTCATCTCAAACGCAAACGGCATGGACATTATATCGCAGATGGTTGACCATGGGGCATGGAGATACATTCAGGATACATTTGGGAATTATTTGGCGTAATCCTGTTTATTTTTTTTTCAATTTCGCCGCTCCTATGCGCACTTGAGAGTCTTCAACGCTGAAAACGTAATTGTGGATAGTACCGTAGAAATATATCAGTAAATGTACTGTGCTTCCATATCGTATGATACCCCTCCCCCACTCTAGAAACCGCATCTAGTCGTACTAGTGCATAGCGGGAAAACACCGGAAATTCGCCACATAAGTTTGGCCATTTGTAATAAATAACATTTTTATATTACAACATTTTATTACTTAAGGTATCTTTGCATTTCCTGAATCATATTAATTTTCTAAGTTATATATTTTTTTTAAGGTGACTAATTCTGCTCTTCGACGGTGCATTGAGCTGTAATTCTAGCTTGGTAATCATCTAGTCCAGGGTCAAATAATCTTAAACTGGACTAATCAACTGGACAATGAATGTAGATTATCCTATTGTCGCTGGGGAATTATATAGGATGGAGCTCTCAAGTGCGAAGTGATAGCCTTACTAAGCGTACACTGTTGCGTCCATCGATCATATTCTACGCCAGATGAATTTGCTTTTACTCTACGCATCTGCCATTCTAAAAGTGATCCAAGTCTTGCACTGCGTCCAGAATTCGAGAGTCCCACGGGAACTTAGGAAGATTGATTCAATTCAAACATAAAGTATACGTATTCCGACGGGAGCCGCAGGATTCATTTATTAAATATAATACATATTCGGCAGTGGTCTAAAGCAACTCTCTTACAAATCTTTACCTCTTATGACGAGTTTCCAACTTTTCCTCTATTTCTCGAGTTTCGTTCATTGAAATGTAAACTTTATCATGTAGCGACAAATCTCTTGTGAATTCATTCTTTTATCAAATACAAAGTAAAACAGTGAATTTTCCGACTCGTTGCTTGACAGACCGAAAAAAATTGACCCGTTTGGTTTCTCAAGAAAATCGCGCTTGAAAATCGGCTGAATTTCCTTTGGTCCAGGCGCGTCCAGTATGTGATATCGTGACGTTGCGTTCAAGTATAGCGCGTCTTCTCAGTTGCATGATTGATAAATGGCACAATGTTGTGAGACTTCCTTTTTGAAAAGTGTATGGTAAGTAATTGCCTCCACCCCGACCTTGTGACATAGGAGAGGTCACAAAGAAGACATAAATGCCGTGAGTGACCACTCGTCGGTCAGTTAGTGTCCTCTACCCATCTAAGAGCAATGCGAAATTGGTAAGCTGCCGTACACTTTCACAATAATGCACTCAGTTATTAACCAAACCAGCCAGATTTTCACATTCAAAGAATTGCATTAACATCGTTCAGCTAGCGAATATTTTCAAAAATATAATAATATACACTGCCAGTTGCCACCTGTAAAGCCGACCATCCTTAGAGTACCTGCAGATGTTGTGTAAGAAATTTACTTTATTTGGACTTACCACGGTTTCCGTAGGTAAAATAATGTGTATGCGATTTTTTGTTTATTATTGTTATTATTATTTCCCATGTGAACACAGTCTGTGGGTAAAACAGTGTTCCCTATGCAGGGTAATTTGGACTTCTAAAGCGACCCTCTGAGCTGGAGTTGTTCCTATCATGAAATTGTGTCATAGTATCTTCTTTTCACGACAGGTTTTGAGGTTCGGGGCCAAGAAAATGAAGCTTCTTTTGATCACGATTGCTGCGCTTTTTGCGAGCTGCTTGGGAGCTTTGCCCCTAGCCCGTGTCAAGCGCAGCGTTAACTTGAACGCTGCTGTCGCACAAGTAGATGAATTGCCTCTTCCCAGGCTTTTGAGTGTCGATGGCTACCAGATAGAGCTCCAGCCATTCATCGAAGAAGGAAAATACAAAGGTGAAAAGCTGCGGTGAAAATATTGTGATACTTTTTGAATGAATAGCCAATAGCCAATAGCCAAAAGCAAATAGCCAATTATAGCTGAGGTTTAGTGCAAGAGCAGCTATTTATAATGTTCATTGCATGTTTTTGAATAAATTGATGTTCGTGCTTTTTTTTGCAGAGCAATTCATTTCTTGGATTTTATTTTAATCGTCTGACGGTGGAATTTAGGAATGTTTATCATTTATGTGATTATTAATTAACTTTTCCGCTTTTTCAAAAAGGTCGTGTGAAGATCAATGTTACAGTGAACGATGAAACCAACGCAATTACCGTACACGCTCATCCAAATTTGAGAATTGTTTCAAAACCAGCTCAGGAAATATCAATTAGAGAAATTGTAGAGGTTGACGATCAGGAGTAAGTACTCTTCGGTTGGTACTGCTTGTATTCTTATCGGAATAGCCCTCTTGTGGTGTAGCTGTACTAAGCCTGCCAACAAATATTATAAGGATTAAAAATTAGGCATTGATTATTATTTTCATTTTGGAAAATTGTATGGAAAGTCTCGGTCTAAAGGCTAGCGATTTTATTCATTCAAAACTTCTGAGTACCTAAGTACATCTGTTTGTGGATACCTTTAGCTGAGTACTATTCCCTTCGTGATTAACGAGCACCAAAAAACGTTAGTTTCCAACTAAAATCATTTACTTTTAAGCACTTTTTTATTGTGTCCGTATATATGTTTGTGCTTAATATGATTGGTATTGTTTTATAGGATTCTATCAAATAAATCCATACAAGTGACAGGTACTCATCGAGATCTCGAAAAACATTGGTTTATTATCAATCTCGCCGAGACCCTCAAGAGAACTGCATCATATCAAATAGAATTGCGCTTTTCGGGTGACCTTGACCAAGAAAACAACGTTGGATTCTTTCGAAAACGTTTCACTGATAAAGTAACGGAAGAAAAACGGTGAGTACCTATATCTGTTTTCCGAAATTCTCCCAATTTAGAAATATTTCCTTCCATTTGAAAGTTGGTGACAAAACAAACTCTGGCTTAGATGGTATGCTGCGACCAAAATGAGTCCGACCAACGCGCGAAGTGTTTTCCCGTGCTTCGACGAACCAATGGTGAAGGCGCCCCTAGAGCTGAGTGTGGCTCGGCTAGCCCACATGAAGACGATTTCCGCGATGCCCATTCGAGCGTCCGAAAATGTGTGAGTTTCTACATTGTCACTAGGGCTTCTCGAACGCAAATTGTGTTGCGTTGCAGATGAGCGTATAACTGTTTTGTAGAAGATAAAAGTGAATGCAGAACGTAGTAAACAGTATGCTATACCTATGTGAAATAAATTTCTTCAGTTATGGGCCAAGGTGATCTTCATTGAAAACAATTTTCGTTGATTTTCGTAGAAAACCGCAATATTTTCGTTAAAAAATAGTTTTAAAGTTTGCATAAAAAGAGGACCTAAAATCTTCAGAGATGCATAAGTTCGGTACGCTCCACATCTTTGCAAAGTTTCTTCAAAAAATATTTATAATTTTTGGCTCTGTAAGGTGTCGGCAAATTTTCAAAAAATATTAAAATATTAAATATGAAAATATAAAATATTTTATTTTCGTAAATATTGATTGGTTCAAATCTATCCGATCGATTTCCTTGAAAAACGCAAGAGGGGGTCTAAGTTAAAATTCGTCAAAATCGGAGCAGAAGTTTGGTCTGTTGAGCGCGCTCAAAAACAAACAAAAATGAAACACACGTGAGTGACATTTGGGGGGGGGGGGGGGGTAGTGAAATCGAAGATTTTGTTACGCTCATCAACGATACTAGAATTGCATGTACTCGCCAAACACATGCCGGCTTGTCGAGTATTCTTATAATATGTGGAAAGATTGACTATATAGAGTATAGGTGCGTGCAGATTGTTTAAATAATTCATAAAATGACGCATAACTATATAATATTATTTGTTGATCGTAGGACAAACGAAGTAGGATGGGTGTGGGATCATTTCCATAGAACACCCCCCATGTCTACATTTTCATTCGGCCTTCTGGTCACCGACCTCAACCAACTGTGGTCTTCAACAATTCTTAACAACAAAGGTTCGTATATTGTTAATTGTTTTTAAATTTCTTGCATTCATGTCGGCTTGCCCATCTTTAAACTAGTTGTCAACAAAAATCTTTCAGTTCGAAATCACACCCAGCACCGGGCACGGTGGTATATAGTGGACAGCAGCGTAATATGGACCCGCCAGCAAAAATGTTTCCCCCCCACCCTCCCCCCCACACACACACACAAAACGGAAAGAAGTCCAGAGACAATAGCTCTGTTTGGTTATTAAATTTCTTGGACTCATGTCTACTATATTATTATGTTTGGTTGTCCACAAAATCTATATGATAACTAGATTTCTTGCGTTTGTTTGTCCAGGCTAGATTTCGTCTACTGCATGATTGCCTATTATGACGTCACAACAAAAACCGAAATCTAGATAATAACTAAATTGCATCTTTTTATGAACTGGACAACCAAACATACTTTTTGGTAAAGTACATTTCACGAGAATATCGTAATTTTAAAGAACGATCTCGGTCTCCAATCGCTGACACTGACGTCTGTGATGCTCTGCCAACAACTCAAAGCAGTTGCAGTCAGGGCATCGAACCCCAACCCGAGCCTGGATTCAATCCCAAAATCCCGTTTTTTTTTCTGAACCCAAACATGAGCCCGCACCGCAACTTGATGATTTTGAACGCCCGAATCAAAACCCGGCCCGAAATATTTTTATTTTTTGAGCAATGAGCATACTTATATCTTTTCAGACCCCCAACACACTCCCGCCAAAGATACTATTAGAATAACCTTCGGGGCCCCCTGGCGTTCTTCTTTGCAACTCCCCCCCCCCCCCCGCCCCCTTGTCATAACTTCTTTTAATCGGGGCAATAAACCAGAACTAGACAATAAAATATTTAAAAAAAACTGTTTTGCTGAATTGACTTAAGCGTGAACCCGAAATTGACAAATTTTAGGCTAGAAATCAAACCCGAGCCAGACCCGGAAAATCCTGATTCTGAGTTATAACCCTGAACCGGAAATGTCTGAACCTGAAAATCAAACAATTTTAACTGCCGAACCAGATCATACGGTTACACGGTTTCATTTATTTCGGTTCCATGCACTGATTGTCATTGCACTAACCAAGATGAGTGCATTCATAATTCGAAACTTTATATTCATTGTTCTCTGTGATTTTGGAATAGAGTTTGTGGTACTTGTAGACGATCAAATTTAAGTCCCCACGGTCCTGTGGTCGTCCGCGGCCTGCACTGGTTCCTCCACTGGTGCACTAGAACTCTTTCGCTCTGATAGAGCTTTTCCGTGATTTCCCAAGACCACTCCAGGCCAGACATTTCTATGCTGGGACATTTCCACTACCATCAAAGCTACCTGTTCGTGGGCCTCGCCATTGCTGATACCGCCTGAAGATAAGAATCCCAACCCAAACCAAAATGTCCTGCTTGTAATTTGCAGAACAGGTCATCGTCAACATATACGGGAGAGAAGAACTGAAGGATCAGCTAGAAGGCACTGTTCAATTAGCCCCAAGACTAGTTACATTCTTTCAAACGTATTTGGATTTGGCTTTTCCACTAGCAGAACTGAACATCGTTGCATTGCCAAATTACGATGATACCGAAGCTGCAGATCATTGGGGGCTAATAATGTTCAAGTAAGATTGCACTGTGTGACTGTTTCGCAATAATTCCATTGTGTCATCTTTAGACTTGCAAAACTCATGTACTTTTTTTGCTTCATCCTGCAGGGAAAGTAATCTTGTGGAAGGAGCTGCTCTTTGGCAACTAACATCTGAAATAGCCAACCAGTGGATTGGTCACCTTATCACCCCACATTGGTGGAGTGATTTGAGAGTTGCAAGTGGATTGTCAAGTTACCTTGGAGTAACTGCCGTGCTGGGGGCGATTTGCAGTGAAGCGTGGCATCCTTCGTCGGGCTATTCCACCTATTATGAATTCAGCAAACCTCATCCCTTTGCTGGGATTCCAACAATGAAGCATACGATACATGCTCACAGCAGTAAATATTCTTTGATATACTTACAATTACTTGTACCTACCACAGCAGTTTTCAGTGGCTTGTCTTCCATTTCATTCTTCGAAATAGAACTAGGTACCTACCACCTCACACATCTTACTATTTTTGAAACAGGGTACCTACCTACCCACGTTGATGGAATATGATGGAAATTACACATTCACGAAAAAAAAATATCTTTGATTCTTAAACCTACTTTTAACTATCCAATTGAATACTGACTGATTCCTGTAAACCATTTTGCAGCTCAATGGCTTTTCCGTATGCTTAACTACACCCTTGGTGAGACTACGTTTCAACAGGGAATACAGGCATTTGCTCGGGAAAGGTGAAATCTACAGAAATATTTGTTACAGAACTCACCACTTTCTTATGCACTTCTTTTAAACGGCTAATCATTATTGCAGACAATTCCTGACCTTCTCAGAGGATGATGTGTGGAAAGCACTAACAGAGGAAGCACATGCCGATAAAGTGCTTGATGAGTCGATGCAAGTAGAAACGGTGACAAGAGGGTGGATGAACGAAGATAGATTTCCGGTAGTGACCGTCAAACGAGACTATCAAAGCAACACGGCATTGTTAAAACAGCACGTATTTTTACGAGCTCGACCCCATGACATTGGTGACAAGAATTCACTCACCTGGTGGATACCGATCATGTATTTAACCGGTGAAAATGTTTCGCTCAATTCTCTCAGAACCACTGGTTGGATGAAATCAGAAAAAGAAATGACGATCAAAAGCTTACCCAATAAAAGTGAATTTATAATACTTAATCCAGTTGAAATTGGTAAGTTTGCATGTTTAATATCACGTTCTTAACTCTTAAGGAATTTTACATAAAGAGCATATAATATGTAGGTATTTACTTTGTTTCTATGATAGGAATGTTCATTGTGAATTATGATGAGCATAATTGGCAACTAATCAGTGAATACCTCGTGAAGTCCGCTCGAGGAGATGCTCCTACGCTGGATAGCGATGTCCGTACCAAGCTTTTACACGACGCATGGAATCTTGCATACAGCGGCGAGCTGAGTTTCGCAACCGCATTGAACATGACCCTGTTTTTGGAATATGAAAGGGACTTTGTTGTCTGGGAAACAATGTTTACGATGATCGACCATGTTGGACGCGATATCTGTCACACTGACGCTGGAAAGAAATTCCTTGTAAGTACTGCATCAAGCATATCTACCTGTCATCGACGTGATGAATGAAATACTAATTTGATCGACATATATTATTGATTTCAAGTATGTGCATCATTTTGTTTAAAGGAATATTCTCAGCAGTTGATGGTTCCTATGTACGAATCACTTGCAGCAGACACAGAAAATGAACCAGACTCCACAAGAAAGCTCAAGTCTATGACTAAATACTTCTTGTGTAATAGCAATTACCTGCCTTGTATCAAGCAAGCAAAAGAAGTGTACAGCAGTTGGATGCAAATGCCAGATCCCGATATTGGAAATCCGTAAGAATATTTAAAAAAATAAAACGTCTGTATGAAAACTCTGATATGAATAACTGCTTGTATACAGTTGTATTTTAATGCTGTTACTCCTTCTGTTCCACTAGGGTGCCTGATAGCGAAATGTGTCTCGTCTTTAAGTGGGGCACAATGGAAGAATGGAAATTCGGCCTTCAGCGAGTTATCAACTTCCCACCGAATAGGAAACAGCAAGAACGATCCAACATGATAAGATCATTAGCTGGTTGTCCTCGACAAAGCGAGAAAGTTGAATATTTCCTCAACGTAACGATCTTAGACAGTAACAGCACCTTCAGTGACAGCGACACACAACTGGGCATAAACATGTTGAGTGGCGATGCACTTGGCTACTCGACCCTTTTCGAGTTTCTAGTCGAAAACTGGGATGCAATCAAAATTAGGTAGGTACCACAACATGGTTTACGTTATTTAGTTTTATTGGTATACCTACCGATTGTTTCAACACAGTAACTGGCCACATCTTTTTTTAACCTAGATACGAAAACAGTCCGTACATGTGGGAGTATGTGGTAAGTAAAGCTGTTGGCTCCTTCAAGACACAAGACGGACTCAACAAAGTGTCGACGCTCTACGCAGAGAGAAAGGGACAGTTTTTGTCTGCTGAATCTATTGTAATAGAAAAGTTAAAGAAAGCAATTGAGGAAGCAAAATGGACTAATGAAGCTCTGCCTGTTATTGACGACTGGCTCAGCAAGAGGAAGGAACAGTAACTGATTGATATAACAATTGACACAGTGATTTTGCCAGTGTTCTGTATAATTGGATTTTTTATTGGATAAATAAAACAATTCTCTCAATGTTTATAATTCATTTATCATTTTTCCATCATTCATATCATATCACACCGAAAATTAGAATTGCCAATATTTCCAGATACGCATGAGAGCAAGACAGGCTAGTACAAGCATAATATGCACACATTCAAAGATTTTGCTAGACAAATCATGAACATGTTCGAAACAAGCTTTCAAATAGAGATCAAAACAAAAGGGGTGACTAAAATAAACGTAGGTACTACATCTATATAAATTGGGGAGAGTTCAATTTTGCTTTTTGAGAAAATCTATGTACCGCTGGTAAAATTGAGCATGGTTGCATACACGAAAAGTTTTGCGAAAATAAAAACTTCAAAGATTTTTCGCATTTTGGAAAAATAAAGGTGATTTGGCATTCTCTCGGAACTTCAATGATGCCGCAAACAATTACTCAAAGAACCGTTCTCTCGGTGGTAGATGGCGGGTGGTAATCCATAGGTGCAACCACATGATTAATCATGCATATCCCTGCTTGAAACACTAACATAGACAGCAGAATCGTGCCCAAGAGTAATGCAAGAAGTCAGTCAAATGCTTTTTTAACTCTCCAATTGAGATACTCTTCAAAATCCGATTCTTCTCCACTTGAAGAATCTTCCACATTGGTTTTTATTTTTTTACCTAATTCTTGAGCTATTTGCTCCTTTTTTACTTCCATATTCAATACCCGAGACCAATTCCTCATCTGCTCATCAATCTCATCAATCTGTCTTTCAACTGTGGCTTCATCTTGGTCCTCAGCTATAATTTGAGCTGATACAGTGCTTTCTTCTTTAATTTCTTTTTGGAATTTCTCCCACTCTTCTTCGACTGGATTCTTGTACTCGATGTGTCTCGCCTGTAATAGACCAACAATAAGTATTAGCAGATGAGTTTAAATTGTAAAGCAAACTTTCATTTTAACTGTCCTGAACAATATACTGAACAATATACAATATACATATACAATATACAATATACCAAGACACTATTTCTTCGTGCTTGCCTTTTGGCAATTGTGCATGCTTTACAGTGTCACGATGACCACCGTTTTGTCAACTTTCGGCGCAAGAAAACAAAAATAGATTAGAAAAATGACGGTCCAACACAGATTAAATATTCTTTCTCATTATGCTGCAGTCCAATATCCAAATGTATTTTCTGATAAGTGAATAAAAAAATTATCCAGGTAACAGTGGAATGTGTTATTTGTCCAATAATGCATGCTATATCTTACTCGGTGTCACATTGTGATTCAGTCAGTCCTTAAGGAGTATCAGCTGTAGGTGCTAACGTAACTGAACCTTTATACATATATGCTACATATCAGTTTATTGTATTTCAGGGTAAGTACCTTTGCATCCAAAAGTGGGTCATCAAAAAATCCTTCTGGTAAAACTTCATCTTGGACTGTTTTAGCTTCTTCTTCCTGGGTATCATTGTCGTTGCCACGGTTATCTGAACTTGATGATCCATTGGGTGGATCAAAAAAGTTTTCTGGAATATTGGGATCTAGGTTTTTATCGTTTTGAGAGACTTTTCTTAAAACTTTTGCTAATGAAGTCGGCTTTGAAGGCAGAAGTCTCTTGCTTTCCGCTAGGCTTTCAATTTGCTGTTGGTTGCCTAGAGTTTCCTTGTTCAGAATCTGACTAGGCATCTCGGTGTCGGAGGTAGATGAGGTACTGACTGATTCTGAAGTTCTGTATATTAAATTCTATTAAGGAAACAGGGTAGTAATCATTTTAGTTAAATTGTAAATTTCATATTTAAGTTCTGCCAAACTACACTAAACCAAATCACATTTGTGCTGCTAAAAATGTCTAATAAATCCAAAGCTTCCAGCACAGATAGAGCTTACAAGAACATGAACAAGTGAAAGTCTATGGTTGGCATTGTTTTGTCAAGACAAATGTATGTATTGCATTTTGCTGGTGTATTGGCTTCCGAACTACTAATAAAAACACTAAAACTGTTTAATGTAGGTATCTGTTTCACTCGCTCTGCTGATCATTGCGAATATTGCTAAAATTGCACATCGAATAATTTCGAATGTTGCTCTACGAAACCATAGAAACCACATCGAAACATCATACCAGCTTTGTTGATTTCAAGTTTGTTCAAGGCAAAAGTTTGACAGATATCAGAAATATTATCAATTTCGTGCATGCAAGTTACTACAGGTAATTGCTAATAACTATGGTAATATAGTAATGGCTCCATGGTTTTCATCGGCATTCTGCATCCACCTTTTTATATACTATATTATACAAACCACTATGCTAATCTTCAACGCAACACAAATTGTGTTCGCAAAGCCCTAGTATTATATATTAACGATAATTTTAAGTTCTTGTTCTACTAATGTATTGTTAAGCAAGTTTGATCAATTTTGATCAAAATTTTCCTAATTCTATCAGCACCAGTTAGCCTTGTTTTCCATTTGAATCCCATTTTTTTGCACTTCAAGTACTAACCTAAATTGTTACATTACTATTGTTACGATTTGTATATTGTTCGATTAATTCCAGTTTTGAACGCCAAGAAAAGGGGTCTTTTGTTTCCATGGAAACTCAAGTCTCCAGATTTGTCCAGTTTTCCTCATCATCGTGCCGTCATATTTTTCAGTTTTTCAATTTAAATCGATACTTAAACTGAACGAAAAAAACTAATGCAGTTGCGAAACTGAACGAATTTAAAATCATTGGAAAATCGAATTACTGACGATGATCATACATTCGCACATACATACATACAAAATAGGTTCAATGTGAACTCTCATGACACCGTAATGTGATCTTATGCATTCCTGTTAGTTGCATAACTTTTATTTCTTTATGCCTTCCCAAATTTACTAACAATTTATTATCAAAGGATACGTGTCTGGACGTGCTGGAGCATTCTTTAAAATCCCTTTGAGCTTCTTGGGTGGTGGCAGCGGACTGACATCTGCTGGTCGCTTCCACTCATGCGGTGTCGTTGGCTGAATCTCTCTTTTCAACTGTGCGATGCTATCTAGATGTTGTTTGCTTCGCTTGTGGGTCTCCCAAAGTGCTTCGCTGATAACAACATTCTTGCAAAGTGTGCAAGTAAGTTGGCCAATGTCATTATATGTGAGATGCCGTTAAGAATTTTTCATTTTTTATCTATTAGACATCCTACGTAGATGCACTACATGAGTGAATCACAGTTTCTAGCAAAATACAAACAAGAAAGCTAAACTTGGCAGCTTCAAATCACAGCTGAATATATGGTTATAGGTCCAATCTGAACCAATCAAAATTCGAAAATTGCTTGCCTACTGTAGCAGGTCATAACCAGAGAAATCGAGTTTTCAATTATCGCTGACAGGTAATTTGGACAGTGGTTAACACAATCTTCAAGCATTTTTGCTTAAAGGGGGTCTTACCCGCTGATCCAAATTTATATTATCGATAAAGACCACCAAGTTAGGAATTTTGAGAGGCAAAAAAAATGTTTTGCCCTAGCGCGGTCCCCAGCAAAAATTGCCGAGTTCCGTGTTTTTCGGCCCAGGCGCCAAGCAAAAAATTTTTAGTCCTAGAATCACCATTAAACCCTCGGCCTTTTGGTATTTAATTACCTTAAAGTTAATATTTGAAGGGCAAGCCAGGTAAAACTCGTCTTCTCTGGTTTGGATCAACATTGGTAGTGCTAGTGCAGGCAAGTAAGGAAATATGTTCTGCAGTCTTCAAATTTGTTGGTATCTAAAGGATATTTGGCCACAGGTGATATAATCTTCTTGGGCTTCTTGTTTTTGTGTTCATTCATTAACCGACGCAAGTCTTGTTGAGAGATTTTCTTCTTCCCAGATGCCATAATTAGGTTGGTGTAGTAGGTTTAGTACCTTCCTCGTCGCTCAAACGAATCTGTCTGGAAATGTAAGGTTATAGAGGCCAGGTCGGCATTGCTCCAAAAGCCAGTTCTATGGATTGTCGTTAGGAGAGTAACATTTCAAATGAAGCAGCATAATATAACAAAATATATATACACTTGAATGAGATCCCCGCGACAACTCCCTTTCAAGCAAGATGTGCGAAAATTAACAAAATAACGATAGCACAATGGGTAACTCCATGCGTAGCGCCCACACCCAAAACCCGTACTATTTCCGAACTTGACCAAATTCACAGGAGGTTTAGAACGCAGAAAATAAAAACCCCTTTTTAAAGGTTTTCTCCATATTCCCAACGGCTTGCCCGTGGCGGGGCATGGAAAAACCCAGCATTTGACTTCTTGCCCCGCACGGCGAATCACTGTTTTCACTGTAGCGTGTGAACAAAATGACTTAGAAGGATGGGACTTATTCTAAAATCACATACACGCTTTTACAAACAAGAAAATAAATATATGATGGTTCCTTGCTAAATTTGGGGGTGGAAAAAAATCACCCCTAAATTTCAACCCCTTATAACTCAAGTTGTGATTTTATTTATTTTTTCATATTTTTTATTAAGTATCTCCAACTAATCATCTATTCAGAAAAAAAGTTTTATGCTTGTGCTAAGCCGGAATCCGAAGTTATGAATTTTTTACTGCATAGATGTGTTTGCATTTATGTGTGCCTTTGCGATGATTGTCGAACATGGTTAATGAATATCAGTCTGAGGCGTTCTTTTATCCATTGCTTGTCATTTAATTATCATAGCTTGATAAAATGTGAATTTGGATTGGAATCTGATGTTTCAAATTGTATTTATTGTTGTAACATTCTTGGGCCTGTTTGTTGAAAAAAACATGATGATAAATGCGCCTGTGTCCAGTATACTTGTTCCCTGTTTCTGCCGATGCTTTTTGTCCATGGATTTGACGAAATTCATCTTTTACCTAAGTCTATTTAAAGAATCTCATCGCGAACACGTGCAACCCTTTCTACCTGTTTCTCTTTTCAACCCCTGTGGCCGGAAGTTTAGCCGTTAGCCTGCGAATTCAGTTGTTTCTGCATCGGTCTCTTGGTCAGTCGCAAAATATCTTAGCTCAGTGCAAGTGTAAAGTGGAGTGAATCAAAGTTTCCTTCGTGTTATTTATACGTGTGTCGTACAGGGGTGTATTGAATATTTACTTTGGTTCTGACTTTTGATATACTTTATTGGTGTGAGACTTTTTATAGCATTTAGTGTTGTATTGTAATATAGTTAAATTTTAATCATGGACACGTTTTTGAGAATCAAGTGTTGCAATCCTTTTAAACATGTTTCCCACACTCGGCGCAAGTCCCTCGCCAACGTCCAGCCGTGGATGATTGCAAATATTTCCTCAATACCTGAAGGGGGGAAAATCTGCGTCGGATGTCGGAAAGAGTTGATTGGATACGAAAAACCAACTAGCAGTGACTCTCCTGCGACGACGACGACCTCTAGCGAAGGCGACAACTCACAGCCCGGGTGCAGTGGTGTTCACGTCGATGTGCAAGAGCATGCCTTACGACAAGACACTGCTTTGTCAAGCATCAACGTGGGCTTGGTGGAGCTAGGGCAATCGCCCATCGTCAAGAAAAAGTTAGCCCAGTCAAGTTATCCTCGCAAGAAATTCAAGAAACTGGAAGGGGCATTAAAGAGACCCGCAACAACCGACGATGACAGCGACAGCGACGCCGACAGTGCCGATTTGCATCTACCATGCTAACAGACGTGCAAATACGCAACAAAATGCATACACATCTATGCAGTAAAAAATTCATAACTTCGGATTCCGGCTTAGCACAAGCATAAAACTTTTTTTCTGAATAGATGATTAGTTGGAGATACTTAATAAAAAATATGAAAAAATAAATAAAATCACAACTTGAGTTATAAGGGGTTGAAATTTAGGGGTGATTTTTTTCCACCCCCAAATTTAGCAAGGAACCATCATATATTTATTTTCTTGTTTGTAAAAGCGTGTATGTGATTTTAGAATAAGTCCCATCCTTCTAAGTCATTTTGTTCACACGCTACAGTGAAAACAGTGATTCGCCGTGCGGGGCAAGAAGTCAAATGCTGGGTTTTTCCATGCCCCGCCACGGGCAAGCCGTTGGGAATATGGAGAAAACCTTTAAAAAGGGGTTTTTATTTTCTGCGTTCTAAACCTCCTGTGAATTTGGTCAAGTTCGGAAATAGTACGGGTTTTGGGTGTGGGCGCTACGCATGGAGTTACCCCAATGCCTTTGTTCGAACTGGTTCGAACTTTATCCCTCGCTGTCAAAGTCAGGTGGCCAATGGCCGTCACAACTCACAATCAACATAACCTGTACAAAGTAGCTTGCTCTGCTTCTTATCTACTACCATAGAGTAAGGATTCCTTACTCTATGCTACTACCTACATTGTATTTTTACTAGATAAAAATGTCGTCGTATGAGGTTCATTTACTAGCTACTGGTTACTCAAAGACGGTAGAAGATGGAAATACGCAAGCTAACTGTACTTGTACTTTAATCAAAGGATCTAAAAATGTGATTGTTGATACCATGACTGCTTGGGATAGTAACTTGATTAAAGATGGTAAGTAAATTAAATCCTGGGTCCATTAAGTCCTATTTGCATTACTATTTCATGAGCACACATAACATGGGCCCGTTTAAAAACGGGCTGCTTGTCATCGTTCACTCATGCTTTCTTGAACCTGCTCAAGTCCGAGAAACATGTAACTGACGGCACAGAACCCTGTGCTCCTCCAGCTGCTCATAACCAATGCATAACTTACAAGCAAATAGAATGAACCTCTTTAGCATACAGTCCTGCATTTACATGTCAACCGTGCACTTGGGTAGGTACCTACCTATTAAAAATTAATTGCTACTTGCTGGTAATGTACATGAAATGGTACAATAAGAAAAGTGTACTTCTCCCTTAAGCAGCCCCTGCTTAAGCCTACCTGCTTGCTTAGCAGGTAGGCTGCATGTAGTTAAGAGTGTTCGAAACAGGTCAAATCAAAAACATAACCTGCATGAGTAATGTGCATTCGTAACATACCTAAACTAAGTGCGATGTGATATTGTCATTAATTATATTTATTCGATAGGCCTAGAAAAGAACAACGTGAAGCCGGAAAATATATCATTCGTCGTCTCTACTCACGGTCACTCAGACCATATTGGAAACAACAACTTGTTTCTGAATGCAGTTCATATAGTGGGATTTGATATCTCTCATAAAGATGTTTACTATTGTCATAACTTTCAAGATGGGTGTAGTTATGATTTAGATGGAGATTATGTAAAAGTAATTCCCACTGTAGGACATACTTTAGCTGATGTTTCAGTTATAGTAAAAACAAAGAACAACGAAACTGTTGCAATCACAGGTGATGCTTTTTCTCAATTTATAAAACAATATATTGTCATTATTATGATATACATGTTGGAAATATCATTAACAAGTTTGTTGTTGATGTTGCCTAAAGGTATGTTGATGAACTGCGCAAGAAGTCCTGTACTTAAAATGTTTAACTGGTTTTACTTTTACTTAGGTGATTTGTTTGAAAGCGAGGACGATCTAGAAGACGAGTCAGTATGGAAAAGTGTTGGTTCCATGGACCCAATTAGGCAGAAATACAATCGCAATCTAATTATTTCTATGGCTGATTGGATTGTGCCAGGCCATGGACCTAAGTTCCGTGTAACAGAAGGAATGAAGCACAACAAATCTAATGCAATGAATTAAAATTTTAGATATATATATATATATATATATATATATATATATGGAATATTTATATATTTCGCCAAGTCATATATATATATATATATATATATATATATATATATATATATATATATATATATATATATATATATATATATATATATATATATATATATATATATATATATATATATATATATATATATATATATATATATATATATATATATATATTGGATTCATTTTAAACGGTTAATGCTACGAAGTTTATAGTTATATATTTTTTTATTTATATAGCCAACGTTTCGCCAAGTCTCCTCTTAGCTTTATCAAGGCACAAGTGCAACCAATGTACAGAAAAATGATTTTCTATAAAACAGTAGACAAAAACGAAATGTTATAAAACTGAAGCCTCATGGAAAAAGAAAATGTGATACAAAGCAAATGGAAACCTGAAAGCAGGTTTCCATCAGCAAATATATATATATATATATATATATATTTATTTATTTATTTATTTATATATATATAGGTATTATTATGAGTAAATGAAACTTACCCCAGTTATAAAATCTCATTTTAATGCTGCCAAAAGTGAATAATTGCAAAATGTGTCACTTTATAATCTCTCGGACTAAGAGAGCTATTTTGTAGCTGTGTGATGAGTGATAACATTGTCAGACTGTGTTGTTGGGAAATACCTCAAAATGAATAATAAAAAGAATGAAATATGAAAAAATTATATTTTGTGAACTATGATAGCTCCACTTCATAACTTTAGTGTCTGATATTTTTTCGATGATCGTATAATTTTTTTTGGTACAAGGAAAGAAAAACCCGCTAACGAAATTATTCGGTAGGGAGTTATAGAATTTTTTTTTTTAAGTTTGTTTTCGACATAAGCGCACGGCGTGATTTGATCGGCAACAAATAGTACAGGAATATGCTCAATGAATGTCACAAAGGAAATAGATTTGAAATTATCTTTTCTACCTAGGACCCACCGGCCAAAAATCGACCCATGTTATTTCTAATAAGGAATTGTTTTTCAGGGTAACTTGATAAACACCAAACTGTTGGAGAACAAATCATCCATCCACACCCACGAAACCAGAAATAGAAAAAAAATCCGCTCCGTCCCACACTCCACCTCCCTTTTCAAACACAGTCCTCCCTTCCTATGTACCAAAATATAAAACCACCTCCCTACCCACATCAAAGAATCCACCCAATGGAGCACCTTCCACTCCTACCTACGAAATTTCCTCATCCAAAACCTCACCACAACAAACCACTATATTCCACTGGCCCCTCCACATTAATGACTTATCTATTCTTTGCATTTTAATGAATTTAATGCATTTTAAAATTTAATGCATTTAAATTGCATTTTAATGCATTTAAATGTAGAAGCTATCATACAGATTGTGACTTCTGGCTGCCATGCATTCGATCTTTGTTGGGGGGGGGGGGGGGGGGAACAAAATTAGCACCAGTGATGCCAACCAGTGATCACCACTATTCCTTATGTTCTATGCCCACCACATAAACATCTAATCACTACCACTTAATTGAAGAGCGAAGCTAGCGGAGCGAAATCTTCAATTTCACTTACCCCAGAAAAAAGTCACTTGTGTGTTTTTTTTTTTTTTTTTTTTTTTGTGTGTTTGTGCGCGCTCTACAGACCAAACGCCTGAACCGACATTGATGAAAATTTCTGAGTATCTACCTCTGTTCTCAACTTAGACCCCCTGCGTTTTTGAACAAGATCGGTTCAGTAAATTTTTTATAAATCAATTTTTACGAAATTTTTCGATTTTTTCAGAATTTTGAACCCCTGTAACTTTCAAAGTTCTGATCATAACTTCACCAAAACTTCTAAACATGTTGACCTTGTACATATTTATCATGCCTGCAAATCTTAGTTCGGTAGGTTTTTCCAATTGGTTTTTATTAGCATTTTTGTGGTGTTTTTTTCGTGATTTGACTGCTGATTCAATACGAGTCCGGTTTCCTTCGTTTCTTTGGTTACCAGCTTTGTTGACCTCGAAGAGAAACAAAGGAACGTCAGAATCCGTATACATTTTTAAGTGATTAGAATTTTCGAGAAGGCAATGGTCAGGTTTGGTGCTCCATGGGTTTCTTGTGACTGCTGCCTGCACCTTTTAATCCGCTATACACAAACCGCTACCTACGCTCATCTTCAACGCAACACAAATTGCGTTCGCGAAGCCCTAGTAATATTATTATTTATCACCACTACCTACCATACCGTTACAATCACTAGACTATTACCCCACACCCACTACGCACACCCACATACTATTTTTCATATTATAATAAGCTTTACCAACTAATAAGTTTTACCTCCTATAGGTACTACTACTCGTAGTTGTCCATCAGTGTCGATTTCGTTATTATTATTATTATTACTATTATTACTTACCATTTTATTACTATAAGTACCCTCCAACTTAGTTCCTTACCAATTATATTTTACTAGAATTATGCTCATACAGATATTATGTATCGGTCCGTAGCAAAATAAATACAAATACAATACACTGAATAGTGCACTGGACTATCATAATTGTGCACATTCAGTAAGGTAGGAACAGGTATGCATAATATTGATACTTTTTCATATTTTGACTCACACCCTTTTTATTTTGACCATTCTTTTCAGACAGCATCAGCTGGCGTTTCTTTAATTCTTTCCCACCCAACACTCACAAATGCAGGGTGATGTTTATTTCAAAGTTGTCAAAAGATGCTTTCGCACGCACCGATTTCTCGACTGCCTCACTTAAATGGCTAGTTTGACCCAGTCGATGCTGCATGCATTATTTGTACGAGACTGTAACTAATTAGCGTCACTATTTACATTGCTGATTTGTGTCATGGAGTTGAAGCTATTTGCAGATTGTGACTTCTGGCTGCCATGCATTCGCTTCTTGTGTCATGGAGTTGAAGCTATTTGCAGATTGTGACTTCTGGCTGCCATGCATTTGCTTCTTGTGTCATGGAGTTAAAGCTATTTGCAGATTGTGACTTCTGGCTGCCATGCATTTGCTTCTTGTGTCATGGAGATGAAGCTATTTGCAAATTGTGGCTTCTGGCTGACATTCATACGCTTCTTGTGTCATGGAGTTGAAGCTATTTGCAGATTGTGACTTCTGGCTGCCATGCATTCGCTTCTTGTATTCGCTTCGCTTCTTGTGTCATGGAGTTGAAGCTATTTGCAGATTGTGACTTCTGGCTGCCATGCATTCGCTTCTTGTATTCGCTTTGCTTCTTGTGTCATGGAGTTGAAGCTATTTGCAGATTGTGACTTCTGGCTGCCATGCATTTGCTTCTTGTATCATGGAGTTGAAGCTATTTGCAGATTGTGACTTCTGGCTGCCATGCATTTGCTTCTTGTGTCATGGAGTTGAAGCTATTTGCATATTGTGGCTTCTGGCTGACATTCATACGCTTCTTGTGTCATGGAGTTGAAGCTATTTGCAGATTGTGACTTCTGGCTGCCATGCATTCGCTTCTTGTATCATGGAGTTGAAGCTATTTGCAGATTGTGACTTCTGGCTGCCATGCATTCGCTTCTTGTGGGTGGAAAAATTCCCCGAGCTGGCAAATGTCCTTGGGCAGTAAGGGCATTGATATGGCTTTTCTCCAGTGTGCTGAACCATGTGTGTCTGAAAAATTAGTTTTTATGTCAGTTTCAAATGTGTGGATTATCTAGCTTACATGTTTCTGGCAGGAGTGGAGAAATATGCCACTAATTGAAATTCATTTTTCTGTCTTTTCCAATATTTTCTATGCAGATCATTGTAGTACAAAAACTACTTTTTATTTTATTTTTTATTTGGGCTCACTGGCGCAGCAAATATGACCTTGGGAAGTTCCAACGTGTTTGGTGGTACCTTTTCCCCGATTTCCCAGGAAATTTAAGTGTTAAATATGGTTTGAAGCATTGAAAAAGGATAGAAAACGGTGCCAAAGAGAGATGAAAGCATGTTCAGAAAGCTTATTATTTCACTTTCTACATTAATGTTTTTAGGTACTGCTACAGCAAGATTAAATATATTTATAAGAAGCTGAACATTTCAGGAAATGCTTCAAGGTGTATATTGCCAGATAAAAAATGTCAGTCATAATTGCTTAAAAGAGCAAGGTGTGCAGGTACATTTTCATGTTTAATTTGATAAGTTTTTTTTGTAATTTCATGGTATGGTATGGTTTCAAAATAACACTTAGAATATCATGACTTGTACGACGATGAATGGCTGCATACAAACCTTTAATCCTGCCCTAACTTTAAATGACTTGCTACAAATGGCACATTGGTGTGGCCTGGCATCCGTGTGACCCCGAATGTGCTCCCCCAGCCGATGCTTTGTGCTGAACACCTTCGTGCATTTCGGACACTCGAAGACGAGACCCTCGTGGGTCTTCATATGCGCTCGCAGGTTAATTTGATTTTTGAACCTTGATAATGAAGACACCATAATTTTAAATTAATTTCAATTATCTCAAATTGAATCCAACAGGCTGTAAATAAAAATCATAAAATGTTGTAAAAATTAACTCTTGCTTACCATTTTCCACATTCTGAACACGGTACTCGTTCGTTGGTGAGATGGGTATGAATGTGACTGTTAAGGCTTGCTCTGTCCACAAATGTTTTCGGACATATGTGGCACATTACAGTTCGAAGATTAAGATGCACATACTTCTTGTGGCTGTTGAGGGATGTCTGATAAGGAAAGCTAAAAAAAGAACAAGTAACAATATTACAAACAAAAAGTTGAAATAATTAGGTACTCATAGCTTGGCATGCATGAATCACTAGCTAAATTGTGAAATAGCTAGATTGCTACTCTTAAAACCTGTTGAAAATGTTGCAACAATAAACATTTTATTTGGCCACATACCGTTTTCCACACGCATCACAAACATAACGCATCCTTTCGTCTTCAGGCAAATGTGATTTTTCATGAGCTGTTAGGCCACCTTTACTTGGGAATCCTCTAGAGCAAGTAGTGCATTTGAATGGTCTTTTCTCTTCTGGTAAATGCTTCACCAAGTGGTTTTCCAGTGACTCTTTATTAGCGAGCTCTTTTCCACACTGTTGACACCTGAATATAATATCCACAATTAAGCAGAGCAAAAAATTGGTTCTTTAGTCAGGATTTGGCATGGCACTTACAAGTAATTTAAGACATGTTTTTAATGGAAGTAGATACTTCACTAACTTACTGGAATATGCCAGGGCTAAGATGTTTCAGCATGTGCGATTTGATGACATTCTTGTCTTGCAGTTTTTGGTTGCAACAGATGACATATCCTTTGATATTGTGGAGTTTCCTTAAAATGTTTAGGTAAATTAGATGTGATTATTACAAGATATGTGTTAATAATGGATCTACCGCAAACTAATTTAGTGAAAACACTGTGACTTCTTTACCGACCGATTACGTACTTGGAGTGTAAATTCAATTGGTGGTATGTTGGAAACTTCTGCTCCTCGACACATTCTAGACATTTGAAATGATAAAAATTGGCCAGTTGTTCTGTTAATTTTGAGCGCTGCTTGGACCTTTCAGTCCAGTTCTTCTTACGATCTGTTGGGCTTGATGTTCGCTTTATTTGTTCATCTGATTCACTGTTCGTTTCACTTTCGGAAAAAGAGTTATCGTCATTTTCAATAGTTTCCTTGATGCATTCGTCAGTCACCGCATGCATTTTAAGTTTGATTTTAGGTTTGGAAACAACTTTTAGGGGACTAGAAGTTGAGGATCTCTTCTCCACTCCCAGCTTTCTTTGTTTTACACTTTGCACAATTGAATTTTTTTCATCTTCCCTAGACATCATATTACACTTCTTTACACTACTTGGCAATTGAGCAACTGTTGAAGGATCATTTTCAACTTTGATTTCTAAAACTCTTCCTGGCTGTTTTATGGGAATGATACTTGCAGATTCCAGGCGAGTAAAATTTTCCGATTCCCCAGATAAAAAATTCCATGGGTCTTGAGTTTGCGGCAGGTTCACCTCAGGAAGCACCTCAAAAGGTTCAGAATGCAGTGCTGGATTTTGACTGTGGAATGAGCTCACAGAACCAATTTCTGTGTCTTTTGTCTTATCGAGAACACAGTCAGAAATTTTCATCTCGTAACATAATTTACTGGGTTGGTGAAGTTTATTGTTCACAGCATTCTGTAGTCTGATCTGGGTCTCGCGAACTTTTGCCGAGAAAATGTGGAATGTGTGAACATGATGGAAGCAACTTGGACATATCATGTTGGGAAGTCCATCTTCTGGTCGGATCTGGAAATTGCGATGAAAGGTAAAATTTTAGTAGGTAGGTACCACAGAAATGTAGTGGCAAGCTAAAATATAAATATTGCTAATAAGGTAGGAATCGTAAGTCCTAATACTAGTAATGCAAGTTTAATTTAGACATCATGTGCTTTCGGACTTCCGGACATCCTCGGATTTTTGATTACCTGTACTTAGTTCAGACATGTTCCGACTATCGGACATCCAGGCTTTCAGACTTTCAGCCAAGTTCAGACTTTCGTATAGTTTTGGACGGGTGCTAACTTTGGACAAAAACTTCGGGTTAGGCCGAACCGGTCGATCTGCTGTCAGGCCGGGCTGACGGACAATCAACAAATTCCATAGGTTGGTGTACGCAATCAAAATGTGAGAGGGTTGTGAACTTTCAAAGTGCCAAAAATGCCTCTACCTAACTGCAGTTTTACCATTGAATTTGAGCCTTCAAATTCAATGGTTTTACAGACTTTGTGTATCAAAAGTCATAGGTACCTTTGTTTTTTTCATAAAAATACCATCTTACTTCAATTGATTCTTTCTTGGCCTCTGTTTTTTTTTTTCAGAACATGGCAAATGAATACGCCACTTGGACTTTCTCCAATCGCTTGGAATGGTCTTAACCCAAATATACCCACCATGGTAGGTAGGTAGGTAGGTAAGTATAGGTAGGTGCCAAAAATGATAAAAAAATCAATTAGGTATACAATAAGCATAAACCTACCTTCTTCACCTGTTTACCAAATATACAAATATTTATGCATGCTTTAATTTATTAATGTCTTACCCAGAAACCAAGGAGCTTCCAAACAACATCTTGTAGACAAAGTTGATTTGAATCCAGCGACACATTGTTGAAAACGTTTACATTGCTTTGGCTGTCTTCTAGACATAGTCGACACACAGTGTCAGTAAAAAACTCGGTGGCTTCTAAAGAAGTGTCGTATACAGGCATAGCCATTTATTTACTGAATAATAACATTTAAATTTCAGGCATAAAACTTTGGAAGCATTGCATTGCAAGTACTAGCATTGATTAACGATAGGTAGGCCTATCGTTAATCAATGGTACTAGCTGGGGTTATTCGAATCACTTTGAGGCAATTTTGTACAACTTTGCAATTGATTTTTATTCTAATCGTCAAGACGGAATACGTGCTGATGATTTTTTATATGTATCCATGAATGATGCACTGCAATATAAGTTTACTTTCAATAATAATAATAATAACAACTTTGAGGTTTGAAATGAGCACCCCTAACCAAATTCTGCAGCTGTGACCAGCTGTGACATTTTGTAAACGTACAAACGAACTGTCACTGTCACTGCGCAGTCCGACCCAGAAAAAGTCAGGTTAAATCCGCAACCACTGTCATAGTCGATCGCAGTGGTCGGGCGGATCTAGTTGATTTTCTATCAATGTTTACAAATCAACCAGATAAATATAAGTATATCTCCATTAATTACTGTTGAAGACAAAGATAAAACCATGGCCAAGTTATGGGAACGGCCATGGACATCAGAAGAAATGAAAGCAAATGCAGCAAACTGGAATTTGGCAGGGGATGCTGGTTTGTTGAAGCATCTGCAACAGTTCTCTCAGGTAGTACAAAAGTGTTCAATCACTTCTATCTGTCAACTGATATAGTTTAATTTAATTGTAACAACACATTTGAAATTTTCCTGCATCCCAGAAACGACCTATACCTAGACTTGGATTTGCGCTCAAAATTATCGCACTAATCACTCAAAATTATCTATTGCCACCTGACAGCCCTTTTGGTAGGCACTTGTGATGTGACTTCATGGCTAGGAAAATATACCCACCATGGCTGCCCTGTCACACAAGAGAAACTCAGCAGTTAAGGGTCATTCAAGCTTAATATTTCTCTCGACAACCAATTTTGGGCTTGTGTGTGACGTAACATGTCTGGTATTGCTGTGACTGACTCTGGCTGCCATTCTGTATTTTGAACCAGAGCCTCTATTCTGTAATCGTCAGCTGTGTTTATCAGGTTGCCTATGGTTATTGTTTGATTCGGACCAGAGAGACCCAATTTCTTGCGGTCGGTTTCGTCCATCATGGAACCAGTTGTCCGGGTTCTAAATACGGAACACACCCTCCCTAAGAGACATCGCATACTTATTAATATCCATCTTTAGAGCTTGATTGGACGGATTCACACAACAAACAGCGCCATGGACGATATGTTCCGAAGGCTGAACAATGTAGCAACAGAGATCAACAATGTGAACAATACCTTCTTATCCCTTGCAAATACACAATTCGTTGAGAACAGAGTCTACGAAGATGAAGATAAGGATTCTCCAAATGCAGGCATAGAGCAGAATACTCAGGTAATTTGACAAACTGTTTTTGAGTGTTTGAACAGCAGGGAGAAAGGAAGCATTGTATTAGGTAATAAAGTTAACCCATAAATACTAGCTCTGCGTTCAAAAAAAAACACCGCCAAATTTTTTAAGTTCAAGCTTTACAAAACAAACATTCAAAATTGTAATTTTTCAAGACTTATTTAAAAGTAAAATTACCTACTGTAGATACAAGAACTTAACTCTAATTTTGCTCTCTTTACCAAACCACAAACAGTAGGCACATTGAAAAATCTCATCAGCAAAATAAAGGAGTAATAATATGAGTAGAGTATCTAATTGTTTTTTTTTCTGTTGGTACCCAGCCTAAATCCAAGGAAGCTACGGAAGCAGAAATGATTCAGCGCGTGAAGAAGTCTCTTGAAATTGGATTTGCTGTGATGGACACAAAGTTCAATGCTATTGAGGTCTCTGGTAGTGATTCGGAAGATGAGGGAAGTCCGTCTAGGTACAAAATAATGTGATTTTCTTCTTTTCTCTCTGGATGTCTTTTTAAGTCTGAAAACTCTTGGATTGCACTCCCCCTCTAATTGTGTTTGGTACCTCCCTCCTGCTCCTTATACCCAGTAGTGTGCAGTGGGTTTGGTACTAAGGGACTGGTACTAATTAATTTGATAGAAGGGTGGGACGGCGTGGGTACCTGTTGGTAGATGCGTCCCCATGGTGAATTTTTTTAAATCCACTGTCACTATTGAAAAAACTCCCTAGATGACACTCTTTGAAATTTTCTCGAGGGTCAACCTGGCCAGCTAACACTTGTGTTAGCTGGCCAGGTTTTGCCTCTTAAATCCAGACATTTTTCATTTGATTGTGAGTTAACAATGCATTAGATGGATGACAATTTGATGTTGAATAGGTTCTATTTTCATACTCTGTCACAACATAATAACTAAATCCACAATAAAAATAGCCTTCTTTTCTTGGAAAGAGTGTGAATTAAATGATATGCCCTGCAGTGTATCAATGACACGATAACAGTCTTCCCCTTCATGTAAGCTGGACAATGGCCAGCTTGAGCCAGCAGCAATGTAGCACGGCTTGCAATATTATTTCGTATGTGTCTTTGAAGTTGTCAAACCAGTGCAGCCCAAATTAACGGAAGACAGTCTCGTTACCAAACTTATCTACGAAAGGGAAATGTCGTGGCAACATAATTCAAAACATAATATTAGAAAAATATATAGTATACATTCACACACACAAAAAAACTGTGATCAAGTTTGATTAAATAAGAGTTAAGCATAACATTTGCCCAAAAATACAAGGGGAGCAGTGAATCCCTTGCTTCCATGCCCTGCATGCCCCTGCATATACCAAATACCTACATAAATATTATTCTAAAAGAAGTAATACAATCAAACTGGCCCTTGTCGTACAAATCATATCACGTAAAACAATCATTTGCTCCATTCTTTTTACAAAATGTTCAAAAAGTTTAATCACTCGTCATTTTATTTCTACAGTGTAATACGCACAGTGCTGGAACCAAAGAACCCTTACCTGCACCTGCCATTGCCACACCTTATTGGTTCTACCGAGTTCATGGGTGACGATTCAGTGGGGTTAGTTACTGCCAACGAGGATGTCATGACGCCGCCCCTAACAACTCATTCAAGTACCTCTGAACTTAACGAGGACCTAGTCGAGGTAAGTAGAGAAACTTCTTTAACAGTTGACATTAAATTAACCAGATTGATCAGAATATCATATGATATTTTTCAGGAATCCAGAGATAGTTTGGTAAAGCAGGCGTCTGACTGGCTTAGTGAAAATGAGGACGTTGACTTGTTTGGAAGGGATTCGTCTCCCGAAGAGCTTGACTTTGAGGCTCCAAGCTCACAACAGGTAAGCGTGAGCATTGTTTAACCAAATGCAAATCTAATTTAGGGTTACAACTTATGTTATGGTGTTTTGTCAGGCTAAATCTGCCGCAAGTTTTGCTGAAGAGTTGTCCTCAAAGCTGGGAGGTGTTGTCAGTGCTGGTATTGACAAGAAATCAGCTGACTTGTGGGATGAACCAATGAAACCAAATGCAGCTTCTAACGACAGCACCGTATCAACAAAGAATGCTGCTCCAACTGGCATGCCATCATTGTTTGGACCAAGCAATAATCTTTTTCACGATGATGATGATGACGACGATGATAATATATTCACTCCGAAAAACAAAAATACTCCTGAAGTTTCAGCATTGTTTGAAGAGCGCAATTTGCCATCTCAAAGAAAAGGTACCTAACTACATTGTATTCAACTAAGTAAAGAGTATTTTGCCAAACCCCTATTCCATAGATCAATATTCAGTATCACAAACATCACATATCATTTGATGAAATTAATTTTTGTGCATGGTTTTCTTTCTTCAGTGTAATCATTTAAGCCTGAAACTGGCTGTTTAAAGAATAACTCCCAATATTTTAAAGTTGTTGAAGCTTAAAGTTGAAGCAGTTAGGAAACCAGATCTAGAGGCTGAATAATCTTTTGAAATTGATTAACCAAGCTGAAGAAAATATTTCCTAGAACAAGACCAATAACTAATAAGTACCTAGTAACAACTAATTCTTAATGCAGAGACGTCTGTGGCGCATGGACGAAGTTGACTAATCCCATACCAGGTGATGCTAGGTTGAACATAAGCTTAAAAAAAGTTGTGCGTTACAAATAAAATTCGGTGAAACGGTTGATCCAGCGTTCTTCTGCCCCACGCTTCAGTTCTCAAGTTCTTACATGCTACAACTTATTTATACCGGCACAGTTTAATTCTTCCTTTCTTTAAATGTCCGTCATTCCTCGTCGCACAAACACTTTCTGCGAACGTTTTTACGCACGTTCGGTGGACGTCGAAACGCTAACGGGGAATAACGTTCTTACGATGTTGAGATTTGCCCAAAATTTGATTGAGCTCTACCAGAACTATTTAATTTAAGTTATCCAAAATTAGCTTTTCGGCGTTCACCGAACATTCGTAATAACAGGTTTTGTGCTACTTGACTCAGCTGTTTGTATCATAAATTGACTATTAATTCAACTGTTTGTGTAGCATGCATTGTGGTAAGACTGAATTATGATCAATGACTAAAATCACAATTTTAATTTGCAACTATTGTAGAGAGCAACTCTCCCAAGGAAAAAGCCAAGCCAACTCTCCAAGTGCCAAACCCTGCGGTCAACAAAGCCCGCAATGCATCCACTCCAAATGAGGATGGAGCAGTGAACTTTGCCAGTCCTGCCAACATCTCCAAGATCCTTGTATCATCAGGGCTATTTGATGATGACGACCAAGATGATGATGATTTGTTCACGGTTTCAAAACCCAACCCCAAGCAAGACATTCGTCATAACCAGACCTACGAAGCATCAAGCAATGTCACCTTGCCGTCTGCTGAATCCTCCAGCATTCCAATAGAAGATGTGTTGAACATTCCTGTTTTTGGGTCGTCTTCGTCTGGACTTTTCAGCTTCGGTGATGTTTCCAATATTGTTGTTGCGCCAGAAAATTTAAGGTGGGTGCTAGGATGTACTACCTAAAGTACTTCTTTACCCTAACAGTTCAGAAAGCGTTAGTAAAATATACCTTTAACTTAAAAAAGAGCTGGTATAGGATATTTTTAGTTAGCAATGTCTTTCCAGTTTAAATACAATTTTGAAATTTATGTCAATTTTTTATATTATATTCTCTGATGCTAAACAAGCATCAAAATTGACTTTATGTGGTATTTTTGCTTCAAAAAGTTTCCCTTGACACTATAATACACTTGTTTCAGTTTACCTGGTGTCAATAAAGTAGTACCCCCTGATTTTACTGTACTATGCAAATATAGTTGGTATGGTGAAATGACTGGTTTTGGACACTGTACCCTTTTGAAAAATTCTGTTTTGTAAGTTTAACATTTAGAACACCATTCAGCACACACACTTCAAAGTGTACTATTATTCGTCCGCCGGGTCTCCCTATCGCAACCAAACACTTATGTGTTGCAAATCACGTAGGTTAGCTGATATTTTTATTGTTGTATTAGCGAGATGAGCTGCACTGCTGGTCGGTGGGGCATTTTTTAGATTTTGAGTTCAGGGAGGATACCACTAAAAAATTATTTTTTCACAACAGTTTAATTCAGAAATTGAAAAAGTTTAGACTGGCAATTCTCTGTGCACACATGCACACATGCATACTTTTTAATTTGCTTGTTCCTAGATGAAAGGGCAGCCCATTAGTGAAATATAATACATAATACATATGACACAGTTTTGAGCACCCATATAAAATAAACCAATGTGTCAAGATACTAACGGGAAAAGGTACGGGAAAACCGTATAGGCCTAAAACGCATGTCAATGCTCTTTTTAGCATGTTATATTGGTGAAAATATATCATTAACTAAGTATCTGCCATGTGCAGCTTGTGAAATAATAAGCCAATGCTGTAAATCTTGTAAATCTTCTACAGCTGACAAATCTTTGAAAACTTGGTATTGAAAATCTCCGAGGTTTAACATGTGGGTATCACAAAACATCCGCAAATTTAATTGAAAATGGATGGGCTGTGTAGACCGCAGAATATATACATGCATCAATAACAAAAATCTAAATCAAGTCAAATATACGGTTTACTTATATGTATTTCTGGGACTAATTGAATTAAAATCATTCCTTTTGCTGATCAAAATATTCACCATGCTCACTTTTGCCATTAATGTATCTAATTCTAAATGTTTGTTTGTTTTTACCCAGTGGAGGAGTGTACTGCTTCAGGGCAACTGGTGGTTCATTACTAGTGAAAATTACAACATTTTATATAATGTGTTGTATTTTTTTCAATACAAATTTGATTTCAAATTAACAAAAAGCAGGATCTTCTCAATGTCTCACTCATTTATAAAAACTCTTTATCAGTTATTTTGGTATTTATGGCTACCAAAAATAGAATGTGAAAGATCTTCCTTAAAGTGTTCAAAACTGGTCCTTTCACTCCATGGAGATGGTGCTACACTAAAAAGCAATAATGTGTATATTTACTGAAAATTAAAAGTTGATGTTTCACACATATTTTTCAAACTAAACCACAGCTGAACATATGTCATTGAACTTCTCTGGAACCTAGAAGGCTGTTACTTTTAAAATATGTCGCACATTTTATGCAACCATTAATTTGTTTACTAATTTCCGTGTTTGTAGTCATCACTCATCACTCATCAGGGTACAGTGTTAAGAAATCTTCCACCTGAAAGACTCCTTGATAATTTTACAAAATGCAAACGCCTTCGACTGTCATTTACTAAAATGAACCCAAAGTATTAATTTGCCCTACTGACACATCTTGATACTCGCCCTTGTTTCATTTCAGTAAAAGTGTTGATAACAGCACAAAAGCGGCCTTAGCTCCTGCTAGCCGAACAGCAGAAGACTGGATGGATGATAATGTTCCCAACAGTAACAGTCTTTTTGATGAAGATGTTGCCAATGACAGTCTTTTCCATCCTACTCAAAGGCAAGTGCAATAAATTATTGTCTATGGCTAACTGGCAATGAGAGTGAAACCAGTTTTCATCATGCACTGTTTTAGGAGCAGTTGCCCAATGGCTGCAAGCATTGCAACGCTGTAACTAGACATGTAGGCATCAACTAGCATATGCTCTTTTACACAGCAAAACTATGCTGTTGTTTTACAACAGTCTCACTTATTTAGTTGTTAGGAAGCGGGGTGAAAAGGAAAAAGCAATTTTATTCCAACAAAGCCAACTTGGTTAGATTCATTAAGAAAAAATGTGTTCAACATTATTTGCGTGATTTCAGAGCTGACGCAGAAACCCAGCCTTCTGCAGCTGTGAACAAGAGACCATTGTCACTGTTCGAAAATGATGGACTATCGTTTGCTGATGCCCGATTGGTAACAGAAGGAAAGACATCAGAAAAATCATTGTTCGATGATGAAGATTTGTTTTCACAAAGCAGCCATGAACCAAATTATGATATATTTGGTGACAGTCAGGGAAAAATGAATAGCAACGATGATCTATTTTCATTTCAACCTTCGAATGTCGATGTGTCGGATATTTGCGACACGGGTAGCGACGAGACAGATGATATATTCTCAGTTGCACAGAGTGACGCTACTCTTAATGAAGATGTGGAGGACTTGTTTTCCTATTCTTCCCCCAAAGAAATATCGCAATCTAATAAGCCAAAGATAAATCCACCTACTACTCTAAGCAAACAGAATGCAGATCTATTCTCAGTCCCACAAATTGGGTCTATTTTGAATGAAGATGTCGAAGACTTATTTTCTTCTTCCCCTAGCCAAAAATTACAAATAAATGAGACAAAAATGAATCCACCTGCCACTTCAAGAAAACAGAATGCTGGCATATTCTTGGATGGTAATGATGATTATGTGGATCTATTTGGTTTTAATAGTAATGTATTAAGTAAAAATACTGATTCTTTATTCCAAGAAGCTCCTACAGAGGCAAGTGAAAAAGAATCTAACCCTCGTTTTGGACAGGTTCCTGGGAACCAAGAGATAGTCTCTGGAACACTGAATAGCAGAGATGAAAAACCCAACTCCAAGCCAATTATTATCGATAAAGAAAAGCTTTCAGGGATATTCAAGGAACCACTTCCTGCTCCCCGAAAAGTTAAAATGAACGAATCGCTCTCTTCAATGGCTGCTAATGAGGTTACTACAACCGAAACAAAACCGTGGAATAAAGATAAAGTTATTGGAAAAATAAAGAGTCCGATAGGATTCGTAGTGGATCCACTGGCCCTTCTTCCCGGCTCAAAACCACCTCCACGAGAAAAGACGACTTCAAATGAACCAACCAGTCAGAGTGGGTTAAGTAGTGACCACCATGCAATCAAGATTGCCGATGGAAATATTTTGAAAGAGAAAGATTCTTCTGGAGCAGTAAGCACTGCCTCTCCAGTGCCCTCTGGATTCGATGATACCAATGTTGCTCCCACTTTACACAGCGCAGTGAAGGTATCCTTTTCATGCACAAACATTAAGTTTTTTTTTTCTCTAGGTTGATTCAATTGAAATTTTTTGTAGATAAATGCAAACATTTTTGGAGCATCACCATGCTTCTTTATTTTTTATGATTGATTTTCTTTATTTTGAAGGTTGTTAATCTTCTAATTTGTAAAATATGTTTAACTTTAGGAGCGTGCCAAGATCCCAGTGAAGCGAAGACCGCAGACTCGACGTGCCCGGCATGAAGCCATCCGCTCGTCGGCCTTGTTTGCAGACGACGATTTGGTTGCCATGCCCCCACCAGATGGGCACACTCCCTTTGTGAAAGATCATTCACCAGAGGTATGCTGCTTTTCTATTGCAAATCAATAAAATATATTTCTCTTGAATGATAGGTTATGACCTATACCCACTGGAATCAGAAAGTGAGCCAGAAAAATACAGATATAGGAGCTAGGTTGAAAGTATCCTTATTTCAATGCAGCCCCATGACTGATTTTAGTCTTTCTACACACTCCTTGTAAAAATGCTGTTTGTGACAATCTCTTCAATTGATATTTCCCCGATGTATCGAAATAACCTGCATCCTTAATCGCTTAATCTGTGGTTCATGTTATCTTCGACCTGCGTGGATGAGCAGTCATCCAAATAGGCCGGGTCTCAGTACGATTGACTACCTTGTTTAAGAGTTAGCAGAAGCAATTCCACAAAGTACATAATTAAATTACTCTTTTTAGGCAAGAAGGTAGTGCTAACATTGTTCAAACCTAAATTTGTTTTAAATTATTTTATAGTGAACCAATTTGTGAGTTTATTGCTAATTCTCATTTCACAGAACATCTACTGTGAATTCATAAAACAAAGTATCTACTGATAAAACAGGTTTTTCAAATTAAATCCATGCGCACAAAAGCGAGTGGCATGCTGCATGATCAGCACCTGGCCTGCAGCCTACCTATCGATGCATGTACTGTTTTCAAATCAACGTTAAAAGAACCTGTATATTCTTCCAACTGGCTCACTTTCTGTTTCCAGAAGTCTACCTAATGCAGCCCAATAGGAAAGCTATGTATAAATTCATAGTTATTTCTCTTTTTTTAGAAACCCACGGTTCAGGCCGTTGAAGAGTCAACGCGATCAGATCTGGAATCTCGTAAGGCAACTAATTTGAGTGATCCATTGGGCAAAGAAACACTGACAGCTCAAGATATTGCATCACCATCAACAGACGAGGAAGATTTGTTTGGGGTTCCTCAGGTCATTTACAAAGATAGAGGAGATATAGAAGATCAGCTTTTTGGGTCTGCCACTGTACTATCACCATATGGTGAAAAGGATACAGGGATTTTTCCAAAAGTGGAAAACAGTGCAAATTCAAAATCTCCATCTCAGCCAGAAGTTTCAAAATCTAAAGTAGAAAATCTGCCAAGAACCAGTTCAAGTGTTGATATTCTTATATCGGATCCATATTCAAGTGATGAAAACCTGTTTTCTTCAAGTACATCTGAATCTAAAGGTGGCTTGTTTTTGGGTGCTGGTTCTTCTAAGACAGTTTCACAAAAGACAAGTTTCTCCACACCAACATCAACTACAAAATCATTGTTTGATGATGACGATGATGATGATATATTCAGCAAGCCTCCTAAAACACCAGTGCCAGTTGCTGCTAAATCAGGCAAGTAACCTGTTTCTACCAGGATTAACAACTAGTCGTCCTTAGAAGCCTACCAAAAGTTTAGATATTTCTCATATTGATGGTTTAAAAATGCTTAAAAATAAAAACATCAAGATCATTCCTGGACGCAACTCAAGATAATTACGTTCTTATTAGTTAATTATGCAACACTGTCATTCTTCTTGCAGCTGAAGTGCTTAAGACCAGAGCCACCCCATCTGTTGTCAAAGCATCACTAAGGAAGACTGAAGATCCTTTCAAAGATCCGCTAACATCATTGTCGCAAGATTAAAACTGCACTAGCCTACAGACTCAGGTCAGTATTCTCTTGTAAAAACTATTAGGTACATGTAATAAATCCATACATTATTTCCCCCTCACCCCCTTCCCTTGCCATAAAAATAGTTGGTTATATATATAATAGTTGGTTATAGTTGGTTATAGCCAAGTCAAGGCCTTCGGGCTCTGGGGCCTATGACGGTGACGTTCGAAACTACCCCGGCCTGCGGCCATGTCGGACAAAACTCGTCTCGCACAATACTATTTCGCAGGAAAGGTTTTTTGTTTTTAAAGTGCTAGATAATGAACCAGTTGTGTTCCCAGGAAGAGATAATTCACCTATGTAGCAACTAGATGTATATTATGACATTGGATCAAATTTGCACTCAGTACCTCCTGAAAATCAGACCTGTTACTGTTAGGCATGAAAGGTGAAAATTTTTGGAAATGATGAAAATTGCTCATTTTTGGTGCACTGCCCAGAAATTTTCACGTAGAGAATTTAGAATTTGGGTGAAAAATATTTAAAAACTGGTGATTTATTTGCAGTTTACAGATATTTTAGGATTTCTTTAGGTACCTTAAGCGTGTCTTCACACACAACGCATAAGGGGCTTGAGAAATGAGAATCGTTGTTGGTAATGAACTTTTTGTTGAAAGTTCATTGAGCAGGAGATTAGAGTTGTATGGGTTCTTTAAAATTTTTTCACAGTAATCATCTCCACCCAAAAAATTTAATTGTATTTTTTCTAATTCAAAGATTTTAATTACACGGATCGATTCCTCGCTGAAAACTGATCAGGACGCTACTTGAATCGCATTTCTAGATTGAATAGGAGCCGTGCAAAAAGCTGCGATGCGTTCATTAATGTACAAAACAATCTCGGTTGAAAATCCTCTTTCCAATTTACGAGCATTTGTTTATAAGCAGATAGCGCCAGTTGCGATTAGATTCGAACCCGGAGTGCTCGGCATTCAAGACCAAGGCATGATGGCAGCTAGGGATGGAGTTTTGCAGGTTTAACACAATGGCCCTCGGATAGCCCAAACTACTAAAAGCAGACAATGAAATTTGGACCACTAACAAACCATGCTGCAGTAAAAATTCTCCTGTGACGTTTCTAATACGTGATTTTTGTGAAAAAACGAAGGATGACAAAAAAATCCTGGAAACAGCCCTTAGCTCAAAATGACTTTTTCTTGACAGTGAAATAGAGCAAGGTGGAAGCTAGGTGGTGTAAAATTTTGGTGTTCTCATCTCCAGCCATTATCCTTACCCGACGGCCGCTTAACACATATTAACTTAAATAGCGTTACGGAGGAATTTTGGTTTATTGGAAATTTTTTTAAATATGGTGCTTGATTGCCAAAAGGATTGCCAAAAGGATGCAGGTTTGATTGCCAAATAAGCTATTTTTCCCGTAGAAAATAAAATGAAATAGAGATATGGAAACATGTTTTCATTAATATTAAAAAAGTGGTGACATGGAATGGAAGTGTTCCTATCAACTAGGGATGCACCATGTCAATTGACCGGTCAAATATTATTGGTCAATTGACTGGTCAATTGACCAAAATATACACTTGGAATTTTTTAATTTTTTATGGTGTTTTATTTGACGAAACATGTCATTTGTGGCAGCAATTGCATAATTCTGCATCTTGCTCTCTTCCTGTAAGTTTACAATAGACTATGGGCTCCGCCCCTGAGGCCTATGGCCGCCAACCCCACACACGGTCCGTTGACTTTGCAAGAAACGTAGCTACCCGACGGTTTTGCCATGAAATTTGGGGAATGTGCCCCCTTAGCTACTGCGAGGGCTTTGCGAGAAACTTTACTTCACGGTGATATTCTGAGGTCATTTCGTTTCGAAACCCGTGTCCAAAAAGCCACAGATTTGTGACCAGGGGTGTGATTGTGTTACTTTATTTCTTTCGATTTGGCTCCAAATCACTTGATTTCAAATCACTGCCCGTGTTAAACCATAGGCAGTGATATTGAAAACGAATGGTTTTGAAACCACAAAGTTACACAATCGCCCCCCAGCCCTCCTACCCACATACAAAAAAGAACCTACGTAGGAGGGCTCCTCACATTTCTTCAGTAATTGCCATTTTTAATTGTATATCATAATAATTTTTCTGTATTTGTCATTAAACTTATTACCGTAATACAGTCTTGTCAAAAATCACCCATTGTAGCCTACATCCTTCAAGCCCCCTTTTTTTTATAAAACCGCATACCAATATATACATTTTTGTTAAAATTTGAATTTGTTCGGTCAATTGACTTCAATTGCATGGTCAATTGACCAAAAAAGTATTTGACCGGTCAATTCACATCCCTACTATCAACAAGAGGATTTGAGAAGTTTTTTATTTTATCTTCTAACCATACAATTAGGTGTTGTATGCCAGTGGGGGTGTGTGGAATCGGATACAAAACTTGCCATAGAACAAATTTGCGAGTTTTGCGAGGCAGGCACTGATAATAAAACTGGTTTATCAAAACAAGATTGCGACCTCAATGAACATGACTTCCTCTTGCCACCATGTGCTCATTCACGTGGTCGGTACCTGGCCTGCCTACAGGGTTGGATAGGCCCATTAGGCGACCGAGCAAATGCCCGAAGGGCCGGTAGCTTCTGGGCCGGTAGACCAGCCCTCGTGGTCCGAGAGATTCGGAGGGAAGGCCTCACAGGAGCGATGACGTTTTTTTTAGGGAATGGATTTTTCTTGACTTCGACGACGTTTTTGTTAGGGAATGACTCTTTACAGTCGCGTTAGCCTTACTTTACCACTGCCTGGTGGACTTCGAAGTAAAATATCATTTGACTTGTTACCATTTGTAAAGAGTATAATGGTAAAAATAAATACACTTTTTAATGGAAATTATATACTCATATACTATTATATTACTATATTATATTATATTATATTATATTATATTATATTACTATTATATTACTATTATATTATATATTATATGGTACTCTATGATATGAAATCCCTAGAAAGTGGCAAACTCAAATTAATTCTAGTGTAGGAAAAGCCGGGTGAAGTTTTTTTTAGGAAATTAATTTTCTCTTGGGCCGGCCTGATTTCTGAAATGCCTGGGCCGGTTTTTTCCCCCTATCCAACCCTGCTTGCCTATGCTCTTTTCAGACAAACCTTTTTGAGCACATAGCCGAAATTCTACTGGGCGGATTTCCCAGTCCAGAGGTGTACCTATGACTAACATAAATCTGTGCATTTTTTCCAGATCTGCCAAAAAGATACAAGGAGCTACAACCTTGAACTCTGCTAGTCGACGAGTCAAAACTCTTCGTGCTTCCGCCTATTAATTTGGTTGACTATGCAGTTAGTGGGATGGATGTGATGAAAGAGTGCAATATGTAGTGTCTCGCTAATTTGCTACAGATCTATTTTATAGTACTGCCTCTCTGTGCCTATAAGTCATATCTAGATAAAAAACTAATAAATAAAAACAATTGTTAAAATGGATTGTATTGGACGAGTACAGTTCCAGAGTCCATCACGTATGTGAGCAAATTACGGCAATTATTTGCCCACATAAGTGATCGAAACTGGAACTGTAGTGTAGTAGTTATCACAATAAACCAGTATATTACATTCTGTACCATGAAAGAACATCAGTGGCATGCCATGAAAAAATCTACAAAGGAATCAATCAGGCGATTCGGGGGCTGCTGAAAAGCACGAATTCAGTCTCATGAGTATGCACTTTTTTTCTAACCCGTAAGAGATAAACTATTGAAGTAAGCGAGGGAGTTGTAGATAAAGAATCAATCTTTGTCGGCAACGGAGCCTTTTTCGTAATTTTAATCTCCTTCGTCTCTTTATCGATTCACGAAAAAGCACAAAAAAAGAGCAAAATACAACATTTCAAGAAGCGGTTTTGGCCCTTTTAGACCCAAAATATGGAAAAACGGCTCCGTTACCGACACAGATTGACTCATTATCTACAACTCCCTCGCTTACTTTGTTAGGTTATCTCTTACGGTTTTGTAAAAAAGCAAATAATAGCAAAGGTATGAATCTGTGCTGCAGGGGGGGAACTCAGGACTCTTAATCTGGAATGAAAGGGGATCAATGATTCTCATCATTCTATGGATGGGACGCGGCGGTTTTTAAAACATGGAGACAGACGATTAAACATTAGCGCATTATTAAAAACAAACTTCAGTTGGTTAATCTAAGCATTGCCAAAAATTTACACGGTACCTGCCGAGAATTTTGATCAATCATGGTTGGATTGGACAACTAGGGGATCGAGCAAATGCCCGAAGGACCAATGGGCTTTTAGTATGGTTTTGGGCCGGTTGAATTTTATCCCAGAAAATATGCTAATATTTTATACTATTATTGATAAAGAAAAATGCACCAAGGGCTAACTAAGTTTCTTCAGATTGTAAGTGTCGGCCGGCTGCTCTTAGTGAACTGCCTGCTAAGCAGTGCCGTATTTACCAGTAGGCAGAGCAGGCTATCGCCTAGGGGCGCCAAGTGCGGCGTTCCAATACCCATGTCGTTTTTTTTATTTTATTTTTTATAAATATTGTGAGTTGCGATGTCATGTATTCAGTCAACATCGCATCATATTCATGCTTATAAGCATCAATACTTCTAAATTCTTCGTCTTAGTTTATGTGCCCATGTATGTACGTATACCTACTTCGAATTCACGCATTCCTATATGAAATGCAGTTGCAACCGGGAAGTACGGACTGAGAGGTTTTTTGATCTCATTTTACGATGGGATTTATATATACGTTTGCGAATTCAGCTCCCGAATGGGCAGCATGGCCAATTCCACTCCTGGAACTATTCATCGCTATTTCTCTGAGTCAAATGTTGGGGAAAACATTGAGCATGGAGCACTACAGTGCGCATTCGTTAGCGCGGCTAACAAGGTGGGTATGCATTCACCCTGCGCGATTTTCGGGAATTTTCTTTATTTGTTCATTTGAAAGAACGACAGGGTGACATGAGGCTGGGTGGGGGTGGGTGGCATTTGAAGAACGACAGGGTGGCTCGGGCTTTAGCGAGTACCGTTGTGTCAGCTGGCAACAGAGCTGCTAGTGAGATGAGTGCAAGCTGCAAAATAGGTGCCTACTAATCTATACCACTACCAGTCCGTTGTATAAATTTCACATACGAAATCGACACATCTTTTCGACACAATTAAGGTAGCATTGGCAGCATATAGGGGCGCCACGAAAAAGCTGCCTACTGGCGCATATTGTCTAAGTCCGGCCCTGCTGCCAAGACTAAATAAACCGTGCGAGGCAGCTTTACAGCGTCTTGACTCCCCAGTCTTCTATTTTGGCTGATTACCACCTTCAAAATGTGAAAATAAATGTCACTATATCGAGTGCCGCGGCCACAAGTACCAACTCATTAAGGGCTTTAGCAACGTAGGTTTACCTATATTAATTTCCCCACAGATGGCCCCAGGAGGGTAAAACTCTGCCCCGTGCTCACAGCTTAGCATACATCGATCACTGAATCAAGATCAAGGCCTGGTTTTGGTACATGAAATAGCAACAGCACATCCCATGCCAACTAGTTCATGCACCCTTGGTAACTAATATTTCCATGCCGACCGTCGGCTTCATGTTACTTCCATATTTTGTAAACCACACTTCAATTTTAATCTCGCGTCCGGTTCAGGCATAAAGGCAAATCCCGTGTGCCTGGCAATCCACACCCTGGGTCCAGTGGGCAATCAGACAGCCTCCGATACACATGCTCGATGCATGCTCATTGCTCAGAATCTTCAACATCTTGGAGGTCGAAGCGTGGACCTAGGCTTCATGGAGGTCTGCAAGTTTCTGACAGATAAGTGACAAATTTCCTTATCCTTTTCCTTCCATTGCTTGCTAGTTTCCAACCCTTGCAACAATTTACTTTCACTAATCTTGACGCAAGACTTTATACGTAAATTGCCACCAAAAAAACTTACCTATACTAATGAGTAAGAGTTCAATGTGACAAACGACTCCTGTTATAATACTCTTATTATCATTTAAACGATATTCCATTTTGGTTTTGGGAAATGGATTTTCCGACAATGTATTTTTATTTCGTCATTTCCCGAGAACTAAACGCGACTGAAGTCGCGTAGGTGGCAAACGACTTCTCTACCAGTACCTAATCTTATCTTATTGTCATTAAAACGATTTTCTAGTTGGACTTGATGAAATAGTTTTTCCGGCAATGAATTTTCGATTTAATTTTACAAATCGATCTAGCGGCCAAAGTATTTGAGTTGCGTCTAGTCTTATTAGGTAGAGACTCCAGCCAGAGGCGCGTTTAGGGTCTGAGGGCCCCCTATTTCCAAGGCTTTTGAAAAACCCAAAGTAAAATAAAAGTCGATATATGGAAATGGAAGCAGGGTTTGAAGGCGCAGCCACCGTTTTTTTGTAATTCAGGGTTATTCGTGGTGGAGAATCTACGCATTTGAGAGCAAATTTCATTCGGCGATTGAGGCAGTTTTTGAATGGGCTTCAAATGGATTGAGGGCTGACGAAGAGGGAAGGCAAAAAGACGGACGAAGTTTAAACAATGCTACTGCAGGGGGGGTCCTTTTTCCGAGCAGAGGTGTGATTGTGTGACTTTGTGGTTTCAAAACCACAACATAGGCAGTGCCTTTTAACATATATGTTAAAAGGCACTGCCTATGTTGTAGGCAGGGATTTTCAATCGAGTGATTTCACGCCAAATCGAACGAGAAAAAGTTATACACAATCGCACCCCTTTATTGTAAAATTGATGAGCGTACCGAACGAAGCTAGCGAAGCGAAATCATCAATTTCGCTCGTCTTTCAACTCTCCGACAAAATTTCTGTCGCATCCTCACACTCTGAAAACTCGACCAGCTCGGGCTCTTCCTGAACCGTGACCTCGAAGACTTGGGACTCGCGTGGCAATGAGAGGTCATCTTCAAATGATGATGACATCTTCAAAGTTCATCGTGACCGCATGATATCAATTTACCTCCAGTTCCTGCGTAATAAAAAACTTATTAAAATACGTATCACTGAAAATTGTGTGTATGCAACCAATGGTACACACAAGCGTTCCACCAAGCCTACACACAAGGCGAACCAGCTGGCGCTCGAAAGAAATGCCTTTAAAACGCTAAAACGCAGAGGTTAAAATCACTCTTAGTACCCGGCGCCCAGGAGAGAGAGTAGTATCAACATCGTCCAACTGTGCGTGTGACGTAGCCAGCCACGTGCTTCGATCGATCGCCTCCTTCAGTATCGATCGACTAAAGCTCGGCTCCCATTGGCTGCTTGGCTTTGGAGTCGTGGACATACTGATAAGGTCATGGCGGCGAAGGCAATGGCGGCGATTGTTTCTGACCAGCACTAACGAAACGAGTTAAAAGTACTACTTAAATCGTTGTAAACAGGGGTTAATTAGTACCGGAAAAGGTGGGTTAACCCTTAACTATGAAAACAAAAATGTACAAAAGCCACATTTTAGCCGGTGGGTGGGGGGGGGGGGGGGGGGTACGATTTGTGTAATTTTGTAGTATTCGGTAAACTGTACGTGTTCTTTGAAAACTCATACTGAGAATAAGTATAATAGCAGATAATTTTGGCAAACAATACAATACATTATATTTATTGTATTTTTTAACATTTCTTACAGTAAATTAAGATAAACCGCCAAATCTTATTAATTGTATTAATAATTGTGTAGATAACTTGATAAATCATGGTGGTCTCCGTCACGAGCAACCCTCGCTTACTCGCATCTCCATGCCCCAGATTTCACCATCAACAATAATTATACTGCGTTTACTTTCGTAAAAAATTCAGTAATTCTATTTACTGCAGTGCAAATCCAAACTACTAGCGTCACCCTCACGCTTCCTTATCGGCATGCTCGTCGAGGATGAATGCTCGTCTAAATAGTTGAGGGATTTTTATTAAATATATTTGATTACAGCGGCCAATTGGATGGGGACGAATCATATTATCCTGAAGCTTTGTCCCAGGAAAAACAGATGCAAAATCTACTGGAAGTTTAGCTTTTGCTAGACTTGCGAAATGTTTCGCCCAAACGCTCGCTCTGTTTTGTCGGCAGTGCCACTCCAAGGGTTGTTTGTGGCTTGCGCTGCTAGTAAAGAAACACCACGAACGTTGCTATATGAGCTCAAATACGTAACGTAACAATCTATACATCCCTTATACAATAATGGACAGACACAAAGCTCGATCCTTGAAATAATCACTGCATTTGGTTAGGAATGAGAAAAAATAAAATGGGAGAGAAGAATAGGTGAGTAAACGGAGTTCACGCATAAAAAAGAGGTAGATAAACGGGGTTTAATACATGAGTTTACGCACAAATTAACCACTGGCTGTAAAGTCCTGCAAGTCCTGCACAAGTCCATGTATACTATAACTAACCACAGTGGCTACCAGTTATTTGTTGGTATTATTGCAGTTTGCACTTGAATATATACCACGAGCGCGAGTGTCTGACGTATATACCATACACCAATCATAACGCGTTGACAGCAACACTTGCAACAATGCAATGCATGCTTGAAATAATGCCCCTTTGATGGTGCTGTCTTCTCGACCAGAGTATGGTCTCGACCGCAGTCAAGTCAAGGATCCACATGCCGTCTTGTCTGTCACTCCTTCCTTCACACTTCCTATATACACTTTTTGTCATGCCCTCTCAGCCTCTCCCTCAGCAAGCATAATGACGAAGGAAACCTCAAAATTTGGAATTGTCTATAATCTATGTGATTTTTATATAAACAAGGTAAAAATTTTGGGTTTGCATGCGAAATGCAGGTTGAAAAAGTTGACAAATGATATTTCCTTGATCCTGTTTAAAGAAATTGTTACTTCACATCATTGGTCTTCGGTTTACGACGTGCAGCTCTCATTCTTACATCAGCTATACAAACCGCTACGCTCTTCTGCAACGCAATACCATTGCGTTCGCGAAGCATTAGTAATATTATAGTTTAGTCTTGTACCGAGAAGTGTAATATAATAATGAGATACAATTACCATTTTTAACTCTATAGAAATCAACGCTAGTATTGCTTGAGTGCAACTAGTAGGTTGCACTTGCTCCTGATTTCCTTGGGGCATAGGTGAATGAGGCTGGCAATTTGGCTGGTAGCCATTGCAATTGCTACCACCTGTTAGTATTATTAGTTGGATCGCCAGCCTCATTCATCTTGGTTACACAATCTGCAGATGGCTAGTGCAAGATATTATGCAGTTAGCGATTAACGTAGTGGGTGGGGGGTTGCCAATCTGTGACAGGGGGAGGGGGGGTTGTAAAGACAATTGTGGCGTCACCATTTGTTGTATAGATAAAAGCAAAATTTTTAAAAACACAAATTCAAATTTAATTGTTGCTACGTCAAAAATAGTCCAATTTCCTAATTCGGTATCGTTTCTTAGTCAATTTTGTATGCAGTTCCAAAGTCTGAATTCCGTTTAATAAAAAAATGTGTGTCCCAACACGCATGTAGATTTGTCAAGACACACATTTATTGTCATAGATTTTGACACACTTTTAGCGCGGGGGGGGTGCCACTGTGTGACAGTTTGCGACAAGGGGGGAGGGGATGTCAAAAAGTAGCCTAAAAAGTGTGACATACTTTAAGTACGCTCCCTTAATGCTAGTCAAAAACAAACGCCTCCATTGCCTTCGCCGCCATTACGTTATCAGTGTGTCCACGACTCCAAAGCCGAGCAGCCAATGGGAGCCGAGCTTTAGTCGATCAATACTGAAGGAGGCGGATCGATCGAAGCACGTGGCTGGCTACGTCACACGCACAGTGATACGATGTTGATACTACTCTCTCTCCTGGGCGCCGGGTACAAAAAGCGATTTTAACCTCTGCGCTTTAGCGCTTTGAACGTTGGTTTTCGTCAGGTCAAGCGTTGGTCCGCCTTGTATGTAGGCTTGGTGGTATGCTCATGTGTACCATTGGTTGCCTACATTCAATTTTTACCATTTACGGATATTTATACTTAAACTGAGGAAAATCGGTTCAACAAATTTCTTTGGGGCCCCTAGGCCAGCGGCTAGGCCTAAACGCGCCACTGACACCAGCAGTTGAGTAAAACGTACACCTTCGCCGCCTCCAGCGTGGCAAGACATGACCGGAAACATACACGTAACATACGCATACGGGACAGCACCGGACACGAACCCGGCACCTCCACCTCCAAGCTCATCGATTGTCCCCCCCCCCTCCCCTCACGGCACAGAGACGACGTATCAAGAGTGGCAACACAGCAGAAGCTTCAATTGTTAGGAACTTTTCAGGGTGTAGACATCTCAACAATAACGCACAACACAAGACTCGAGTACTCGAAAGAAATACTTTGCCCAGAACCACACACCCTGGGACAAAGGCCACCCGTGCTACGCTGCTGCATGCCGGAACAGTCTATCGCACAGGGATAATATTACTTAGAGCAGAGGGGAGTTACACCATCAGCTTATGCACCCTGATGTGGGCCTTCTTGCTGTAATCTGAATTGTTTTTGTACGTATTCTGCAAACCACGGACCTAGAAAAAAACCAATTGCAAAAACTGTTGCAAAACACGGACCAAGAAAAAAAAACTATTACGTAGAAAAAAACTTGCTCGGATTCGAACTCGTGTGCACCTCAAGTTGCCATCTCGCTCACATCCAGCTCCAACACGCTGTCCACTCGGCTACGCAGCGATATTCTGTGCTGGCAATTATTAATAACGTATGATCAACCACTTTCACAAATGCAGTGAGAGCGTCCAGGGTGACCTAGTTTGAGATCGCTGAAGGTCTAACCAACGCCTCAACCCCGCCAAATCCCGGCGTTCATTAACGGCATGGCAGTTCGTTCATCCTAGCGCCTTCGCTTCTCCACATTCGTACCCAGCCCAGCCATTCTAACTTTGTCTAAAACGCGAAGTGGCGAAGATGGAGTTACGACAAGAATTGCCAACACAACGGCTTGAATGCTCCTCGTACGATCGTAACCTCTTGGCTGACAAAGTTCCATCAGGCCATGCCATTTTGCATCGACATGCTTGTGCAGCATTTGCAGCCAAAGGATCGCAGTCAACCAGATGCCGAGGATGAGCTTTGAGTGTCCAGACCCCGCGATTACACCGGCATTGAAGGAACAAAAGCGAGTGGTGCTAAATCGCAAGCACTATCTTAATTGGCAGTTCACCATTTTACCCCGAGAATTAAGTGTTATCTCTGCTTTTTAGATCCGGACCCAGGGGGTTAGGGGAACAGTGTCCCAGGAAAACTTTGAGATCAAGGTAATTTTTGGACCAAATCTACACTATTGTGGTAAAATTAGGGCCTGATCCAAAACTGCATTAACTGCACATATTAAAATAAATGATTTTGAACAATACTTAGTACTTAAATTGTGAATGTGAAATGTTGATTAGGTCGGCAAGAGGTGGGCATAATTTCTGTAAGAAAGCCCCCTGTTTCCGCGACGCATGCGACATTTTACATTTTCGGCCTTATTTTGAACCATACTCCGCCCCTTGTATAGGTATAACTGTAAAAATGTGTATGGATTATTAAGCTGGTCGGCACCCCTAAAACCTCGGCGCCACAGATTAAAAGGCAACCCAGATTATCCATTCCTACACTAACAGCAGCTACGCAAAAGCCCCACAAGATTCACAGCATTCCCATCACCACTAGCAGTCGATTGCACCTGTAGGTAACTGTAACCAACTGTGGAACATTGGGTCCCTTGATTATAATAATTGACCAATTGTGCCATGGCCTGGTGGATGATGTTCAACATGTTGCTAACGCACGCCGGTGCCATCAAATTTTTGCCGGAGCCATACTTAGGTAATTAAGGTGGAATATCTATCTGTGCCATCTCCTACTCTGCCGAACGGCAAATACGGTACTGCTGACAACTCATTTCACTGTCGAAGGGTACACAATTCATTGTCAATTGCCTCAAGCATGTAATTAAGTCCTCTTTAAGACTAAAAACCGCTCAAATGAGCCAAACTCTAAATCCACAACAATTATCATCAACTACAGAAAACCCCAGAAAAATCAAGTAGGTACCCTAATGTTAACAAAACACTGCAAATTGTGCCAATGAAATAACATTTTTGGTAGAATGGTGAGGGTGTTTGTTAGGCCAAGCTGATGCTGATCATGTCGAATTGCCCGTCAAGTTTCCGAGCGCAAGTGGAAGATAACTTGGTTGCTAAGTCGCCATTGACGCCGAGGGAGAAGGCAGGCACACAGCGGCGGTCGACGAGCGATTTCCACCTGACGACAGAGGTTGAAAATACAACGCTAACACTCATTGGTTTTCTGCCACCTAGCCGCAAAAATCGAGGGCAGCCGGGTTATGCCTTTTCATGAAAAGGCATAACCCGGCTGCATTTAAACGCTGTAATGGCTATACAAATTGGATAAAATGGAACTCTAACAAGCAAATAATCTGGATAATTAAATCGAATCTATCTGGCTAAGCTAGCTAAACATCTGAAAACTGCAACCACAGCAATTCCAGACCATGGACTGCCCTGGTTTTCGCTAGTCTAGCCACCGAGTTGAGAAAACTAACCTCACAAGGAGCTGCGTAGCAAATAACAGCTCTAACACGAAGTCCTTTCAAGATGCTGCTTGAACTGCCTACGTTTATCAAAGGGCACATATTATGCTCCTTGTGCCGTTATGCTCCAAAAAGAAACGAGGAACTTAGTACTTTGACAATTAACTGGGTGCTACCTCCAAATTCAATGACAGGTCCTATACACTGCTCATTTGTGGGCGAGATTTTGGAGTATTGAGCGTCATACGCATGTATACCTAGTCAAAAGCTCAAGGCAGGCAAACGTACTGCTAGTGCTAACCATCAGTGATGTGTATGGCAATGCAGGTTCCAAGTTCCGCTGATTGCACGCATTCTCTTCACGACGGAAGGCTAGGACATCGTTACGTCCTCCACTTTGTTCGGCAGGTACCAGTTGCAAGGTTCACGATCCAGTTCCCAGAGCCAGATTTGCTTGGAAACAGAAGAACAGAAATAACCAACTCTGACCTGTGATTCCTGTAAAAGTTTATTACCACTGGCCGCCACCTATTTTCTGATACCTCCACGCTTTCCACACAAATTGAGAAAAATGGAAGACGAGAGAAGAAAAGGTGAGTAAACAGAGGTTACGCTTCATATGAAAACAGGTTAACTGTTGATTAAAAGTGTTCCAGTGAGTTTAAGCACCAGTTAACTGTGTCCTGGTTTGTACAAGCAAAGGATTCAACTGTACTTCCTTCCTTACGATCTCGTCGAAAAAAATGGAAACTGGGAATTAATAAAAAACTGAAACCGTCCTCTTAATGCCCTCGTTATTATTTCGAGAAGCTCAAAGAGAACTTTTTAAAATGAAGCCACCAAAAACTTAACAGATTGTGAATTTTATAAACATAATATATACAAAATGTATAAATCACAATTTTTTTGAAGGATGCTTTTCTAATTACATTATTTCTACATTTTAAATTTATATATACATACAATTTAAAAAATGCAGAAAGTCTCACACTGGCATTGTATATTTGTATCAGATATATAAAATGTAGCCATAGGCACAACCCTTAATATTAAAACCAATTTTGACTATTTACATATTTTGTCATCCTGCTATTGATATCCATATCAGTTATATAAATATATAGCCAATTAGCTACACGTATTTGGTAGTAACTGAGAAAGTGAAAGTACAGTCAGTACTGAGGATCAGCCACACTCCTTGACTTATCACTATGAACAAAAAGGTAAAGCCATGTTCACTTTATCATGGGAATTAATTTGTACGTGGCATTTAATCTTGGCTATTGACCAATCTTGCATGGCCGGCCAACGAGTGCACAGGATCTGCTACAGCCACTGGAGTGTCAAGTACTACAAGCACCCATCACTCGTTCCCATTCATTAATTAGCTGTGTTAACTTGACATCGCTAACATTCACATTCAGAGAATCCATTAGTACCACAAAAATCTAACCAGTAAAGAAAATACCTGACTGCCAGGTTTCTTTCCAGCTAAAAAAATGAAAATAAAATAATAATAATTTGAAATAATATTATGAAACTAGTTTGGTAGATATATCAAAAGAATGAATGATAAAATCGGCACGATACTGCTCGACACGAAGAACCTGGCAACTGCACTCGGCCCGCCCTGACCCAACCATCGGTGCTTACTGACTGCAAACTCGGGTGTAAATATGGCTAGCATCACAAAGATTTACAGCCACATTAGAAGGTTTATAATAAGACAAAGTATATATTTTGAACATATGTTTCTGAAATAATGATGCCCACAGCAATTAAGAACATTAACAAGCCGGCCATTTAGTCATTTATCACTATCCAGGCGGAATCACTACCATTTGAACACGTAACATTTAGCTACGTTTTTCGAAAAATAAATACTTTTACAAATATTATTATGGAAAAAGGGGAAAATTATGAATCTAGAACAAATATTATTCCAGGCCTCCAATCTCGTGCTCATGAATTTAGTGGTAACAAAATAATACTAATAAAATCTATCAAAGGCGAGCCATTAGAATCAAACCTTCGGGTTAGCAGCAGTGGCAACGGTTTTCGTCACAGGCAGAGGTGGGGGTGGGGGCGGTGGATTGCGCAGCTGAGGCGAGTGAGGAAGGGGCGGCTGCAGCACGTGTGGAGCACCAAATCCAAACACCAGGGGCACAACGGGGCTCACAGTGGGGACCCTCTCCCCCACTGGGGTCACTTTCGATTCGCCACAATTGCCATGCGGAGGGGCAGCGCAGGTGCCCATCGAGTCCAAAAATGGGTTGCCGGGTGCACTGGGAATAGAGCTCGAAGTTTTCGAGGCCGAACTTGTGCTCGGAGGGTATGTAGTACATGGAACACAGTTGCCATTTCCTTGGTCGAACAGATCTACAGGTCCCGTGGTTATTGCTTTCATCACGACATTCGTAGAGTGAGGTAATTGGGGTTTACTTTCGAGAACAGTGCCAATAGTCTGCCCCTGTACGCTTGCAGACCAAAAAGGAACTTGCCCCTTGATTGCTATCATCGCCTGGTGATACGCAATGAGCTTCAATGTTTTTTCGTCGGAACACGTTCGCTCAAACGATTCAGGCAGAATGGGCGCTGGAGCAGAGGATGGCATGAGCGTAGATGGGTCTACGAGGACTACTCTAGGCACCCGAGATCCACCTAATGCTAAAACAGGAAACACCGTCTCTATTAATTACAGTAAATGGAATTTAAAGAGATGCCAATAGATCAGCAGATGGTGTAGAATGTGAGGGTCTGGCACGACGTATATTGGAAATTTGTCTTAAGAGCATAGGCACCAGCTGTAGCATGTATCATTCATTGAGTTCACAGACTGGAAGAGCTTAGCATTATAATATCCATCCGATCTGAAACTCCAAAATTCAGACAAAATTCAGGCATGAATTTAGTAGCAAAATTAATTTTAATGTAAACAAACTTGCAAGTTGCTTTTCTATACCTGAATACTTAATTACAAGCAAAGATATATTAGTATTAAGAAGGTGGGTGCAAAGAGTCAAGATCAATACCCTTGGCCTTCATACAAATTTGTATTTAAAAAATAAAAATAATACATAAAACAAACTCGTTCTTTCAGCCGAGTATGCTCTTACCGATGCGCTTAGACAGCCTGAGGATCATCTTGCCAGGACTGGGCCCAGGGAACGAGTAAGGCTTCAGTTCCGGCAGTGGAGAACCTGGGGGCGGTGGTGGGGGCGGGACCGCCTCACTGTCGCTGCCACTGTCCTCGCTTGCCAGCTGACGGATTACATGGACCTTCGAAAAATATCATTATCATTACAAAATAGCATTGCAATATCCCATCGCACTAGCTGAGACAGCTGCAGAACTACATGTTTGCCATCTTTGTCATGGAAATATATGGTAGCAGTTAAAGCTTGAAATTTCACACTAACATTAGAAATACATCCAGATAACAAAATAATTTGTAGCATTTAACTGTACAAAAATGTCATTACTCTAGCTATAAAAAGAAAAAACCTCACGTTCATCAGATTCAGAGCCGATCTTTTTAACCATTCTTTCGCCTAGAAAACGAATCCTTGCTCATGTACCTATGCAACTTCTAAGCCCAAACCTAGTTTGGAAATTGGAAACCCAGATTTTAGTCCAGATATGGATGAACTTTGAAGTCATGTTATGTACCCAAGTGATGCTTGTTTAATACCTTGATCTTTTTCTTCTTCTTCCGTAGCTTCTTTTCCTTGGGCACATACAAGGTGGGCGAGAGCGGGTCTTCTCCAGCCGATGGTGACGTGCCTTCCCCAGGACGTACGCCGTCCGCAAACATCACAGACTTTCGCCGCTCTTTCAACGCCACTTCATTCCTGCAGAAACCATGCAACGTCATCACATCTCTCCTCAGCTAAATTCTGTGAACACTAATCGGCAAAAAAAAAGGAGCTTGGAAAGTCTGCTCAAGTGAGATTACTTGGAAAGTACTTCGCAAGAATAATCACGATAAATGATGAGCAGTTCAGTTACGCTCAGTCCACTCTGAAAGGAGTTCTCCGAATTGCTTTTAAAAGAACATATAGTGTATAGAATACCAATTAATTAAACATCCCGTTTGAATTTATTGAAAAACTAATTTTGAGTAGGAATAACACATTTTCGTTTTGGCGTGGTACCTCCTCATGACGTATACTTGGGGAACGGCTAGCGCCACGCAGAGGAAATTGCATCTCAATGGACAGCGACAATACATCGAATTGTTGTAAAGAGCCATCTCATATACGAGCGTTGTGTCAGGAAGGCGAGTGCATTACTGAGCATGGCTCTATCGATGTAGTTACAAAAAACATTGATGTGCTAAGCAAAACACAGGTATTTCCTGTCCATCCTTCACATCATTATTTTCCGCGATTTCTGTTTGAGAGAACTTTGGATCCATACTATATAGAGGTCCTGCCATTATCTCTCCAAATCGACAAGCGACCCGACCGCGAAAGCTATCGGCCAAATATTGCCACTGCATAGCGCGGCCCAGCGCATGCTGCTGGCGCTAGCCGTTCCCCTAGTATACGTCACGAGGAGGTGCCACGCCAAAACGGAAATGTGCGATTATTCCTACGTAAATTTTTTTTTCAATAAAATCAAACGGGATGTTTCATTCATTGGTGTTCTGTACATTAAATGTTCTTTGAAAAGAAATTCAGAGGACTCCTTTAAAAACAGGGGGATTATTTGGTCATTTGCTGCATTGACCAATAACACGATTGTGTTACGCTGCCGTTCCATCAATTTGATTCTTTTAAGGGAACTAAATGGTTTGATTGACTTTTGCATTTGACTGGCAGATGTGACATTTCTTTTAGAATAGTAAATAGTAGAATTGAATTAAACTTTCTTTGGATGTTTAACTGGTATTTCGAAATTACAAAATAGAACATTACTTGCCAAAAGTGTGAGGATTTCGTAGACATAGATTCCGTCGTGATCAGACAAAAGGTATGGCAAAAGAATCCAGTATGAGGTCAATTTTCTCCTTGGTTGTTGATACTAGTTGAATTGGAAAATATCAAAATATAACTTATGGAGATACAAAGTTGATAACAAATATTGATGGATTTTGCATTGTTGATTACAAAAGGATGGACTCCAATGATACTTTCTGCTTCAGGCAGCAGTGCTAAAATCATTTTTGCAAGGCTTTTGCTCATCAATCTTCAGTAAGAAAAGGATTGCAAACTAATCAACTCTGTTTAGGTTTACAGTTGGGTTGTGCAGTAAATTCCATCGAGTTCTGACATGCTTCTGAGCGCTAGTAGTCACTGTAGCGTCCAGTTTGACAAAACTGAAATCCTGTCATCATTTTTATACCTTCTAATATTACCAAACCTTATGTTTGTATCTCACAACTAGTTATTCGTTGACATTTTTAGTCATAGTTATAAAATAGATTCGTGTAGTGATTTTTAATTTGTAACCAAATTAGTGTTTTGTTTTCCCGCCATTAAAATTAAAATTCATGAGTTGGTAGTTTGTGAGGGGGCAGTCCCAGCAGTGGCATCTTCTCCCATGGGCTAGACTGTACACGTGCACGGTGCCAATTTTCAGCAGTGAACTAATTTGAAAGCAAAGTCAGAGGTAGGTATGAGTACAAAGCCTTACCCAACGCCAAATCCTATCGAGATAAGGATGCCTTTGGATGCAGGTGGTAGCGGAGCGAAATTTCCAACGGGAGAGAAAGCAGCCAAAACACTGGAAGAAGTGCCGGGCCTCGGAGAAAGCTGCATTCCTGTGTTGAGACGCATTTCTTCCAGGTCCAACGGAACACTGCGACGAAGTGTGTCCCCCTCGTGCAGAATCGCTTTCTGTCAAAAGGTCATGTAAGTTTTAAAACAGTTTGTAAAGAGTTTCTACTAAATTAATATTCTTAATCTTAAAAACCTACATTTTGTAAAATGCTACAGCGTAGTGTGTTTTTAGCACAACACAAAATGTGCCAAAAGTGGTGTTTATGTGTTTTCAAGTCTGTTCCGGGAATGCGTCAACTCGTAGACAAAATAACTTGTATACTTGTATACAAATTAAACTCCGTATTTACAGACTTGCAAGACATCAACAAAAAAACTCGTATACAAATGAAATCCCGTAATCATAGACTTGCAAGTCGTATACAAATAACTCGTATACAAATTCTCAAATTGTCAACTGTTCAACACATAAAGTTGCATACAAAAGCCATTTGGCAACATGGTGCAGGCTTGTCTGACAGGCTCACGTTTTCAGTTCGTGTACTTGGGGTAATTTTTTTAAGGACAGCCCCAAACTCTTTATCATACATTGTCGGTTCGTGTACTTGGGGGAATATTTTTTAGGACAGCTCCGAACAAATTACGCAGTACGATCTGTTGGTACAGTGCTGAAACTGTTCTACACAACCATGTTGCCAAATGGCGTTTGTCTAGAAGTGGATTTGTATACGAGTTGACAAAATGAATTTCTGTATACGACTTTTTTTGTTGCACAGTTGCAAATGTTAGACGTGTGAAATGTGTAGTTGTGTGCGTATACTAGTTTCATTGTATGCCACTTGCATGTCTGCAAATACGCTATTACATTTGTATACAAGTTTACAAGTTTTTCTACCCATTTCTATCCTATCTGGGGGTGTGCGAATATTCGAAATGGACGAATTATTCGACAAATTATTTTCGAATTATTTGTATTCGAATTTCGAATAGTGATTTTTAAACTATTCGTATTCGCATTCGAAATCGAAATTTTATTATTCGTAAAACGACTAATTCGAAAAATTCGAATAGTTTGAATATTTGGCACCACTGATAAGCAATTTGCAGCAAAAATTCACATAGAAGGTATATTATTCGAACTTTTGGTGATTTATTCGAGCCAAACGAATTATTCGATTCGCTTCGATATTCAACTCTTTAAAAATCTTTTTATTCGATATTCGATTCGAATTCGAATTATGGTTTTTAAAATATTCGATATTCGATTCGAACCAAGAAAACCACTATTCGCACACCCCTAATCCTATCCATTTCAAGCAATTTCCCTGCATTTTTGCGGGCAAAGAAACTAGAAATAATCAGATTTTGCAATGCAGTTTGCAATGGATGGATAATTCAACAACGTTTTCGTATGTGAAATCATTCTCAGTAGATATTCTGCGTTAAGACTTCCAATTGCTTTACATTTAGACTCAAAGTGTTCAAAATGTTTCCGCTTAAAAATGTTGTATCAAAGTACACACTTGACATGTATACGTGATCTGAAGAAATTTAAGTATATTTTAACAGTATTAATTCATGTCTAGGACCGTGAGGACAAAACACGTATACATGATCAAGTGTGTTCTTTGATACAATATTTTTAAACGGAAACATTTGGACACCTCAAGTCTAAATGTAAAGCAATTGGAAGTTTAAACGCAGAATATCTAGGTACTGAGAATGATTTCACATACGAACACGAAGTTGAAACACCCATTGCAAACGAAAAAAACATAAAAATCCATTAAACGAAAATTGTACCATCTTTCGAATGAAATAACTTCTAATTGGCAACAAATTTGGCATCACTAGCTTCCAAATTAAATAAGCTACAACTTTGCCATTGCAACTTTTTCGATACCTCCCTTATCTTCGTCGATAACCTAGGTTTTATGAAAAAACACCCCTATTTAGGGGTGAAAAGTGGTGGCACCGTGGGTATATTTTTATTTATCTTTCGGCTTAATTTCACGGAGCTTTTATGAACATGTCCTGAAAATTCAGCTGGACAACAGTTTTGTCTACCTCATGGCTTCTTATGAGCAATACTCTCAGGCTCCAGTGGTGTATTACGTATTTCGAACCTGAGTATTTTAACCACGTTCTGTTCCGCAATTATCAGCTGTGTTAGTCCGGTGGCTATTGGTTGCCGTGTGGTCGCCAACCAGAGCGACCGGCGATTTCTAGCGGTCTGTCTGAACCATCAACCGGTCAGTTGGTCTGGTCAGGTTCGAAATATGAAATACACCCTAGCTGAAGAAGAGGTGTACTGTATTCCTATTTCTCCCCTCTACCTCTTCTCCTTTGGCAAATGTTACATGTACACTTCTCTTCCCCACCTGACTAGCATCAATGCATAGTCATTGCACAACTTGATAACTATCTGGATAATGGACTATCTGGACCAGGGCTTGGATCTTCAAAGCTGAGTTAGCACAAAAACAGGGGAAGTTTGTTAATAAGACTATGGTAACTACCCCTGAAAATCTGCAAACACTGCCTGTGATTAGCTGTTCAACACTTTACCTTAACGGTTATGCGTAAACTCTCTTAAGATTTGGGCCCCGAGGTGCTACTAAAAAGGCAGAAATAAAAATACTAACCTTGTACTTCGCAAGTTTCTTTTTTTTCAGTTCTCGGGCTTTCAGAATCTCTCTGTTTCTAATAATTTCTTTCTGCTTGTGGGCTGCCTTCCTCCCCAATGATTTTTTCTTGGTCTTGGACAGTATTTCTGGAAGAAAATTATTGATACAGTAGAATATTTTTATGGTTAATATTTCCCAGTCTTCAAGAAACATAGTGGCCATAAGAGCCAATGTATCACATCCCCAGCAAGAAAGCTGTGTGATGGTAAACTCAAACAATCCTAGTGTACGTAAATACCTTAACTTTATCAATGAAGACATAAGTTAAGTAGATATTTAACAAATGTATTATTATGAGAAAAGAAATCCAGAACAGCAACCATTTTGAGCAAACAACCTGGAAATCAGGGACAAAAACTAAACTAAGTAGTTATTAACACTATAATAGTACCTACCGCTAAGAACACAAGTTTACAACTCTTACCAATTATTTTTTGTTCGGCCTCAGTATCTGAAGGGAGGTCTGCATAAATGGACTCTTCAGGATAGAATTTGTGCACCAAGTGCATTTCACTCTGTGAACAAAAGAAAAAAGTTGTTTAATTTCAGAACATCATGGTTGTTCAACATGATAATAAAAGTAGTTAAGTTACGTATAGGTCGGTAACACAACGATCGTTACTAACTAGTGAAGCAGTTAAAATCTGAATTACCTCGGCAATGGAATTGGGCTGGCGAATGAAGTCTTGTGGCGGAACCAGTGCCTGCACGGCCTGAGTGTGGACAGCTATCGGTGCCAACATTGGTGGAATGAGGACTACTTTAGGAATGCTGGCAGGTAGAACTCGTGGGGAAAGGGGTCTGGCTCCCGGCAAGGGCCTGTTCACAAGTTCGGTGGGCAAAGGTGGTCCATTAATGTAGTTTTCTATCGGCACGGACGCGATGAATTGTTTTTCAGGTACTATGACTTGTTGTAATGGTTGAACTGGAGGCCGGTCAGGGAGCGTGCCCATTCCTGGGTAGGTTTGCACGTGATCCCATCGAACATTTGGTGGATAACTGTTTTCCGGATTGGTTGGCATAAGAGGGCTGTTCATAGCTCCCATAAAGTTGTGCAACCTCTGTTGCTGTGGTGGACCGTAGTAATTACTTGGGCCTCCCACAAACTGGTTAGCTTGCGGTCCTGCAGGAGTGGCGTGTAGCGATGGTCGTATCATCCCGTCTGGCGCTGCTGACTGGTTTGGCCAGTAGCACTGGTACTGCGCCCCTTCAGAAGGGCCCGGTTGTTCCAGCTGTTGCCTAGGCGACATACGGAGTCCAAGTTCCAGCTCCAATCTTTCGTCCAGCGACAACCGCTTTGGAGAAAATTCAGATTCGCTAGCGGCAGGCGCGTTACCCATAGAAGAGCTCCTCAACTCACTGCTCGGCATCGGGCTTTCATACGGATAGCATGGCTTCGAGTAGTCTGAAGTGAAAAAAATAGTAGTTGGTTTAAAGTTTAGTTTCCATTGGTTTAGTGCAAATGGCAAATAATGATGCATACTACTTGACCAAATACTTTAAACGGTATACCTAGGAACCTAGAAATAGGGTATATTACCTTCTATTGAAGATTTCTGTTCACAATTAGCTAGCTTGAGCTCTTCATCACTAATTGTTGTTGAATCAGCTACACTTCGCTTCAGCCCAACCAGCGGCGAGAAGTTCGACACAGGTGAGCAACATTCCATGTCCATGGAGCAGCAGTCATCTCGGCCATGGTGCTGTAGGTCCGGCAACGGAATGTTGACCAGCGATTCCCCATTCGCATTATAGCCGCTGCGCTCACTACGCCGTCTATCCCCATCTTTTCCAGACTTATTACTACCAGACCTAGAACAAAAAAACTTGGTCAGTCCCTAAAGTGTTTGATCTAAGATTACTTTTTAAAGCTCCAGAAAACACACAATAACAAAATGACTGATGACCTAATGGTCTAATGACGAGCCAAGAAAAGCAATATCAATTTAGGGCGCACCTGCTGTCCTCCTTATTTTCCGAGCAGCGCACCCGGTCGTGATTAGGACTGCGTTTCCTGCTGCTACGTCTGTGGCTGCGGCTGTTTTCTCTGCTTCGGCTTCTTCTTCGGCGGTCCGATCGTTCTGTACTTCTTTTGGATCCCGGACTCCGAGGCTCGTCGTCTCGGCCATGGGTTCGGTGCTTTTCAGCGTGGCGGCTATCGTTCCTCTCTGGACTCTTGCGCCGTTCATCCCTACTTCTCTTTACGTCCCTTCGATCTCGACGAGAATCTGACTTGTGCCTGTCCCTGCTTCGTGAATCACCCCTGTCCCCCTTTCTTGAATCTTCCTTGGCACGTTCTTCCTTCCTCTTTGAATCCTTCTCTCTGGTATCACGCCTCTTGGAATCGTCCCGACTGCGACTTCCCTGACTCCTTGAGTTATCCTTATCCCTGGAGTCTGACTTCTTAGAAAGGTCCATTTCTTTGTCAAAGCGTTCACTTTGTTCTTTTGCTTTTACCTGCATTGACTCGTCTGCTTCGGGAGGCACTGTATTTTCATGCAAACAGATATCACCAGAAGCATGTGTCACCAGCACCTGCTCCGTTTTAACAATCACAGTAGTGTCGAGGCCAGATCCAATAATCGAACTGCTGACTTCATCAACAGCAGCAATGCTACCATTTGTTACTTCACCTGTAACTGAACCAATAGAAGGAATGTCCAAAGATGATATTGAAATAGATTCAGTCGCATCTTTAGACACTTCTGCATCAATTTCTTCATTTTTATCATGCGGCGACAATCTGATTGACGAAATCTCTTCGGCAGGTGATAAATTTTCACTGACTACGCCTTCACAAGGAACACTACTCCACCTTGAAGGTCTTTTCAATGTTGCTTTTATTGGCACAGATGTATCATTTGGCCCTCCAATTGCTTTCCAAACAGTTTTTCCATCATTTCTCGGCATAATTTCATTCACTTCGGCACTTTTAACTTCTACGGGCTTAATTTCTGCGTTTTTGAAACGCAATTCAGAAGGCAGCAATTTGACAGTAATGACATGTTTCGTTTTTGCTAACGAGGAACTTTCCAGACTTTCTTTGACGCGTGGCTTGCCGTGCCCCACGACAGGAGCACTCTCTACCGAATTGGGCACACGCGGGGGAGGCTCTTCGGGCATCTCAATTGCCTGCAGGTCGTAACTTGCGGACAAATACGGGGCAGGCTCTTCAGGAACCTCGATTGCCTCCAGGTCACAACTAGAGGGCAAAGGAATACTGCCAAGAGAAATAAATTGGCCATCCAGTAAGTCATTTTGTCTTTTTTGTATCTTTAAAAAGTTATTCTCAGCATACTTGTCAGAATCATCTGATGGATCTGGGCTATCCAATGACATATCACTTTTGGATTCCTCCGGGGTAATCTTGTAGGATTCATGGAGCAGTTCTGGAGAATTACTTCTTGTTGACTTGTCATCTTCTTGACCAGGACTGTACAGATCACTTGCCAAAGGTAAGTGTTCAATAGTTGGAGGTGCAACAGGCAGAAAATCAGTTCTCTCGGAAAAGTCTTTGACAAAACTTGTTACCATGGTCGTTTTTGATAAAGACACATTCTCGATGAAATTGCTACTGTCTGCTTCATGGATCGGCTTTCTTGGTGGGGATTCAAGCAAAGCGCCTTCGTCGACAACCTCGTTTTTTATCACGTCACGAAGATATTTTAGCTCTCTAAGACTTCTCTTTCCCACTTCTTGATTTAGATCATCAGAAAGCGAAGAAGTGTTTTGAATATCTAAATGTATAGTCGGCATCAGGTCCACGGGCAACGTCACTGGTTCTTCCGACGTATTTTTTATGAACCAGTTGACTGATGATTCCTCCCACTCTCCACTGTACTTTAATTTTTTGCTCTCACTGTCCAATTTTTCCTGACTGTCATTTTCCCAAGCCTCTGCTGTGATCACATCAAGCCTAGAAAAGTTGGATTTAGTGTCTTTCACACAATCAGGCTGGCTCTCTCTAGCCTGGCTAGCATCATTGGCAAAAGCAGTTTGTGAAGAATCTCCATCCTCTATAGAATCGATTTCATATTTTTCGCTACCTTCTGACAGTTTTTGGTTGCTTTCGTTGTTTACTGGCAGCTTTTCCTCCATCACTTCTGACGATGTTCTCATCTCAACAGTTACACAGTTATCGGAGTCAATATTACAATCCAAGAGAGTGGAGCATTCGAGTAATGCTGCTGAACAGTGGAGGTCTTTTCCGACAACCAACGGTGCAGATTCACACTGGATCTGTCGCGTCTTTACCAAGTTAGAAAACTCTTCTGAATCATCAGATTCAATTTCTAGCTCACCCGTTGATTTTTCTTGCTTGACAGGATCCAGTGCAATGGTTGGATCAGTCTCCATGGCCTGGTCTTTGTCTGTTACCTTCAGATCAACCCAGGAACAATCTCCTGGAGAGTAAACCTTTTCTGAGTGTCCATCATCTACTACTATATGCTCATTAATTGAATTGTTAGAATGAGTCAAAATTTTCTCATTCTTATCTGGGACTAATTCATCTGCAGTAGCCTTCACCTTTTTTCCTGGCAATTTTTCCTTCTTGCTACTCTTTGATTTCTTTTGCTTGGATTTTTTTATGACCCTTTTCTTTTTCTTGGCTGCTTTTTTACTGCGCTTTTTAGTGATTCTCTCTTCCGATGTCGAGGAATTTTCAACGCTCGAATCTGATGCTGTACTATCACTACTTACTGAGCTTGAGCTTATCCCATCTGATGATGAACTGCTCACTTGCCTCTTACGTTTCTTATTCTTCTTCCATGATTTTAACTTGCTTTTCTTTGTTTTTATTTTCCTTCTTTTGATCCGGGGTTTGTCGTCCTCATCTTCTTCATCAGAACTAGCTGGGCTAGAAGAAGAAGTAGAAACTTTACGAACTTTTTTCGATGCTTTGGATTTTCTTTTGCTTCTGTCTTTTTTGGTAGTTGAAGACTTTTTAATTGAAATTGAATTTTTAGGAGGAGCCTTGGGATTTTCAGGGGACTCAACTCTGTGTCGTTTTCTTTTCTTCGAGTCATCAGTAACATTCTCACTATCTGTTGGAGGATTTTTATTGAATGATGTGCATAAACTATTTTCTTCAGAGTTGACACAAACAGACTTCATGAATTCTTCGTATTCATTCACCAAATCAGTGTCTACACCCATAGAAGCAGACAGGCTTTGCTGCTCAGGTGTGTCCACCTCAGCACTGTCATCTGGGAGTCCGTTGGTTTGAGCCATCACAACGTCTTCTCTATGGATGTCATGAACCGGACTCGTGCTGTCCGTACTAGCATTCAATGGGCTCTCAGCATGGACCGGCATGCTCGAGTCAGGAACTACACTGGTGGTCAGACTTTTAGATTCGGCAGCATTCGACTCGTCTGTGTCATCTTCAAATTCACTATCCCATTTAGAGGGAGCAATGTCAGGGATTCCTGGGTCAGAATCCGTTTCACAAACTTTTATATCTTGTTTGGGTTGCTGTTTCATGGACACTTCTGACAAAGAGGATGGCTGCAATTCAGTTACTGTTGATGGACTTAGATTGCACAATTTAGACTTGTCAGAGTCCATCGGCTTCATGAATATTTCTGGTGCATTATACCAAACTCTTCTTTTTAAACTAGAAGTCTCCGATTCCGTCAAACTCTCCACATAATCTTTTTCTTCAGATTCAATTACGCTGTGCATGATGGCAATTGCAGTGGGCGTAGCAAAGGAAAATATCTCACTTCGGTTTCTGTACTTGGAGCTGGGAATGTCTGGATTTGCACTGTAAGAGATAACGGGTGATGATTTAGTGTAGTGCACTGTGTCTCTCGAGTAAAGCTTCTCCCGCTGCCTTGCCCCCACAGCCTTTAACGGTTCCTTACGACGAGAGGGAAAGTCCAACGGATTGCAAAGTTCTTTTTCAAACTGCTCCAGAACAATTGGAGCATCTTTAGATCGGCTTGAATGTCTACCTGATTTCTTCTTCAGTAATTCTCGTTTCGCACGTCTAATTTGATCAAAGTCCATCTTTCGCGAGCGGAACTCGGCCCAACTAACCGGAAGCTTACATACGTCAGTTTTGCTTTTAGATTTATCTTTACTCTTCTGATCTTTTTCTTTATCCCTGTCCTTTTCTTTGTCACGGGTGTGCCGCTCAGATTTCTTATCACTAGAGCTTCTATGTTTCCTACTTCTACTCTTCTTTTCTTTGTCTTTTTCTTTGTCTTTATCCTTATCAAGCAAATCATCGACCAAAGAATATGCATCTCCCTCTTTTTTACGGTCTTGATGCCTATGCGATGAATTAATGCCAGACGCATCTGCAGAACTGCTGGATTGAGCTGCCATTCGAAAAGCTCCACGCATCAACAGCTCCTCTCTCTTGATTTCTTCAATTGCAGACACCACTGCTTTTGCTTTATCTTCTTTTGGAGCTCCTAAAAATAAGTTTTGATGTGTTATTTTTATGTCACATTTGATTTAACTATAGGTGGCCTTATAATTGTTAAAAATGAGAGAATATATTCTATCATTATTAACAATAAGGCCACTGTGTTAATAAGATTATAATAAAAAAATAACGGATTATTATAAAACAGAGTGAGCCCAACGTCAACACAACGTTGTTTGGTAAAATAAAATTGCTTTCATGAAGGCATACATTTAATTTGCAACAAGAGGCAAACTTTGGTTTGAAATAGAAGAGAGTGAAATTAACTGAATACTGCATTATAATAATGTCGTGAATAGTCAAGAGGCATGCTCAACAGAGAAAATGAGCAATCACTAATCAGTAATCGATAACAGGTTGTTTATGCATTATTGTCTATCAGATTCTTCAACCAAGTCTACTAATTTCTGTTTTCATGTGACGGATGTCAGTCCTCGAGTCAACTCCGAACCTTTGGACTTCTGACAGTGTGCTGGGAGGAAATATTTAGAGGCAAGCTGGATAAAATTCGTCTTCTCTGGTTGGACCCGACTTTACTCATCATACTTGAAAATTCCTTCAATCAAGTTGAAAATACAGAACTGAACGGGAGATGAGACCCAACTAAACATACTTATCTTGTATACAGAAAGCACAATACTATTCCAAATACCAATTATTCCAATATTACCCAAAACCAATTGAATTGCATTTTGTCAATCAACCAATCTTAAATGTTGTTCATACAACAAATGTTTGTAGACTCTCTAAATAATTTGTATCATTAATAACTGATAAAATATTCAAACTATATGTACTATTATGCAAACTATAAACACTATACCTACACATAATTATATTTAGGCACGTATATACTATAATGATAGTGAATGCTTAACCGTGAGGAAAATAAACGCTAGTGTATGCGACGGACACAAAGGTTCACACGGGGATATCACCAGGCTACAAACATTAACAGAGTTTTATTACACAAGGGCTTCACGAACACAATTTGTGGAGCATTGAAGATGAGCATGGCAGTTTGTAGTGGATCAGAAAATAACGGTAGAACCAGGGTTGGGTAGGTAGAAAACTCGGCGTAGAAAACAGGTAATGTACGCGTATTTTCTACAGTAGAAAACGTTATGTAGAAAAACGTTTTCTACTCGTAGAAAACTAAATTGATGTTAAGATGCATCTTAAACAGTGCAAATGCAGAGTAGGTAGTTTTTTCTACATCAACATGTATTCACTAACCAGGCACTTAGCCTTTAACGATTACAAAAAAGGGTCAGGACATAATCTAGAACATAATCTAACTTGAGTTCAATTTAAAAAATTTGAATTTGAAAAAAAAGTTCCAAATATAAATTTTGGCTTCACACAGGTCATTGTAAGATACCTATCATAGTAACTTTGAAAAGAGAACTTTAAAATAACATAATTAAAAAAATCTGCAATTAGCAATAGTATAGAATGGTAATGGTTAAGACCATGCAAAATGCTGCGTTTTTATTATCTCCTTTAATTGCCTTAAACCCCTGCAGAGCCCAAATTTTATGAGGTGGCCTGCCTCCCACCATGGTTGAGTCGCACCTATAGCAGGGATTCCCATCACCACGAACTTGGACATGACAGCGGCCATGATTGGCGCCGAATTTCAATGAAAATAGTTTTCTACGTTTTCTACAGTTTTCTACGCGGTTTTCTACGCGTATGTCGAAAACTAGTTTTCCACACGTCACTACCCAATGTAGAACATTGTAAACTGTAGGCCAATGTGTGAAATATCTCTAATTTCTTTAATAGAGTTGAGGAAATCTTAATTCAAGACTATTTTGACAAAATTTCTCATTAAAATTGCAAAATTTTACTCAAAAATGTAAAAAGATATTTAAAAAAAGGAAATGGAATGTCAAACAGAAGAATTTGTTGATTGTTAAAGTTTTGCACAGCCTTCCTGCAATATAATGGCCATGAGAGCCAATGTATATCAGCACCAGTTAGAAGGCAGTGCAATAGTAAACTTAAAATTAGTTTTAGTCTACATGCCTAAAAACTTCATAAATTTTTGTCCGCTTCATAAGTTGCGTGAAAATCCGAAAACAAAAAAATATACTTGAGTGACTTTTTGGGGCTAGTAAAATTTAATATTTTAGTTTGCTTGCTATGCTCATCAAGTCTACATGTGTAGTTAAAAGTTTATTATGTTGGATGGTAGTATATATAATATATATAAGGTTGTTGAACCTACTTTCAAAAGTGACAATGAATTTTTAAACAGTGCCTTTAATGTCTTTGTATGGTATTTTTATGTAGTTTGTTTGACAATAGAAGTATGCTTTACTTTTCATTAAAATCTACCATCTTACATCAATTGATTCATTCTCAATCGAAGGGTTTTTTTATGTGGTATTTGTTGCTGTAGTATCCACGAGAACCTCTGCACCGACCGATAGTCACACTTTGACATGGCAAATGAATGCACCACTCAGACCTGCTCTAAACTCTTGCAATGTTCTTCACAGCAGACAAGTCAAAATTCTGCTAGAAAAAGCTATGGCCTTAACTCACTTGCAAGATGCATAACGCATACCACTAGCCTACTACGAACTTGAGTATTAAATGGCCAAAACGCAAACATTTCTACTCACCCTTTTTGGCAGAACCCTTCTTTTTCACCAACGGTGCATCAGGAGTCAGGTCACCATCCTCCGTAAGCTGTTCAAACCCTTTGGCTGACTTGGGTTTCACTATGATCTTCTTTGGAAGGTTGAACGTTAGACCAGCACCACCAGCTTGTTTTGTTGCAGAGAATGCTAAAAGTCTTTTCTTGGCCTGAACTTTTCCAAGCACTAAGAACCTATTCGTGACGTTTGCAGATGGAGATCTGCCTTGAGAAGGGTCATCTTCCGTAAAGGGGCCGCTTGGCGAGTACCTGACAGAACAAGGCCATTAAGGTCACACTCACATCCAATGCCACAATGGAATGATTTTTGTCCAAATATAACTATCAGTATAGCACCTACCTCGACAACCGGTCCTGTTGTTCAGGTTTCTCATCCGGCATGGGTATATCGGAATAAAATGACTCTGTCCTTGAAGACTGTGATGAAGAAATTGAGAAATCATTTGAACGATGCAAGGCAATTTTGGAAGCGTCGGGAGAATCTGGCGTCGGAATTAGAGACACTGGCTCTGGCTCTCCTGGTAGGGGGATGTCCATTATGCTATGTAGATCCCAAACAAGACGGAGGAAGTTTTCGTTTTCATGAACAGAAGCAAATTCCCTGGTTTATAGAACCTAGATATTTGAACAGTCTGGAACAATAGAAAGGCACAACATTATTGCAAAGTTAATATATAGCCACTGCTCGATACAACCTTATTGTAACCACTGAAAGCTTAGTTGCATTGGTCTAGTTCTATAAATCAAGCCAATAGTAGTAGGAACCTCAGAAGGTACTACCATTGATGGTACCATAGAAATTGAAGGCTATAGAAGCTCAGCGCTTATTTAAGGTGGGTCACTTGGAATGTGCCGTAGTTGAGCCGAAAACAATCGACATCAGAGGAGCGCTAGTAGGAGCACTCCACAATTTTTCCGCCTGGCATGTGGAAAAATTCCAAGTGACCCACCTTACTTAAGCGCTGAGCTTCTATAGCCTTCAAATTCTATAGCCTTCAAAAACCAAAGACTTTGACACTAAATATGTCAATTTTTTTGTACATTGTGATCTTTCATGCAAGCACTAGTCAAAATAATTAATACAATGATGATGTTAAAACATTGGCAACTGAAAAGTAAGGTCAGTTAGCTGCACAGAATGCGAAAGCCGCCCGTCATTGATGAAGAAATCTGAAACATATTATTAAGTCGGTAGGTATGCCATTGAATATGATGAACTTTTAAAATTCAGTTGTGAAGGAAGACTGGATTCATAATATCCACGAGGAAAACAAATAAACATGCAATAAAATACAGTATTGAAATAGACTAGCCGCTTTTGTCTAATTCTTAGGCCTAAGCAAAATGCATGGCAGGGCAAGGAAGCATTCTTGATCGACCCAAGCATTGGCAGCAATGACACAATGATGCAGCATCTGCACGAGGCTAATACTAGCCAGACGTGATACAACCGGTAGCCAGATAATATTACTTTAAGGAGATATCATTTAGAACAGGTATATATTTTTAAAAATCAATAAAGACCTAGACCCTAAACGAGATTCCTTGATGTCCAATCACACGGCGCGGCGGTACACACTTTCAATAATACCTATGCTATTTTTATACGCAATGGACACAAGCCGCTTTGTCTCTAGAGATACAGACAAAATACGTACTTACGCATGAAAAGGCTTCGCCAGTAACGAATTAAAATCCATTAGTTATTGAAACATAAATTATATACGAACTACGTAAACAACCTCCGCCATAGCACTTCCAGGCAGCCCTGCCAGAACGAATACTGCAATGGCCTCCAACGCGACCTTCTGTTCATTTGACGCGCAATATTTCAAATGACTGGAAATTTTTGATAATGCCTAGAGAAATCTCTATCAATCATCCTAATCATCCCCATTGAAATTCGGAGCCATTCTAAGACTCGATATAGCATTATTCTGAAAGGAAATAATAGACTTATACTTTCTGTGAGGATTAAAGGCTAGAAATATGAATACATAACAAAACTGTAAGGAGGTATGAAATGAAAGCATGTCTAGCGTAAATTTGAAAATAAACTGGATATCATCACAATTACAAAATAAATTCCGAGCTATATGTGACTTTTGCGATTCAACCACCTTATTAGAGACAAAATAACCAATTCATCACGATTATTTAAAATATATTTGGCTCCCAAGATTGGCTTGTATCCAGCATGTGAGGTACATATCTAATAATAGCTCAGCCAGTATTATTTGGTTGATTTCTTAGAATAGATGAAGCTCAGGGGAGGAAACAGTTGCATTGCACGCAGCATGTGCCTTGTTAAATATATAATTATAGCTCTCTACATTTCTACGACACAATAACATGGTGCAATTCTAGAATAAAGGTGACAGAAGGAATAAGTAGTGACCCGAGTTTGGTATGAAATACAATTCCATGAGAAGCATGATACAAAGCACAAAATAGAGCAACAGAGAGTTCAGCATTCATGATTCAACTTCTGCCTTGAACACACAAAGTAAGTACCTACCTACCAGCAACTGTAATAAAAATTTGTTGCCGTTAACTTTAAAGAGTAATTGTTACATACCTACCTACATACATTAGCTCTTTACAACTATTTATACTATATATATTTTTTTATTTAGATATTTAGGTAAGAAGTGACTTAGAAAATCGAACTATAAAGACATGCAGAGCATCGTTTTTGTCGGCACCTGCAAACTGGCAGGAAATGAAAAAGTTAAAACATTTATATCGAAGTTATGAACCATATGGTTCCTGCATACCGACATCGAACTATTGATCACACGTTATCATGTGACATTTTTAATAATATAAAACTATGCAAACACAAATCTTCTACTATGGGCGCTGTTGTGTGCCTGCGTAGTGTGTAGAGACCAATTTGAAAAGTTTTTGGCAGATCTGGGCATAGCTAGCAATAAAGTTTATTTTTCACTTGAAATGAAAAATGGATTAACTAATAAACTAATTGTAACTAAATCCTAAACTAATTTTATGCCAAGTCGATTGACCAGTAATCAACTATTTCCTTTTTGCAGAGACTTGGCAGGAAAGAAGACATGGGTGCCGAGCAGAGCAATCAGATGGAAGAACCTAACCAATGCCCTCGCATAGGTGGCAGCGCACCGGTTGGAGAGGCTACAGTGACATCTGCGGATTTACTGGACAATGGGCAAGAATTGCGTGACACAATACAATTCCTGGCAATTCAAAACATGCATATGTATAATGGGAAAAAAGAAGCAGAAAAGATGTTGTCACGGGTTAATTTCGAGAAAATAAGTAGGTGTGATGCTGTCAATGTTGCTTGTGAGCTTGAAAATAGCTTAATACTTACAATTAGAGAATATGCTGCGAAGCATAACATCCAAATATTGATATCAGGAAAGCCCATGGGGATTGATGCACTTTTAGGGCTAGGAGCACAGCAAAAGATAATTGAAGACACTCAAATTCATAACAGTACCCAAACAGAGTATATAAGTGAGGAATCAAATGCCACTGCAAAAAAAATGTCATCAAATCTGATGGAACTCACTTGTCTTGGGGCAAGCTCAAGTATTCAGGAACCCATACAGGCAAGAAACGAAGAGCACATAGATTGCGACCAGACAGACGCTGTTGTGCAGCACACGGAAAATCGCGGGGCCCGCAACCGAGTAGAGCTTGAAATATTTAAGGAAGACTTGAAAAACAAACGAGAAGAGAGACATAAGGCAATATCCGCAAGATCTTCGGAAATGGAAAGGTTGAGAGGGCAATTGCATAAAGAGAGATTAGCAAAGGAATTGGTGGAAAAGGAACTTGAAAGCGTTCGGGATAAGTTGGAGAACGCTAGTAAAAGTAGTGGACAAGATCTTCTTTTGCAAGAAATAAACACATTGAAAAATGAATTAAGCATTGCAGATGCAAACAAGATTGACATTATAACAGAAAAAAAAAACCAAAAAGATGAGATTGAACGTTTAACGAACATGTTAAAGGAAGAAAATTTAAAAAATGAACAGGACCAAGAATTCGCAAAACGCCGTATTGATTCTTTAAAAGACGTCGCTGCTCTGAGTAAACAAATGTTGACAATCAGAGAGAGTCAGGTGTCAGATTTAAAAGAGAGACTTAAAATTATTAATGACATCCCGAGTGATAATGCGAGCATGCAGGAATTGAAGATCGAGATCGAACGTCAGCTGAAAGAAATAACCAACCTAAAAATGCAGCATGAAAATCATCTGCAAGAATTGAAAGAAGAAAAAGAAGCAATTGTTAAGAAATTGGAAGAAAAATCAGCCGAGTCATCTGATTACGAGAGGAAATTCAGAGATATTAAAAAGAAAAATGAAGAGCTACAACTCACTGTTTCAGAATCCGAGGAGATGAACAAAAGCTTACAAACAAGGCTGGATTTATCTGTAGATGAAAGCAAGGGACTTTCCAAAGAAATATCATTAATAAATAGTATCTTCACCCAAATGTTGGTTGGAACTAGTTCAACAGCTTTAGATTTAGATAAGCTAACACGAATCTTGCAAGAAAATCATGACTTGATTACAGAAATGACCACCAATGAAGATAGTAGCGAGACAGCAGCATGCTTGCCAAAACTTCTCCTGGATCTTGTCAACCAAATAGACAGTGGAGAAAACACTCCGTCTACTTCAGTTCATAACGAGTCAGGCAATGAGGTGATGGAACAAAAAGTGAGTAGAGACAATAAAGTCTTAACTGTGGGTACCTCACATGACGAGGATGGAGGTAATACTATTCTGGCAGTAGAAGAGATTGCATCTAACCTCCCTAAAGTGTGGAGGGTGCTCATGGAGTTGTTGAGCCACCACATTACCCCCACACCAACAGACAACAGCAAGTCAAGCTGCTACAAGCGAATCGATACTCCTACGGGTCCGAAGCTGGTACCCAGCGTCAGCAATACATATATCAGGCTAAAAGATTTGATATTAGAGAAGAAATCTTTGCAGAGAGATCTAGGTAAATTGAAACAATTAAATGGCCACTTGGAATCAAAATTACATGAACAAGAAACAAGGCTTTCATTGGTTTCTGCAGAGCTGCAAAAAACGTGGGGTGTGGTGGGAAGACTGAGATCGCAATTCAAGCAGCTGCGGACGCACGAGCAGATACTTCGTTACGAACTTCAGCAGAAAAGGAATTTGCTCACCGAGTTAAAGACGGAACTGGAATACTGTCGTGAAAAATGGGAGCGAGCTCGGCAGAAAGATCTAGAAACGGCAGAAGAGTGCCAAAAATTACGTAATGAGTTTGCTGCTCGGAAACTGCAAGATCGGAATAACTCGTCGGAGAGTGGATTTTCTGAGGGTAAGGAAAATGAGAGCGGAGATGATGAAAAGCCAGCCTCCCAACGTTCCATTGGCCAGACAACAGCAGATGAAAAATTGCCAATATCAGGGAATAAAGAGTCCTTACCAGCTCATGATACTGCCGTTTCAACACTGACTTCTGAAAATAACGAAGAACCTTTCAATGCAGATACTAGGCCAGCCACTGATGCAAGCACAGTGTCACACCAAAGATTACCAACTCATCCTTGTACAAAGACAATTTGGATGTCTTTACTGAAATTACATTTCATGTTTTCTCCCCAGAATAGAACGACTCATTTAGGACAAAACCACTCGGACGATATGAAATCTTTGGAATCAATATTTTCTCTCCAGCCCATAATAATACCAGAAGCAATATTAAAACAATTACAGGATCAAAAATATGTATCTAGTGATGCAGGACATCCTATTGCTATTGAAGAAACAATTAAAGAATCGAGGACACAACAAAGTGAAGACCCATCCAGTCAATGTATTGAACCTTGTCCATCAACCTCCGGCACAAACAGTCTCGCAGATGGCAAAACACGGGACGCGCTCGGCCGCACTCCAGAAGAAGCATTAGCAGCCAGAGCCGCAAGGCTTCAGAGGCTGGAAGAACAAACTCAGATGCTTTTCAAGAAAGTAACAAGAACGACTAATCGCAGCGCAGCATTATGCACTCGTCTTGAAGAGCTGCACGAGCAGTATGGAGTGCCCAATCCTCCTCCGCTTCCACAAGTTCTCCCTGCACTGAGGATTCCAATAACTGATAATCCTGTTCAGAACTCAAGCGTGCCTTCCACAACAAATTCCCCAACTTTAACGAACGAACAGTCGACGAATGAAAATGAAAACGAAGATAAAATATAATTACCTACCTATACTGATAAATAAAAGCCATTATATAAAAAATAAAAATAGTACATAGATTCAGCCTATTGTTGTAAATTGATTTTTACCAAACTATACACATTTCTTTACTGTTAATAAAACAAGATTTTAAAATGTTGAACTCTTTAAATCTTTTCAATTGTGGTTTCCCTGTTGCAATTAATTGGATTCCAGGGGACTTATTTTAACCAAAGTTTACAAATCATCAGCTTATGAAGCTATTTATTTCAATGTAATCATAACAGTATTACAATTGCTACAAAAATTATTTGATTTCATCTTGATGCCTATACAGAGCTGTTATTTCTGGGCAAGTACATTCACTTAATGTTAAATAAGAAACGTTTTTAAATTGTTATAGTATAATTTTTATGTACTATAATAATTATGACTGATGGCAGTGAGATGTTGGCAGTACTAAGTTAAAAAATATTTTGTATGTAACTACTAAAAAATATATGATATTAAGTGTGTAGGTACTTGATGGTTTCTTGAGTGACCGGATTAAATTTCAGATCATGAAAAGCAAACGGAACCAATTTCAAGCCAGAAGCTTTGGTCAGGTTGTCCGATGTCTCTAACAGATACATCCAAAATAGGTAACCGAACTGCTTTGTCTGTTGAATATGTAATCACTGTTTTCGCCCAATCGGATTTCTTGAACTGAAAAAAAATCATCAAAATTTTAAATCCCATGACGCTCGTTTGAACAATTTGGGATAGGCTATTATTATCTCTTTCTTTCAGTTGAGAAAGTGGGTAAGTGGGCAGATCTCCTAACAACACAACAACCGGCTCGCGTTCAATTAGGTTTCTTAACTAGTGAAACGGACTCCACTCACCCTACACTCATCTTCCGTAACATCGTATCGGAATCGTTGGTTCCCCCGTGGGGTGATTTCGGCGTCATTCCACGCCAAGAGTTTCAGACCTTTACGGTAAGTCCTCTTGACAGCATCAAAGTATGCAACTGAGTTCTTGCAATGGTAAGTCAAATTCTGAGTTGCTTGTGCAGAAAGCAACTGTAGGAAGCCAAGTTGATTACTATCTGCTTTGTATGTTATCTAAAAAAAAAAAGTTTATAGGTAAATATAACACACTTAGATTGTATCACAGTATGAATTGGTACTTCAGAAAAAAATATCCAGCAAAACTAAACTATAAAAGGTAATAATCATAGTTAGATTTAGATACCAAATACGAAATAAATATTTACCAGAATTCAAAGCATTACATACCTTCATACCCCCATCAACCTCACCAACCCAAACATCTTGTTCTTCCCCTATGTATGTAATCTCAGGTGTTCGCTCCGGTTTTGAAAGAACACAGGTAGCCTTCTTTTCCATATCACAGTGGACCATGATGGCATCCCGCGTATCACCTTCATTAGGATCGATCCAATATTCACCTAAAACAATATTTACGACACTTAAAAATCCACACAATTCAGTAAATTCTTTATTTGTTTTCCATATTATATTTCACGAAACTCATACCACTTGGTAGATTAGGGTAAGCCACATTGATATCTCGGCATGTTTTTCCCGGCGAGTTCTGTTGTCCATCTGGTTTACGGAAACGTTCGAACGAAGCTTTGAGATGATTGTATGCTTGAAGTACCAATTCACGACGTTCCTCTTCCGTTATATCCTTGCCGAATATTCGAGCAGGCTCGTCACCACTTAATGAATCTGGGCCCTTAGAATAAAACAGCAACATCAACAAAAAGAAAAAGAAAAAAAATTTTAAATGAAATGAAAAATAAACTGTGAAGTACCTAATCATTTTTATCGGGTTTACCTTATTTTGACCCTGTCCAAGCAAAGCGGCTAGAGCAGCGGCATCGTATCCCAGGGGCTCACCAGGAGGTCCAGGAGGTCCTGGAGGACCTGGAGATCCATTCTGCCCGTGTTTACCCGAGTCCCCAGGAGGACCTCTGGATCCAGGAGGTCCCGAGATGCCCTGCGGTCCTGGATTTCCATCACGGCCAGAAGTACCTGATAAAACGGACATTACCATGATTTAATAAAAAACACACCATAACGGCAAAACATGGCAAAACACATAATTACACTGAAAAGCAGTCATGTGGTATTACAGGGAATTCAAAAGATTTGCATAGGAGTTTGAATATCAACTGGATCTTCATTTATTTGGTAATAAAGCATAATATCTCATAATTGAATTACTTCTATTTTATACCTTTTTATAACTTAAATTTCAAATTGTGTTTTCAATATTATGAAGACCAGTGAAGTCTACCTTTGGTTCCAGGTTCCCCATCTTTTCCAGGCAAGCCAGGACTGCCAGTCATTCCCTTCTCCCCAGCAAGACCTTGCGACCCAGTGAGTCCCTGCAGACCCATGAGCCCACGGTGCCCCTTGGAACCGATCGGACCCGCCTCTCCACGATCGCCCTTGCCACCCTCAGGGCCATTTGGGCCAGGCTTGCCACGTGCTCCCTGGACACCGCAACATTCATTACACATGGACAAAATACAAACAAAAAATTAATAAATCAGGAATGGATGCTCTCTCACCATGGGGCCTTCCACTCCCTGAGGTCCAGTCTCTCCACGAAGTCCTCTTTCTCCGGTTGAACCAGGCTGACCATTTTGACCGGGCGGACCCTGAAAGATAAATTCAGAACACAAATGTTCACAAGAAATAAAGCCATGATTAATTGTTAGTATTTTCTCACATCAAGAGGAATAAACTTATACACTGTGTTTAGAAGATAGGATTTTAAGTCAGATTGGTAATATTATCCTGGGAGATACTAGTGAAAAATTCCTTAAATACAATCCAAAGTCACTCACAGGTAAGCCAGGAGCTCCAGATGGACCGAGTCCTCCAGGGGACCCGATCGGGCCCTTGTCTCCCGGTCTTCCCGCAATTCCGATTGGTCCTGGCTTGCCCGAAGGTCCTTCAGGACCCTGTTCACCCATGGGCCCATTTGGACCAGGGGGGCCAGCAATACCTTGTGCCCCCGGGGGACCTTCGTTGCCGGATTTTCCAGGAGGGCCGGTTTCACCCTGAAAAAAAATTTGACAATATGATTTTAGTTACTATATTATATCTATCAAAGGTACAAGTGCACTGAATCTGATTCAAATAGAATGGTCAAAGATCAGCGTTATTCTTCCAAGCTTTGATACAATCTTCTGTTAAGTTTGCATTAATTTTCCCATCTGAGTTTTCCCGTGCTTAAAGTGAAGTTTCATCATTTTAGGCATGGGTAAACTAAAATAAAAAATGGGTCCCTTATCCCAAGTAGCACAAAATCGTAATTACGAAAGTTCAATGGGGGTCGTAAAGCTAGCGGGGGATAACTTGCGTTCAACATTCGGGTAGAACCTATCAAACGTTTGGCCATTGTGGAGGTTGTGAACATTGAACACAAGTTATGGCCGACTTCCACCGAACGTTCGTGTAATTATGTTTGCAGAATGTTTTTTTGCTACTTGGAATGGTTCCTTAATTTTTAGCTATCACTGACATATACAAGGACTTACGGCAGACCCTCTCAGTCCTCTGACTCCAACTGCTCCTGAAGGTCCTGGCAACCCTGGCAATCCACGGTCCCCGGACGGACCCTGTGGCCCTGGTTGTCCTGACTGCCCAGTGGGACCTTCCGAACCCGAGTCTCCCTTCGCCCCCTCCAGACCAGGCGCTCCTGGCTGCCCTTGCGGTCCTGGATTTCCAACACGGCCAGTGTCGCCATGAGAACCCTTGATGCCAGGGATTCCAGCAATTCCTGGGGGGCCTACAGCACCAGGTTGACCCTGTAACAGTAAAAGTGATTTGTTGAGAAAATGGCTCTAACCAGCAAGGAATAATTAAGAAAAACTAATTTAAAAAAAAACTATAAAATAACATACTGCTAATCCTGGCTCTCCTGGCCTTCCCGGAGCTCCCATTAATCCAGCATCTCCCCTTATCCCAGCCTCTCCTCGTGCTCCCTTCAATCCTGACAGTCCAACAAGACCAGCTGGCCCTGGTTCTCCAGGGGATCCCACGGATCCTGGACTTCCTTGGTCACCCTTCATGCCGTTAAAGCCTCGCTCCCCCTTGGTCCCGGCTGCCCCTGCTTGACCTTGGGGCCCTGGGAATCCCTGAAGACCTTGCGGCCCAGTCGGGCCTCGTTCTCCTGGACCTCCAGACGCTCCGGGTTCTCCTGCCGGACCGGGCAGTCCAGTGTCTCCTCTCTCGGCTGGCTCTCCAGGGGGTCCCTGAGAGCCCACTTGCCCCTGGGGTCCCCTCTCGCCCTGTCGACCTGGAAAGAGCACGAAGTATCATAGTACGTTACTTCGAGGCTGGTAGCCCCAAGAGAGCATAAGTACATACTTGATACATGTGGATTTTTAAATTTCTTAGACTTATGTCTACTTGTCCTATTTAGAACTAGTTTTGAAAAAATCTATTTGAAACTAGAATTTGAATGCTAAATAAGTGTCTCACTGGTTTCTCGTTTCGTATAATTTATACCAGTTACTTTGTCGAGGGTGATAGCTCGACTGACGTCACAACATGTGAACAAAATAATCAATTGTAGATTTTTAAACCTAGGCTTCCTCAATTCTAATGATCCTGTTGAAGTCCAAAAATACTTCTTCGGAATCCCTACAGCTTACCAAAAGCTTTAATCTACACCCTAGCGTGGTCCTCCTTTCACAAAGTCTCGCCAATCTAACTTCTATATCTTCCCACGTTTCTCCCCATAGAGATTGATTATTAAATTTCTTAGACTCATGTCTACCTATGCTATACAAAGCTGTTTGTGTCACTAAATTTCGTCGTTAATATTCCAAATTTTCTGAAATCTATTCAGCAAAGTTTCTGACAGAAAACTCCAAAGAGAAATAGTACAATTAGTTAAACAGAACAAATACAATATTATAACAGTATTTACCAGGTGGACCTTCAGGCCCAACAGGACCAAATGAGCCCCGTTCTCCCTTTTCTCCTGAGGCTCCGGGAGGACCTCTTAATCCAGGTAAACCGACTAACCCTGAAGGTCCGGAATGTCCTTTGTCTCCTTTTCCTCCCGGTGAGCCCTGGAAATCAAATTGATCAAATCATTAAATATCCAATCCATTATAAAAATCACAATTTTTTAATAAGCAAATAATAAAAATATAAATAAAATTTTCGTACATTTTTCAATTTGCAATAAGAAAATATTTCCAATTCCCACTTACAGTGAATTTCCGCTAAATTATGAATGTGTGAGGTGAGTTACCGCTGGTCCATCTGACCCCTGTGAGCCGGCTTCTCCGCGAGGTCCGGTGGATCCAGGTGGCCCCACGGAACCCCTTTCTCCAGGGAAGCCTCGGTCACCTCGCGATCCCGCCGATCCCGGAATCCCAGTAGGACCCTGGATTCCCGCCTCTCCGTCCTTGCCCGGAGAGCCAGGATTGCCCGGCACACCAGGAAGACCCTAGAGGTCAATGCAATATTAGATTGGATGACTGGTACTGCAGACCAATTGGATAATTGGAATCAATTGGGCTACGGCATTAGGCTTCAAAATTACAGGGATATTTTATTTCGTATTACATATCATCACCTATTATAAACTATATTTTCATTAGATACCACAACTTCTTGATATCCACCATTAAAATTACCAGCTCATTGAAAATGCCAGTTCACTACAATAACAAGAGTTTAACTAACATTATTCATTCACCTGCCAAATTTACTCAATCAATTTGAGTTTTCAAGGAACTTCTGCAGTTATTATTTTGCCTCAGTAGGTACCTAGACCAAATGACAAATCTGAGGCGCAGCACAATTTGGGGCCGTAACCTGTATCTGATATCGATGTTACTGTGCCAAAATAAAATAGAACATTAGGTTGAATTTTCCCACTTTCCACAACCCATTGTATCCTAGCCCCATTGACAAAATAGAACATTAGATGTTAGTCAAAAATCGAGGAAATTTGTTTGATACCTACGGTCAACCTACCTGAAAGCCTGTAGGACCAACAGGCCCAGGGCCACCCCTCTCGCCATCAGTACCCGCTGGGCCGGGTGGGCCCTGAATGCCAGGGGCCCCTTCCTTACCAGAATCCCCTCTAGGGCCCGGAGGGCCCGGAGGCCCGGAATCCCCATCTTTTCCAGCATCACCCTAAAAAGAAAATAAATTGCACTGCCAATTTATGGTAGCTACATATACTACGAATATTTATAGAAAACAGACTTGCATAACGGCCCCAGACCATAAAGAATTAGAATCGCTGGAGCTGCATAAAATACTTACAAATGCCTAATTACCTGTACATTTTGACCTCATATTCCATTTACATGTTCTGTTTTTCAGTACCTACTAGAACATTTCTTTTGGAAGAAACCAAGCCATGGATTGAGCCCATTAAGTTTCTTGTACTTACCGTAAATCCTTTGTCTCCTGGAATGCCCAGTGGCCCAGGCAAGCCTTGCAGACCTTGTACTCCTTGCTCGCCAGGCTTCCCGTCCGCACCCGCGATCCCACGCTCCCCAGGGTTCCCCGTCTTTCCCGCAGGACCAGTACGACCTTGCACGCCTCGCAACCCTTGCAGACCAGGAGGTCCTGGTCTGCCAGGATCCCCGGAAGAGCCTTTTATTCCTTGTGGGCCAAGTGGCCCACGGTCACCGTTTTGTCCTAATCGAGGAGAAGTAGTGCGATTTTAAAACAAATTTCATTGCAGGGCACAGTGTAAATGTGGTTTTTGTTGAAGTTGAATTCCAAATTGTCAGTGTAAAATTAAATTGCTGATAGCAAAGAAATGATTATTAATAATATTTATGATACAATTGATAATATTTTCACGAGGATGCAAGTGGACTACTTAATTGCTGGAAATAGTTGATGGCGATATTGTTATAAAAAGCGTCTTTGAGGTGAGTACCTTTAAGCCCTGCTGCTCCATCAGGTCCCGGCAACCCCCGTCCTCCTGGAGCTCCTCTTTCTCCAGGAGGCCCTCCTGGACCGTCAGGACCTCGCAGACCTCGCTTGCCTCTCTTGCCCTCTGAACCGACGGGGCCAGGCAAGCCTCGGGGCCCGGGGGTGCCCAGTTCGCCCTTCATCCCAGACTCTCCCTTGAAGCCTCGTTCACCGGCAGTACCCTAAATATGGTCGAAGATTCTTGTGACACAGTTTACTTGATTCCGCCTCATTGCACCACGATCAATGCAACCCAAAGAATTTAGATTTGAGATTGATAGTGAAATAAAATAACACATTCAAATCATCAACTGCATCAGTTTCGACATCTGTCTTTGATATAGCAGATTGACTGCAACTAAAAATTTCAGCAAAAAAAATATCAGTGAAAAGTGTGATGATTAAATTTCTCACCGGACTTCCTTTCACCCCTGCAGCTCCCGGATTTCCTGCAGCGCCTGCGATTCCTCGTGCTCCAGGGAAGCCTGGGGGTCCTGACACTCCAGTAGAGCCTGGACTTCCCTTTTCTCCAGGCGAGCCATCCTTGCCAGGTCCACCAGCTAGTCCTGACTCGCCAGGCTGACCTGGCCGTCCGGATTCACCTGAAATGGCACACAGATTTGCGTATTAAATTAGGTGCTTGAAAGACTTATTACAGCTATTGCAGCTTGCCAGCAATAATTTAGCGTTATTTGTGGCTTACCTCTCGGCCCTTGAAGCCCTTGGCTTCCTTTAGGACCAATTCCTCCCAAATCTCCCTTATTTCCAGGACTGCCAGGGAATCCAGGGGCACCAGGCTTTCCAATCGCTCCCTAAAAAACAAGAAATTTTCAGTGTAAAGAATTACATTCAAAACATGAGTATCTATTTTAAACGATACACTATCCGTAGAGCTTTGACTATCAATAATTTTCTTAAACTATAAAAAATTCCGGGAACGTCTTACAGATTGTCCAGGAGGTCCGGCAATCCCGTCAATTCCTCGCAATCCTGGAGGTCCTGGGGGTCCTTCCCTTCCACGTTCGCCACGAGGCCCTGCTGTCCCCTAAAAAACGGAACTATCAGAAATGCATATTATTCTTAGCAGAAGGAAAGCGCTCAAAACAAATGTGTGATCCGCCTCGGCATGCGTCAGAGCATTTGGAAGGCGCCCAAACGGTGCAACTTGGTCGTATACTTTCTCCAACAATGGAAATGGGTAATTTTCTTTAATCGTATTTCACTATGGGGATGGACTTAGATGGACTTTGTGGATACATTCAGGCCCAGGCGGTCCCTAAAAATATTGCGTTAAATATTGAATGTGATCTAAACATATACCATTTGCCCAACTGGTCCAATAGGACCCGCAATGCCGACAGAGCCTTTTTCACCGGAGGCGCCCTGATCACCCTTAGCTCCATCGATTCCAGGAAATCCTCGATGCCCTTTGATTCCAGGAAGTCCGGGCATTCCAGGCAACCCTCTGGTTCCGGGAGGGCCTGCAGACCCTGGTTGACCACTGTCTCCGTCCTCGCCGGTCTCCCCCTGTGAAACAATATGAGTTATCCCCAGTGCTTTTTTTGTGCCGGAACGCACCGGAACGCCGTCCCGGCACCTCATTTCAGTACACTTAAAAAATTAAACATCGGTGGGAATATCTGCGCTCGCCAATTGCTGGAAAAATCTCGCACTTCATTTCATGTTGAGAAGGTGAGTGTATTTGCACCTTCCTAATGGGCCCTCTGCTAATAGACATGGTCTATGAGTTCATGTCTAAGAGTTCAAGCCAAGTCTTGAGCCAGACAAAAGGCTCTATGGCCATGGGCAATTTTGAAACTTTTTGCTCGTGTCTAGCAGCAGTGAGTCCAGGAGGAAAATGCGAAGACACTTTCCTTCCTACCGTGACATAAGGTTTAGTGCGTCCATGTTGTTTTTCGTGTGCCCGCTTGGTTACTAATTTTCGACCCAAGTTTCTAAAAAGGTACGTTCTGGTGATAAAGTGAGTGTGAGAGATGAAACGGGGTTTGCGAGTGTTAGAGGGACTACGAATTGTGGTCCTGAGATATCAGGAAGCGCACCGGGCGGTGATCTTGAAGAGCACCTTCTGGCTGTCAACGACTGGCCTAACTGCTGGACATTAGAGCAGAAGAATGAATTTTGCTTGAAAAACGATTGGCTCTGTTATCAAGACAAGAAACTCGGCTGCACTGCTTGAAAAGAAATTGGAACTCTGAGCAGGGATGCAAATTGCGAAGGAATGGGCAAACGCATAAATATATTTGACGGGGAAACTAGAAAGCAGCAGCTGACATCTTTGCGCAAGAAAGTGGTCATCCACAAAGAATAAGCCACTGGACAACGTGTTATTAAAAGCACTGTCCAATAAAAATATATTGTCACTGCACGAGCAAAAATTTTCGCATCGCGTACAAAGAGGCAAAATAAACCCAGCAGTTCGTCATTTTGAATCAGAAAGAAACCTACAATACTTAAACGGAATAGAGATAGGAAGAGTTTTGCATTCACAGCTCATTACAGCTAAGAACGGCATCCAGGATTAACAAAACAACTATAATTCAGAGCAGATTGGCTTTTGTTGCAGAGGTGAATGCAGGGTGGGGGGGGGGGGGGGAGGGGGCAAAGGGTTATTTTCTATTTCTATTATGAAAATTGGCGTTCCGGCACCCATATCTTTACAAAAAAAACACTGTTTATCCCTAAGCCCAAATACCTAATAAATATGGAACGAATCACAAGACCATTTATATATAATAAAAGATAAATCTCCGGGGAAAAATTCGAATCTGAAGGATAGAAGTATTCTGATTGGACGAGATTTACTTCTGCTCGAACACTAATTATTTCTGCATCAGAACCCCAAGTACGTGTCCGTTCAAGTTGTGATTTCCCCATTTTCCGGGAAGATAAGCATTAATCGCACAGGAATCACTTTTATACCCTCTTAGACAGTGGCGTAGCCAGGGTGGCAGGTTGGGTATGTCGCTCAGTGCACTACCGGTGCGAAGCGCCGGGCGACCATTTCTCAACCCCCCCCCCCCCCCTCCCCCCCCCCCCCAACGCTCCAAAATCTGGGTACGCCACTGTTGCAAATGACATTGACAGCTCATACCACAAGAAGTGACAGTAAAGACGACAAAATTTGGTTGTGAATTATGCAAATGGTCTTGCCATATAAAAATAGTCTTGGCAATGACATGCTTTCTTTACCTGCATTTCATTTCACGACACATGCATTTTTCGGTGCTATGCGTTTCGGGGCAGTCTGCCCAAAAATGGGGCTTTTTGGAAAAAAATTCTCGCAAATTTGGTTTTTTTCATATGAGAGTTTTCCTATTTTGTCGAGCACTTTTTCGGGTACGGAATACAAAAACGCAGAATATTCCCGGGTCGATTTTGGATTGTCCTTTTTTCGAAAACTCTTCGGAAATTTTCCAAATTTTCGTGACTTTCGTGCAAGAGTTACCCACATGGCTTAGACATATTTTTCTCGAATATGATTTTAAAAGTTTGCGCAGAAAAAACTCTCCCTTTGAAGACGGCCATGTCAAAAATATCCGAAAAACTATGGCATTATGATATGTACAACCCGTTTTACATATTTTCTAGGAAAATGTTTTACTCGACTTTCTACGTCCCAAAAAGAAAACCTGGACCCAAAATTGGGCCCTTTTTCGTAGGTAATTTTGACAATTTAAAACTGTCTTGCGTTTTCCTCTTTTCGAACGTTAAAATCACACTTCACAGGTAAAATTATCCCTATTTTTAAAGGGAAGAGACTGGTGATAAAGGGGCAAAATTGGGAATGGATGGGGGGGGGGGGGGGAGATTTCATTCCATGTCTTATGCCTAGACCGAAGGGCTCGTGCAATACCACAGCCGGGTATGTTATGCGACTGTTATGGGCTGTTATGTGACTTAGTACTTACATCTTTGCCTGGCAATCCTGGGAGTCCCCTGGGTCCTGCAACTCCTGGAGTGCCGAGTGGCCCTGAATCTCCAGGCTCTCCTCTTGTCCCTTGGAACCCCTGTGGACCAGGAGACCCGGGTGGACCAGGGGGGCCTCGGGGCCCAACGGGTCCAACCTGCGCTTGCAAATATGCAAACGAGTCTGGGGCATAAAGTCCAGCCACTCCACCCGACGAAGGCCCCTTTTCGCTTCCCGCCTGAGAGAGAGCTAATTGGTGATAGTAGGATGACACCTGCAAAAAAAAAAAAAAAAGTTATCGGGCACAATTTACGCTGTTTACACAAACTTTTCGGTGATTTGAATTCTAGTAAGCATAGAACTAGGGTAGGTAGGTAAAGGTATCGTGTTTCATGAAATGAGCTGTATAATATGATACTGCACGTGCGTGATGGAGGAGGTGAATAGGAACGTTTGGTCACTTGGTTCTTTTCCAAACACGGCTAATAACATAAGGATTCAAATGTGTAAGCATCTACTGGCAGAGCGTGCTGACTTGCTCCCTTGAGGTCCTTATTGATATAAAAATCACTGATACAAACTGGACTGAGGTAATGAACTGTTTGACTTACATCAGGTGCTTGACCAGGAGGACCAGGACTGCCTGGTATTCCTGGTGTTCCCGGTGATCCGGGATACCCTGACTCACCAGGACGCCCAGCTTCTCCAGGATTGCCACTTTCGCCCTAGAGCAAGAATAGCAACAAATTAATGCCAAATTAAAACAGTTCAATGTTTCTTATACCCTTGAACAAGGTCTTACGATGTAACTTCTATAGTTCGTCTCAGGTTCTGATGGCAGCAACAAACCGGTTCTCTACAATGTTAATGGTATAGGCCCAATGCCCCGAGGCGCTGTCAAAAGAACATGAGACGTACTATAGCAACGTTTATTCATGTTTCAATTCGATTTAGGATTTAGGCATCTAGGTGCTCACTGCTCACCCTCGGTCCCGGCAGGCCAATGGTATCCACTGGCGATGCCTCTGCTGCCTTCACGCCGCGGCCCAGATCGGGCCTGGCAGGCAGAACGGTCTGCAAAGGCTCTTCCTCGATGTCTTCGTCGGCACAAATCGGGCAGCATTCGCCAAGTGGGATGTATTGCTGAGTTCCGCACTCCAGCTTTGCACATTCCACCCCTTGGCATGTTTTTCCTGTCCGGCGCATGGAAGAAAAATCAGAAATTAATTTTGATCTTGGTGTGATATAGCATGTATTTTTGTGTGACTTATGCCGATGGCCAGGGTCAAATATCGTTTCAAAAGTCAAACAAGCCACCAGCCGCTGAGTGAATCGTGGGGCGGGAGGGGGGGGGGGGGCAGATTGATCGCCTTGATCTGAATGGATTCCAATCAACATCATCAATTTAGTTCCAGTAAGAGTCATCGCCTCCTGACTGCGAAAATCACGATTCGTAAATCTGGGAATATACTTCGGAATATCAGATGTATATATCCATTCGTTTTTTTGTGCAGGGTTTCACAGCGTATTGCCGTGCCCTAGCGTGCAGGGCCACCACCAAGGCCGGGCTTTAAATGCTAACAATTTGGGGGAAGGAGAGTGCAAGCAGCCAGTGCCAATTCTATCAAATAGTGTCTATTTGATCATTTTGGTCTTCAGTGTAAACGAACTGCGAGTCCATAGGTCAAAGATCAATCATGGAAATACACGAGATATTGAATTTGCGTTACGTAAGATTAAATTAATCCCAATCAAGTCTTTAATAATCAAATCTATTTGGGCAAATCACATTGATTATGCATGTTAAATAAAATAAACGAATTAACTAACGATATTATTCGCACAACGGCACAAGCACCATTGGCTAGCAAATACTTTATTCAACCCAAATAATGCAGGGCTTATAAACTACGAGCTTCGGCTCTGGTTACAGGCTTCAAATGTTACTAGGGTTTCACGAACGCAATTTTCCTTGCGTTAGAGATGAGCGTAGCAGTTTGTAGCGGGTATAAAGTGAATGCAGAATTCAGTATACAGAAGGCAATGTGTGAATTAACTTTTTCTTAATTAAAAACGATTTTCATTGAATTCCGTTTGAAACCCGTAAAATAGTACTAAAAGTTTTAAAAATATATTGATAAATAAAGAGTAATTGAGACCGGAAAATCGTACAGCCCTGAAAACTTCAGAAATGCTTGATTTCATGACGCTTCATAACATTAAGTTTCGTGACAATGTGTATAAATTTCGACTGGACAGCTTGGCAAATTTTCAAAAATATATTTTTTTCTTTTTGGAGTAATTTATTTATTTTAAAAACTATTAGGTCGATTATCTGCTTAGGGTCTTAGCTGAAACTTACGAAGGACATCTACAAATTGTATCATCATCGGAGCAGCCGTTTGGCCTGCGGACCGCGAACAAACACAACAAAACCCAAAACACAAAACACACCCACCACAAGTGAATTTTGTGGTGCTAATAAAATACAGTTCAATATTGGTACAGATGCGTTTCAAAGCCGAATGAACCTGCAGATGTTTACCTGTCCTGCAAGACTCCTGGCTGAGACAGTCGACTCGCCCATTAGTGCACGTGCAAGTAGTACACGTGTCGGGCGACCACGTCTCCCCGTCGGCATACTTTTTACTCTCAAAGGTACACGAAAGAGGGCCTACAGATTAATTGAGATCGAAACCAACAGATTAGTTATACATTATTTTGAAATCGACGAATTAAAATTTCTTGGTGCAGAAAGAAAAATAACTCTACGGTGCGTACAAAAGCGTTTACTGTGTGGGCAATGGATTCCCTCTCCAAAAACCGTTCCGTTTGACCAACGCGCTATCCAGTGATTCGATCAAATGTTGCAGGAGTTACCTCTGGACACTGGAGTCACTCGTGATTCTGGAGCACTTGTCACAAAAGGACGACCAGCCGTCACTGGTGACGCCACTGGGGTTGCTGGCGGTGTTGGCTTTGTGGTGTCAGGTCTCACATCCTCTACAAAAAAACAAAGCAAATAAACACACGTCAATCAAGTATTCAAGTAACAGGAGACGCGTTGCTCTCTGGAAACGTTACAAGTCATAATGAAGGATGAAATTGTCGGACAATTTTACCGGAGTCGTCCTCTTCCTCCTGTGAATCAGTCTCTATTTCTGCTGTTGGCGTTGGTCTTCGGGGAGGCGAGGACGCCGGAGAAGAACCAGGTACTATGGTAGTTGACTTCCCTGTGACATTAAAATTGGGTTAAATTGACATTAGGAATTTATCCTGAGATGAAAGATGATTCAGTCCCAGCGGTTGCCCCCACGGCGATGCTTTATTGAGTTGAAATGACTCACCATTTTCCGCATCATAATCATAATTATAATCGCCGTCATAAGTATAATCCCCGTCATAATTCAAATTTGGATTGTCTGGTTGAGGTTGCTGGGCTTGAGGTCTGCGGCGTCTTTGCGAACGTGCGCTAGAAGCGCACACGAGAGCCGCGAAAAAAAGCGCCCCAAAAACCCATTGGTGGCGCATGTCTGCACTTGGGAGAAGGGTTGGGGGGAGGCAATCCTCCAAACCCCGGTCCCAATGCAGTTCACTCGCAAGAAACGATCGCTGACTGCAGCAGACTGCAGGCTGACAGACCTTCCGACTGCTCGTAAGAAAGTCTGGTCACTGAGGAGAACGATTTGTTTTGGCTTTTACAGCTCTGTCGGATGATTTGGTGTTGAGATAGATGGGCTAATGCAGTTGGGGAAGCTGGAGGAGGAGGAATAAGAAGGAGAAATGGGGGCGATAAGGAGGAATTCACTTGCGGCGAGCTTACCAGAGTTCTGACAAAAACACAATTGGCGTATCAGCAAGGTAGAGTGGATATTCGCGATTTTTTCATTACGTCTCGAATTTATTTAATGATTTTTCTTAATTTCGTTCCCATTGAATGTGCATTTTGTCGCCTCGTTGCGAGAAAGTTAAATAAATGTGAAGCAACATCCAAAGAACTAATAATAAACCCAAAGTTGGTAAAGACACAAGCATAGATTTAATCGTTTGATAACCCTGGCTTTCGGGTCAATTTTTTCAACGGTGACCCTCTCGAAATTGATCACTCGTTAAAAGATGTAAATTTTTTATGTGTTCCGGAACACAAGCACACAGGCCATTTTGTAGTCCGCTACTCACTAGGGTAATTTGTGTGTCTAACATTGCATCACTTTTCAGCCTTCGTAAGTTCAGGGGTGCATTACATCAAGATACTCAAAAATTATTAATGGTGCATGTTTCCATATTTTATAAATATTTATATATTTATTACGTATTTATATATTTATTGCGTATTTATTAGATAATGTTGGCATCCTGACATTGACAATCTGGAACGAGAGAATTAGCACAAGCATCATCGTGATATCCTGTATCCAAAAGTCAAAGACAGTTCACTACCATCGGTGTGCAGATGACGGCAGTGTCCACTGTCCTATACATATTGGGTCGGACGACAGCCAGTATTTAAAATTGCTCCGCGCGCAGCGGCCGTTACACAGCTTCATGCTTGGACTTGAGACGTTTATGAAAAAAGCAGAAAAGGTCACAATATGTCAATTCATAGAATTGTTGAGTTGACACTTAACAGTGTGTAACTGAGCTTAGTTCAGACATATGAACCATTCTTAGAAGAATCCAAAAAATGTAATCAAGTTTTATTTGAAAAAAAATCAATTAGTGGGGTAGGCTCGTTAATTCAGTATTGGCTAGTGAATTTATGTCGGCTTGAAGCTTGAATTATAAAAAATAAAAAAGGACACAGAGGAGAAGAGGATTAGTTTCATTACGCCCATTACACTGTCTCGCGTTTACATTCGCAACACATGCTAAATAGCTTCCATAACATTATCCTCGGCCCAAGGAAGTCAGTGTGAGCAAAAAGCATGCATTTTTCTATGGTGATCTCTCAGGCAGCTGTGGGCCACACAATTTGTTTGTGCCACCAAATAGGGAGTTATTAATGCGTCATATGATGAAGAGCAACAAAGATCTAACCGACAGTGTAACTACTTTCCAGCCAAGACGCCGCAGAAAACTGCAAAAGGATTCATGCTATGTGCTATTTATTATATCAAGGATTGTGCATGGAAAAAGTCTTCTACGAAGTGGTGTCCAGTTCCACAACTAGACAAATAATAAATCTCAAGAAAATCTGGCATTGAAATGGCCACGGCCACTCAGACAGTTATCTTCAAGAAATAATGGCACTTAGGGCTTTCTTGCACGGACAAGAAAATATCGCTCGAATGAAATGTGAACCAACTTATTACTGGTCAACTTAATTCAAGTCGATGTAAATGAATGTAATGCCTAATATTATTGCTCAAAACTCACTTGCCGAAGTTAAGGCGGCTTGTTATTAAAGCGGTGATTATTTATTACGAGCACTACTTATACTAATGAAACAGCTGCATGTATCAATCAAAGTTAATTTAACTTTTGGAAAAGCGTTAACGCGTCAATAAATGATAACTAAAGCAATAAATACTCTTCGATCCGGATTTTAGTTCGTATTTATTTTGAGAATGCGCTCATTTTGACACAGAAAAATTGACAAATTTGCACCAATATATTTCGACTCCTAACAGAGCTGTATGTATTTGCTTACAGTGGTAAATAAACCAACAAACCAATAAATACTAAATAAAAAAGCTATTGACTGCATTTGCAATAATGACTAGAAGTAGATAAGGAAGTATAATTGATTCGCAAAGTCAATATCATACCTATATAATGCATTTTAGAGAGCAGTGCAGCGAGTCGTGGTTAGCCATAGTAATACAACCACCCTTTTATCTAGCTGAATTGAAACAATTTGTTCTTGATTACGCATATGGTTTTTTTTACACAGCCATATGGCCCTCAAAACACGCCTTATACACACTTGGTAAACAAGATCAAAGCTAAATTTAGCTCTCAGATTATGTTCCAAACAAAATGTGATTTTGTTAGCTGTTCTTGGGCATTAAAAAGAAGATATTTGAACACACAGAAAGAGTTGGAGGCAACAAAAAGATCCCGCACCAATTTTTATGACACGGTTCAATTTTGAACTCCGAAGGTCAAACAGATGGGTGGTGAAAAATGAATGTATTGAAAGAAGTCAAAGAAGAGTGTTGTTCATGGATCTTATAGATGTACATGTACTATGTTTTATTATTTTTTCTGAATATTAACAAAAAATCAATCCTGGCTAAAACTTCAAGCATGTAATCACAAGGGCGAAAACAAGTTTGGCTTAGGCAATATTGTAGATTAAAAGGCCTCTATTGATTTTGGAATGCATGTATTGGTAATAGCATGTAAAATAATTGTGGGAAGCCAACAAAAATTCTAATACCTACCTAGTTGGTTTCAATATAGGGCAGGAAAGAAACATATTCCGTCTCATGCTTTGGCAAACTAGTCCCCCACCCTTACCTATACGAAGGCTACTTCCTCTAAGCCAAAGGATTGGGAGCCCGTAGGAATATCACCAAGTTTACATAGATAACAAAAGAGAAAAGTAAAATCCAGTCGCTCGACTACTGGCCACAGACAAAGTGGACTTACAGGGAACGTAGCAGATATGGTAAGTACAATTTTCTACTACGAGCGAATGTGAACTTCAAAGGCTGGATCGTGGAGATAGAAAGCAAGTGCAACGCATAATACTTTCGTAAAATTAATTGCGTTATGACCACAGTACCAAAGCTGGTTGAATGCTATAGATCAACAGTCGATACCTACTCGGTTCATGCAAATAACTTTCGGTCATTTTCAACTGCCAGCATAATGACGTAATTAACTATGACATTCGTACATGTGCTATATTAGTTAGCATAGTTTGGTGCAATGGTGTCTGGCAAATTAATTAGTCCGTTTTTTGTACATTTATGTCATAACATGGATGAAGGTACGGAAGTAATGGCACATTGCTATTAATTAGGTATTCTGTTATTTGATTCAGTATCCCACTGTATATAGGTCGTAAACAGAACCGGAACAAAATATATAACTTCATAATATTCATAATATTCTCCCTAATACATATTATTCTTGGAAAATATTTTCAAAACTTGTGTCTGTGTAAGGATCACGCCCAATACCACATCGTGCAAAAAACAAGAAAATCAATTAAATTGAAGATTCTCTCTGTTTCTCTCTCTGCTGAAGACATCCCTGGGTACCATCGTGAAATTCGGTTACGGTCTTGTGGTGGTTTCGGTGCTGTTGATGCTATGGGCGTCATTGGTGGGAGCAAGAGACCTTGCTCCTGTCACCTATCCTCCGTGCTTCTTCAACCCACTCTGTACCTGCTCGAAGGCAGTGCCGGACCTGGGCATCGTGCGCTGTCACAATGTGCCCCTGCCTCGATTGCCCCCTCCTCTCAACATATCGAAAGTACGATATTTTTCAGTAATTTTATTGGAACATTAATACGTTACTTGTCTTCATTTTGAAATGTATCTGGCCGATTGTTTTAAGGTGTTCATGTTACACATGGAGGAAAACGGGCTAAGATCTTTGGAGCCGCATTTCTTCCAAGGCACGGGACTTTATCGCTTAGCAATCAGTCACAATCCTCTAGAAGAGATCCCCGACGAGGCTTTTATGGGTCTGGAGCACTCTCTTTGGGAACTGAAGCTGCAAGACGATCAGTTGACGACATTTCCCAGTCGAGCACTGAGACATTTACAGAAGTTAAAAATACTCGATTTAGCAGGTTCGAAGAGCAATCAATCTCAAACATTGCTTATAGAAGTTATTTGAACAGTTACATAAGCATACTATTATTGATAATCGCAAATCCTCAGAAAACGAAATCACAGAGATCTTCCCCGAAAGTTGGCGAGGGTTGGAGTCGTCTTTGCAGACGCTGATCCTCGCCAACAACTGGATCTCGACGTTGCCTAGCGATGCGTTCACGTCCCTCACGCTGTTGGACACGTTGGACATGCGAGGCAACGCTATAATGGAGTTGGACGTGGACACCTTCCGGTCAGGCCTTCCTAGGTGAGTCGGCATACGAAGCCACAGCATGCTGCTTAGCTAAACACAATTCCACCTTGAGACACGGAGAGAGACGCAATGTTCCAAGAGAACCCACTGCTGCTAGGCATGAGGCTAATTTCCCAACAATACCCACAGAGTCCTTTGTCTGTCTGAACAGAGGCGTATCCCCCCCAACAACGGCCCGAACGAAACTCTTTGTAGGTATACATATGCATTTTTTTAGGAACTGTCATTTTAGTGACATTACATGGTACAGCTATAAAGGCATGAGCTATTTCAAAAAACGATATGGCCCTTTTCAAATGCATTTAGAAATCCATCTCGCAAATGCGTATATAGAAATATTTTTATGTATAGATATTATTTTGTATAGATATTCTCAAACTCTCATTCTTAGAGTGAAATGGAAAGTTATAAGGGAAAAAGCGCTCGGGAGTCTTCTTATATATAGTATTGCGTTTTCTGCGTCATCGTAAGTTGGGCGACCGCAGTTGGGGCAAGAAAGGCATTGACTCTGTTTCGATGATGTATTGGTATTTGGTATATTGATGGTTAAAACAGAAAAACGGGACATTGTTGCATATATAGATTGAAATACATTGCAAAACTCCTATTTGTAAAGAATATCTTGTCAAAGGTGTGTGTTCGCGAATAAGTAGAATCCACGAAGCCCAAAAGTGACCGTCACGTGTCGCTTAATACTTCGCCTCTTTATATTATTATACTCTCAAACTTCTACTGATTTTCACTTACTTAGCTTTACATTTTAAAAGCCCAGTTGCTATTAGTATAGCTGCCGGCATCGTACCAAAATAAATATACTTATCGTGTAAATTTTAATTTGGGGAGGTACTAATGGATAAGACAAACGAATTGATATGTAGCTTGTCAACTGGACCATTTTTTAGTTATTTGTAAAATCCACGTGTGTGTTTGTCAACTCACTGGAACAGTTATGTGTTCAGATTACGACACCTCTACCTCGCCGACAACCAGCTGTCGAACATCCCCTACCAGCAGCTGGCGAAGTTGAAACTTCTTCGCACGCTCGACCTGTCATACAACCGCATAACAAGTCTCAGAGGGGCAGCCTCCGAACCAGAGGCGCCCATGGCACTGGACACCCTCCGTCTTGATTACAACCAGATACAATACCTACCACCAGGAGCGTTCCAAAATTTTGAAATTCTAAATAGAACGTATCTTGATGGCAATCCATTATCAGTTATCCAGGTTAGCTGTGTGTTTCAGCTCTTTTTTGTGTACATATGGTTTAAATAATTGAATCTATCGATAATCAAATGCTTCGCGCATGATTATTTCAGTCTGATGCCTTTCGGGACGCACGAATGCGTGAACTATCACTTCGGGATTGCGGAATCAGCGATTTGGCACAGGGGGCATTCGCTGGCCTAGAGCCCTCTCTGCAGTTCTTGGACCTCGGTGGAAATAATCTGACGGACCTGCCCGATTCAGTGTTGACAGAATATGACTTTCTGAGAAATTTAATCATAAGCGAAAATAATATCCCTGACGTGTATCAATCGCCGGCGAATAATTTGCACCATGGGCCAGATTCTCAGTCGACGGTCAATGGGTTTCAATACTCTCTGTACCAAGTTGACTTGGGGGGGAAAACCATGGGAGCGACAGCCCTGCAAGACATCCGAAGGTATGCTATTAAAAAATAGTTGCAACTTAAGACGCAAGGCATCTGAAACACTTTCAACCCACTCATTCTAACTTTTGCGTTTCAGAATGCGTAATTTGCGTTCTCTGTCTTTGAGTAAACTTCCAAAGAATGAACTGGCTCCAGATGACTTCTTGGAGTTTGGCGTCGATTTGGAAGAGCTGCGCATAAGTTCAGGGAACCTTCAAACCATTAGGAACCACGCTTTCAAACATGTGAGGGGGATCAAGCGGCTAAATTTGGCTGATAATTCGATATCATCGATCGAACCTGATGCGTTCACCGAGGTGCGTGCACTGTTCACACGAATGCTTATCGTCAGGGGCGTAGGAACGGGGAGGATGGGGAGGAAACTCCCCCCCTCGCCACTTATCGGCCTGCCCCCCCCCCCCCCTGACACACGGGGGGTGTGGGGTCCCGTAACTGGATCGAGCCCGTGATTTCAGCTTTTACGAAACTTTCTGTTTAATGTGGTAGGATATTAGAAACTAGGATTCCCTATTCTGATAATATTCCATGGTTGATTTGGCCCAAATTTACATTAGCATGTCTTAGAATGCAGCAATAATTGCTGGATTCGGACAAAATATTGGCCTACAGAAACCCTAGAAATCGTACAATTTTCGCCTGCTGCGCAAAAGATGTCGTCAATTGGTGGTAAAATTACTGAATAACATCTAAACTAATTTCGAAGATATTAAAAATCATTGCGGAATTGCTGTTTTTTTATATAACGCCTATTTGCAATGACGGGCCTAGTTTTTGCACAGAACCGCGAATAATGAGCCAGTCAAGTAATGAGTCAAGCATAAATTTTGTACAGGAACCTTCTTAAAGAGTAAATCATTCATAAAATATGCCGTTCTGACCAACCCATTCTCAAGCCCCTAGTTGACCGCATACGCGTAGATTTGCTCATAGGAATTTTTTTGGGGGGCTGCTCCCCAAACACCAAAAATTTTCCCAAAAAAATAGTTTCTACACCCCTGCTTAGTGCTTAGCGTCCTGCCTGCTTGCAAGGTTACATGAAATCACAATGTAAGAGCTTACTAATCCTTAGGTCGGCCACTCGCTAGTGTGGCTGAGCATTGCACACGGGCTGGCGCCGTCCCTTGGCTCGGTTTTCGGAGACGCTCTCAAGCAACTGACAATTCTGCAGACGCTGGACTTGAGTAACAACCGGCTACATTTCATGCCGGAAACCTCTTTCCACTTTTTGCGAAAACTGAGAGTTCTTCAGTTGGAAGACAACCAAATTGACCAAGTCCACAAGGGAACATTCCAGGTTACATTCGATCAAGACCATGTTTTAGCTGTATTATATTATTACTATGGTGTGAACAGTGATAACAGTGATTTTATTTACAGGGCAGCATTCATCTTGATTTGGAAGAGATTTACTTCTCGTTTAATAATATTGAGAAGATTGGCACTGAAACATTTGTCGAACTGACGTCACTCCACCGATTACATTTGGACGACAACAGAATTAAGCACATTGATAGACACGCGTTCATGACGATGGATCGACTGAAACAACTTACTCTGAGGGGAAACAAAATCCAGACCATTTCCCCAGAAGCATTCCAAAACTTACCAGAGCTTGGAATTCTTGATCTCGCATATAACAAACTTAGCGGCCTAGACTTGTCAATCATGGATCAAGTTGGATCTATTTCAACCCTTAAATTAAATGTTAGTCACAACGAAATAAAAAATTTGATCGTCAACATAACTGGAAGAGAAGTTTTTGGCAGTTTGCAGCTCCATGTTAAGGTTTTGGATCTTTCTTATAACAACATATCGAGAATAAGCCATTCCTACTTCAAGCCTTTGGAGTCTTCGTTGACACATGTTTACCTCCGAGACAACGCAATGCAGAACGCCACTCGGGACGTTTTTGGGAATATGCCGCACCTGCAGTGGCTCGACCTCACTGAAAACGACCTGGATGAAATAGACTTCGACGCTTTCAGGAACACCAAATCACTGCAGGTGACACTGCATGCCAATGTCACTTGGCATGGGGGTACCCAATACCCATGGTCATGCGAATTTCAACTTAATACAGGGAGACATTTTGATTTTTAGGTGTTGCTACTTAGTGGGAACAACTTGGCCGAGTTGCCGGCTGAGCTACTGCAAGGACTAAGTAAACTCCGAGTCGTTCACTTGGACAGAAATAAGCTCCGCATGCTTCCGGATAGCTTGTTGAATGAAGAAGGCCTAGAGACATTGGATATCTCTCACAACTTATTCAGCCGAATGCCGATTTCAAGTATAGGGCCCGCAGCATCGGCGACATTATGCGAGCTGGACCTCTCGCACAATTATATCGCTTCTTTGCATGGACCTGACGCGTTTGCAAGATTCAGGGTAAATATCAAAAAGTAACTTAACAATGAGTTTAAGTGAATTCGTTGTAACCTCATAGTCTAATGAGAAAATCTGCAATTGTTTCTAGAGTTTGATTCGGCTGGACATATCGAACAACCGGTTGGTCCGCCTAGAAGATGCAATGTTTTCGAAGCTCCCTCGCCTCTCTTCGCTTGACCTTAGTCACAACATCGAGTTGATGCTGGAGTCGCGAGGAAGGACATTCCACGGACTGGAAGACACGTTATTTGAACTGAACCTGCAAAACACTTCCCTCAACATCGTTCCTGATTTGCCGCTAAACAAACTGCGATCGCTGAACCTGGCAGACAATATGATTGCGCAGGCTCCTTATGAGATGGCCGTGAATCTCAGTTTGTTGCGGAGGCTGGACATGGGAAATAACCGGCTTGAATTGGTTCCACCACTTGCACGGTTGCTTCCGCAGCTAAGAGAACTCATCTTGGGAGGCAATTTAATAACGACTCTATCTAACTCGAGCTTTTCGCCAGTCGCAGAGCATCTGCAAGAATTGGATTTACAGCATCTTCCACTCACGTTTTTTGAGGTTGTTACATGTGATTTTCTTATAATTATTTGATCGGGAACTACTAACTAGCGCTGACCACACCGTCCACGCGTTAATTGACATTGTAGTTGAAATTGTACTTGTACAAGTATGTTGCAGAGCCATTACAAAATCACGAGGATTCCTGATAGGGTGGGGGGAGGGGGGGGGGGTGACTTATACCAACAGCCTACACGGAGACAAAATTTCCCGAGAGTAATATTCTCGTTTTCTTTCCAAAAGAAAACTGTGATAGCAGAACATCATGTGAAACCACGGAAACACAAACTCACCATCTCACGTTTTTACGCACAGAGAACATGCCCGGCCTAAGTTAACCCCGGTTCCACAGCGCAGTATAGGTATTGACTATTGGTATTGGTATTGACGGTCACTGCTCAATGTCATTTCGATTATATTTCAAATTTCCTGTACTTGAGTATGAAAAGCTTCGTCAAAATGTTAAGATTGATCCTAGTCTCCTAGGGAACTGAATTGAAGGTCACTTAAAATTGTTCAAGGACATTCATTTTAAACCAAAATAAGACAAAAATTGAAAGAACTTAAAGGTTCGGTATAAACACCGTTACCCTCCCGAAGAATATCCTTCTGTGTACCCAACAAAATGGTTGTAAGTATCAGGCTGGGCTGGGCGCGATGGGCTGTAGGCAATTGACCCCCCCCCCCCCCCCCACCCTCCATCAATCCTCTGTCCAGAAGTGTTGGACAGCGCAGCACGTTGATCTTTCCTCTGGAGCAATCCATGAAAGGTAAAATGAGACAGGATGGACAGAGAAACTACAACAAGATAATTGCAATTACTTCACGTCTTACAGAATGGTGCCCTGAGCAAGATGCGATCTTTGAGAACTTTTCACGTTAGTCCATACCCTGATATCTACGACTTCAATCTACCTCGCGTTCTACAATTCAATACCGGACTTCGCCATCTGCATATCCAGGTAAGATATCGAATCCTTTTCGAGAGCAAGCTTCAATTCCCCAAACGATATTTGAAATATGCACCACAAATGTGTATCTATGCCGACGCCAGGTTGAAGAAAAAGAGGATCTGACGGAGGGAATGTTATCAGGAGATTTGCCGACGAAAGTCCAGAATTTCACGTTGACAGGACAGGCAATGCGGTCCCTCCCTTACAACCTATTGCAAGGAGTTCGAAGCCCACGACTGCATCTCATCATTTATAACACTACTCTCGAAACTGTTCCACGGTGAGCATAATATTAATGCCAACTGAGCGCAAACACAAGTTATGTTAACGCCTAATTTGTGTGCGTGCTTATTGGTAAATATGGTTACGCAAACTGGTTAGTGATGGACTGAATAACACGTGTATCTATCGTTTGTACAGATCAATCTTCCAGCTGGCAAAGAGAGTAAGAAACATTACTTTGGACCTCCGCAACAATACTTTCCGTAGTTTGGGAAATCCTAATACTGGAGACAAACCTGGACTTCCTCGGTCGATGTTTCTGGAGCAGATACAATTGACAGGGAACAGGTGGACTTGCGACTGTGATTTAGGGTGAGTTGAAAACAAAACGAAATTATTGAAATTTTAATATAATTTTGCCAAAGAAAAGAAGAACATATAATTCAGAAATGTTTTGTCCCTCAAGATATGTCTCTCAGAAATCAGAAATATATCTCACTAAGTTTTGGCATTTCATTATATCCTTTATAAGAAGTTTGATAAATACGGAACTTCATGCTTATCGTCCAAGAATTGCCCAAAACAATTTGTACCGAATCATAAACAAAAATCTTCTTAGGCCCACACCAGATTCAGATCATATTATAGCGTCGTACCTCAAGGGCAAACAGAGCGTATACGTAATTGAATGAGTGATTGATCGAATTTCCATTTCTTATGCTTGTGATTAGTTGGGTGGAGATGTGGAATCGGAAGAAGAGGCAGCACCTTTGCCCGGACAGCAACGACGAGTGCCAGAAGGACGACGACGATCTCAGGATGGCTCAGTGCATGAACAAGAACAACGTATCGTTACTGCAAGTATTCAAATCGGAAATCGAATGCGGATGGGGCTCGGGCTCCCACAAAGTTCGCTCAGAGTCACTTGTGCTACCATGGCTGGTAATAGCTATTCTTTGCAACGCAGTGTTTTGAACACACAGACAAACCATCGTTATAGTCTTCTAACAGACATCAAAACAATGTTACAATAGAATAATGCTAAATAACCATTTAAAATTCTCGTCACCAAAGTAAGTTTAAAGAGGTTTTCAGAGTCAATGATGCTCGGCACGTTGTTTTTGGATCAACTAAAGTTTTGGGACGCATGGTGAAAATTGTAATCTATCTTTTGCATTTTTCCCTCCGAAAACTTAATCAGTCACAAGTCACAACACATTTCAATGAAAATCACGACCTACAGCCCACACACAGCTGTTAACATGCTAGTCATCACATATCAAAAAAAGAGAATAGATAGTAACATGCGATCTCCAGCGTAGAAATAAAATAATAAGGTGTGCAATGGGTATAACGCATACAATTTATATGTACTTTAAAACGAATTAAATGTTAGTATTTCAACTCTCTTGCTTATTAAATACCAAATATCATATAACTGTATCTTTATAAAAGTCACGTGTCCCCGGTCTGTTTCACGCTTTAATGTAAAAATAAAAAAATAGTACCAAATACATAGCAATGTTATTCGTAAACTAGGTGTATGAATGAATTAAATTGCATTGCAGGTATACAATTAACATTACAACTTATTTCTATTTACATCGCTTAGACAATGTAAACAATGTAAACAATGTACAATATGTATTTATGGTGTAAAACCAAATGTGTTGATTTGCTGGTTCGGATCAAAATTCAACCCCACGACATATATACTGTAAATATTGCTAATATAATATACACTTTGTACTCTGTGGATTAAAGACAAAGAGCGTAATATCCTAGTGCAGTAAATTGAATTTATATTGTGTGGGTGTATTTATAGGTGTAATTATATGCATGGGTGGCGTGATTTGGTATTCATTTTCTGTTGTGTATCTTGCCACAAAGTCTTGGTACTTGGTACCGTGCTATTTGCGGTAATTGAGATTGAAATGCGGGTACCTTCATATAAGCATTCTGTATAAGTGAAATTTAACAATGTTACCCTGCAGATGAGAGAAAGCACGCGAAAATTTTATGTCTTGTTTAGAAAGAAATGCCTTTAATATTGTGTTTCGGGTTGGTGCACTTGAATTTTGTTGGAAACAAAATACCTGCATTCAATGAAATTTATTTGGGCGATTGGCTATTCATATCATTATATCAGTTCAGATGTCCGAAGCCAATGCTTTATTTCAGTACCCGCGAAACAAAACAATTACAAAGTATCTGATAATTTGATGAATTCAAGAACGAAGATCATTTCCGAATTCAAATGGCTCTGTGTACCTGTACCATTAAATTGAAGTCACAGATTATTCATATGGAACATCAGCGTTAAGCGCCTATATACAATAGCTGTAAAAATAACAAATGATACTTATATGTCAAAATAAAAGTAAAAATTATTGTTTTTCCCTTCAATTACTAAATAGTATGTGCAGGTATTCGAAGAGCAAGTTCCATCCACCTTCCCGTTATATCGCCGCTAGAGAAAGGTTGACCTGATCGCGTGGAGTGTTTGGACTTGGAGTGAGCACCGACAGTTGATAGTGTCTGTAGGGACCGGTAACACCTCGTCGGTGCGCAGAGTCCAGGGTGTTTGCATCGGTATCTGCCATCAAGAGTATCTGCAGTTTTATGAGTGAAGACAGTGTCCAGATTGATTGAATCGGTTGGTTATTTTGTCTTCTAGATAGTGTGACTAGAAGTAAATTGCGGAAATGTAATTCTGTGACCAAGTCCAGTATTTTTAGCACATTGTGATCCGTGGCTGGACTGCCGAGAGGTGAACATTCGTTCCAGTCACCGACAATACAAGCAATTTCAACAAAATAACAAGTACGTATACTTCCTAATATTACTCACATGCTTATAGGGGCATAGCAACTCTACTTTTCTTTCGTGCACTTTACGAAAAAAATTATGCCTTCCTCAAAAGTGCCAGTGTCACCCCAAAATAGTTTTCTTGTTTATTTAACTTGGTGAATTCCTGTCATATCACGTACCTAACTGACAAACAGAACCTACCTACTATCAATTACGATAAATGCTCGATCATAGGTTTTTTTTTACAAAAACTAGTGTAAAGCGTAAAATACCTTTGTAGAGAAATTTGAATTCGATGTTATGCATAAACACTATGTATCCACACAGTGAATAAGTTCGCTCTAAATTCATGATTTTTCATAGTTAGGTCTGTACTTTTGTTAGTTGTTGTTTTGACTTATGAATGAGATTCAAAGAGAATGAAAAGTAATGATCATGGAGCTTGGCACTTGTCGCTGGAGAGTGGAGACTAATAACCTTGCAATGGCACCTATACTACAGATTCGCTAACACAATTGCCATTTACATGAGTTGTCGTTGGTGTCGAAAGAAAACTCTGTCCGACTCTCTTCTATAAACCTACGCAAGTTTATTAAGAATGCTTTAAAGTTTAAATTGCAGCCAATATACTGATAAAAATCCGATGATAATTCATAAAACAATATTTCGTGTGTGGTGAATGGGGCCATGCGAACGAATGAAATGTGCTTTGTGAAATCATAAAGCGTTAAAAATACTTTCAATTAACTTTGTTTCTCTCTAAGAAGGAATGCATTTGATTCCAACCGTCCAGTGACATAACGGTTGTCTCTAATGCCCAATAAGTACGCTCGGGCATTGCAGCGAGTTGTCAGCGCGACGTAGATGGAGTACCAAGTACCCAGTATAGGTACACCGAAACGATACCAATGGGCATGCATGCCAACACAAACTATAGGTATTGATTGACAAGATCCGATATGCTTCTATTGGCTAATTGAATCTCTCGTATTTTCTAACTACCATTCCACCAGCAAACCGCATACATACATTACTTATTCAGTGCGTTTGAATGGGAATTGGGACGGGCAGCGTAATAATGCACTAGAAATCGTAATTGAATAAGGATCCGCAAAGCGGGAAAAATTACGTTTACAATCTATTTTATAAGTATTTATAGCGTAAAAAGAAAGCGATGTTAGAATAGCATTTTCCTGTTCAATATCAATATGTCTTCCGCGTTGCCCTTCCTCAAAAGCAGAAATACCTACGAAACGCTAAACGCTAAACGGGAATGAGAATTGAGTTGACCCTATGCGATGCGTTGCCATCCTGCCGAGGATAATTGCCGTGGCCGCACGGTGCCGGTCAGGTGCACCTCACGCATCCACTCGAGCATTTCAGACATCTCAAGTACCTCCTACCACACAAGGGCACACCGCGTCCCTGTGATTTATGCCATTCTGCCGAACAGAGACTTCACTCTGGCCTTCAACTAAGGGATGAAGCTGGATTTAGGACCAAGACTAGTTTTTTATATGGCATTTCAGCTTTGAGAACACTTTCCCGCGGCCCCTGCAGGGAGCGTTGACCTTCTGCTCACATTCCTCTATACTTAAGAGCGGCACATCTCGGCGCACATCTTACCGCTTACGCAGGTATCCTACCTGTTCGCTTCACTGAAAGCGACACATAGGTAGAACGTTTGCGCTAACAAGTGCTCCAGGGGATTTTACAAGCCTAATACTTGACACCATATAACGGCGAAGTTTTGATGGCCAGTAAAGCTAAATATTTTAATCGTTTCAAATCACAAAACAGTGTTTTGACTTACGAGGATTTTCCGCGTTATATAGCAACCATGAACCAAGTACTGGCAAATGATAACAACCATTATGATTTTGTACTTTGATTTTTTCTTTGGAATAAAAACAACCATTCACTCTTTGATGTAGGTAAAGTTACAAAAAATAATAAGAAATTTGGATAATCCACAGATAATATTATGAAACAGTTAGTTGCAAACATATTGAAATAACATATTATATCTTGTTGTCTGATAATCTGCTTATCGCCCAAAGAGGACCAATAGCAAATGTCTTTTCCATGATGTACTCTTCCTTGCCATTTTCTGATTTTCATGTCCTGTGCAAAACACTGTTCATATCATTTTGGTAAATAATGTTCATAATTATGATAAATTATTTAAAGAAAGTAGATAAAGGTAGATAAAAGATAAGAAGATAAAAAAAAGGAAATAAATCTAACTATAGGACTGAAATGTTTTTATGGTTTTCAGAAAATGCTGGTTGCCTGGGTGGTCGTTGCGATGTGCAGCATTGCAGCTGCACTCCCCTGCTCTGAAGTTCACAACGATTTACAAGTGCCATGCACTTGTCTCGTCGATCCAGAAACACAGGGAATCCACATGGATTGCGACCGCGTCGTTTTCGTCGACAATCTACCGACTCTACCGTATAGGGCCCCGATAGTTTCGTTCAGTCACAAATATGTTGGGCATCAGGCATTGCCCACTCAGGCCTTCACTGCAGCAAACCTACCTCTGGCCAAAGTAGATTTCTCAGGAAACTTACTTCGCCGGCTTACAAATAGGTAAGATGACGTACTTATGCATGCAAGAAAAATGCGGGATAGTTCCTAAGGTGAAAGGACCTAGGTATCTCCTGCTCCTCTGCCTTTCCAATTTCTGACCCCTCTAGATGAGTCCTTCACAGCTGTGGAAGCGGGATGGCTAAACAAAGTTATAAATGACTTAAATTCACGGAAACTTCACGTTTTGCTTCCTCCACGTAGATACAGATCATTTATATAATGTCGTTATTTTACATACAATGTATATTTTCAGACTCTTCCTGGGCCTTCAAGGAACTCTTCGGGTGATAATACTGGCCGACAATCTTCTCGGAGACAATTTGAACCCGATCTTCTCAACAACCGAATTTCACGGACTGGAAGAGCTTGAAGTTCTAGATTTGAGTGGTAACTTGATCAAGGGAATTGAAGAAGGGCTTCTAAAAGGGTGCTCGAATCTGAAAGAACTCTGGCTCGAGAGGAACAGCATTATCGCTGTTCCAGCTACATCGATTAACGGCCCTAAAGCATTACGCTTACTATCACTAAAGAATAACAGAATCGGTAAGTAAGCAAACACGAAGTAAGCAACAGACAGAACGTCGACTATATTGCAAATATATTGTATCAATCAAGTTTTATATTCTATTTTTTTTAAATGTTTGACAGGATCTGTTGGCGTGGGTTCCTTCCAAGCCCAACGGCTGCTTGAGACAGTTGATCTAAGCTACAATCTCCTGACTACCCTTGAAGGAGGATCTTTGGCTGGCCTCTCGAAGCTGAGGAATCTCAATCTCAAACATAATCGTTTCACAAGGCTTAACAGCGATGTCTTTCAAGGAGCTGAAAATTTGGTCCAATTGGATCTTTCTGAAAACTTCATTACCGAGTTCCCAAATGTTGCGCTGAAATATTTTACTAATTTGAAACGACTAAATCTCTCCTCCAATCTAATACAGGTAAATTAAAAAATACAATATATAGGTATGATTATATGACGTAGGTACACCTCTGGACTTGGAAATCCGCCTAGTAGAATTTCGGCTATGTGCTCAATAAGGTTTGTGTGAAACAAGCATAGTCGGGCCAGGTACCAACAACGTGGGTGAACACATGGAGGATGGCATGCCTAGGGGATTAAATGAGAATCGACCAAGGTGATAGATCGGTGCAGTATGTGGAGTTATGTGATTAGATTTCAAGCAAATGCAATGGCCTAAAATACATAATTTTTAAGCTAGAAGAAAATTCAAAAAGTTTCCTGCGTCTTTGCTGTACAAAAACACATTTATGCCATCACTTTTTCAGCAGGTACTTACAAAAAATTTGGTATTCGCAATGTGATTTAATTTCACTCACATAATTGCTTTTGTTATCTCACATTACCTGCGACCCGCCTGGACGAGGTATAGCCACCGGGAAGGTAGGGTATAAGTAATAACCATTAAATTGATATCGAGGTAACGGAAGCAATTATAATATAAATAAAATGAAACCGAGAAAAGTGGTGATATAGGAGTGTTCCTATCAAAGAGAGGATTCGAGAAGCTTTTTATTTTCTCCGCTAACTATAAAATTAGGTGTTGTATGCCAGTGGGGGTGTGTGCAGTGGTGTAGTCGAGGGTATACACGGGTATACGCTGTATACCTAAAAAACGTTTTGACACCGAGCGTATACCCAAAAAAATTATACAATGTATACGCTCATTAAATAATATAAGCAAAACTTTGCAATGCGTTTAAAATTGAAATGTTTGAAACTCTGTATTTATTATTGAAGGAAACTTGAAAAAGGATTCCCTAACTGATATCCATGGTTGATCTGCCCAAATATACATAAGCATGTCTTAGCATGCAGCAATTGCTGGATTCGGACAAAATATTGTGCTTCAGAAACCTTAGAAACGGCAAAATTTTTGTCTGCGGCGCAATGGGTGTGATGAATTGGTGATGAAAAGCATTGACCCGGGTCTAGTTTTTAACAGCAACGCGTGGTTTTCGAACCAGTCTGCCACTGAGTGGTGTATAGCCTTTATCAGATTAATGTGTGAAGCCACCTGATTTATAAGATTAAGAAATTTAGTACAGGAACCTTCTTGAAGAATAAGTCAATTATTAAATATGCAGTACTGACCAACCCATTATCAAGCCCCAAATTTACCGAAAACTCGTAGATTTGCTCCAATGAAAACCTTGAACTCTACTTTTTTTTTTGGCTACACCCACCAAAATTTTAAATGCAAGTCTGCCCCCCCCCCCCCCCCACGATCAAACTTTTATAGCCGGGTCACTCAGCGTATACCCAAAAAATAATTTAGGACTACACCACTGGGTGTGTGGAATCAGATAAAAAACTTGCCAGAGAACAAATTCGTGAGTTTTGCAAGGCAGGCACTGATAATAATACTGGTTTATCAAAACCAGATTGCAACCGATCAATGAGCACGGCATCCCCTGCCACCATGTGCTCATTCACATGATCAGTACCTACCTGGCCTGCCTATGCTCTTTTCAGACAAACCTTTTGAGCACATAGCCAAAATTCTACCAGAGGTGTACATAATTGTATATTGGGACATTCTCCCTACATTCATGTTTTGGTGTACAACTTATTTGATTAATTATGCTTTCTAGACCATGGACAGTGCTAACCTGGCATCGCAAGCCTTGCTCGAAACCTTGGATCTGAGCCGAAACAGCATCAACACAATAGCTCCAGGAACATTCAATGGACTACACAAGCTAGTCCGCCTGGACCTCAGCATCAACTCCTTGAGAACCATAGAGAACGATATGTTCGAAGGGTTGGATAAACTGGAATTTCTTTCACTGCGGGACAACAACATCTTGCTTGTGCCTGCCACCGCTCTTGCTCGAATGCCTCGTTTGGCATCCGTTGACTTGGGATACAACAGAGTGGCGGCCCTATCAGAGCAGCTGCTTCAAGCGGTGGCTGGCCAGATAACCTCGCTGAATTTGGAACGAAACATCGTAGGAGAACTGCCCCCAAGCACATTCAATGAATTCAAGAGCCTCAAAACACTGAATCTTGGAGGAAATCTTTTAGGAAGTATTACTGCTGCCACATTCAGCGGGCTAGAAGATATTCTAGTGGAGCTGAGTTTGCAAAACAATCAATTGACCTCTGTCACTGGTCTTCCCATAACGCTTAACAAATTAGAAAAGCTTGATTTGTCCCGTAACCATATAAAAGAAATATCTGCTAATGCGCTAGCAAACGTGCAAGAACTTACCCATTTGAATCTGAGCCGCAATTATATCAGTGTACTCCCTAACAAACTATTCCACCAATTGCCGAAATTGTCCAATTTGGATTTGAGCTTCACAGAACTCAAGGTTTTGTCCCCTGAGCTTCTTGCCAAAAATTATAAACTCAAGGTGGTGAATTTAAGAGGAAATTCAATACAAGAAATACCCGAAGGCACATTCAACAATCTTCGGGATTTGACAACAATCGACTTATCCAATAATTTAATTCTGAACATTCGCCAAAGTGCATTTGTTGGTATTATTTCGATCAAGACTATATTATTATCAAGTAATCGTTTGGGAGCATTCAAAGGGGAGATGTTCAAAGTAACAGAACCTGGCACTAGCTTAAAAGAGCTGGATTTGTCTCAAAATGAAATCAGTTACTTGTTTCCTTCCGCATTTCGAGTCCATCCAAAGCTTAAAACTCTAAATGTGTCCAAAAACCGCTTTTCATTTTTTCCAGCGGAGCTATTAGCTTCACTACAATTTCTGGAAAGCGTTGATATAAGCAACAACACATTGAGTGGGGTGGAAGAGCTTGATTTTGCACGCTTACCTCGTTTGTATTCATTAAATTTGGCAAGAAATTTAATCGAGTCTATTGGAGAGTCAGCATTCCACAACTCTACTCAGCTCCAGCTATTGGACCTGTCTGATAACAAAATATCGCGACTCGGTGAGAGAACATTTGAAGGCCTTTCACGACTGGCCCTACTCAACCTAGAGGGAAACAAGCTTAGTGAACTTCCAGAGTCGATATTTGAAAGAGCGAAGTTACAAATGCTCGAAAACATTAACTTGGCCAGGAATAAATTTCAAATAGCACCCTTAAAAACCCTTCAACGCCAATATTTCTTTTTATCAAGCGTGGATTTATCACACAATCAAATTGAACAAATTCCCCCAGAAGATGGAATAATGGTGAACATCAAAAAGCTTGACCTTTCTTACAACCCACTTTCGGTCGAAGCTGTTGGAAATGTGTTGGGAGAACCGAAAACCGTCCGAGAACTGAATTTGGCTCATACAGGAATATCCAAAGTGCCTACTCTGGAAACACCATTCCTACGGAGCCTAAATCTGTCAGGAAACGCTATCACTGACCTCAAAGCAGAGGTTTTTGCAAGAACAACACTTCTGGAAAATTTGGACATATCCAGAAATAAGATAACCAAACTTCTACCCCACATCTGGCCAAAGTTGAAGAGCATTCTTACTCTCGATGTTTCAGAAAATCCCATCGAAGTTATATCCAAAGGAGACCTGGATGGACTAACAATTCTTAGATCTCTCAAGCTCAAGAATCTAGAACTATGTTCTCTGGTAGAAAAAGACGTGTTTAAGCCGCTGGAAAATTTAAACATGCTAGAAGCTTATGGATATCCGCGACTTGGATATCTAGATGTTCACGGTATGTTGTATCACCTTACGGGACTAGAAACATTGGACATCGAATTGAAAGATGCAGCTGTAGGTGGAGAACAACTAGCACCAGCCCTACAGCCTAGGCTTCTGTCCCTTGGAATTCGAGGTGATCGCGTTAAAAGTATTTCTTCCGGAGCGCTAGTTGGATTGAAAGGTCCTGAACTGATCATTTATTTGCGAAACACTGGTCTGACAACCTTACCTCAAGCACTGCTGTTCCCTGTCCCACGATCGACTCGCATAACGCTCGATGTAAGTGGAAGCATGTTAAGCAATCTTAGCCGCCAACTACTCTCCACTCTCGACGAGCGACGAGGAGACGTTACATTGCTTGGCCTAGGAAAAAACCCCATTGTGTGCAATTGTGGCGTGCGGGCCCTCCGCAGATGGCTGCCAGGTGTAGGAATCACTGGCATTCGCTGTTCTGCTCCCGACTTTCTGGCCGGTAGATTGCTGGGAGAGGTTGGAGATGATGAATTGACTTGTGATTCAACTAAACGTACAACTTCAACTCAGCCACCAACAACAACCCACAAAAAAATCATGAGACATCCTCCAAAAATGACATCAGAACCTGATATCATTTTAGCAGCACCACATCCAATTGCTAAAGAGAAACCTAACGGAAATAAAATATCAACAGCTTCAATACCAGGACTTGGAAATGACGACACTCTCATAATTGGAATTGTTGGTGGAGTAGTCGCTTTCATTGCAATTCTCATCATCGTGATATGTATTGTAAGGCTTCGTATTTCCAATAACCAATATAGGGGAGGTGCTATGGCGATGGGTCCTCCTGGTGTCATGCAAGCCCCTTCACCACTGTGTACATGCATGAAGCCATCGATGATGATGGTGCCCCCTTCGCACACACCCAGTTATGCTACGCTTCCACCTTCAAAGATGCATTCATCTCCACCTTCGATTTCCACACAAGCAAGAAGTAACTATCCAACCATGGGGAGGCCCAATTATTACCCAGCACCCCCTTACTGCATATCATACCCTCCAGAAGAGAAATCCAGTAGGTAGCCCACAGTTCGTACATAGCCCGATCAAATGCTAGCATGTTGATCAATTTCACAAATGCTGATGATGAGCAATTGAAATCTACCCAACTCTCAGCAAGATATAAAAGCTAGGTACCTACCTATGTACCAAAGACCAGATACTACCTTTCCTAGATTAACTTCAAATAATGCCAGTCTGGGCCTGGTAATAGAAACTTAAAAATTAAAATTTTCCACAAGAAAACAAATATAAAATGTGTTGGGTAGACTGATGTAGCATTTAAAGCACTTAATCAATCCAAACTGAAGAGATGTGCCAACATTAATAATATACCTACTATATAGCATATTGTATTCTACTATGTATGACCTGTTAATTAATTGTATTAAAAAATATAAATAAATACTTTAGTAATAGACTACTGTTTTATTACTTGCCTTGCCTTAATCCTATAAACCTATCAGGGTATTGCTTAGATAATTAGCTGGTTAAAGAACAGCTGGTTAACAAGGACCATCGAATATCCATGGAATGGCCAAGGCCATTTAAACTATTTAAAGAAGATGATTACTTTGCTGGGACCTGCTAAGTTCTGCTTAATACTAACAGACAACCTGGACTGATACAGCCAACAAGCCATAAGAATTCCAGCTTTCTAGTAGTCTGTTGAAGTAAACAGCTGGTATGGAATAAGGGGATACCGATAGCAATCCAACAAGACCTTAAGAAAGTTGCAAGTGATTAGAGAAATTCGGAACGGTATAAAAAAAACCATATGTCGATAAATGAAATCGATGTCAGATATTTTTTAAAGAATAGTATAGCATGCTTTGGTCCATGTGCATAAAAAATGTCATAAGAAATTAATTTTAGGCACATCAGAATTCACACCTGTCATTTAACCTGACATCAGACAACCCTTCAACAAAAAGTGTATTTATTTCCTAAACGCTAGACAGGAGAAGTTCTGCGTGAACCTCTGTATGCGACGCCAAAACCAGAGTTTAGTTTCCTCTTAACAATCCCACGCTTCTTTAGTCACAGGAGTCTCGAAGAGCGATCATGTCGAAGTCACTGGTATGAAGCCAAGCTGGTATGAAGCTGGTGAGCCACTGGTACATCAACTTTTCAAGAAAACGCTGTGGCTACAAAGTTAAAGCAGTATCTCTTTCTTGCCGTTCTATCTTGCCCTGGCAAAGTCCTCAAGTATTAACCAAGCCATGGTGAGTTACACGCAGGGGCGGACTGCACCAAGGGTTTTTTGGCATTCCGGTACCCTGCCGGACATTGGAAATGTCAATAATATAAATTAATAATACAAAATTGCACTCTTTTTATGTTACTGTGAAAAAGAGCTGCAAAATGTGGCCATTCACCGTCTCAAACCTGTGCATTACATGTATAAATGCAGATCAAACAAATTTTTTTGAAGAATTTGCCTATAGGTACCTAACAAAGGGCCTAAAATTCGAACATCACCCTAGGCTGTTCCGAGCCAGTCCACCTTTGATTATGCTGATTCATACATTGCCGATATGTTAAGCTTTCTTGCATCGACAAACAAGAGTAGTTTACGTAGCTAATGCTCTTGTAGCAAGCAATTTTTGAACACCACACTATATTTTCTTGGTGCAACAATTCAAACAAACCACACGAACTTTAAGTATAGAGGTTTCGTAAGTGCCCCAGCATCAATGTTAAAAATTCTGTGTTAGTTTCTAACCACCACATACTAAAGGTATGTACTGTACTATATTCAAGTACAAAAACAAAAATGGATATTGTTTATATTTAAACATCTGTCGATTAACGAAACTATAATAATTAAGTTTGTTAAAAACTCACGCCTTTATGCCCTTGACGCCAGCTCGTGGCTTTGCGAAAAGTCTGGCGTTGACGCAGAGACTCTGACGAAACCCGATTACTCAAAGACACTCGAGCAATTGGGCATAAGATATTGTGAATAGGGATGGTTATATTAAAACGCTAGAATTTCTTCAAAACAAGGAGAAGAACTGTATTTCATTTCATTCCATAAAATAGTTATAAATTAAAGGAAGACTGGCATTTGAAATGCCGGCCCAGCACACAAAAAACATACATTCAACCATTGCAACAATTTAACAGCAGTGACTGTGAATTAGTAAAGAAAAAAGAAAAAAATAAACGTGATGCATCCTTTGGATTCCATTCTGGGAACAGCAAATGAAAACTGACCTGATAAAACTGCAGTTACAGTATTGTATGTGGTAATAGGTAACTGTTGCCTTATGAGCCTTGGCATCTAAATAACTGGTTGACTGAATGCATGATACTTTCATTCCCGATAACTTTGGTTTTCTCTACTGCAAAACTCACTTCGGTTCTCATGTAAGCTGGCAATTCGATATTGCTTCTAACATCTAACACGATATCTTTACATTTCGTGCTTGGGTGTCATCACTACTTATTAATTAAGAAGTGACGGTAATCCTTGTGGCAAGGCAAGAAAAAGTTATAACTAGGTTAAGGGAAGAAAATTTTCATAGTATCTGAAAGTTTGCCATAAAAAATTTCACCATCCAGTTTCTGATAGACATTTCAAACATTCAAACCTTAACAACTAAAAAATTGGTTTAAATTTAACGTAACATATATACAAAGAAAGCGTGACCTATGTTAGCCCAGGTTTCTACACCAAGGAACAATATTAAACTAACATTAAAAGTACCTTATGGACAGGTAATGACAACCGTCATTGGAATTAGACTTTTCAAACACTGTAGTATGAGAAAACAAAAAACCATGCATCAGTACTTTGTTGAATATTTAGTCTAATACAAAATTTAGGTAGGTAGGCAAAAAAACAATCATTCACAATCAATCAATCCAATACTATTTCTCAGACTTATTTTTCATTCATTTTACGTTAAGAAAAGCGCACGCAACCCATTTACTGCAAGTGGGCGTAATGCCATTGCCAAACTGTGAAGTCTCTGAGTTAAGGCAAAACATTCCTCACGGAGCACACGACTGTCGATGGCACGTGGAGCGTTCAATTTAATTTTAATTGGTATCATGTACGAACAATGTACAAAATAGCTGCCGTTAGCTTTGCATATAATATGCTGATGCACCGTCTCACCCACCAATTGCTTCCCTAGTTTTATTTTGTATTGCTAAAGGTTCAAATCTTTTGTATCTTCTCACCCACCACGACAGGGTTGTTGCGGCGGATCTCTTGAGCACCCATCTCTCGGTAGTCGAATGTGCACGAGTGTTTATCGCTGTAGCGATGGATCGAGCAGTAGAGTCCACCGCAGCGGCATTCAAAGCCTACACGACAACGAGAAAAAAACACCAACATATGAATACCAAAAGGTGATTGCTGGGTGAGGGGGGGGGCAACAAAAAGAAAACTAAAATTCAAACTTATTATTTTTAAACAGTATAAGATGTGGAAACGAAAAAAATCTACATTCACTTTGAAATTTTATTGGCGTTCTAATAATGCTGGTCTATGTTGTACAAAACTCAGTTCTCAGAGGCAATTAATGTATAGTAAATTATGTCTGCAGAATAAACACTTGCAGTTGCATTATTGGCCAGATTTTAAAAAAATCATTAAGGTATCTAAACTACTCGTAAGGACGTTAACAATGAAGCTATTCGAGTATCAAGTATCAATTCAACATTCAATTCCATTTCAAATTAGTTTTTCAATTATTCAATATTCAATTCAATAGCTGAAACCACTATATTTGCACACCTCCTGAAAATATTATTTCAGTAACATTTTAAATTTTAATACTTTTGAATAGAGAGCTATGAGATTAGGGCAGAGTATTCAACTGACTATGTAGAGAATGCAATATGTAACTTTCTTTGCCAATCAATATATTATAACTTAAGTCAAAAAATTAAAAATGCTATTTCATCGACATTTTTTCACGTTAGTTTGCAGTGGTAAGGTGGCGAATATATCCAAGTAAGCAAATATATTTACATTGTCAGCTACCAAAATAGGCCAGGCAACAAAGCTCAAAGAGACCCCTAACCCGGAACAAATTGCAAGAGTTTTGATTTTTAGCGTACCTTGTTCAGAAAAGTCTAGAAATAAAGTACCGCCGACCTATCACAGAAAATCGCTAGGTACATCCACTACTCTCAAAGATAAAATTAAAAGTTTTGGTTACTATTGCTTAGAAGCCACAAATTGCCCTCAGGTAAGACCAGACATGTAGACATGTAAAATCAGAACCGATGTGTAGACCACATGTCAATTTACGATTAGCGGCAACCAAATCGAGAGTGGGTCTCAACTATTTTTGCGCTTCGTTCTTACAGCGTGTCAAATGTTTGACATTGACATGTTTAGGGAAGAAATATTATGCAACCATCAAACTTACTACGGGTATGATTTTTTTCTAATTTAAAATTGTAAATATGTACCTACTTCAAACGAGTTTTGAAGAAAAGCTTAATTGATCGTAATTAATCAACCTGTCATCTAAACTGTTGTTCATACGTTCGTGTAAAATACCTTGGTTCATTCCCATGTAGCCCATTACCCTCATAACAAGTTGACATCACTATTTTGTATAGGTAGTTTCGGAGCTTGAAGCGTTTGATTAGACTTATGCAAATTAAATTAGTCAGTTTAATTGTAACGTAATCAAAATAAGGAACCGCAATTTGAAGGGGTGTTACTACAGCAGTGAGCATGCTAACCTATTCATACTACCCATCATTTGTTTATTGACTACCTACTTATATTATATCCTAATGAAAAGTACTATGTTCTAAAAATCAATATTAATTAAAAAGTTTGATTGCATGTAATTAATAAATGAGCCATAGACTTCTGTTCATACTACCATGTAAAACACCTTGATTCATTCAAAACACGCTTGTATATTTAGGAGTTGGGAGCGTTTCATCGGACTAATGTGAATTTAATTTAAGTCTATTTAATCGAAGAGTCATCAAAATTTTAATGACTGCTTAATAGGTATGTAAAAATAGCTTGCGTAATTGTACATCAAATTTTGGTACTTTACGATTATTTCGGTGAATCAAAATATTAAAAAATAAATAAAAACTTGCGTAATTTGGATTGACACATAATTTTAGGCAGTTTCCCATCAAAGCTTTTTCACGGCTTTCTTGAGCGTAATCAGCTAATTTTTCTGAACGAGGTACACTAAAAATCAAAACTCTGGAAATAAGTTCCATGCAATGCGACGGCGTCCTTGACCATGTCACCACGATCGACCTTCTGATTGGCATTGCATCACTGAAAGCGCAACTTAAATATGAACACCATTAAAGCAACTTTACGCGGTTCTTCACTCGTACCGTGGATATGTAGAAACAGGCCGTGCATAGATTCTACGGGAAAGTATGTCACTTTAGTATTCAAACATGAAAGGGCATCGCATGTCCTTTTAAATAACAATTTATGTAAAATATACCAAATCCCACAAGAGATTAACACAGTTTAAGTAATTATTTAACTTTAACTACAAAGTAATACTGGCTGGAGATAAGGACCCCAATATTTACACAACTTTTCTTACACCTTTCTCCAAGTTCTCTTAAAAAACAACTACATTTTTAGACCAGGGCTGTTTCCTGGAAATATTTCTGACAGCCTCTGAATTTGGTACACATCTGCTTGAATCCAGGATAATTCCAGGAAATAGCCATTGGCTGAAAATGTCATTGTTTTTAAAGGGAAGCATGGAGCAAGCTGTAAGCAAGGTTGTGTTAAACTTTGGTGTTCATATCTCCAGCCAATGCTCCTACGTAGTTCAAGTTAAATAATTACTTCAACTGCGTTTATCTCTTGTGGGATTTTGGTATTTTGGTACTTTTTTCAAAAAATGTTCTTTAAAATGATATGCTCTTTCATGTTTGAAAATCAAAGCTACATTTTCCTGTAGAATCTTATGCTCGGCCAGTTAAGAAATAACTGCTATTGCTACAGCTACACTACTTAAAAGATTAATAGATTAAGATTAAGATTAAAGATTAAATACTGAACTACATAGGTATTACATAATATACAAATTGATCATAAGTCCTAACTCATGAGGCACCAACACCAGCATGATAAATGCAATGTTCCAAGCTGCAGTTACAGTCACATTATCACGTTGCAGAGAAAAACCGGGTCTACTACTGTAGAAACACGCAAGTTAAGAAGTTTTTCTCATTCACTCATCAGTAGAAGTAATGCTTAAATTTTGAAACTTTCGTGAAACGTTTCGAAATTTATGAAATTTACGGTTTACGGCCAATATACTAAAGAATTTTAAGGATTTTGGGAACTATTTATCAGCAAGAATGAATAGAAGATGTGAATGGTAAGGCAAGGTGGATTTCAAGAATTTTTAGGCTCAAGAGTTCTGACGGTACATTTTTTGGAGAGTTGACTCAAACTTAGTACACCCCTAATACCCTGTTCACACTGGGGAAGTTAATCACTGTTAGGCTTAACTATGATCAGCCATGCGCAGTGCATTGTGGGCTAACTGTGTTCGAGTTTAAATTGAGCGTTCACACAGAAACGGGGTTAACGCCGTAGCGGCCATCGTTTTCCAAACAAGTACGTCCACATACATAACCTTCTAAAACTCCGATTTCGACCGTTTCAATCATGGAAAATGAAGATGTGCTTTGAGTTTTGTTACTGCTGATTAGCCAGTACATTTTAAAGCGTAGGAGAAGTAAAAGGCGTCTTGATCTAATGCATAATTTGTATTTAGTTTGATTTATAATTCGAGCTCTATAACTTTATAAATCGGGCCGTTTCTTTTGTTGGCCTGGAGCCTGTTCACGTGCGACTCCCACACGTGAATCAATAATTACACCTCGTGGTCCGTCAATTGCCCTTTCTTTTCCCATCTTTTGCTACGCACACAATAGCCCTCTTTGGCGCCATTTTAAAAAACAAAATCAACACTGCACAGCCTTCCCCAATCCTACAAAACGTTCCTGCAGCGCAGTTCCGGTGGGCGGTGAGCAAACTAACTGAGTTAGCTCTTAATCACGTTCTGGAAACGTTGTTAACGCCAAATCCGAGTTAACGCTAACAGCGTTCCGTTCACACTGGCCTCTTGATCATAGTTAAGCCGCTAACAGTGATTAACTTCCCCAGTGTGAACGGGGTATAAGTGGCTGTAATAAGTGTAAAATTATGCAAGACCTTGTGTCTTATTACTTTTGCATGGGGTGACCCAAGTCGAAAGTCAAAAATTGATGAGTTCTCAAGGTCTCACTGTTAAAGTTATCATTCCAATATTTGAGTATGTTATTAGCAAAATACAAACAAATTGGTGCCCATTACCCTTTTCTCCTATTTTTCCTAGCATACATGGCTCTAAAAAGGGTAAAAAAACTAAGAGTTTTGGAGGGGTGGTTCTGGCATTCCAGGGGAAAATTTTCGAAAAAAGGGCTATCCTCAATTATTATTGTGGTTTGAAACAAAAAACATAATTAAAAATAAAAAAAAGTTACTTGGATCATTCATGTGGGATCACTCGCTCATGCGTTCTTCGCTTTCATCTTCATTATCTTTGCCATCATCATCTTCATCCAAAGTAGAATTCCCCAACTCCGAGCACTGTACTAACATGGGCCCTGAGCTACAAATAATGGCCGCTAGAGCGAGGACACTTTATGCAGGGTATGTGCATAAGAAGGCTCCATAATATTCTTAAAGTCATAGATGGTTTATTTCAGAAGTTTAATAAATTTCGAAAATTTCAATTCTTCATGAAAAATTTCCTAAGCTTTCGGAAATCTACGAAAGTTTCAAAATGGAAAGTTTCGGCCACCATCACTACTCACCTGTAAGTCCAACCTTCTTGCGGCAGCTAATGCAACGGTTTTTCTTCTTCTTGACGGGGGAAGACTTATCAGGTGATTTGCCGTCCAGGCATTGGTCGTCAGTGTCGCCGCTGGACACGGAATTCTCGGTGCTGCCACTAGCTGTAGCGCCACCAAAGTCAATTGCCTAAAAAGAGTTGGTACACCAGATAATCACAAATGCTCAAATCGATCTCATTGTCAACATTGCAAAAAATATTATTATCTCTTGTCCATAGTGACTGGCAGAACAATAGTGGACTTTGGCCAACCTTTGAAATATCAAACTGGAGAAATTAATTTGAATGCCACTTTTTCAATCAGTGTTAAACAAATTTACATTTTTTCTGACTTAATATACGATATTTAGAAGCTGATTAATTAGGTTTCAGTACTAAAGCCACAAATTGAGCACATCAATAGCGACTTATGGAATAACGTCACGAGAATCTTGCAGCGCTGTGTGGCTGCGGCACATGGACACAAGCCGCAACTTTTTTAGTCGTTGGAATGGCGACTAATTTCTGTTCGTTGCCAGTCCAGTGGATTAGCAACTAAAAGATTTAACTCCTTGTCTACTAAATTAATTTGAATAGTTAGATGCAAGTCCAGCAAAAATAGGAATAACAATGTTCGCCCTTCTTCTGATTGATAAAAGAAGCAATTATGTTTTGAAGAATAAAAGTAAATGAAACTTCAAACATCAAAACCATTTCCAGAACAGGCAATAATTCATCAAGTAATTACCACCCCCTTCTTTATGAATTGAAAGAGCACCTAAAATACATTAGCTACTTTAGCAGCCAACGTTAGCTAAAAGTTAGTTGTTCGTCCAGGTATAGCAGCCACTCAACGATGTAAGTTGTGTTAGTCGTTATTCCATAAGTCGCTATTCAGAATTCCCAAACTAACACATGGCATATTACTACAAAATTAATAAGTAATACACCATGTGAAATGGATTATGTCAGTCTTTCTAGCAGTAAGTTTCAGACTAGATACCCAAGTGGAAAAAATATCTGGTAGAAAGTGGTCATGTCATAGAATGCAGAGGCACAGCGTGAGTCAAGCCCAGGAAAATATCCCTGCCCCCCCCCCCCCTTCCCAATCAATTATATTAAAGATAGGATTGCTATTTGGAAACTGCCAGTCATATAAAGTAGCAATTTGTGTAAGCTGCAATCAGAAATAATACCAGATTAGTCCATCTCCTAAAAATAATCTCTTCTAATAACATCACAGAAAACTGACACAGCATGATGGTGAGGGGTCCCAACACAAATCAATTTCAGCTATCCTAGTTGCAGGATTCCCTCAATTAATTAACAACAATCTTTCCTCTCAAAATGCAGCAGATGCTATAGGAGTTTCGACAATTTGCACAAGGTGCAAAATCACCTTACAATGGCCATTCAAATATCTGGCCCTCCCAACTAAAATATCTTTGGAGCTACAAGGAAATAACAAAGAAGAAACTACTGGTACCTACATCTACTTCTAACAACTGGTGATGGACATACTGGAAACTAGTATCCGCTTTACAAAAAAGTAATCACCTAGGTTAAAAATGTCAAAATTCAAGTTTCTACTGACTTAATACTGCAAGTCATGCTTTCAACATCTTCTAGGTCTCTGGAAAATACAAAATATTCAAAAAGCTAAGTGAAAATGAATTCTACTGCCAAAATTTGACAACAAAAGGATACAGATAAACTACGTCAAAACTAGAATCCCAGTGATGTTTCTACTATCAATGCTGTGCTGCTCACCTCGTCGGCATTATCTTTTATTTCAATCCAGCCCTCCTGGGACTTCCTCCGCTCAGTCTGAATTCGTTTCGTCTCGCCTTCTTCCTTCCTCACCTCTTTTAGAAATTCAGCAGCGGTTACTATTGGTATGCGCATTGGAGCTGAAGTCTGCACCATGACTGGATAAGGAGAAGGTGTGCTAGCCGCAGAAGGTACATAAGGAGACGAAGGGGCATTTCCGGCCCCTTGGTAAGCAGCAGACACTGAAGAAGCAGGGGGCTGCTGTTTCTTTTTCAGTGTTTCTTTGAAGCATTTAGAGCAGAGTCCTTCAGTGGCAGGATTTCCGTAAAAGCCGCAGCCAGATCGACACATTGCTTGCATTGGATTGGATTCACGCTCCATTATGTTCTAGTGTGTAGTGGATTGTCTGTATATGGACCAATTACCTGAAACAAAGGAAAAATAACATTTTAAATAAATACTAAGTACATTGATTTCAATTAAAAATAAATAGGTGTTGGCCCAACTGGTCAGTTAACTGACCACTTCTTAATTTCTAAGAAAAAGAAAAATTTACTAAAAAAGTATTTTTCCCAGAGTATCCTTGACAAGTTCCAACAATATCATTATTTCCTGACATCCCCCAGACTTATTCCCTATAAATGGTTAAATGGAAGGCTACCATTTTGCTTGAACTTAAATGCTTTGTGCAACTTAAAAGTTAGCACTGGTTATACTATATGAATCCAGTGTTCAAAAAAAACCACTTGATTCAAACAGCTAAAAAAACCAACTTTAAAAACGCAAGTTTCCTTTCAGTCAAGATGACTTGCTTGCCCATAACATTACAAAATATCAGCAAGTACAGTTGGGGAAGGGATTTTACAGCCACTTTGGTCAACATAAAAAAGAAATCCCAGATATAAAGAGTTGAAACTTGAAAGTGGCCATCCAATTATTTAGCGGAAACTATGCTACAGTCTTACTGTGTAAAGATTACCTTGAATTAAAATCCTAAATAACCACCCAAATATACAACCCCTCACTAAAAGTTGTTATTATTATTCTATTCACAAAGGCATATTGAGAAGACTATTGAAAGAAACCAGGGCCACATTTCCCCATTATTTGGACCACTAAAAGTAGGATCAGGCAGTGCCATTAGCCAGAAGGTTTAAAGCGAGATTACAGGATAATGTGCAGCCAAGACTGGCCACACCAGCATCTCGACATGAACTATTTATCCTAGCGAGGTCCGAACACAGCATGAAGAAATGTAAAAATAATGTACATTGTACCTGGTACTCCTAATTCCTGTAGAAGTATAGGTAATAATTTGCTGAAATAGTTTTCTACAGCCATTTACTTAAATAGCCCTTAACTGCTATGCGTGACTAGGTCAGTGGCGTAGTGTGAATATGCTCGCAAAATATTGTATGGCGCCCCTCACCTATTCCTGGAAACGAGCTAAGTATACGTTTAAAAGCCCCAGGCTGCTGCGGGCTGGTTCTTATTTCCACTTTTAAGACTCGGCATCTCGTCACACGATATGGAACACTATAAAAACCATTCTGCGAAAATTTGAGGGTATGGCCTAGAATATTTACAGGGAAAAGTCGTTCAGTGGTGCGTTTCCGGGTGTCCGACAACTAACGAGCCCCTGGGTCTCAAGGGCGGTCAGCCAGGCGGGCAACGTGCTAAAGAGAGTGATGCAAGACACGGGACGCCGCACAGCTGACTGGCGGCTTTGGATGGGACTGTCTTTCCGGCATTTCCCAGCCAGAAAGCGCTGGCATACAGGCATCAAGGGCGCCTCCCGCCTTGGATGGCATCGAGATATTTTAGGGCCAGACCGAAAGTGTCAGGCGCTCGGCGTTCGACGCCGATCTATCTCCCGGTCGGCGCTCAACGCCGATTGGGAGGTCCAGGAGGTCATCGCACACCCTGCCCCCCCCCCCCCTGCCGAGGGAGGTCGCTACGCCACTGGTAGTCGTTCTACAGTGCCCTAACCGATTCGATACGCCCGGCTAGAGACTCCCGCCATACATGGGAACCGTTGGCAGTTTGTCTCCAAAACTAACCTCTTCGATGGTAGTCATCTAACGCAATTCAACTCATCTAGCATCAATAGAAGACATTTTGGAGATGATAAAAATTCTCTCAAAAATTGAAATTTTCCAATTTTTCATCGATAGCGTAAGTCACTTGTTGGCTGTTATTCTGCAAAACCTACCCCTGTGATGTATTGGGCACGCAATTCTACTAAGCCAGCATCGATACAAGACATCTCGGAGATGGTAAGAATTAAAATTTTTCGTGATGCCGGCATAACAAAATTTTCCTAATTTTTATCGATGGCTAAAATAAACCATTGACTGTTCGCCTTCAAAACCGATGACTGACCGCGACCATGGGCGTGCGCAGGGTAAATAGTTTGATACAGCACTGTACGAGATGGACCAATATGATGGTCACAAAAAGAACATAGTTTTCTATGTCCGTGACCACGAAAGCAAGTGTTGTGACAAGGCACGGCAGCCATCAAGAGCACACATTGAATTTCTATCAGGCACACAACCAAGGCCCTCTACATGAAAATATTTCCATGGCATGAGTGGTGCTGGCAAGCTTTGGAAAATGTGAGTTAAAAAATCCTTGGGTTGAATCTTGCTTAAGGTCAGAGCCACCTACAGACATTTTTGCCATACCAGAGAATCAAATAAAATCCATTCAGAGGGCACTGGCCATGTCTTGATGATGTAATGCAAATAATCAGTTCTCATGAGAACACCCTAAAAGTACAATGAGTTTCATTTGCATTGTATTCTGGATTGGTTCCCCACTAAACACATGAAAGTTCCTCATTTGTAGGGTGAGTATAATTTGGGTCTTCAATTGGTTCAATTTAAAAATTCCTGGGGAATGGTCTTCCTGTAATTTCCATGTGCGAATAAGTGAAAGTCAGCAGTCTAATAATAAATTTGTTTATCGTCAACGTGAACACACACTGGTTATTTTGACTGTCACTGCGATCCCCTAATTATTCTCCATTGATCAAAAATGTTTAAGGTTGCTTACTGAGCAGGCAAGATCATTAGTCCGTGAATTCCCAAAGTACCATTTCCAATGCTGACACTCAGATTTAATATCAATCCCTGGAAATCATCCACTAATTGGACCGCGAGTGCATGTCAAGAGGCAATCTACTGTAACCACAAGTAGGTAGGTAGTATCTATTCATCGTTTGTTGGCTGCCAAAGCAATTCTCTCATGCAAAATGCATCTAAGATTGCAACGTACATACGTGCCCCCAATTGAGGTATATTTTCGTAAGCCTTCAAGGCCTTTGTTGAAGGTCGGCAATAAGCTCTATTGTGAACAAAAAGGAAGAGACGCTTGCACTACAAGCGTGGACACGAAAACCCTCGTGTACAAATCCGCTGACTACAGCAGTGAAATATGCAAGCGTGTGAGAGACAGAGCACTGCGGAGAGCTGGATGCCTACAGCTTCGCGCCAGCCTGTGGACCGCGAACTGTGCTCGCCGCATTGCCCCTGGCTGGCGCCGCGTGTGCCGAGCACGTGCGCGGAGTGAGACGCATCACGGCACTGTGAACCGCGGCGCGGCTCCGACACCGCACTTGCGCGCAACACCAACACTTGTCTTTCTTCGCGCTCGCCGCTATCACGGTCACCGCCAGTCGCAGACGGCTGACGGGCGAACGCCTGCACGCGAGTCACTGATAGGAAATGACGCACTATCGCGGCAAGACCGATGATTGTTTTAGATTTCAGAGAAAATAGCAGCGACGCACAGCATTGCTAGACCAAGCTTATTGGACAAGAACGAAATTCTGGCTTCGAAACCAGGAAGACAGAGACTGGCTGGCAGATTTAAATAGCTATTAGAAAATCGCTAACAAAGGTGATGCGACAACACCTCTGAACATCGCACACGACAAAATTGTTAGTGTATTCTGTCAAAAGAGCATTGTACCTTGAAGCTATAAACACCATAATGAGCGGCGACATACGTAAATGGCAATCTTGGGTCCGGGGTGATTTAATGCTCCTCGCGTCTCCTTGTATGCCAAAACGAGCTCTAGTTGACAAGGTAAGGAAGTAACTGACGCTCAGTTATCATGATGCAGTAAAACACAGCATTGCGTTAGCGAGATTGAGGAAAATAATCTAGTTCCATAGTGGCAAAGGTCATGTGTGATGTCGACCTGCCTGTCCGGGCCTTGGACCGGAGCGTGGATAAATTTAGTCGTAGCAGTGGTACTGCAAACGTGCTGTCCAATGCGCCTTGTTGTTTGGAAAAGTTGACCAATCATCTCGACGTCGATAAAGGCAAGGCAACACTATGCGTCGCTGCCAATGCCATTTGGAAATCAACTAACTAGATCGACGAAGATGTTAAGAAATTTGTATATTAAATATCTGCAAGTATTAGACAAACGATGAAAATGTACATTACCTCATGATCGAGAAAATATGTCAGACGCATCTACATTTTAAGCCCATGCGCAGTCATGTAATAACATTCGTCCTTCCTCTTCCCATTCACTTCTAAATCATCTTTAATCGCAAGGTTAAAATGGGTGTTATTGTACCACTAGGAAAATAGCACATCCGACAGAAACTTATGACAACGAGACGAATCTACGGTCCTACAATTGCCACGAAAACCGAAAACATGAATCGGCACACGAAACTATTAGTTATTTGCCCTTGTCCACTGCATCTACTGTGATGGGTAGAAACAGCTGTTCTCATCCACCTGCCTGGACTGCCTGCCTGCCTACCGACCTCAAGGCTGTTCGAACCAGGACTGACACAAAGAAAATGCTACACTATTACATTGTGCCTATCTCCTCGCCTGAAATTATCAGGATTAGGCATATTGCCAAACCAGCTAATACGCAAAACATGACACTAGAGCTCTGACAGTGACTTCTGATTCACTTTATCACTCTACTTCCTGGTGATCTATGGGTGGTGATTTAGAGTGTGACCAGCCACTGATGTAGATAAAAACACTCACGATTACGATCGGTCACAGGACTGGATCCACCTTCAAATGAAATTGTAAGTACCAATACAAACTGACTTGTCAAACAAGTGAAAATGAATGGTAATACACTTTCCCAGGCACTGATGCAGCCAGCCAACTTGTATGAAGGCAGCCTGCTCACTAACTACTATCATCTGACAGCAAGACCATGAAAATGAATCTAAAGGCAGTATCCCCTCTCACATACTAACCTGACAAATATGCAACAGAGAAGCAACTCTTCTTCCTTATGTTCTACCTTCATTGGTATACTGATTAGAAATGAGTATATAACAAAATATACGTAGCTCACAAAACATACCCAATACAGGGGTCCTAGGATAGAAGTAAAAAATTACATATTCAAGGGACAGGAAGCCAACATGAAACAGAAAAATAATGCCAATTCTATGAGAAAAAAAACCTACAAATTCCACTCTGTAGGTATAGCATTTGGCAAAATTAGAACTGATGAATTGTTCAGGACTTGAGGACCCTAGCCAGTCATGTAGCACAAAATCCTGGGGCCTCCCAACAAAGATAGCAAGTGCCCCCTCCCCCTTAGTAAAGCTCACTTTAGACACAGCTCATAAACAATGTCATATCCTAAAACATTTAGATTTAAAACATACACTCAGTTTGCCCGAGCCTTGTGCTTAGCAGCTTGGAATCTGCTGCATCACAGACCCTTCACTAGGTAAACTATTGTTTTTACCTGGAGAATAACTGTGGCAAATATAGATCTATGTCTGTACATTAACATGAATAAGCCAGAAGATGAAAAGTCGTGCCTCGTCAAATAGAGAAACAGGGCCTTTGTTTGGCACTGCCAATCACTTCAATTCAGAGTAAAACTTAAAAACACATCGTACCAACCAATCACGGCTCATGAAATCCCCATCAAACGGATAAAAACAAAAAATATACATATACCATGTCTCAGGTTTGGATGTCAGCTCAGTTATTGACACTTTTCAAACTCCACAATTCCTAATCTGAGTGTACACTTGAACACTGTGCATAGCAACAACTGGTACACCCACCCAAAACCAACATCATACCCACATGTAAAATAATATGTAATATACTCAGTGCTTTTTTGTGCCGGAACGCACCAGAACGCCGTTCTGGCACCTCTTTTCGGTACACTTAATAAAATTAAACATCGGAGGGAATATCTACGCTCGCCGATCGCTGGAAATATCCAGCACTCCATTTCATGTTGAGAAGGAGAGTGTATTTGCACCTTCCTCATGGGCCCTCTGCTACTAGGCATGAGTTGAGAGTTTGAAAACTTACAAGCCATGTCTTGAGCCAGACAAAAGGCTCTATGGCCATGGGCAGTTTTGAAACTCTTTGCTTGTGTAGGGCATGGGCGGGTCAGGAGGAAAATGCGAAGGCACTTTCCTGTTTACAGTGAAATAAGGTTAAGTGCGTCCATGTTTTTTTTCGTGGAGGAGAATTCGGGGGGAAGGGGGGATTTTTTTTTTATTTATGAAATTGGCATTCCAGCACCTATATTTTTACAAAAAAGCACTGAATATACCTATAGCTATGTAAATATATCTAATGCAACATAATGTTTTACCATAAAAAAGTCAGAGAGCACGTGGCAAAAAAAGTCCTCTAACTCCATTTCATGCAACTGAGTTTCCCATAAACATTAGCTCCATTCAGGTGGAGCATCACGGACGTCTTATGAATTCCACTCATTTATGCACTTAATAGATGTGGTAAGCAACGCATAAAAACACACAGTTCCTCAGCTTTTCTGGGAAAGCTAGGAAAAGTAAGCTTATATTCTGAAATTAGTTGGGGTTGTTATCTCAAAAACCTTCCACAACTTAGTATCCATTTTTGATGCTAATAGATTAAACACTGCCAAATTCATCTACATATTTTTCTTTGCCCCAACTTGGTTTTTCTTTTTTGAGTTTTCAAAACTGCATCAAATAAATGCACTGTTTTCGTAGGGGTATTTCAAGGTGAAATAAAGTACTTGGCAAATTCAAAAGTTACCAAGTAACGCATCGAACCTTCAGGAACAAATTTCTTTTAAATTTGTGCCATTATCAGAGCAACGGAGTCAACTCCAAAGTGGGGTCATGTAACTTTGATTTTCGGTGTATTTAATTGAAATTATTGCACACCTTATTGCGATCGAAAAAGACCGCAACCCCGAACTTGGTGGGTCTCATTGGGTTGCGTCACTCACCGAAAGCAGGTTTCTTCGGCCATATGTACTCATCATATCATTCGTACAAACTTTGTTGAATCAAAGCACCCAAGAGTGCATGGAAATACGTATGTACCGACCACGTGGATGAACAAAAAATGGTATGTACTGTTTGGGATCATTTTCAAAAACCAGGTTTCGTATCAGTAATTGCCTTGTCGTGAATCTACCAAGCTGTCATATCGGTGCTCAGTAGAGTTTTGCGTGAGATATGACAAGCGTCCATGGCATAAAATCAGAAAGTTCAAAAAGCTTCCTGTATCTTCTCTGTAAGACAGACACATTTTTTGCATCAATTTTACAGTATCCACGAAATAGATGGTATTCACACTTCGATTGAATCTAATTTTCACAATTGCTTTTGTTATCTCGCATTACCTCCGACCCAAATGGACGAGGTATAGCCACCGGAAAGGTAAGGGTTTCAGTAATAACCATTAACTTGATTATAACACATTCAATTAACAGAAATCAAATCAAATCAAGATATGGAAACATATGCTTTCTCTAATATCAAAACTGTGCCTTAAAATGAGAAGATACGAAAAGTTTTTTCTTTTTTCTTTTAACTCTAAAATTAGGTGCTGTTAGGGGTATGATGGATTCGCGTACAAAACTTGGCAGGACGTAACAAATACATTCGCGTCGCAAGGCAGGTACTATACCTACTGCAGACAATAAAACTGGTCACTTCAGGTACCTAGGGCAAGCTGACAATATTTGTATGGGTCATGCCATCATGAAAGGAGTAGCCACATTCTTGCCCATATTCAAGCTAGAAATACCAAAATCAGAGCAGCTTCAGTAACAATGCCATCCTAATGTAAATGGCTGCACTATGTGAGGCGAATTCCGGACACCAGCGACTTCAACCGATGCGGAATAGTTTGATTGGGTGCAAAAATGGATCATGGTGGTACATGCCTTAACAGAACTATCATACTCCAAATAGGTAGGCTATGGTACCTACCTCCATATATTAGACATTTTAAAATTATAATATATTTATTTTCTTTACCTAAACATGAATCAATGTGACTGCTATGTTCTAAACATGTATCTACGTGTCACAGCCATGCAAGGAGATGTAGAAGATTCGTCAGAAAATATGAAATCAAGTTCTTCATACTTTAAGAAATTCCACAGAAACACCGCATCACAATGTGAATTACAAACAAGAACCATTTAAATGAGACCATGCAGTACCTAGCTTAGTGCCTGCTGGACAGTGTTTTTAATGTTACATCATATTGGAAAGTGAAGTTATTTACCTTACAGGCCTATTTTCATAGCATCTATATTATCAACATCAAGCCCATATGTCCTAGAAATACACACAAACAACTGAACTATTAATGAGCATGGCTGTGTTAAAATGAATCAAAATAAAAGTTCTGATAATGTACAAAGACAACAAGAGGTTATAGTTGCCTAATGAAACAACCTACAGTTCATGAGCAAGAGCAAGGTAGTACCTACATGAAGTAGGTACTTGTGTGCAATACCATCCAAACAATAAAAAGCCCTAACGAACACCTGAACAGGTACCTACTACCTTTCAAAACTTTAATAAAATGCATGCTACGGACACGGCTATATTGAGTATGTATATTACATACAATTCTGTTACTCACCACACTTGCAAGCCTAGAAGTACAAAGATAAGACGTGGTGCAGATTAGACTAAATGGGCATCCTCAATACATCATTGAGGTTTGAAGCTGATCGCCAGCCACCTAGAACATAAGACCAAAACAGCACTGATAATTTCGTAAGAAATACACAACACTTCAAGCCTAGATGACAACATTTGTGAATAGGGAGGGTCTGATACATTCGCAATAACATGTTTTAAGTTTAAATGCCCCAACCGAGCATATTATGATTGGACTTCTCTCACTTCAAATCCCTCTTGAAATATCATTAAACCCCTACTTTCACCTCGAGGCGTGTGCACTTGCGTTATTCAAGTTAATTAGTGATGTACAGGCACTGAGTAGCACGAGTATTGCCACAAACGTAAGTCTACAAGAGCCTACAAGAGTGACGGCCTGCGATGCTCGCTGACCGCGAGTTATACTAGTTTCCGAAATAAAAAATTATTGGTGATCTTAAGTATACTCCTATCCTTGAGATAAAAAAACTGAACAAGCCATACGACCAATGTAAAACAACTTATTATGCATTTGCAGTGGATAATCGCAGAACAATAGGTGGATGGAGGATGACAATAAAATGTATTCAAAGGAAGATGGCGACCAATACATGTATTCCGAAATATCATACTCGGATTGAATGATGAAATAATAGACATCATGCAAAACTTACACTAAATTAACGTTGGTGAGAAGAGATCCTTGAACAAAGAAAATAATCCGGAAACGTGTATAAAGTTATCACTGAATCTAAAGAACAATATACCGAGAAGCCCAGAGAACCGTCCTACTGCACAACCGACCACGCACAGCCAATAATCTCGTGCGTATGACGACGTCAGAGTCAGACTCAGAGTGCAGACTTACAGCACGTAACAAGATGGCGGCAAACGAAGACTGACGTAAATAAACGAACGTAAATTCGAAGTGTGAGCGCCACGTTTAAATTGGGTAAAAACTTGAATAGAGACTTCACATTAGGTTTTAAAGAGTACCCATGCAAACACCTGCCATCAAAACACAAACTACCCAAGTAAATAGACCATGTGCAACATGGAAGTATCAAACCTGAGCCACTTAGAATCAATTTTTCCATAGCGCATGCCGCATATGAAAACAAAGTGATTCAGAGGGCTTTGTTTAAGTGCCTTCTAATAAAAATGTATGTGCAGCCGTTTGCAAATTTCCGTGTATCACTTATGTATTCTCAAATCAATCATACCTCACACACATCATGTATAATTTACTTCAAGATTGTAGAATCATTATTAACATAGGCATGCGCAGGGTAAATCGCTAGATACAGAAAGTCGCAAAAAAATAGAAAATCAACAAACAGTAGGGTGGCGGGGGGGGGGGGGGGGGGGGGGTGGACAATCCTTTCATAGAATTTGCCATACAATTTACATTTTAATATTCATACTCCATTTTGTTGTACATTTTTGCAAAGCGCAACCTGAGAGGGGGGTCCGGGTTCATTTTTTGATAATCAAGGACATTTTCAAGCAAATCTATGCATTTCAGAAATTTTATTAGTATACCTTGGCCCCATCACATTTTTAGTCATGTTGAATACATGTACTTTAAAAGTGGAACGTTTTGCGGTCTTAATTTGTTTTATGTTTGAAAACAAAGTGTTTGATATTCCAGTTGGATAACTTCACATTGCAAATCAAGATACATCTACAGTGTACACCTAATCCCCAAATGTTGCCAAAATAATCAAAAATGTTGTTCTACTATCATTGCTAAAATTACTGTTGTGCTGATAGCAAGCCGATAAGAACATAACGTTATGTTGCATGAAAGTATTTAAAGATTCGATAGCTCATACTACAACTTTAGTACATTGCCAGTGGACGACAAACAAGTGAAGTTTGCAGATTTGTGTGAGAATTAGTACTCAGAGCTTTAAGTCAAAATATTACTTGTAGGAGTCGTAGGCAAAGATAAATTATTGTATAGGCCTTCGCAGGTAGGTATCTTTTTAACTCATTGCATTTTGCGATCAATTGCTATGAGTTTGAACTGGTTGCAACTGATGGGAAAACTGAATTTTTCCATGAGTTGCAATGAGTTTGCCACCAGATGCAATGAGATGCGATGAGTTGCGATGAGATTCTATCAAATGCATTCACTTTTCCAACACACTCAGCAGAAACTCGTTGCAGACTCATTGCATCTCGTTGCAAACTGATAGCATCTCATTGCAACTCATTGCAAACTCATAGCATCTCGTTGCAACTAATTGCATCTTATTGCAAACCTGTCATGAATTGACGTGGGTTTGGTTGGGATTCATTGGATCTCGTTGTATCGTCTTACATATCGCATACTTTGCCCACACTTTGCCGTTGCCTTAAAATCAGTGACGTCATCAGCTACGGAAAAAATTAGCATTTGGGAAAATGAAAATAAAGATTCAGGGCAGGATTTTCCATATAGACCGTTTCACTGCGCAGACGGTGAGAGGAAAGGAATCAATCTAATTTTTCACCGAGGCAAAAACCGAATTCATGTTGGAGCTGGCAGGATTTGAACTGGGTACCCCTCGATCCGTAGGCTGAAGACTTGCCGATTATGCTGCTGACACCTGTGGTATTGAACTGCGATTTTAATGCACACCATTCCCCCAGTTATATTTTGAACCTGAGGTGAACGCCTAGGATGAAACCATCACAAGTATGACGACACGTGAATTTATGTACGCCGTGTGCAGGCAAGCCAATGTCGGACGGTATTGGCAAAGTGGTGAATCTCGTGGCCTCGAGTTTGCCGGTAGGTATACGTGCGTGTCAACGTGGAAATTAATATGATTATTGCGGTACCTATGCTAACAGATGAGTGGATTTCCCTCTATGAACAAAAAGCACCCAAAATTAAATACGAATCATCAATGGCATGTAACAGCTAATGCTCGTCGTCGTCGTGGCCGATGTAGGTGTTGTTGGCTGTTGTCGTCGTGGCCGTTGTTGTGGTCTTTGCCACAATGCCTTCATAACGAGAGCCGTGCTGGTCCTGGTCTTACTATTCACGGGAGGGTGCATGGGGATACATGGCTATTACGCCATATTTGCCGCCCCATTTCGCACAAATTTCATTTACCATATTTACCTACACTGTTTTTTGCCCTTTTTCCTTCGCCATTATTTTTGTTTTTAGCACGAGCAGTTATTTTGTTTTGATAAGAGACGTTGAACGTGGATTCACGACTGTTTAATATATTTAATAATATAGTTCCGAAGAGCCCACGAGGCAACGAAAAATGTTTTAATCCCAAATTACGATGAGATTAAATGAAAAGCATCGAAATAACTTTCAGTTTTCTCTGCCTTGTAAAACTCATTGCAAACTGCTTGCATCTGCTCGCCACTCCACTTTAAATTGCGATGAGATGCAATGAAAAGCAACGAGATGCACGCAGTTTTATCTGCCTTAAAAACTCATTGCAACTGCTTGCATTTGCTCGCAACTCCATGGCAAATTACGATGAGATGCAATGAAAAGCAACGAGATGCACTCAGTTTTCTCTGCCTTGTAAATCTAATTGCAACTGCTTGCAACTGCTCGCCATTCCGCGGTCAGATCCGCGCAGATGTTATGAGATGTTGTCAGTTGCAATGAGCTGCAAGGACTTACACACAGTTGCGATGAAATGCGTTGTTTTGCGATGAAATGCGTTGTGTTGCGATGAAATGCGTTCAGAAGCAATCAGTTACCTGCTAGAAATTTTAGTAAGGGATCACAACACTTTTTACTAATTCTTCACCAGACTCATGGCCTATTTCACCAACGTCGATTACCCCCTAAACGGTCGTTTAAGGCCGATTATGACTGGCGTATTCGTTTTCACTACAAAACTGAGTTCTTCAATAATTCAAATGGAGAATTTTGAGTTCTCTCGCAGAAAAATTCAAAAAAACTTTTAGTTCCGTGATGATAACATAAAATAATATTTAGTGACCTGAAAACACTTACATATTGTGTCTGGAATTACTTTCTTTCACCACTTGACATGGTTTAAAAGCTAATTCCCCAACTTTGGAGGCTCAAATAATGGACTATGGTTTAGCCAGGGAATAAATGACCATGTACAAAATAAAATATCTTTCACTTGTCAAAACAAGGCCTTCTAGAATCACTGCCATGTTTAAATCAAAATTAAAGTATTTTTCTTTGACCGGTCTCCAAATTCTCCTTTGAACTTTTAAAAAAGTCAGTAAAACAGTGAATATCAAAGCACCTGCTAAAGTGGCCTTAAACGCCCGTTTAGGCGCACTTTGGTGAAATAGGCCGTCAGACAGGCACTTTTTAGGTGGCATTTTGCTGTCACACGCAAACACGAATTGACTTGAATAGCAAGCGTAAATTCTCTGCCTTGTGTGGTGTACTGAACACAAACAATAAAATTTAGGTATGAAATTTATAAATATCCCAGAAATTTAGAAACCTATGTGTACCTTTGTCTGTTGCATATCCCTTTGACACAGACCCCATTCCACCCGATACTGGCTATCGCATCCGGGCAATCCGGGCTGTTGGACAGTATCAGGCTTTTGGGTTTTTTGTACGTATATAGTTTGAAATCTGCCGTTAGAGCCTTGCGGAAGTGTCGGAGTATTTGAAACTTTTGGCTGTTGGCCCACTTCAAACATGAAAATCCACTATCCTCCCCTTTGTACAGGGCAGAGGTTCCTTACAGGGCAGAGGTTTTTAAGTTGTGCATCGATGTCTATAGCAGCTTGCATGGACAATTCAGGAATGATAATTTGGATTGGATATGTTTTCAAATTTATACAGGTAGCTACATAGCTATCATTTATTGTTTCGACTGAGACAGACATACCAGAAACGGTAATAATCAAAGTTAGTTTATTGGATATTCGTTCATCAAAACACCACATCTTGTAGGCATATCCACACAAATTGTGGCTCAATTGTCATTTTTGGCACTCGACTACGTAACAATTATTAGTTGTAAAACATTTTGGGAGCAATTATTGAATTCAAATTATACAAAACCAACTCTCTTTAACAACAATACAATCATATGCCATAGGTTCTTACGAGTTTTCTTGTACACGCAAATGGTATGAAAACCACAATGTTACAATCGATAAGATAAGGTACAACATGACATAATAATATGATTTATAAACATTTATTTCTACACAGTTGCATGGAGAGATGGTCTAGTCTAATTTATAGTGTATTTCAATTGCACTATTTTACTCTTTCAAATCATCAGTCATTCATTGTTAGATTAACTTAATTACTATACACTGTTTAATTATTATTATGATTAAGTGTCACAATAATATTTATTATGTGTTCAATTGCAACACTAAAAATAATATTATAGCTGATTCATATTATAAAAATAACATTCTTATGAAGTCAAATAACGATATATTACACAATAGTTTCTACATAAAATAATATTACCCAGCCAACGAGTTTCTCTGAACCCTGATGTATTAACACCTAATATCAGTTTTATTTACCTTATTTTGTAACGTACAGCGCACAGCATGATTAGTTTTCTGTGGTACGCACATACCCAAGTTGAGTTGCCTTTGTACCCGCCAAAGAGCTTGGAAATAAATCAATATGTTTTTGCAATAGATAAATGCTGGTACCTACCTAATATAACTCTCAATGTTTTAAATAAGATGCTCCTGTATTATAGAGAGTCAAAATTGGAAATGTCACTTCCCTGAAAGAAAGAAAAATGAGTCATGAAATTAGTGTGATTGATGGTAGGTACCTACAAGGTTGGATTTGAGAGCCATTCAGAGTATATAAGTTTAAAAGAGGAGCAAGATTTCCTTACCCTATCTGGACGGTACAAATGCGTTTGAGGCATGAGTAGCGTTGAGCCCAAGTCTCTCTCCGCCATCGTATGAGCCTCCTATAGAATGGAAAAAGAATTAAATCAAATTGAGATTCATTATTGCTCACATAATTTGCACAAGATCTTGAAGAGATAATGATATACTTGTGCATTTGATTTGTAATTGAGAAAATTGTTTAGCTTACATCTCTGTTCCGAGAGGAGGGCTTGGAGCCGTACTGTGAAGGTCCGTGGAAACTCTTAGTGGGTGGCTGGATGGTCGTTTCGTTGCAAGAACGGACCTCCGACACCGTTCTGTAGCAATATTGAGAAAACAATGCATCAATAAATAACTATACAAGTAACATATCCATATTTTATTGGCTCCACAATTCACATATGAAACGTAACAGTGAGATATGAAACAACTTGTTTTCCATTTCTTTAGCGATAAATTATTGGAATTATCTATAAAAAATTAGCACTGCTAAGCATTGTTAGCACTGTGTTTAGTACTATAAATTTTATTGCATTGATGACGCACCTTTCATTACTTCTTATGGGAGGGAAATGTGGATTCATCGATTCTTGAGCAGTAAGCAGATCGTTATCGGAGCCTTCCTTACAGCCCACCATTGCCGACACCTCGAAACCAGCCGAAACAAGAGCACCATTTGATGCTTTTCGGGCAGATGGCATTTTCTTTGGGGTGCTTGACTCTGAACTATGATTCGTACCATTGCTCTGCTTCCTCCTTGGGTTATTCATGGTTCGAGTGTCCTATTAGAAAGAAGATCAAAACTTTTAAGTATACATATACCTAGCCTAACTTTTATTTGTGAAATAGTTCAAACTTTCCATTACGAAAGCAGTAAGTAGGTATTTTTTTCGTGTTTTAATATTTACCTGTACTCCATGCTCCAAATAACCAAGCAATTTCTGCTCTTGTACGATTGCCTTCTTATTTTCCTCTACGCCAAAAGTGGACATCGTAAGATGGGGGGATGTTGGAGGCACCGGTCGATACTTGGCACGGGGAATCATGACAGTGAGTGACCGATCCCGCTGATCCGCGTAACCTACGCTGATCATCGTCCCCGAAGGGTGTGGCTCGGAAATCCGGCGTGCGCCTTTCAGAACCGATTTGTTGCCCAGGAAACTAGATGGCTAAGGGAGCAAGGAAACATTGTATTAGAATAATGTCAGTTGCCAAGGATAACATATGTGGGAATAATCCCTACCACTTATACTGAAATTATTGGGAAGATGACAAACTGGATGTAGTGTTGTAATTTTCTATTCAGAGCCCAGGGGCCTTACCTAGGCTATGAAGCGGCTAATTAGCCGGTCTGGCGGTGTTATATAACCCGGACCTAGAGCGGCCATTTCAACAATGGGCAGTTTGTTGATTTCGTAGCACCACTAGCAACCAGTATTACGGTGGTGCTACGATGATAACGTTTTTTAAACGATCATCATAGTGCAGTGAAGTCAAATCAACCAATCTCATGGCTCGTTACTAAAGTCAGAGTCGATGTGCCCCGGCTATATAACCCGGCCGTAATACTGCCGCTCTAGGTCGGGGTTACTGCTTGGTGCTATGGTGGTATTAATTAGCCAGGGTAGATTGCTAGTAATCCCGGGACTACGAGTGGCCGTGCTAGGTAAGGCCCCAGTTCACAACATAGAATTGTGATGTGTTCAAGCAACCCTCACGCCACACAAAATTCAGAACTTTACTCACTTCTACTTTCCTTCTTCCCATTCATATTACATAGACAATTCTTAACGTTTAGAAAATGAAACATACGAATTGTTGTAGGTAGGAAGAGTGCCATATGGCAGATACTTGTTTTGGAGAGTGATTCGAGAAAGAGGGATGGTAAGATACCATAGGGTGAAGGCATATGTCTGTGAAAAACTATAATTTAAGGCATTTCTTACCTGATGAGTAGGCGCAAGGAATGTGACTGGTCCGTTATCAACGCTGCCCTCACTGCTTGAGTCTACAATCATGGCCCGCTTGTCTAGTGTCCGCGGAGGCCCGCGGTAGCGGAGGAATCCTGGCACGTTGTTGCCTGGCTTGCGAGAACGGTTGCGCTTCAAGCATGTCAGGACAGCACACACCAAAAGTAGTGCGAGAAGTAATGCGCCAATTGTCACCAGCGCAATCAGCAGCACTGGAGGACATTTAAAATATTAATTAATATGTTTATTATTATTACTAGGGCGAACGCAATTTGTGTTGCGTTGAAGATGAGCGTAGCGGTTTGTATTAAGCGCATAAAAAGATTGAGGCAAAAAGCCTAAATCATGGAGCAGCAAGCCGGACCCTGGCTTTTTCTAAAATTCTGATCACTTGAAATTGTAGACAATTCTGGCCTTTCTTTGTTTCTGTCCGAGCAGTGGGGTAGCGGAAATGTGCTCATTTTGAGGTCATTGAGCAATGTGCATGTTAATACATAGATGTAACTCATGCCCAAAGGGTTTTATTGGGTTTTATTGGGTTGGTTTTTATTGGAAAAAATCTGGTGTGATGTTTCGATTCGGTTTCGATGGTTTCTAAAGGCATATCGAAATTGGGAACATTTGAAAAAAATACGCGCTTTTAAATAAATTTCCGTACTTTTCCAAACGTGCCCAATTGTCGAATTTTGCTCTTTTTTCTGCTTTGAAAGTGCAGGGTGTGGAGGATTTTCTTGAAAAACGCAGGGGGTCTAAGTTGAGAACAAAAGTAGACACCCTGAAAAATTCATCCCGCTCGAAGCAGGCGTTTGTCCTGTAGAGCGCCCGCAAACACACATACAAACAAACAAACACACACCAAGTGTTTTTTTTAGCAGTAGTGTAATTGATGATTTTGCTTCGCTCATCAATTATTATTATTATTATTATTATTATTATTATTATTATTATTATTATGAATTATTATTTTATTATTAATATTACTTCAATTAGTCAAAAATATTGTGTGATTAATTGGGATGGCCATTCTTATAGGTCATATGTGCTTAGCCAGGTGAGCACAAAGTGTAACCTAATTCCAGCATTGGTCCACTTGAATTTGCAAGAATTATACAAATAACATAAAATAACTAATCTTAACATTTGCTACAGAGTATTTATCTTATTGCTGAAACTGACCTTTCAGGTTAACTTGACAGTTTTCTCCTGAATACCATTGGAAGCATTCGCACATCAGCTGGTCATCTCCTCGCGAGTAGCAGGTTCCGTGGTAATGGCACTTATCACAGCCGATCAACTCAGCGGAACAAACGCGTCCAGGGAAGAGACGGTTTTCTGAAAGATCGGCGAATCCTTCCTTGCAGCTGCAGGTATAAGTGCCTCGGAGATTGAAGCAATGCGAGTGCTCGGAACAGTCATGGAACCGAGTACTTGCGCACTCGTCGAAATCTGCCGCGGCAAAAAGAATTGATATTTAAAGAAATTAAATTACTGCATTTTTGCCAATCACTTAACGAGGGGAATGGAGCAGGGAGATGTTTTTTTAATGTGTCAAATTTAGGTCATTTTACACCTGAGAGATCATTTAATGGGAACCGTACCTTCGGCAAGGAGATACTGCAATCGTTCCTTGTCAGCGTACATGTCCGTTCCACCAAGACTGAAGTTGCTGGTTCGCAACGATTTCTTAAACACGTCTTTCAGGCGAGTTTCGTCCGCGTTATCAGAAAGCTGAAATAATTTAAAGTTTGAAAACTGTCTTCCTCACAACTTTCAAATTAAAAAATCATTATTTTGATTTGCGAGAAACCACTATTACCTACCTGAACGTAGAAGCTAACTTGAACGCCATCTTTCTTGGGCGAAGGCTGGAATCCGTGAACGGCCACCCCGTGATAGATGTCTCGAAGGTCGGATTGCATGACCAGCCGGTCAAGGCCTTCTCGCGAGGCTTCGGCAAGCGAACGGAACTTGCCAGAAGTCGGCTCTCTTAATACTGGATCGAACTTGAGTGGTTCTTTACCATGATGGTCTAGATCAAGTCGAAGGGTGTAGGTGTACGTGGCTAAAATTTCAAACAAAAAGCAAAATTCAGATATATTAATCTACAGCATCTAAGCAGCATGCACCTTTTTAATATATTGTACGCTTTGGTTTTTTTACTTGTTACAATAAATACGTAATTAATAAATAAATAATAAATTGAGTCTTAGTGGTCAAGTTTGCACTGTGCCCTCCAAAATAAACAATGAAGTGTAGTGTGCCACTTGAGAAAAAACTTGAAGCATTTAGGAATTTTATATTTTAAACAATGGACGACGACCCTCTTTCCAAAGTCGGCTGCACATGTACCAAACAGAGTAATGCTATTCTGATTGCATTAACTTTCAGCCAAGCGTAAACGACCTTGCAACAAGAGTGGTCCATCCAGCAATCTTTGTGAACAATAAGTGTCCTCACGCTTGCACGGCCTGTCGGGGAACATGCGAGCGAATCCTGGACGGCACACGCATCGCATGTTGCCGTTGACGCGTTGGCAGAGCTCGTTGCGAGCGGCACTGCAATCCGGCCTGCACGCAGTTGCGGGCCGCACGGAAGATGGGGGGCCGTGTCGAGGCGGTGGCGCCGCCACCAGAACACCCTCCAACAGCACGGCTTGGTTCACAGCGTTGGAGTCTGTTTCGTCACGGCTGGCTACCTCTTCTTCGGTCACATCAACAGACACTGCCGGCTTGTCTTTGTTTGACGTACTCACGCTCACCGAGCTCAGTTTTTTGTCGTTTACGACGACGAAGAAGGTGTCGTTTTCTTCTGGCAGAATGCTGGGTCCCTTTTTCACACCTTTCTTTTCCAGTTTCTCTAAATCTAAACAGATGACGTTATAGAAAATATTAGTGATATGGTATTAGTGTCAATTTGTTAATGTAACTAATATTTGTATTATTTGGTCATATTTGCGGCCATATATGTGCCAATTTTCTTTTTCAAAATTAGTCAGCTTCTTTGTTAAAGCACTTCAGGTCATGCAAAAATATAGCACACAAATATTTTTAATTATTAAATTCTAATTCCCACCAGTACCTTTCTCTTGGCCTTCAGCATCCTTGTTGGATTTATCCAGAGGTGCAATCTTGACTGGGAACTGCGGGTAGTTGGCCGGATCAAAGGGGGACCCGGGTGGATACTGGGAGGCCGAAACAGTCGTCGTCACAGTCGAAGTGGCTCGAATCTCAGTCGGCTTCACTAGGGTGTGGATCTGCGTGACGGTGTCGACTTGAGTTGTTGTTTGAGTCTTTGTCACAACAACTGTTCTGGTCGATGGCCTGTGACCCTCGCTGCTCACTACAGTAGTTTCAGTCAATGTTACGGTCAAAGTTTTTGTATGTGTAATATAACGAGTTGGAATGTCAACTTGTTGTTTGGTTTTGAAACTTGATTCTTTGCCACCTCCAAAGATATTACCAAAACCACCAATTCCTGCGACTCTGGTTGGTGCCAATACATTAGACGGCCTGGTGAAGTGATTGTCGGATGGAGTCTTCGAACTGGTCAATGCAGGTCTGGATGAAGGAGCTGTGTTTCGTACGTAGTTTATGGTCGGGGTGGGCTTAATCACGTGATCGCGATATGCGGTTTCAGAACCGACTATCTGACCATCCCACTGCGCCGGTTGCTGAATCGAGAATGGCACTGACGGAGGGTTTGACTGGATTGGCTTACCGACGATAACGACGGTTTGCAGCGGCGCCAAGGCTTCGGTCGCGGAGGGTCTCGGTTTTATAATGCTTGTCTTAAATGTATGTGAAGTGGAAATAGATCCACGGTCTCGATCAGCATATATGTTAGGAGTTGCAATGGGCTTCGATTTTGGTGGTGGTTGTATTGCGACTGGCTTTGTTTTGCCGAAATCAACATGCACCGGCTTTTTATCAGGCCTAATAGGATTTTGTGTGGTCCCTTGCTTCTGATTTTGCTGGAAGTTGGTTTCTGAAAGGGTAAGAATTTCCTGTAATGGTGCGCGTGTAGTTTGCTTATTGCCATTTCCATTTGAGGGAATTGGAACCTCAAACTTGTAAGGCGATCCTGGACGAGTGTGGTTTCTGTAATTTGGCACCGTGGGCCGCCTTTGGCCGCCGATCTTAACAACTGGGGGATGTTGCGGCTCGGGCGGAGGTGAAAGGCCCACTACAGACTCTCGGTCGATATCGCTTTGACTTGGAGGGGAAGGGCGGTTCACGAATGGTCGTGGTGTGTTTCCTTGCGACTCTTGGTCGAATGAAGTCGATATCGTAGGCTTTTCAAACAGTGGTGAAGGTCGTTTAACATTGATATATGGCTTCTTTGGGCTCTCTTCGAAGTGAGGTCTGCCTGCCGATGCAAATGTGGGTACTCTGCCTCCTGGAGTTCCCTGATTGGGAGCTTCATGTCTTTCGTCAAAGTTCGGAACAGTTGATTTTTCTTCAAATGGCTTTTCATCGAATACCTGCGGCCGTCCGAAATTTCCTTGCGGTTGAACCACAACGTCAAAGGATCCAGCATTGTTTCCAGGTCTTGATGGGCGTTTTTCAAAAACTTGGTGAACGTTAATGTTTGAAACAGGAAGCTGAGGTGGTCTCATGAAAACTTCGGGCATCTCTGTGTTTATCGTGGGTTTTGACAGAGGTCTTCTAGTCGTCGTGTTTTGAGAGCCTTGTCCGATTGTCAGGGGTCGAGAGTTTGAAGCTTGCACCACTTCACCGCCCTCTAATTCGAGCGAGTCGTAATCACCTTCGTTGTCGTCAGGGAAAGAATGGTCTTTGTTTGAGTCAGCGTTTTCTTGAGACAGAATTGCTTTCAGAGGAATTATATTAGGCGTGTTGGTGAATTGTTTGGTTGGCGCAGGCGGAGGAATCATGAACTCTGTCGGAGATTTCGGGTAGTTGTGGATGGTTTGATCCCCGGAACCTTGATTGTTACCATGCGGCCCATTGCTTCCATGTGGTCCAATGTTTCCATGTGGTATTTGATGACCACCATGATTTTTATCTTGCAACTGATTGTTGTTTGTGGGGTGATGTTTATTATTCGGGCCTGGTCGATAGTTGATTGGTGGGAACCGAGGTCTGGAAACTCCATTGGCTGGCAATGGGCGCTGAGGTCTTCTCGGTAAATCCTGGAGACCTTCTGGTCTTGAGTTTGTTGGGCCCGGCTTCCCAAAGGAGATCTCGTTCAACAATGGCCTGTTGTTTAATGGCTCATCCAGCACGATTCCGCTCGGTGAGATATGCTCGTTACCATGTACATGCCCAGAGGCTGGACCACCATGTCCATGGTTGGAAGAGACATCGACATTTATCCCTTGCCCAGGGCTGATGTCCACATTGATTCCAAGTGGACTCATCTCTATGCTCCCTGGCTGGTGTTCATGTCCCGAGACAGCCAAATCAGCGGCTGGTGGGTCCATTCGAGTTTGGTGAACGGACCCAACGGGCACAGCATAGTGGTGTTGATTGTCGCCATCAATAATATCGTCACTACCAAAGTGAGGTCTGTTTTGCGATCCATATGATGGGGCATGTTGGATGTATTCTTCATTGTTACTAAATGGATTTGCTGATGAGCTTCCATCTTTGATGATAACATTAGCAACTTGAGAAGGCTGAATATTCACCAATAACGGCTGGCCGGCAGATGAGTCTAGAACATGTGACCCTGTTGGCATTTTCCCAAGGATTATATCATTTGGTTGAGGTTGACCACCATACACAGCTTGTACGCCTGATGACACCGGGAATTGACCAAACTCTTGCGATAGCGGATTGTTTGTAATGATGTAATGGTTCTCGTTCAGAATCGGCGGATGGACGATGATATCTGCTCCGATTGCTGGAGTGTAAAGAGGAATATCCTTTTCCGTGTGGAATGACGCAAGATTGTTTGTGATAGGAGGGGGATTTAGATCAGACTCGATATTAGGATTGTTGCGTGATGGAGAATGGCCAGGGAACTGATTTCTGATGGGGGATTGGTTTTGATGGTCTCTATTTGGAGGTCCACCGTTGTAGTTCCTGACGGGTTGTTCTCGAATCGGTTGGTGGCCCGAAGATCCTCCGACGTGATTTCTGGTCGGTCCGTGGCTCGGAGTATGCTCCCTCTTAGGCGGCGGCAGCGGGCTTCCAGAGTGGGAATTCATGGATTGATGGCCCACTTGGTCCAGAGCAGGAGGAGGCCCGAAGTACTGGTCGTTTGCAGGGCGTTTTGGCCGCGGAGGGGGTGGCGGTCTCATTCCGGCAGGAATTTCCTTCTCCGAATGAATTTTAGGGGGCCTAGGTCCCAACAATCCTGGCTTGCCGACAATCACGTCGCTGTTGGCCGTGATCACTTGGCCTGGACTGATCGCGATGCCGTCGGAGAGGAGAGGACTCTCATGAGTTGGCCGCCCCAAGGCGACGGAATTGTCGGCAGAAGGATGTCTTCCATGAGTATCGCTCCACGACTCTTGGTTCACACTCTCGGCCGTGTCTGCGTCTTCCGCAAGACCGCCAACGGGAATGTAAATCGGGGACCGCGGCGTCGTTCGGTCTCCGTGCGCTACAAACACGGGTCTTGGGTTACCATTTCCATCCAGATATGATAGACCGGGCTTGGTGCTCGTAGCTGTGTCGTTTCTTCTGTTGTTATCATGAAGGTTGCTTTGAATCAAACCGGCCATGGCGTTTATCACAGGACCTAAAGCATTTAGTCCGTTGATTCCCAAAGATCCCAGACTCAACAAATCACTGACTTGAATTTCGTTTCCTCCTGGACCAAACGTTCCTCCGTTTGGTTTCTTATTTGTTGGATCCGAGACAGGAATCATCGAGATGTTACCGTTTGCTTGAGTCAGCATGATCACTTCATCCCCAGGGAGAAGAGTGTTCCCGGATGATGTGACGGTAGACGCTGCAAGAATGGATGTTTCGAATGCATTGACGCCCTGCGGTTTTGGAACATCTTGTTGGATACTCTGGCTCGTCAATGCTTGTGGGCTAACGGCTCCTTGGCTTTCGCTGAGTTGCCCGTTAAGGATGGTCGTCTGTGCCGAGCTGATGACTGATTCCAAAGCAGGTGTTGCGGACTGCGGCGACTCGCTGTCGATTTGGTCGTGCTCATCAAAGAAAACGATAGTCGATCCAGTAACAATGCTGTTGGTGTTGGAATCGTCACTGTCATCTTCCATCGAAGAAGAAAGCCCTTGAGTTGAAGTCATTTCTGCACCGTGCATTACTGTCTTGGTGGGTGCTAGATTTTCCACTGAAGTTATTTTCATAGTCTCATCTTGTACTTGATTTCCAAAAGCATCCAGAGACAATGATTCGGTCACGACGTTCTGTACAACGCTGGTGTGAGAACTGACGAGCGTTGAAGTTTTCTGATCAGCACCTTCTTGCAAAAGTGTCGTAAAGTATGTGAAAGTTGTGAGGTACGTTTTGGTTGCGAATAAATTTACAGGTTTTGTTTGTTTCTCAGCATCTGCTACACTTTTTGATGGAACGTTTGTTCGTTTGGGATTTATATAAAACTTTTCCGTTACAATATCTGTCGATATCGAGACATCCGAACTGACGACTGTGCTTCCATCTTCTAGATAAGTATTCAAATAAGTGTATGTCACGAAATATGTTTTCACAACATCCGTCGTCGCTCCGATCGGTGGCAGAGCAGTCAACGTTTGCGACTCGATATTTGTTACAATTTTCTGTGTCAAAACATTGCTAGTACTCAACACTTGCACTTTACCACCTTCAGTAACAGTTTTACTGAATTCCATCGGGTTCAAATAGGTATTGGTTTCTTTGAGCGCTGTTTGCGTAAGCTGGTCGATTTGTCCTGTGACCGTATTATCAACGAGTTCAGTTGACGAAACTACGAGCGGCAGATCTTCGTCCACGAGAGTGTTGAAGTAGGTGTATGAGGTGTGAAAAACTCCTGTTGCCAGCACGGGACTCGTAGACAGTGAAAAGACTTTGGTTAGGTCAGTAGCAGCGGGAGCCCTCTCCTCCGTCACAGTGTTCGACACCACAAGCTCTTCGGAATCGTAGGCGTACGTCGTCAAATAAGTATTCGTTACAAACTCGTTACTCTGAAATGAGAATAGACACACAAGTAAGAAATATGCCAACAGTTGTTAGTTTCTCTTCATCTTGCAGCAAAGCACTTGCACATGTCACTATGTTATTATGAATTGCAAATTTAAATTAAATTAAAAAATTATAATTAAAAAATTATAAGCAGATACCCATTCATCCAATGAGCCCATCGGGTCTTCAGGAGACCTCGTTGTTAAAAATATTATCTCCTTTTTTTAAATCTTGAAACGAAGTTATCATCATTACTGCCACAAATTTATGTTTCAATTTTTTTCACTTTCTTTAAAATTACAACTCAGCAAGAAATTGGAAAATCTCTCAGTCCTTTATTACCTAGGTATATGCACTATTTCCCAGGAAAATTTGTCATATGAAACCATTGGAACAAAAAATAGCTCGTTGTCTCGTTTGAGATAATGAATAGGGACTGAATAGCACTTCGGCCCGGTGTTGACTGATGATCAAATGACAACGTCAACTATGACTGTCAATACCTTCATAGTTAGGTACCATGGCTATAATGTGTTGTTCTGTATTCATGCAAAGCTCACCTCGGATGGCTTCTGTGGCAAGAACATCATCATGTGGTCAGTGAGTGTGCTAGCGGGCAGCGTGGTGGGTCTCGTCTGGGACGGCGTGAGCACGCGGAGAATCTCAGGCTCTCCCGGCAATGTGCTTCTGTCGCCAGCCACAATCACCTCGACTCCGTTCGACATCACCTTCGTGGCCAAGTTGTATCGGGCTTCGGCCATGTTCAAAACGCGGTCGTCTCTCGCTTTGGAACGAAATCAAATAACAGTGAGACAAAACAATAGTTTGAGGGGTTTCACTATACATGCATCTTCTTTGTAGGGAAGGAATTAAGATATTGTAGGCATGTGCTGTATATATTCTTGAAAATATTGGAATGGGTGTATGCTAATTGCTGTATATAGAGTACATTATTTTAAGTATAGGTGGTTACTACGAGTTACATGTTTAATAGAAATATTTTTCGACAAGGAAAATTAATTCACTGTGAAAGGTAATATACATGTTTGTTCAACTGTCTCATATATCAAGTATTTTTACTTTTTTATATCTTATCACAAACTTGATATAATAAATATTTAACAAACAACCATTTCTGAAAAATCTCTGTAACCATTTGTATAGGTATTATATTAGCAGCATGTGACAGATCTGAAGAAATGTTAAAGTCAAGAGAATGTTAAAAAGAATAATAAGATGAAATTGAGAGAGATACAGAAGATGAGAAGACAATAAGTCAAATCTTACCTGTTACTTGTACATCATGGTCATGAACAACTTGCGTCAACGTGGTTGTCGTGATGTGGGGTTTGACTTCGGTGCTAGACGTGACAACTTCTTCTGTTCCAGATACCCGTGTTACGATGTAAGTGTAAGTCCTTAGTCTGGTGCGAGTTACAAGTCGGGTCAGGTAAGAGTGTGGATCCGACTGGCCAGTAGGGGTACTAGGTGTAATCTCAATGTTTGTCGCATCTATGTTTAGTTTTTGGTCGGTTAAGTGAGCATCAGCAATAGGAGTATCTTCTAAATTGTCTTCGGTTTTCTTAATTTCTGGCTCAACAGCAGTTGTGGATGAAAGCTGAGATTTTCCGTAGGATTTACTTTTGCTCGGTCGGAATGATTTGCTAGACTGTTTAAAACTATTTAATGACGGGGTTGGATATACTTCCGGCTGGCGAGTGGATAGACGGTTTGGATTGTATTTATGCGAGGTTGAGCGGTAACTATTTCGTGTCGCAGCCGTGGTTTCGCTAGGCGTTGCTGAAGTGGCGTGGTGTTCGCTGGTTTTACGCCGGCCCCCAGGAAACGAAGCTTTTGTGCGGCTTGGTTTCCTGGTGATAGAAAACCGGGTCGGTCGAATGAATCGTGGTCCATCAAGTGTAGTGCTCTCTTCATTCGAATCAGTCACTGAAGAAACGTCTTCTTGTAACTTAGTGTCTTTTTCGGTGACATTGTTTGCTTGATTTTCTTCTTTCTCCATCTCATGCGAAACACTTGCAATTAAATCTGCATTAGTAGTATGTGCAACAAAACCATTCTCTTCCAACAACTGGGTCGACTCGACAGTGTTTGAGTTTTGAGAATCACTAAATGAAGACTCGATCATCTGGGATGGCTCAATTAGAGAGATAATATCAGGCGAAGTTACTTCTTCTGGTGTTTCTGTTGTGGCCTCCACAGTCTCATTGTTTTCTGTGGGCGATTCTTTATTTTCTAACCGAATTTCTTCGGGGAGGCTTCCTATCATGAAAACTTGAGACACTTTGACCATGTTATGTGGTTCCTCTTGATGTGTGTCATTCATAACAGAGTACATATACGAATACAGAGTTTTCATTAAGAGAGTGGGAGCTATTTCTTCGGGTGAACTCACAAGTCTCTTTTTTGTGACAATCAGACGGCGCCTATGAGTAGATGAGGGTGCAACAGAGGAGGTTGCAAAAATTGGCCTCTTTTTGGTTATGGTAATCTGCCTCCTATGCGAGGGCAATATTAACTGCGAGCTAGATTGGTATGCCAATTCATGTTCGAATGGCACTGGTAACTTTTGCGGTTCTAAGTGTTGTTCGTGATCACTTGATAACTTTCTGTCATCTAATAATTTATCCACTGGCTTTCGCCTCCGAATTACAATTCTCTTCTTGTGGTGGTCTCTGTCATCATCAGAATATTGTTCTTTATTTCCTGTCCGTATGACTTTAACATTGCGCACTCCAAACTCCTGTTCGCCTAGTCGCATATCTTGTGCGATGGCAAGTTCGTCGGGTCGCTGAGCTTCTGAAATCGACTGGCCATTATTACTCCTCCTATCATCAGAAACACGGCGAGCGATGGGGACACGGACCCGCACCCTTCGTCGCCCAGTCACAGGTCGGCTTGTTGAAATGTCCTCGTCATCCACATCTCGTTTAGCTCTCATAAGATGGGTATAGTCATTTGGAGACGTCAAAGCTTGAGAATTTTCGTATTCGTAATTATATTTCGCTTGGCCCCTATTCGATTCTTTTACGACCTTCCGCTTGAGTGGGGCTAACTCAGCGGGGCCTTTGGATAAAAAATGACCGGTAGCTTTATCACTGGTCGTCGCGGACTTCTCAATCACGTCGGTCTCGGTCGAAGGTTTGCTGTTAATGGTCGGCGAAAATCGATCGGCTATATTGTATTTGCTTACATCACCCACGATGCTCTCGAGACTTTGCGTCTCTGTCCTGCTACTCTCGATGGCTATATCGTTAGAAGAAAACAAAATAGTGTCTTCCAGGTCGTTAGGGAAATATCTCTCAAGGTCGGGCGATTTGGAAGAGTCGACACTGAAAAGGTCAGGGGCAGCAAATTCAGCTTCTCGCTTCTTAATTGTCGCCGAGTTGTCGTCATCTATAACAACTGTCGAAAGGACAGTGCTAAACTCTCCTGGCCGTCGACCAGATACGTACAATGTGATTACAGAAGTTGACGGTGGGTTTGGTGGATCCGGAGGCTTCTTATCCGAAATTTGGCTCCTCGACGGCTTTTTTCGCGTAGGCTTAAATCTCGGTACAACTGGTTCTTCTTCCAAGATTACCAAATCATCGTCATCGTATTCTTTTTCTGAGTCTCTTACCTGCCGGTCCTCCTCTTGTTTCCGACGTTTCTGTGATCCCCTAGCAATGGATTCTATATCCAGGATTTCCTCTGCTTTCGCATCTTGAAGCTGCTGTATGTTAATCAGCGGGCTTTGTGTTGCCTGCTGGTTTTGACTCTGCAACAGCTGCGCTTGCAGAAGTGCGGGCAAGAGCAAGGAGTTGAGCTGCTGTTGATTTGGAGCAGCGGCTGCCGTGGGCGTAGTCACAATGGTATCTGTGATGAACTCGGTGGCGGTGATCGTCTCCAGCGTGGTGTCCACTATCGTAGTCAGGATTTCTTTCCCTCGGAACGTCAGGGGCAAAATGGTGCTCGACCCTTTGGTTACGGTGGTAACATACGTCGTCGCGTGAGTTTTGAATTCGGTTACGGGAGTGGCGGGAGTCATCGCTGTGTTAAGTCCGAGCAAAGGATTAATATTTGGTTGCGCGAGATTCAAGTTTCCTAGGAGCAACTGCGAGAGGAGAATGTTAGCTAGGGGTGCGTTGGGGGAAAGATGTGGCTGTATGGTGCTGACGAGCCGCTCAACATCGTAGACGGTGCTGGGCACAATGTGTGAGAACGACGTTTTGCGCCCGCGAATTACCGTTGGGGTAAAAGTAACACTCGTGGTCGGTGTCTCGTGCAGAATATATTGCGTGACTTCAGTGACTCCCCCTGCTAAGGTTCCTGTCACTTCCGACGTTAAAAGCAACACAGTATTCCCGTCCTTGCCGGAAGTTGTCGTATATTGGTGCGGTCCCAGGATTTCTGTGCTCGGACTTGCAGTTATAACATTGCGATATTCGGTTACTTTTCCATTGACGATAGGAATGGTAACTTCCGTCGGAACACGGTGGGTGACTGTGATCGTGCCATCGAAACTCGACTGAGAGTACGTGTAGCTGTCAGCCACGTCCCCTCGCGTTCGCGGTCTGCTTTGGGGGCGGCGTGAGTTGGTGTTGGAGCTCGAATACCCTCGGCGTCCGCTCAGGCGCGAGTATTGGGTTGAGTCCGCCTGGGAGTTAGGCTGAGGGCGCAGCCGAGGGGAACTAGGGGTTTGTCGAGAAGATGTCTCTTTCGTACTCGGGGGACGTCGTCTTGGGGCCGGCGTAGGTCTACGAAAATTTGTCCTCGGTGTGGTGTCTTTTTCCCTTAGGGTGAACTGGGAGCGTCCAGCGTTTGAGGAAGCCGTTGTCGATCTGATTTTCTGTTGCGTGGGTTGAGATGGTCGAGACCTAGGCGTGAATCTGCTCGTAGTTTTCGTTCGTGGAGCTTCAGTTGCCGGCTCTTCGTCGACATAATCGTATCTTTCTTGGACTTGCGCTGGCGTTCTGGAGACTGGACGGCGAAATCGCTGGTTGTAATTCGCTGTTCTCGAGGATGTATCACGTCTCACTCCATATTCGGTCGTTTGTCTCTTGGAACGCCGTCGCTGGAAGCCTACGAATGGACGGATTTGAGGACTACTAAGTGCTTTGCTCTTCCGAAGCGTGGCCTCTGTCTTAGTTTCTTCTACCTCCGCGACCTCTGATCCTTCATAATCATTGTCCGCAATTTCCTCTTCTGCTTCGTCGTTCAAAAGTTCGTCTTCTTTTTCAATTTCTTTCGGTGCTTCTTTAACTTCTTCCTCCGGTTTCTTCAAAAGTCCTCTTCTTGGGAACAAACTGTTTGATGGTCGAGGGCGATTGTTGTTCAAATTCTTGAATCTGCTATTGAAAGAAGCCACCGGCTTCGCAGTAGTAGTCGACGTTGTGGTGGTCACCCGGTTATTACTTGTATCGGAAGTGCGACGGAGAGGACTCTTCCTCGGCACTGAAGTGGTGGAAGGCCTGGATGTCGAGGAAGGAGTGCGGAGCGTGGGGGGTCGGCGGAATCTCAGCAAGGGGTTGGATCGACGAGGGGACTCAGTGGTCGTGGAAATAGGCTGGGTGGGGGACTCTTGTTCTTCCTCTGTGTTGTTCGGTGTCTCCTCGGTTACGGAAGTAGTAACAACGTTGTCTTCTGGGTTCGATGGCTCGGCAGAGCTCGGCGTTGAATACACTGAGCTGGCTCCTCGTCCAAAGCCAGAAGACGTAGGCCTGAGTCGCAGGTTCGACCTTGAGCTACTTGCGCCACCGCTCGTGGACTTGAGCGCGAAATCAGAGGCGCCACCTCGGGTGGATGAGCTCCTGAAGAATCCGGGTCGTCGTGAAGACCCGGGTGCACTCGCTGTTGCTGTCGGGAAAACTCGAGTCGTTGATCGTCCTCGACCGACAGTCGGCGACGAGGTGCTAGCCGCGCCGAGCGCAGGGGTCGAACCGCGTATCCTAGAGAACCTCCTGGAGCTGGACGATGATGGCCGAACTCCAATTTCATTCAGCGAGGAGCTCTGGCGCCGGTTGCTTGCAAATCTACCCCGTCCTTCAGTGGTCTTAGCTGCAGGCGTCGCAGTGATCGTCGGCGTCAGCGTGGTTCGCGTGATTGTCGTGGCACTGCTGGCGTTGGCGGTCTTCCGGCGGGGGTTGAACGTCGGCCGGTTACGCGATGCGAATGGGCGGATCACTGGTGTAAATGTTCGCTTACGCGTCGAGAAGGTCAGACGAGACTTCTTCGATTTCTTTGCGCCGTCACTATCATCGTCATCCTCCTCATCGTCCTCCTCGTCTTCGTCTTCATTTTCACCATCCTCGCCGCCAGCATCTCCCAAGGAACTTTCGAGAACGGTGGAACTGGGAGACGTTCCATGAGAACTAGTCCCCGTTATGGCTTGATCCAAAGTAATAGCTGATGTAGGTACTATGACTCCTTGGGGTAGTCTGGTTTTCATGCCAATCTTAAAGCTTGAAGTGCTCTCAATGATCTGAGCATATCGTCCGTCGATAACAGTTCCAACCACCTTTGATTCGTAGAAAGTGGTGGTGTCATCTTTCACTATCGATCCTTCAATAAGTCGCACCAATCCTGTTTTCAGTTGCTTATCATCGTCGAGTTCGGATGCCAAAAGAGTCTTCTTTTCTTCATCCACTTTAATCGAAGAAGTACTTTCGAGCACTTCAGCATACAGCTGTTCGATATACGTTCCAATCGCCTTTGTTGTAAAGTAGGTGGTGCTGATGCCATTAGCATCGACGATGCTCCCTTCATTGAGAGACACAACTCCAGTGGGCTGCACTTGCACCGAGTCAGACGGTAAAACGCCATCTGTCACGATTTGTGTCGAGCTTTCCAATATCTTGGCGTAGAGTCCATCGATGTAAGTGCCATAGACGTCAGTGGAAAACAGGGTCGTAGTTCCATCCTCGACCTGGCTTGTTGCTATGGTAGAGAGGAGACCAGTGGGCAATGTGGCTGGCTCGGTTTTCGTGATTTGATCTACGATGAGCTGATCAGAGACAGAGGTGCCAATCGCGCGCCCTGTTTGATCGTCGGTCTCGTTCACGATGTTAGTGATAGTTTCCAGTCGGCTGTTCAGCACCGTGCTGTTACCAATGTACGAAGTTGTGAAATACGTGTAGGTTGTGTAGTAAGTAGTTGGCTCTGATTTAGTGGGCTCGATCTCGGCAGTCGTTGTCTCGATGCCAGGGGTTGCCGTTATCAACACAGGGGGGAGAGTCACGGTGGGTGTGATTATATTTGAAACAGTCTCTTCCCTGCTTGTGACGACCGTGTTGCCGTCACGATAAAGTGTAGTCCAATACGTGAAAGTAGTGAAATATGTAATCGGCAGAGTTGAATCTTCTTCTATTACTGATGAGCTGGTGGGGGACAATGTCTCTGTAACTACATTGGTGATAGTTTCAAGCCTACTTATCACTTCAGATGAAGTGCTTCCCTTATACACGGTGGTGAAATATGTAAATGTGGTGAAAGAGGTTTGGAGGAGCAAGATCGGAGACGGTTCTATTTCTTCTGTGTTGCTTTCAGAACTGATTTGATCGTCGAGAATTTCATTGCCTCCAGAGCTGCTGCTGGTAATGTCAGTCACCATCGCCATGGTCTTGACAACCATTGGCTCATCAGTAACAGGTGATGCATCGATATCTTCGCCAGGAGCAAACGTGTCAAGGCGTACCTGAATTTGAGGGCTGTCTTTATTTGCTTCTGCTGGGAGTGTCACGGATGACGCGGAGGAGTCCTGGTCAAAAGATCCCCGTACGTCGATGGTGTCCTTGACGGTTGTAGGTTCTTGGGTTACTGTTGATAAGTCCCCGCTTTCAGTCTCTTCGTCGTCTAAAGTGACAGGAGACTTCCGGGTGGTGCCTTCAAATGCAGCTGCAGACGCGACATCGTTTTGTGGCCTTGAAATGGTTGCATACCTGTCGTCAAACTTCGGCGTTGACTTGACCGTGATATCGTTATCATCTTTTTCTTTAGCTGGCAAAGAGCTCTGAATGTTAGGAGAACTTCTTACTCCTGATGATAACCGATTCCTTGAAATTGTGCTGCTGTAAGCATAATGTGGGGTTGATTTCAATACAGGTGTTCGAGTGTGAGATGATTGGAGATACTCCACGTTGTCTGATCCTTCGATATCATCTATGGCCGATTCCTCATCACTCATGTACTCTGCAGCAATCGTTGGGGTGATTCTTATGTCATCAGTCGTCTGTGTAGCCACGATGCTTGGGGTCACAATATTGGTATACACTTCGGTTCTACTCGAAATGGTCGTCTCTCCATCCACAAATATAGTTGTAAAGTAAGTGTAAGTAGTGAAGAAAGTTTTCGTTGCACTGTCAGCCTCTAACGAAGATTGCAGATCAGGAGACTCGACGCCTGACTGTTGGTTGGACGCCTCTTCACCGTACGAGTCGTCGATCGCGTCGATTGTGGGGAAATGCTGGGTAGTTGGCCGCCCTACTCCTACGCTGGTCGGCATCACTTCGGAGCTCAGCAGACTTTCACTTCTTTCGAACAACCCTGCCACAGGGGATGACTGCAAGAACAGTTTAGTGTCAAGGGTGGAGGTAACGATGTTTGTAACTACTACTTCCCGGCTGGACACACTTGTCGTAGACTCCTGGAAGAATGTAGTCAAATATGTGTAAGTTGTATAAAGAGTTTTGAAAATCAAATCAATTTCTTCTTCATCTTCGCTGGATGGCGTGGTCGGAGTTGGGGTAGTGACGGTGATTTCTTCAGATTCTGTCGTGACAACTTGTTCGGACTGAACAATTCCAGCTTCAGTAGTAATATCTGTGAGCTGTTCAACGCCATCAGTAGTCGTTTCCATAACCTCTGACACGAAGTCGGTGCTCTTCTCTTTTTCTCCTGGCAGCTCAGTAGTTGATTTAGCATCTTCCGTGGTTGCCTCCTTTTCCGTGGTCGATGGCACCTCTTCAGTTGTTGTCGTTGTTGTGGTCGTTAGCTTTTCAGGTAGAGAACTTGCTGCCGTGGTTGCCAATTTCGATGGCTGGACAACATTGGCATTGATAACTTTTGTGACTAAACTAACTTCAGAACTAGTTACTTCTCTTGATCGCACGGACGTCGTGGTTTTGTCTCCATCGGGGATGAAGAAAGTCGTAAGATAAGTGAACGTCTTGTATGCAGTAGTCGGAACTATCCTAGTTAGATAGTTGTCAGTGGAAGATGTCTTCGATTTAATTTCACTTGGGGATACTTCTTTTTGCTTGTCGCTGCTTGAGTTTTCATTGTTGTACGCAATTATCTGATCAACTGGACGAGTTTTAATTTTTCTGCCGGTCTTCACGCCGTCGTCGGAAGAGTCTTCTGGTGAAGGTGTAGTCGACTCATTGGGAGTAGTGCTGATTGCTTCGTCCACATTCACAGTGGTTTCTTCTGTGGTTCCTTCAGTGGTTCCTTCTGTGGTAGAGCTGGGCTGCTCTTCCACTGCCGTCGTCGGCGCTGTGTAAAAGGTCGACGACGTTGAATGAATTACTTGGGTGTACGCACCATCGACAATCGTGCCATAAAACAGTGAAGTAAACAGAGTGGTCGTATCGTCGTACGCACGGGTTCCACCCAGAACTTTGACAAGTCCGAGAGGCTGTTTCTGGTCAGCTGCCGCCAAAACCTGGGTTCTAGTGGTGGCAAACGTAGCCAACGGCTCGGTCGCAGTAGGCAAGAATGACGTAGTGGAACCGATCACCGCCGGCGATTCTGTAATCACTTCTTCAACTGATGGCTCGATCATTGCGGGCTCTGCCGCGACGACTGACGGCTTGATCTCGGAGTCCAGGGGCGAAATCGAGGAGGCTGAGTTGAGATCAACAGTGACCACGTGGACAGGGCCAGCTGGGGGGAATGCTTTCATGTGTCGCGTTCCACTTTCCGGGAGAATAAGGTGAGTTGGCAAACTAGTTTGCATACTGAGACTATGTCCGCTCACTGTTTTAGTTTGCATCCCCGGGGTGACGGAATAGAACGTCTTCATCTTTGTCACTATCTTGTTTGGCTCCTCTGTAGGTGGTGCCTTCACAGGGGATGATGTCACTTTACTCGCCTCCATAGGTGCTGTATTCGGCATGAAAATTATGACAGTGTCACCAACGGTAGTTGTAAAGTCAGCAAACCCTTTGTAAGTAACCGTATCCAATTTACGGGAATCAGTTTTCACTCCATTTCGATACAACGCTTTTCCTCCTCTTAAACTGAGAAGATCTTTGATTTTCTTTCCCTCTGTCGTTTCTTCTTCTTCGATGTCTGCAGAAAACCCACTTGGTGCAAAATCATGCTTGATCGTGAAAGTTGGGAGACCCCATACCGGCCTGACCACCTGCGCCGGATTCAATAGCGGAGAGTTTTCCACCGCGTCCACGTTCCTTTTCTTGAACGGATCTGCGTTTGGCGCTAAGAAGTTGTCTTGTTCGTCGGCATATTTATGTTTCCGCTCCACGTGCTTGCTAGACGATGATTGGCTTGAGAATCTGACCACTCCGTCATTAGCGTCTTCACTCCCAATCGGCTGATGCTGCTTTGCTAACGGAACGAAGTCAGGAATTGTTTTTAAGGGTTTATTCAACAAGGAATCGCCTTTGACCGCAGTCTGGTAAACCAATCCCGAGCTACTACTGTAGGGTACTCGCGTGTCTTTCGCGGGATAGACTAAATGAGCCGTAGGCTTGATTGCCGACCGAGAGTTTGTCGGCAAGATCTGATTGTCGATACTGAGTCGCGGCAGGTGTGTGTCATAGTATACACGGGAACTGGTCCCTACGACCGACGCGTACAGTTTGCCTTTGTCGAGTCTAGTCCCTATGACATGTGTGGCGTATTCGGTGGTGGTCCCTTCTTGCACGAACGTTCGCGCGGTGGAGGTGACCACCGGCACGGCAGTTGCCAAATAGCGCCCGTTTCGCCCAGAGTTATCCAGGAGCAACACAGTGTTGGCATCTGGTGGAAGTTGATAGAGAGGCCAAGAAAAGAGACACAAAACAATAAATCAACCAATCAAGTAATCAATCGATCGATCAATCAATTGAATATAAATACAGGTACAGTGAAGACAACAAGAAAAATAATATGTATCGTGATGTAATATGTGTGGACGACTTCAATCCCTCATCGTCGTTGACACTTGCTATGAATTGCTTTGAGAACCCCTTCCTCCTCCTCCTCCTCCTTCTCCTCCACCCCCCCCCCCCCCCCCCCCATCCCAGTGAAGCCGACTCTGAAATTGAAGTCGCCCATTCTTGGGTTCTTGACAGAATGCAGAAGAATCGTTAGTTATTGTGTTTTGTTGTTATTGTTTTGTCATTGTGATGTTGATGATGATGGTAATATGAGCATGGCACGTATCGATGGTCAGGTATCGTTAGTGACGATGTTGTCAGAAATATTGTTTTCACAGCTTTAGGCAATCGCGGGTATGCGATGGGAACTTTCTCATCGCTATAGTTGGCGCTTTGGCTTTTAGTTTCAGACCATAAGTTTCACTATGAATTGCAATAATTAAATACAGAATTGCATTACGACTTGATCTTGTAACCGAGACCAAAAGTTATACTTTTTTCCAGCTATAGATTTCACACAAAGTACTTTTTTGTATTTCCTGACGATGGGTATTTTCATATCTGTTCACCTCCTAAGCCCGTAAGGCTATAACAAGGTAAAAAGGAAATGATTCGTTTAACACATCAAATGCTAGTAATTAAGACAGTGCCAGAAAAAAGAATAACAAGTGTATAAATAATACTATGTGTAACATTGTGCAAATCTCAATTAATTATTATGTGAGAGAGTAAACTACTTGTAAGTTTAACAGAAAATCAGGGAGCATCAAAGTATGTGCCTCTTCCCTGAGAGAATTTACTATGACTTTCTAAAATTATTGCTGTACGTGCACCGTGATTATAATGGTAGCGCCGAAGACTCGTATAAATCACATAAAAACAGGTGAATTAATCAGGACTGCAGTCCCTATCATCAATTTCCGATAGTGCATAATGACAGGAGCGTCGAAGTAATGATGAATGAATTAGTATAATTGAGTGATAGTTGGGAGTGTGTAGGGCGTGGGGCGTGGGGGTGGGGCGCGGTGAGTTTGTGGGAGCCTGCCAGGGGTATGTACGCCATGCGGGCCCGGACCACGGTGCTGTCCGTACCAGGTGATTTGGACTCGCCGTGCCCACAATGAGGAACACGAAGGGCCCACTCCACTAGGTCAGCGGGCCATCAGACAAGACAACGATCAAGATGCAAGGGATCGGCAATCGTGAGCTTTGATAGAGGTTGAATGCTCAGATAATCTGAACGTCTTTGCTTACCATTTTCATCTCGTCCAACCCTCTCTGCCCTCACCCTGCCACTGCCAATTCCATCGCTTCCTGAAATTACAAGAAAATGTTTGTGTTACAGTTACAGTTCTACTGACTTTTGCAAATACCAAAACAAAATGTTGGATCGCAATAAATTGGCAATGCATTGGGAAAAACCTAAATGTGTGCCAATTTGTGCCAATTTTGTGCAGCGTTCCGTACACAACCATAGAATGCATGCTGCAGCATAAAGCAATCTTTGCTCTGTATACTATAGAATTAATTTGAGTTTGCCACTTTTTGGGGATCTAATATCATAGAGTACCATGTGATAGAATCAAATGATTAAGTTAATTATGTTAGATTGAGTTAGACTAGATTAATGCTATTTATCATTATCATTATTTACCATTTTACTCTTTACAAATGGTAAAGAGATAAATTATATTTTACTTCGAAGTCCACCAGGCTGTGGTAAAGTAAGGCTAACACGACTGTATGCCAACCTAGGTGGAATGGAATATCATGCAAGAATTTAAAGAACCAGACATTGGATTTCTTTTTAAACAAAAATTCTCAATTTCAAAGAGGCAGAAACAAAAAGATGTACATATTTTTGATAATTTGTTTAAGATAATATCTGCTCGACTAGCTTGGTAGAAAATGTAAACTTTTTCAGTGAAAGTCTTTTCTAAAACTAACTGTTTGAATGTAAAATGTTTCCGTGTGAAAATTCTGGCGAGTGACAAAAAGTATAATCCAAAGTGAACACGCCAGTGTCATCATGGCTCGCAACTTATTCGCGACTTGCGCATCCCGCATCGCCCAATCTGCGCGTGAGTAATTATCAATCTCAGCTAAGCACGTGCGTCGTCTTCTGCATTGGTGTCTTCTGAAGGAACTACGAGAAAATGCGCACCTCTAGCCTGAATACCGACGAGAGGTGAAAGAGCCGAGTCGGCGAGTAGACAGGTGTCCGTATTCGGCTGTGCAGACAGCCTATCGTTCCTCACTGTCGATTGACCTACATATCGTCATCTCACATCCAACCATAGCCAACGAGCCCACCTTCTCATGCACCCGTACAGCCGTACAGCCGTCGCCAACGATAACCAATACCTATACGCTGATGAAGATATTCTTAACTAACGACATTTTTTAAAGATAACTCGCCCAATTCATTCGGGCAGTACCACAGCATCCCTGTATTCCTTGTGCATCATCTGCATTGGTTTCAGATTTGTTTTCACGGCATATTTATTTCGTTGTCACGAATATTTGCTATCATTATTATTATTGACTGGAATCTCACGACTTCCTTCACAAATTAGCCTATTTGAAGATCATATTTCTAGACCAGTCAAGAAGTCTCTAACTCGATCTGAGATTTCACAATTAACAGCGTGCAAAAGAAAGGTTAAAGTAAACGAGTATAGTAGGTACGAAAGTATAGTGGGCGAAAAATCGGGTCCTTTTTATGTAAGAATGTGGACATGTGGGCGTACAGACATCTGATCATCTCACGAAATTATAGAATTGCACTATCATCATGGTATTTGAGCGATGATTGAATTCTGATCACAGAGTTCGTAACCAAATTGATAAAGATGAACAAAATTATGAACACTAAATCATATTTTTTTACTTTTTTAGACTATTTGGTGTTAGCCATAAACATCCCAATAATTGTATAATGTCTTGTGCACTAGAAGCTGGAGGAGGTAAAGTACACCTATCACTGGTGCATCCAATATGCATGCAGCGGCAGCAGCCACATATATACGCTAGATGCAGCATCATAATATTCATCTGCGTTCAACCGTGGAGAAAGTCATGCACATTATCTCAATTCTTAATACGTTATTTACTAAAGCAAGCTGAGAAAAAGAAAGTTATATCTGCAAAGTTTTTCTACATAGTAAATCGGTAACGTAATGATCACTTCCTGAACGGAGTGTAGTAGGTAAGTGTAAGCATCATTTCAGCGTGGGAGGCTGGCAAGGTGCTAGTCTTTCAACCCCAATGGGCCATTCAGACAATTGGATGTCAGTCAATGAACAAAATTAGGGATCTGCATGACTTAGCTAAAGTCGATGATGCGGTAATTACATTTTCATTTTGCTAATAGACTATAAGGAATGAACACCATTACTGTATAGCTATATAAATATATACATGCATCAACCAAAAGAAGTTAGAAGTTATGATATTGTGACCTTTCGATATTGGTATAGTTAGCTGTACAGTTGAAGTAGTGTATTGATAATTCGCTTCAAAAAATAATTGCTAGCCGTTAATTTGCATGATGGCATCAATCACGCTTGACACTACGCTCATCACACTCCCATGAGGGTAATAGTTTCAAATCACACGTAGGTGTGCACTATAATTTTCAGATCGCACTTGGTTCTTCTTTCCGGGGAGCCATTTCCCGACGATATCGCTGGCCAGCGCCCGTCCACAATTACCTCGAGCAATGCGACAAGAACAACAATGGCGAAGGAAGCTCCGACGCACCTCCGTGTAGAAAATAATTAGATCCATTATATGGTAATATAAATTTTTGTGCAGCAAGCTTGCCATCGACAACGCTAATGATGCAGTTGGTCGATGGGAGCTTGAAGGAGCTCAGAATGTCAGGCTGCGGCATACACCGAAAGAATGAAAACTAACGTGTTGTATGATAATCCCATTGTTCATCCATATCCTCACGTACATAACTTGAAGAAAATATGTAACGCAAAGGTAGAATTATATTTTACAAAAAATAAAATTAAAACTATTTCTATTTTTATAAAAGTGAGGTAAATAACAATGTGTTTTCACACCATCATCAATTTGTAGTATACTGATAGTAATAGGCACGTATCTGAGAAAGGATAGGCAACGGTAACTCTATAAAAGCAATAGACCCTTGTAAGGTTGCGATTAATATCAAACAATTCCGCATCATCTAGTTGCATTGCTGAAACTTGCTGGTTTTGTCTTCAGCAAGACTCTCAATCTAACAAGAACAATAGTTGTATAAGGAATAAGGATCGTCATTTTTGACGATGGTATGATCACAGTATAAATGTATACTCTGCCGCCAAGAGTTCGACAGACTCTTGTTTGTTTCGTTTTTGGCTCCGATGTAATCACGATGATTACACCGCAGTTTGGCCAATTTGGCATTTTCGTCTCACAATTATCGAACAGTAAACATTATCGTGCTTACGGGCCCACACAATAAAAATAATCATTGTTATAGATTGAAGAATCTCAAAAAACCGTGCTTATCCCAGTGAAAACATTCCACAACTTTAGGTAAAAGGTCCAATGTTATTTTTGTACGTGACGATTGATCGAAGATGTTGCTCATTGAATGGCTTCGTGACTCCCGTCCCGTCCCGTCCCGTCCCGTCCCGTCCCGTCCCAGACTTGATGTTTTGCAACGCGATGTGAGTGCTGCGACTCAGAACCTAGACATTATTCGGCTTATGAAACATCAGGTGCTGATGAAACCGAGTACGACTGCGAGCTAGTACCTTCTTACCATCTTACCAACTAAAGTACCTACTCGTCACGTGTACCTATATAATTATTCTCAATTCGACGACATCGCAAACTTTCATCCTGTTCCTCCATGTAACTCATCTCACCTTAGCACCCATTCATAAAACTTACGCTTTTACTCGAACTTATGCAATTTATTAACTAGCTATTCCTCAGATAAAACATGGGTTATGTTAATGATAATGATTACAATTATAGAGTTTGATGAGCAGTCCCGTTGCTATTGTTTTTGGCAACAATGGAGGTGGTTTTCCAAGCAATCGCTCGGTGTTGAGCGTGGGACCACAGGACTGCCGCGGAGGCTTGTGTTGCGCCTTGCTCGGCCACGGCTCAGCTATAGGTATAGGTACATAACCTTTCTCTATACACGAAGATATTTTGTTCGCCTTTGTGTATTATTATTCGCACGATGTTGATAGTATGACGAGGAGGAAATCGTTCGTTTACACCAAATTAAGAGCATTTGGGTAAATATCTAAATGGAGAAGTTCAAGGCTCCTAGCCGAGCTGGCTAAAATGTGCAGACTTTCACCAATTATCAGCTAATCAGTGGCCTCGAGTTTCAAGACAAGAAGATGCTGCATTTTGAGCATTTCAGAAACACCTAACTCAAATCAACTGCCAATATTTAAGCACGCCACCACTTTTCACATCACCAAATTATAACATCACACGATCAACGCGACATAGAGAAGATATCATTTTCGATACTTTATAGCATAGCAGAGGTTAATAAAGGCGTTTGAGTGCATTTCCCCCACGCATATCTTGTCCACGCAGTATACGCAGAACCAATACACCTGTACGCACCGGCACGTACACGAGCTCGATGAAAATATTCTCGCGCGAAAGAAACACTCGCATGTGACTTTCCAATCATTAAGTAAGCTACAGCGTGAAGATGGTCTAATCGGTATTTAGCGATCAACTGACCGGCAGCCTGTCGATCTTTACTTCCATGAGAAACTCAATTCCGCCTGCCTTCAGCACAGGCTTTACACGTGTACGCTTATTTCTTACAAATGTATTCACATTCCTATTGATTTCCTTCCTGTTCTCTTTATAATAAAAATTTCCTTGATTGTCAATGAAAGAATAATGAATTGATTTTTCGGTGAGAAAAGTCTCTCCGGCTGGTGACTTGAAATCGTTCGTTCCCATTGCAACGAAAAGGGGCGGGTACATCACGCGAAGGCACCGAGTTCGAATTGAAGTATCGTAATACTGTTAGTCTAATCACCAGTCCCTGCACACCCGGACCCTGCTAACGAATTCCCTTTTGGCAACAATACTGAATAAATGATAAATAAATACACACTTGGCTGCCAATTTGAATACGCGGTCTCGAATACCAAAATATACAGTACCAATGGAAATGATATGACACCTGAAATATTCCTACTTGTTAATACAGGAGACACAATTATTGGGTATTAGCTATTAAGTCTCATCAATATGCATAAGTGCGTTTAAAACTCAGGACACGGCGAATTATTTGCATCATACGCAATGTTATTATCGGCTAGTGGAAGAATATTAATGTAAAAATATGAATAGCACCAAGTTATCGAATTATTGGGGAAAGTAAAAGAAAGTGTTGTGGAGAGCAAAAGTGCGACGCGTTTAAACAGCCGTTTAACCATGAGACATATTATATAATTATTGTTTATCGCCGATAACGAGATATTGATATCTTAAAAATGAAGTATAGTATCGTGATTTTAATCGATACGATCAAGAGCATGTCAGCGCACGTAAATTGTATAATAATTACATCAGTTCCAGAGTTAATTTTCCGTCGCGATTGTCCATGCTGCTAACAGTTTTTCGTTGGAACTGAAAATTGGCAATAATCTTTAGAATTTAGATGACATTTCCATTCTTATTTTGGAACCTCTGTAACACAATATGAGGTGGATTTAATAAACTAGTGGCATGGATAACCTTCCTCTACAGGCTTACATAAGTTTAATATGAAACAAAAGTAAGCTTTCTGCTTTGGAAAATCCGTTTTGAAGTTTTCTCAGAACGAGGTGACGAAAAGGCTATGACGTGGCCTTTGGTGGCAGCTCGGTTGGTAGAATTGGTACTTGCCACTCAATATCTCCCCTCAAAGGAGCCAGAGACTGACCGAGTCACTCAAGGTCACCCAGCGGCAACCGCGATCGAATATGGGAACGAACTCTTATTCCTGAATTTTCCCCAAAACGCATGAAGAAGTTCTCCCAAAACGCACCAATTTGGGAACGATTTCCGCAATTTTGGAGTTCTTTCAAAACGCACGAACGGGTACCCAAGGGTTATGCTCACCCCAAAGTGTATGCTATTTATATTCATGGATTACATAAGAAACGAGAGATGGGACGAGCTAATTGATCAAAATTAAATATAATTGAAAGTGTAAGTGTGTGAAAGATTCTTGTGAAGCAAAACTCGAGGAGAAAATCGACACCAATGACTTTTTAATACCAACCCAATAATAATCTACTGCTAAGCAAATCTCATTATGTGGTTTACTTTGTAAGTAAGAAGGTCAAGACGAGAAATTCTTGACACCAAAATAGCGTATGTATTCGCTGGACATTATGTATATGAGAAACGTTTGCGTAGGTAAAGATCAATAAGAAGCAAGTAAGGAGCAGCGTGCGTTACGAGTACAAAGTATTCATTTGAAGCTGACATTGGATGAATGTATCTTCCGAGGTGTCGAAAAGGCGAGCCACTGCCTCGCTCTGCTCCATTGAGCTGTATTCATCGACGACACCCGTCACCCGGATATGCAGAACGGGGACAAACTCACACAAAATATGTTCCACTTTACATAAAGTCAGACTTCTCCATAACCACTCTCCCTGAAAGTTATCACTTATCACTCTTTGGCCGAGCTCTAATAATGACATTGACAGGCAAATTCCGTCCCCTTGTCAATAGAATAGTCACTCACAACCAGACAAGAGTTTTTTTCCCTGTGTCTTTCAGACGTGTAAATAAAACCCGGCAGCGAATACCTATCGTCCATTCAATTTTCCCAAAATTAATGATTCAAAATATGAAATAATACACATATTTCCCAGCTAGATCAAAGCTGTTCATATTATATGAGTGTCAGAAATTCAGTAAAACACATTGGGCATTTTGGCGCCATACAATGAGCATGGGCCGATTCCGGATCTCAAGAAGCGTGATATCCATTTCCATCACAACACACCGATATTGGCACACCCTCCATTCAGGCTAGGATATAATGTTCAGAGCCAGCCAGGGCAGAGCCGGGTACACGGAGTGCCAAGCGGTCGCTTCTCAAGCAAGGCACAACACACTGTGTCATACTCGCTACGTCCGTCCTCATATCCGTCCGTACGTCCATTCGCCGCGGCACCAGCTCATCACGTCAAAGAGCAGATTCGTTTCTAGGGCAAGTCAGGCATGGAATCAGCCTGCGCTGCGCAGTCTGCAGACCACGCTGCTGCGCCATAGCAGGCTTGCCGGTTTGCGTGGACACTGGCATAATCGTAGCGCTAGTATGGGCTCACACCAGGGTACCGTTAGCAGAGGTAACACCAGTGCCCTCAGGTGAATAATCTAGTAGTCAAGGACGCAACTAACTAACTGTAATACAAGAAAGGGTCAATTGAACAACAATCACGAGCAACTTCTTTAATGTCCAGCTCCATCATTGTCCCGAGAACCATTCTGATCACACGAGATCAATGGATATTATTGCAATTGTATACGACAGTTTTCTAATGTTCTTTATAGAACCACCCAAGAACAATCCGCAAACAGTCTGCAATGTATCAATAAATTCCGTATATTTACTTGACCGCAAAAGTACCTATTCGAACGATGTGGTGTGAAATAATGTCAAAATTGGGCAAGCGGCTGTTAAGTTCGTGGAAAATTGAAAAGCGACATTCAAAGTGAGATTCCTGGTCGAGGCCGACCCCTTGGACTTGGAGGCTTGGAGGTATAGGCGGGTCAGTACAACAGCTGACACCAGAGACACACAATCGAAGCTAAATGGAATGCTTGTCTATAAGATCCTTGCCCTACACCCACTGACATAATATCTCGTTTTATTGTGGGGACCGGCGGTGACCCTCAAAAACGAAAAGCGAGCAAATATACAGGTTTAATTAAATATTTTGTTTTTTCAGGTCATCTGGCGGATAGCAAGCTGATATAGGAGTCAAACAAAAGGTGTGATGCTGTAAAATTTTAACTGGGAAATGGTACTAAATGACTGATATACAGTTTCTGTCGTTTCCTCTTGATAATCAAACACTGCTTAACTGTTTCAAGTTGTGACAATGCAAATAAAGTCACATCATGGTTTACACTTACGTTAAGACAATAATCGTAACGGCAATTACTCCGTCTACTATCAGGCCAAAAACCGAATCCTGTAATTTTCGACTCACTCGACTCGCTTCCTGTTAATCGTTTCCTTACCTAATGCCTTGTATAGTTCAATCATGCAACTGGAAATTTGATGCTACCTGAAACTTATGCGCGAACGTTCATGCTCGTATTCCTCAAATTTAAGGTGATATCGGGATAGAAGGGTTATAGGTTGTCTACCTATAAGTTGTAATTCTCAACGACTCTTTACAGACTTATGACTCAAAGCTTTAATCATCTCAACCTTTAAAATGTTAACTATATGACCGCATGAGTGGGTTATTACTTGTTAGGTTGGTCCATGCCTCATTACAAATGCAATTATTAGTCATTGATTTTGTCGAATTGAATTTTCCTGCCAAGGCTATTATAAAATACCATCCTGTATTCTGTTATCTAGGTGTGGTCAGCTAGTCTAGAATGAGCCGGTGTCGGTGCATACATACCAAGCTAACCGCTGCATTGTTCACGGTCGGCTCGTACTTAGAAAGTTATTAAGCGTTAATTGACATTGGCTTGATTATACGTGCAGGACCACAGTAGCTGTTTAACAACGCTGAGATAACTTTTGTGCGTTTTTTTACGAATGTGGAAAAATCACGTTCATTCACAGACCAAATTTAAGTGTTTTTGCCCAAAAAAGAGTGCACTTTATTTTGTGTCCCTTGATATAGGTAGTGCAAGGGAATGTGACTTGCAGCTGCAGCTTGCTACAAACGTAGTTGATATTGTTTATTGAAATGTAAACTGCTATAATGTTGGCGCGTCTCTTGCAAAAAAATTATTGTTTTTACAAACGATCCTTTTTTTGCGAATTATTAGCGAAAATGTTGCTAGTTAGTGATGAACAGCCATGTTGATTTAGTACCGCGGGAAAAATTTTGCGAGCACGTTTCAGCAGTATTTTCTCGCGACCATAGATAACGTTATTCTTCGTTATTGCTATTGCGAGTAGAATTAGTAGGCATTAGGCATTAGGCAGTAGGCAGTGGGCAGTGGGCAGTGGGCAGTGGGCAGTGGGCAGTGGGCAGTGGGCAGTGGGCAGTGGGCATTGGCCAGTAGGCAGTAGGCAGTAGGCAGTAGGCAGTAGGCAGGCAGCTGCAGCAGCATCAACCTAAGGTGACGGCAGCGTGCTCCTCACCTCATCGGGTAGCAAGCGGAGTAAAATGAGTGAAATCTGATTTTCATTTCTGAACCGCAAGCGAACGTGAATCCGAAACCGCCAAGCATTAAAAGAAGTTATGATGTACCTACATAATAAATCAATGGCATAACAACAACAATAATAATCGTACTTTGATATGGTCATTACACTTTGAATAGAATGCATTTCTAGCCGTTCACGGTGTGAAGTAATTTATGTAGATCAAATAATGGTGCAACTCTGGGATGATTGTAGCATATTGTCTGCAATGCAAGCTAGTACGAGCAATCGTAACGTTATTTTCACGTTTTGTATAAGAAATTGTGTGGAATCGAAATTGGAAAAGAAAACTGTGGTATGCATTTTTTATGAGAAACAATGAAATTAATCTTGTCGATCATCGAAGAAAACACGGACCACTTATTTCATGTAAAATAATTATCCATACTTTCTGAAAAGTATTCTGTGTGAACTGAACGATATTTAAAAATTAATTAATGGCTCCTTTCTTAATGCCAAATAGATAACTTCATGCTGCAATATAAATTCGAACTTATTTCAAAAAAATCTGAGACCATGCTTAATGAAATCAAGTGGTTTGCTTGCACATAATACCCGCACCATGCAATGTAAATTGTTTATTAAATGTTTCGAGTCATTCATTTATCGAGCAAAAGTCTGGCGGCTGGAGACAATCTTTTGAAACTTGACATCTCGATCATTTTCCGTTCTCTACTTATGTAACTCGACTCCTATGCTATGAAAGTTGGTATAGGCACTGCAAGCCAATTGCCAACTGCGAGGTAACAATGCCTCAATATTGTCGTGTGGTATGGGTGTTGCCCGTGCCAAGTATTCTAAAACTACCTCAATGTATCAGCAGGGTACTGGTCTCGAAGAAACCAGATCGAGGCGCACTTTAGTATTAGGTACACTGATCAGTGGCCAACTCTTTCCCTAAATTCTCACTTCTTTGAATAATTAGCAGAAAATAACTTACACCGGCTTTGACACTAATCAGAAATGAATAATCCGTCTGAAAGTAATCCATCTAACCATCTTTGTGAAGATAATTATCCGCAATTAAGCCATCATTTAGTGTAGATACAAAGAAACATGGGTGCGTTGCTTACCTATACCATGGTCAGGGCATACCTCAACTAATTAATTACTCATTCATTTCAATATTCATTTTAGCTTGATTTTCAATGGCAGTATAAAATCTAGCACAGCAAAAATATGAACAACCGATTATCATGCATTTTTTCCTGGGGCCAGCATTCCTAGACGAAGATTTCGACTCTGGGTACAAGTATGGAAGTGGGCTATGCGTAGTTTTTGCGGCCCACCTGTAGCCGGCACATCTCTCTCTAACGAGTTACGACATCAGAGATCTGGCCTACTGGGTGGCTGCCTCTACCTGTGCAATTTGGCTGGCAAACACACACACACACACACACACACACACACACACACACACACACACACACACACACACACACACACACACACACACACACACACACACACACACACACACACACACACACACACACACACATTTAAAAGCTCACACATAATAGATGATGAGTGTATCGAGTAGAGAAAGAAAGAATGATACGGAAGTTGCGGCAAAGTGGGTCTGGAAAGCTCCGTTACTCTCAATAAGTGAGTGTAGGCCACAATATGCCTCTGGCTATCCCCACACTATACGCTATAGAAGCTATAGACGCTGCAGTTAGCAGTAGGCAGTGACTAGTCTATCTAAATTCTAATCATGAAGATCTAGTAATGAAATTCAGTCAGGTCCCACGATCCTTGCATTACAACTTTGCAGGATGAACTCAGGATTGGCAATAGATGGGAATTTAGTTACATACGTTTAGATATTTAAACTCATTCAATAGTACAGTTTGGCAATTTTACGGTGTTAGGTAGAGTGTTGGAATTCGAATCTGCATATTATTATTCTTCGTGTACGCTTGTACAGGTCCCACGTACAAATTGTATGTACAGCTAAACACTGGCAAGATTATGGAATAGTCAGCTAATGAACTCTTTTCCGACACTCAAGGAAGTAGAGGTACACGCATTGGCTGGCATAGCCTGGCTCATCGCATGCGGCGATTGTTTTCCCGAGCTTGCCATGTAACTGTCATAATTACACACTACTGAACATTGCACATGGTCGGGTCTCTTTTAGTGAGATTCGTATTCCGTCCCAAGCTCACAGTTATTCCTTCATTTCGTTCATTAGATTATGCCAATTGACTTTTTTATTTTATTTTATAGCTACTACCATGTGCATGTTTGAATAGTTGTCACAATAACTTGTCACCAAAAGCACGAACAGATTACAGGCGTTTGAAATTTGGAATTGGTGGACGGTGGTGTGATCTCACAGCTTCCAATGGCTGACTGGTCACTTACCTATCTGGCATGCATCATTTCGTCGCGTACGCGTACATGACACTCTGTCACCCCTTACATAACCTAAACTTATCGGTCGCCCCTCCACCAGCCGCTCGATCATGTGTTAGGTAATTTACTAGGCTCTGGCGCCGGTAGATTGCTCCGGGGAGAATGGTACAAATAAATTAGGAATGGGGTTTGAAAAGAGTGTCTGGGCAATCCAATTTATGTTTTAAACTTGTATGAAAGGTAACCTTAGCTAACTTCCTTTCACAGAAGATTTGTTAAAGAGGCGTTAAATACCATATACAATTAAAATTGAGCCTCGACCCATGTTCCTTTCCGGTAAAGGTACAGAAAACTCATTGAAATATAATATTAGCTTTAACTTTAATGTCTCATCAGTCATTTTCAGGGAGTCTCTACTCTCTAGTCTCTACTCTCTAGTCTCTACTCTCTAGTCTCTACTCTCTAGTCTCTACTCTCTAGTCTCTACTCTCTAGTCCCTACTCTCTAGTCTCTACTCTCTAGTCTCTACTCTCTCGCGGGTGTGCAACGTCAATTGATCGCTACGAGAATGAAGCGGCAGTGGGGGAAATTTCACATGCCGCCAGTTTCGACGCTTTGCGCTCCATTTCGAAGCTATTTTCAGGGCCGTAAACGTTTTTGATTTCGTTTTCCATCTGATCCTTGCTTTTTATGATCCATTTGCGGCACACCAAATACGAACACTTTTTTGCTAATTCTTCAACAATACTCTATTATAGAGCATACAGTTTTGGAATAGATACGGTAAAACACAGGTTAAATAGTCTTAACGTGACATTTTTAATTTTTTAAAGAGGACTGCTCACTTCGCTTTATTATAATCAGACCCTCATGTTTTTACCACCGTCCCTCATTATTAAGCACCATTGGCGTAATGCTCGGGCATCTAGAATTACTCAGGCCTATCGTGGAGATTGAGGCTTTATCTAAAAATCTGTTGATATTATATTTTTAATTTCCATTTGACCGCCTAGCATTATTAGTATTCAACCCGGCACCTCCATCGAGGAAAAGTGTGGCTTTCTTTCTTCGTCGGAAGACCTCGTGTGACCCGGGTCCGCGCAGACGTCGTTTCAATCTTGCAGATATTGCGGAGTCGGTCACTTGTGACCCACAATTTGCAAAGTGCTGTGTGTATCTTCAGAGTTCAGATACACCGAACTGAGCTCTGCGTGAACTAACAGCATCATCAATACTTCGGCGATGTATCAATTTACTGCCAAATCCAAAGAGATGTACTCAAGAACGGAAGGCCGAAAAGCTTCGACCAGCGTAGACGAAGGAACATTTATCTTTGAACAAAAGAAAGCGATCCGCTTCTTTTTTGCACCTTCGTAGATTGATTCGCTTCTGTATAGACGGTCATTAACATTGAAAATTCATCAACCGTTTCTATTGACTTATAAATCTTTGAGCGTAACCTCTGCTTGCATCGACTTAATGAGTGAAAACGAGATTGATCAAATCGCCATTAAACGCACCTTGATATAAAAAGTGAATACACATGATCGAATAGTAACAGAAGGATATAACTGAACTATCCAAGCATCGACAAAAGATATATGAGTCAAGTATAGAGTTTGTACAGGCGCACGCAGGAAATTATCAATCGTTTATGTGCAAGAGAGGCTGAAAAGTTCCATGAATATTTACATGAAAATATTTCAACCTCCCACAGCGATGTGTTATCGGAGACACCTTGTGTAATTTCATTTTTAAACCATATAAAAACATTTTACAATATCATGAGGTATTTTTACGAATACCTTACAGTACGAACTGCGGTCATGGGCCTCGAACAAAACAATTGGCATGCAATTACCCTATAGCCATGCTTGTTTTTGTCACTACAAGAAAACCAAATAAAGTATGCGAAATCTTCAGCTGTGGGAAAATAGGCTTGTGTCCGAAACAAGCATCCTATGCTACTAAAGTCCTTGGACCAAAGACCGATTATCCTTTTCCGAACAATTAGTGTCATCAAAATGATTCCAAAATAATGCAACTGGTTACCTTGGAATCGCTATTTCTGTCAGATCCATCCAAGTAAAGAAATAAGCATTCGTTTATATCGTGTTTAGCAGTAATTACTGCAGCATAAACGTTAGTTTCTAGGCACACGAGTTTACATGTAGTTCCGGTAAAGTGGTGTGGAGGACAGCGTAAACGTTCCAAATGATGGCGTCGAAAGGGCCAGTGCGAGGGTGCAGCCTCTGCGTTTACCGACTGCCTTATTAATAAAATTACTAGACACGGAGTCAGTGATAAAGAAAGGGATAGTGTTTGATATTTGTGATTAAAATCACTTCTCGCTAGTTGTTGCTTATTTGGACACGCATCTTTCATGTATACCTCTAGCACATTATTGTATAATATAATGTGTGTCTCGCAAGAGCAAGCTGAAAAGTACACCATATTTATCCCGCATTTGAATTTGTGACAGTGACACAGAACTCGCAAAGACAGACGGGACCGGCATTTTCGACTAGACGATGCATAATTTATGAATAATGTTTATTACACTTGCACCGAAACGTTTTGCTTTTGACACCAATCATGATTGAATGCTCAAAATCTTGCTTGACCTATTAGACACCTGACGCTTAGAGTTAGAATGGAGTTTTAAGTGAACACATTTCGGTATTTGCAGTTTTTGCCAGGTGGTAGGTATAAATGCCAAATGGTAGATATGCAAAATCCGTTGTCTTAAATAACGGAGAGCCTTATCTCAGTTCGAGTGCATGAATAAGGGAGCCAAGGCCGATATATTGACACGCTGGATGGATCCATACTGAACATACCACGTCTCGCCAAAACTTTCATCCATTTCATAAAAACATTCCCACATAGTAGTAGTAACTAGTAACAGCATGCACGTTTGAGGATATGCATCCGGGCCATTGGCCGTCTCTGATTCCCGACTGATTATCGCTTATTGTTGATGGCCGGGTCAGTTGCAGGATATTATAGCAATAGGTACCGCGAATCGTGCTGCTGCATTGCATCAGCATCTTCGCCTCATCCGCACCTCAGTCATAATTTGAAGTGACCCTACGCATCTGTGAACTTTCACGGGACCTCGAAAAAACTTTTAGTGTAGATCCTGCATAACATAGCTGCTTGCCGATTAAAACGACAAACTATTTTAAGTGTTTGGTTCTGCTAGTAAGTAGTTATTGTATGTATGATACTAAGGTCAAGCGTTATATGAAAGGCTATGGGGAAATCACATCCATGTTCCACGATCTCCTGACTATTATACACGACGTACCTACCTATTTTATTCTGTGAGCGAAATTCAAAACATTCCTAAACGGGGGTTTACCCAAAGGACATCTACTTTTAAAGCACATTGCTTGAAATTTCAACGAGAAGCACAGCTTTAGGTAGGTACTGGCTTTCTCTTAGCAAGCAAAGTTCACAGATCTCGGAAACGTGGGGCTAGCTGCCCGAAGGCAGGAAAGCTGTTCAAATAACTTAACTTGCAATTGCCACACCCTCATACTGAGGATTGACTATTTTAAAAATGAAGTCTATCAATGATACATTTTTCTATATTTCCGGTAAGTGGTAATTTTGTTTGGCACCAGCGACAGCATTCCACCGCGAAAAGTTAAATATTCATGATCGAAATCTATACGTCATTTCAGGGGAAGGGAAGTGGTCGTGGCCTAGTTATAGCCATACCATTGACCATTGGCCATCGTATTCGTATGGTTCAACAGAATCCCGCACGAGAAGAATCCCAAACTCATCACGACATCCTTCTTTGCTGCATTCTTATACTGATTTGTATCACAAATATTCCTAAATTGAATTTCATCCAGTGATTATGGTATTACTAGACGTAGCTTTTCGAAGATCGAATGAGCGACGTGCGTCGAGTTGTGACTGGCGCTATTTCAACCCCCAGTAGTTCTCTGTTATGTGTCAATGTGTTTCGCAATCCGAAGATACAGTTCATCATGAACACAAACGCATTATTGTAGTGAGAATCACGTTGCTTATAAATGCACCTTATTACTTTTCACAAGCCCAGTCACTTATTTTTTGCAAAAAGTAAAAAATGCATACGACCGGGCCTTGTTTACGACGTCTTGGAATGGACCTCAAGATGCTCACGGAGCCCGTACAGCCAGCCGGCCCCTTCACCTACTGCCTTAATTTCTTGGAACGTAACTGACGTATCTTGTTTGTAAATATTCGTGCATGCACCATAGACATTCCACCGAGATCGCGCCTATCGGTTGACAAGTAACAGGGCTTGTTGGAAGCGGGTAGTTATCTTTCACTAATTGCACACCTGAACACCGCGATTTTCTGTTCGCCTCATTAGACAATTTATTATGGTAAAGGAATGCGTCAATAGCATTAAATTCTCATTCGAAGCCATGACGGCAGGTGATGTATTGGCTTGCTCTTAGTCTTATAGCCACTTCCTGATCGTTCTAGACATTGGTGTTCAATATAAAAATAAATTTGACACTGATGCGGAGATAAAACGCAATACATTAGGCTTTACTAAAGAATAATAAAGTAAATAAAATTGGTTTTTATTTACTTACCTATATCACAGGCTACTTGATGCAAACAGAATCCGGCAAGTATCAGCCATGTGAGCTCCCTTATCTTTTTTCTCCTAGGCTGCAACATAATGCTGTCACTAACACCGTCTGTGATCGCAGCCAAATGAAATCAATCGATTAAAACTCCCAATCACTGGCACTGGTAGATCACAACACTTTGTATAGTAATCCAATTGTGAAGAAACTCGTAAAAAACTTAAACGAAACGTAATAAAAAGCACAATACTTTTAATTATATGTAATTATAATAAGGTATTTGAATGATATCCTCCATTTCGGTATGAGGTTGTACTTGTGAGGTCTGCAATGGTTGAGTACAGACTGAAAGTCTCTTCAGTTACCTTAGAAAGGTGGACTGGAGGAAAGACTTTTTCTTGAAACGGGGTCTCCCGCCGCCGCCAATCTAACATGACTTTGCTACTACTCATGGGGTTAACATCTACCGGTACGTTTTTCTCCTGGACTGCACAACACGGTGCACACACCTTGCCGCCACTAACCGGCACATTTCCCATTCATTCATGACTTTCTTCCGAACAGATTTCAGGGGATACAAATTGTTAGCCCAAAAATGTGTTCCTTTATTAAATATACCACAGCAAAAATACATTGCGTTAATTTCCTCGATGCAATAGTTTAATGAACTAGATGCACATTGCATGCACAGGTCCTGGGAATCTCATTGGCATGACGCAATTAATTGTTCGATGCCATACGTTTACGAGATCAAATCAAGAATTTCATACAAGGGCTATTTTGTTTATTTTTTTCTCATAAAAGGCAGACAAAAATGCGGAATAGGTTGATCCGCTTCTACATCGCTGTCATACAAGTGAAGTGACTGAATCATGTAATCCGACTGGTTAGTATCTCTGAGGCCAACTGGCATACACGGGATCGTCTAGCTTTCGCACCTGAACTATAATGTTAATCCTCTTTATAAGGTAAAAGTCACTGGAACCAGCTATTGTAACGGTATGGCACCAGCAAGCATTTCGATACCACGAATTGAAGTATTTAAAACAAATAACAATTATCTCCAGGTTTTATGCGAGTATACCTACCAAAATGAGATAAGGAGTAGGCGACAAGGACGTCATACATATTCAAATCCAGTTGAGGATCTTTCCCTATCAATCGGGAATCAAAATTGGAGCGTCAAGGAAATACATGGTTCATCGCGATCCTGGGGTTGACTATATCCCCAACGCATTACGGGATTTTCTTTATTTCAGATGACGGTCCAATCAAATGCACGAAACCAACTATTCTAATAAAGCACAGCACCTTCAAATTCTATTACAGTATTCTGTATTCCTATCTATACAACATCATGTGTACCATCATGTGTACCATCATGTGTACCATCATGTGTACCATCATGTGTACCATCATGTGTACCATCATGTGTACCATCATGTGTAGAGAGCAGGCAGGGTACCATGATACCCATGCCAGTTCCACAGGCCCCTGCAGCATTGCAAATTTGGGATTCGGTTTTAATGATCAAGGGTGGGACGCAGGGTTGGATTGGGGGGGGGGGGGGGGGAACGGCCAAGACATTTCACATAAAATCGGCCCAATCCCCCCCCCCTCACCCCAGAGAGGAGCAGCAGACAAAAATTTGCACAAAAAAAGGACAAAATGCATGGAACATAGATATATGCACCTGTTTTACTGATATTACTATAGATTGCTATTACCACGGAAAATTAACACATTTTAGGACCTATGTGGGCACATATTTTGTACCAATTTAGTGATTCGATTCATGCTAAGGTGTCACCACGGGCCGGAGTCTTACCCTCTGGAGGCCGCATTTGGCCTACCCCTGCTCTATAATATTATTTACAAGTTTTAATAGTTTCTATATATTATGCTACCAAATACTCGAATGCTTCCAATTCTAAATAGTAGCATTCTACTTCCAATTTCTTGGATAATATATAAATTGTCAAGGCAGTAATCAAACAGCCATAAGAAGAAAAGACAAGCTGCTAGCGGCCCAACACGATATAACATGAAATGACTCCTTCCTTCCATCCATGGTTTGTTTAGTTTTGGCCCGCGGGGCCGCGGCCCACAAAGTGCGGCCGCCAGCCGGACGGCACTTTCAATTAGGGGAATGTTTTTGATCATCGATGTGTATATCACATTAAATAATAAAAATAAAATAAAACATTTCTTGGATAAAAATCAATGATATAAAACTATGAAGATTTCTTCCAAAAGCTACTGTACCAAGTTCTTAACACATTTTGGGCTCTCCACACTCACAGATATTGGGAGTTCGATTATTCGAGATAATCAGGACTGGACCCCCAGACCCGCTTCCCTTTCCATCACTTCCTTTGCGTTTATTAAAAACAGTGGAAGTATGGGGCCCCAATAGCCAAATGCGTCCAGGACGCTAAATGGGCCCCTGCGTGGGTAGCAAAGGTCACTAATGGTGTGGTACCACACCATAGTGACCACACTGAGTCCGTCAGCCAGAAACTCTCTGCCTGAACTCTGAAGTACGTAGAAATAGAACTACGGGCTCACATGTCCATTTTGAGATTTAAATTCATTTAAAAAATGTATATTTTGGCGGCCAGCGCAGGCCAAAAAGCCATTGCTCCGGCGGAGATGGCCGCCTAGCCGCCGTGGCCAGTCAGTCCAACAACTAGCCGGTGGGATTGAAATTTGAAGAAGGTACAAATTCTTCACCCAACTACCCCACAAAAGCAAGGAAAAGTGGAGGAATTATTTTATTTGAGATATAATGTCCTTATATCTCAAATCTCGTCCTTATATCCGTTGGCTAACAGTGCACTTATACATGCACCACTGAGTCTCCTCCTCCTCCCTTCTGGGCTATAGGTTCACCATCACCCTATCATCTACGCCAAAAGACTAGTGCCACAGCTCCCACTGCCAAACAGCGGGGCTTCTTCGTCGCACGTTAATTAACAACTTGTGATTTTGTATGCACACACTGGAAAATCTGTCAAAAATGGTAGATGGCCTTCTTCAGCCTGCTTCACCTGGGCTGTCAAAATACAACAGATACGTGCAACATCACTAACAACTCATTGAAAGGATGTGCCAAAAAATATAGTCCATATCAGTTGTAATCATCCTTTTCTTGCACCGGGCCACATCAAAAATAAATGTGAACTCAGCGGACCGCAAAGGATAATTACTACTACATGTGACATAAAACTCGCGATTTACAAGACGATGCATTGTGTACCTTATGGGTATTGAATGCATTCTTGTAAATTGTACTTGATAAATGAAAATTGATGCTTCTTATGACACAACGGGGGGATTGAGGGTTCAATCACCGAGAAAATGTTCTATTTCAAGCACTTATTTGGTGCAAATCTAGGGGTTTCAGGTAATTTTGACCTTAAAAATACATTGAAAATACGTAGTTGTTAGGGAGGCTGAGGAAATTTCAAATCAATACATTGTTTTAGGATAGTTAATTTATTACTTGAACTGTACAACACTAGCATGTTATTTCACTAAATGTCATATACATTAATAATTATAACAAACAATGATCAATAGAATTAAAATCCTTCTAAGAGAATTATCTCTTTCTGGCTAACGTTTTAAGCTGCTGCTCTAGATACTGCACTCGTGTAACTAGCTTCTCCCTTGGGTTGAACTCGGTGTACGGAACGGCTAGCACCTTGAACCCCTTCGCCTCGAGCAGACGCACAGCCAAGCTTGCAGTACCACACGGCTGTGACCGAGTCCCTCGGCACATGTCGTTGTAGTCCCAGCCGAGAATGCACACTCTGCAAGGCATGGTCCATTATCTTTAGTCACTAAATCTTTCTGGCATGCAGCCTGCACACTTTTATGTAAAATCGGTCTCACCTAGACGCTTTAGAGTTGTCAACTGGTTCGGATACTGGTAGTGGATTGCATTTCGCATCGACAACGCACTCCCCATCTAAAAAAATTAAATACACTTTTGCCATATGAAGTTTTTGAATTGGGATGAAATGAAAATATCCCAAAATATAATTTTACCTAACAGAAATCCCATTCCAGTATCGACGTCCATTTGCAAGTACGTAGTCGAAGGAAGGAGATTAGATAGGGAGTCCAAAATTGCCGAAACTAACATGTTCTTTTCTTTTGAACGTTTTATGGGAATTTGATGAACAGCTGATTCTTTAGGCAGCAACGGCCCTTTGTAACCTGGCATCAGCAACTGTGCATATGCATTCACATTCAAGAGCTTCAGTTTCGATGCTATGTTCAAGCCACTTGCATCTGGTGTAGCAAGAGCCAGTTTTTCGAGAAACTGTTCTGACAATACAGACTCCAAGTGGGCTGGCGTAACCTTGCCGAGGACAACCAATGCCCACACTAGATCTAGCCAGGCAACTGCATTGGGCATATCATCACTGGCCACTTTCAGCACCACTTTCTAAAACAGAAAATATTGATTTAAAAAAAATACATCCAGAGATAAAACCTGCAGTCCACCAAGCATATTTGACAAGTAAAATTTTCTGTAACACTCACGTCAAATAAATAATCCGAATTGGCAGGTAAGTGGTCAACAGTAGCGAGAGTGAGCAGCAATGCAACTAGATCCTTTGGACGACAAACCTCCCAATGTTTTACAATCCACTCTGAGAGGCCATCCAGCAATTCTGTTTAAAAAATAAGAAACAGTTACAGCCAGGATTTTGGCCACATTTCTAAGAGAAGCAAAATTACAAACCATCTTTGTCTTACCAGAGTGTTTGAACCGAAGAAGTCCAATGCTCACTAGAATAGAGCCAGTAACAGATGACTTTTTGTTGGTGTCGATGCCACTACACAAATTAGAGCATGTTCGCTCCAACAAAGACTCGTCGGGAAAATTAAGAATAGCCATTGCATACAAAACATCTGCTCCTTGCTTAATGTCTAAAACTTCATCTGAGCGACCAATATTAAATGCAAGAGAACGAAGCAACGGTGTAGAACGCTTGCGTTTTAATGCTAGCGTCGACATAACACGAATCATCTGGTTTAAAGATATACCAGCAACCAATTTGGCGGCTTCATCGTCGCCAGTAACGCCAAGCACCTGGAAAATAAACACTCTTGTTGTCGGAGAGGCTATGGTGAAGTGATTTATTCCCGCTCTTAAGTTAAGATATTTACCATAGCAAGGTCTCCAAACCCTGTCGATTCATGCAGTGCATCTTTGGCATTGCGAGTTATGCCACGACCTAGTAGTCGACATAGCTTCACAAATCGAGGATCAGATTCAAAATCTGCCAACCTTATTCGATTGATAGCGGTCCAATCAGCTAATATTGAAACAATTCTTAAAGCATGTCGGCGTGAAATGTTTGCATTTTCAGCAATGGTTAACAGTGATGCCACTGAATCAGCTGATTTAATTTTCTCGTCTAACGATGATGGATGTCTTCTGCGCAGCTCATTTGTATCTTCATGCTTTAAGCTAGCAAATGCAGCAGCTACAATACTACTGCTTTTTATATCCTTGCTGCTATTTGTTATTGGTTTGGATTTCTTTAAGGTTGATTCTGGTTTCTGGTCCACTTCAGCCAGAGAAGATGTTTCTTCTGTACTTTTATCAAGAGAATCTGAATTCGATAGATTTAATCCAATTGCTGTAGGCGATGATGATGCAGAAAGAGTGGACTGTCGAGTTACTCGAAAAAGTGTTCGAAAACCAATCCACGGCACGTAACGTATCATGGTAATCATACAAGTAGTTCAAGGGTTGTCTCGATCTAAAAAATTTTAAGTAATGATAAAAGGATTGCCAAGATGGATAAAAGTTTTCACAAGAAAATATGGTGGGGGTATGTAGGTACTACAATGGTACTTCTTTGGGAATATTCCTAGTATCCAGGAAAAGCAATTGGATATTAGGATTATAACCAACTTTGTTTTTCCATGGGAGTATCCTAAAGTTGAGACTGCATATTATTTTAAAATATGACACCTACCTTCGAGAAACACCTTTCCACTAATTCCCCGCAATTCACGTCAGTTTTGAATAATATGTTAAATATACCATCGACTCACACTGATATACTAAGGCTAACAACAAATTTGTAAGATATTTTCCTGAAACCGTATGAGAACATAACCTCTCGGCGAGCCACTTGCATGGTGCACAGCAGCAGACATTTGATTTGGGGTGAAGTTCGATGTTGCCATTTGTACGATCTGCGAGATATGGTTCAAATCGCTGCCCGCCAAACCAAAGATCCTAAACTCTGTGAGGGTAGTCCATCGTTTGGTTTTAAGCAATGGCTTGAATTCAAGTATTGGATGTGAGGTTTATTTTTAAATTAACGTATATTTATATCTGGTGGTAAGGACTGCTTGCGACGTCGAAAATATTCGATTTTATTATCAATAACCCGCACCTAGTGGCCGAAGATGGAATCAGTGGTGGCATGTTTTACTTTTGAGTTTTGACATGTGTGCGCGAAAATGTCATGTGAGCCTTTAGTACTACAAAATGATCATGCCGATGGTGTTATCAGATTTTAATTAAAAATAATTTTGACTTGCATAAGTGGTTATAAATGAATTCTTCACTTTTACGAGTGTCAGTTACTTTTGGCCAAGTTGTGCAGTTATACGGCCTTACTCGATATACTACATGTGTATTGCGGAAACCCAACCTCAAAACTTGGTAACTATATTGTATTAAATAAATAGTGACATACCAACAATAATAAAACTTCCTTCGTCTAATTCACATTAACGACATCATTTTTCACTTATCCTTAAAGAGAGGATATTTAAATAGGCGTGGTGAGAGTGTAGGATAGATTCAAACGTTACAATTTACGTTGGCTTTTAATCTTAACAATCGGCTACTCACATACTACACTCATACTTGTGATCATACTTATGATCATACTTATGCCAGGTAGGTACTTATACAGGTACCTACCTGGCCTATTTATTTTTGATAATAACATTCGTCATTTATCATCATTGCAGTTACACATGCTGTGCGAGGCAGTACACCACAGAAACGGCAGATACTAAAGAAGAGATTGATGTTTCAAATATAAGAAACTTTAGTATCATTGCTCATGTCGATCATGGCAAGAGCACATTAGCTGACAGAATACTTGAAATGACCGGGGCTATCTCTGAAAATTCTGGACAAAACAAGCAAGTACTTGATCGCCTACAGGTGGAAAGAGAACGAGGGATAACAGTGAAAGCTCAGACAGCTTCGTTAAGATATATTTATAAGGACAAAGAGTATTTATTGAACCTAATTGATACTCCAGGACACGTTGACTTTGCCAATGAGGTCTCGCGCTCACTGGCTGCTTGCCAAGGCGTAATCCTGCTTGTCGACGCAAATTCAGGGGTCCAAGCCCAAACCGTGGCTAACTTCTATCTAGCTTTCTGCAAAGAACTGGTTATAATACCTGTGTTAAACAAAGTTGATCTGAAAAATGCAGACCCTGACCGTGTAATAGAGCAGCTAAAAACATTGTTTGAGATTCCCAAAGATGACATTTTAAAAGTAAGACAACATGCCCTTTTATATATTTATACATTTTCTTCTGTTCATTGTTATTGTTATTATTAATTTGGCAATTTGCTATAGATATCTGCAAAACTTGGAACGGGTGTCGAAGCCGTTCTGAATGCTGTTGTTGAACGCATTCCCCCTCCGCCTGTAAACCGCAGTGCAACTTTTAGAGCTCTAGTGTTCGACAGTTGGCATGATCGGTACCGAGGCGCCATCGCTTTAATATATGTCTGTGATGGTGCTGTTAAATTGGGAGATGAAATCACTTCGTGTCACACCAAAAAGAACTACGATGTGAGGCACCTTGGGCTTTTAAGACCACACGAAGAGCCAACAAAGAGTCTGTAAGTGAGGAAGCCGAGCCATATGATTCAAACTGTTTGAAGCATGATAATAAGAAATCTGTGACTCATACATTACTCAATTGTAGTCTTGCAGGCCATGTGGGCTACCTGGCATGCAACATGCGAGCATCAAAAGAAGCAGTCATTGGAGACACGCTACATCTAAGAGACAAACCTGTTGAAGCTCTGCAAGGATTTAAACCTACACAGCCAATGGTGTTTGCTGGCGTTTACCCGATGGACCAATCACAGCACGTAGCACTCCGCAGTGCTATTGAAAGGCTGGTTCTCAACGACTCTGGTGTTACTGTAGCTATTGATTCAAGGTAGCAATTTTGTCTCCCATTTTATCAATGAAATAAACATAATAAGCATAAATGGATAATGCGAAAGCTACCTTTGCAATTCGAATTTAGCCCCGCGCTTGGCCAAGGATGGCGACTTGGGTTTCTGGGCCTTTTGCACTTGGAAGTATTTAACCAAAGATTGGAACAAGAATATGGAGCTCAGGCAGTGGTAACAGCCCCGAGTGTCACATACAAAGGTAATTCATACAAATTAATATAATATCTTGAAATGTGTTTGTAGTTACGAATAGTTATGCATATGAACACAACTTGTATGATTGGATTTACAATTTTAAATGTTTTATTTTCAGCTACAATTTTAGGAGAAAAAAACATCCAAAGACTCGGTGGGCCTGACATATTTGTGTCGAATCCTGCCAACTTTCCCGAACCACAGATAGTGTCCGAGTTGTTTGAGCCGATGGTTATTGGAACAATAATCACGCCTGGTACTGATTCTGAGATTCGACAATTATTACAAGCATATTTTCATTAAAAATTTGCTCATCTCCTAGCTATGATTGATTTTGTGGCCCTATAGGACCAAAAAAACAATCACTTCCTAAAAAGATTGTCTAAAGATTATAAATTCTCTGCAATGTAGTTCTATTTAAATGCAATATTAGATCGGCAATACTTTTTTTCCCACAGATACATATTTGGGGCCAATTATGACACTTTGTATGGAAAGAAGAGGCATTCAGCGCACTGCCACAAATATTGACAATCAACGAGTTATGTTACAGTTCCTGCTGCCACTCAACGAAATAGTCGTAGACTTTCATGACCTGTTAAAGTCAGTTTCATCTGGCTATGCCAGCTTTGACTATGAAGACTACGGCTATGTTCCTTCAAACCTTGTTAAGGTGAATATTCTAAACAGGATCTGGAGTCAAAGGCTACATCCATATTTAATTGTAAATGTTGTTACGAGTGGTTGGCTGGAAGTCTCTAATCAGCAGGTTTTGGATTTGGTGCTGTATTGCTGATTTGACAAGTAGTAGTCATACCTACTGACAAACGACTTAGCACCGGGCTATAAAAGCCTAGTAGTTGGTTTGATCTTGCTCTCAAATAATTGGAACAAATTAACTAGAAGCAGTCTAGAAGACCCTAACGTTCCCATAACATGTCCGTCATTACGATATTTCAAACCATTTTCTTTCGCAGCTTAACATTCTTCTAAATGGACTGCAGATTGATGAATTAAGCACCGTAGTACATGTCAGTCGAGCAACTTTGATGGGGAAAAGCATGTGCAATAAACTGAAGGAGATGATTCCAAGACAAATGGTTCAGGTGAGAACATGACTGCATTGCACTGATATTTTCTTTCAAAATACATTAGTAAAAAAATGATGTAGGTAAACATTCCTTTTGCAGATAGCAATTCAAGCTGCTGTCGGTGGGAAAATTGTGGCCAGAGAAACCCTCAAAGCATATCGAAAAGATGTAACTGCAAAGCTGGTAAACATGGTGTATTACTTAATTAATTAATTTAATGTATCAGTCTACTTTTCCTCACCACGTTCTGCAATTTTTAGTACGGAGGTGACGTAACAAGAAGAATGAAGTTGTTAAAGCGGCAAGCAGAAGGCAAGAAAAAAATGAAAATGATTGCAAATATTGCTTTGCCACGTGAAACATTCATAGATGTGCTAAAGAGCTCAAAATAATTTGAGTGAGGTCTAAACAGTTGTGAAGGTAGGTGACACTAATAACGAACTATAAAATGGCAAACGCGATTTTAATGTTAGAGAAATTTACCCATGAATTTTCAGTATAAAGTTTGTTCCTTCAGTTCTCGTGAATTCCCGAGCATGAATTTCGTCAATCAACGTTGAACCCATTTTTCCAGTGCTGCCCGGATGCCTTCCTTAAAAGGCGTGTGCTGTCCGATACCTAGCCCCTCGAGGCGACTAGTATCCAGGGTGGTATCATATGGCCGAGTGGTGCCAGACGAAGGGGCCTCATTCATTGGCTCAATATGACAGTGAGGCAAATTAAACACGTCAGACATCTCGACTATCATCGCGTACTTGGTGAACATTTCCTTGCCACACCAGTGAAATATACCACTTGTGTTTGGATCCTGGAATAGAGCAATAGCCAATTGATCATACCTAGGTATAAGTGTAGTAAACAATTTTTTTAAATAAAGAGTTTTGTTTTAAGTCCTACCTGTAATCGTTTGACTGCCAATTTGTGGCATATGTGAGCAATGTCGTTGATGTTTGAGGGGCAACGTCGCTCGTAGTTGGAAACTTTTGATGGTTTGGAACTATTCATCAGATTCTCCAGCAAGACAGTAATTGCACTCTCTCCCAAGTACTCCACATTGCCATAAATAACAGGAATTCGTAGTACGAGATTGCCTGACATGGAAAAAACCAAATTAATCATATTACTGTCTAGAATGCCCGTACTGTACTCAGACTCCGTAATGGCTTAGTGCAGGCAATGCTAAGCATAGTACTACCTTTATTAACATCCAATGCTGCCTCTTCTCCCTGCAGTTTGGTCTTCCCATACATGTTTATTGGGCTAGGCACATCAGTTATAGTATAGGGTGGGCTTTCCCCATTAAACACATAATCAGTACTAATGTATAAAAACGGAGTTCCAGCAGTGCTACAGATTTCAGCCAGCTTTTTGGTAACGTTAACGTTCAAGTTCAGTGCTGCATCTGGGTCCGAGTCAACCTTGTCAGGAAATCTCTGAGCAGCACAATGAATGAAGAAGCTCGGTTTGAATTCTAGAACTGCCTTCTCAACTTCGATGGTGTCTGTGAGATCGAGCTTATGCAGAGATGAACCAACCCTGCAATAAAAATGGTTAAGTTTTATAGGCATTGTGGTAGTGTTTGAATAAAATACATAAAAACCACAGCTCAGATAAAGCTTTGAAGTTAAATGGTGCATTGGTTCCTGTGTACGAGCCTCTGTGTGATTTTCGTTTAATACCAAAGGAACCTCAAACGTATACCTACTTAAATTCTGTATGAAAAAGTTGGGTTAAATGTGTCACACCTGTTTGTGTTAATTACCTGCTTAATGCAGTGCCATACACTTCCCAATTACAAGATGAAAATTGAGCATAAATTGCTCTCCCAAGCAGTCCTGAAGCGCCAGTCAAAAACAGCCGGCGTTCCCTGGAGTCTGACATACTAAACACTTTTGGGGTTCAAATATTATCGAGCAACAAAATCTGCTGCACTGATGTGGCATTCAACAGATTACTACTCACCTACTTAAAATGAGAGTGAGCCTTTAGCAGTCAACATATAATCTATGTAAATGACCTGCTGACCCAATAACCCTTGAAATTTCAGTAAAGTACCTGCCTACCAACGTTACGGAGTAAATGAAAACTGGTCAAGGAAATACATATCTACAGCTGAAATGGATTTTTTTTCTCTGGTTGTCAGTAGTACCTACAGAAAAATATGGGTTGCAGTAAATAAATATCTTAAGCATAGCGATTTGTAATTTAATGTTGACAACATGCGACATTTAAATGATGAAGCGAGTATAATCTTAGCTAGACAGTAAAAATATAACAAAAATCATTCAAATACCATAATACCTTGATAAAAAATATAACATAAATCTAGAAAAACTATAAATTTAATTTAATGCCACTGCTGTTCTAGAATACAAATGTAAAATCACAGATTTGCACCTATACCTGGCCGAAGAATGTATCCGTATTCCAATTCAAAAATATTTGTCTACGACCACGACTACAATCCATGATATTGTTCCCTTGTTTCCTTGTTTTGCATTATGAATGATGCCGCAACAAGGTTACTGAACACACACTTCGTCCCCAACAGAAATCGTCCCTGAGCCTATCAATGCCAGATGAATTCCCATAACCGGCGAATTTCCCGCAAAACGTGCAATTGCAGGATCGGTTATTTTCCGATATCTATAAAAACAACGTTATTCAGTTAAACTTAATGGAATGTATAAGTTAATACTTCATCATATATTTACTGAAGTTTCACATACGTTTCCAATGTTTTCAATGGTTCTTTGTTCTGGCTTTTAATACCTGTATCTGGATCTACTGTTGTAAATAAGCATCTGAAATAATTAAGTTTAACTTGTCAAACATTGTGCCATAATCAACATACTAAAAACATGTTTACATTGATTAGCATTGCAGTCCTACCGTGTACAAGGCTTGATGTTTTGAAAAAGTACTTCCCCAATGCGTATCCATTCCCAACTATCTTCTGCAAATGGTCTTTTGCTGTCAACAAGGAAATTGTTACGAAACTGACGGGCCGGAACAGGCATATCTAGACGACCGTTCAAGTCATTTATTGATCCTTGAGTAAGCAAACTGTATGATGTAGCGTCAGTTAACGCACCCTTAAAAAAAGAGAGGACTGTAGATTCACAAACACATTAATGCCACCGATACCTGAGAGTCAAACAGTGTCTTAAGGGAAATGAAAATTTCACAAGAAAAATTAATTTCGAGATAATAAGCCTTATTCCATACCACATCTTTGGGAGTACACTTATCAAAGACCTGGTTCTTTGGGCGGACTGTGCGGGTTGAGAAGTCCTTTGGGTAGTACACTAGTCGCAGCCCTGGTTCTATTCCCTCTAAAAGAGCCTTTGTGAGCCATTTTGCAACTTGATTTCCACAATCCACTGTGTCTACTTCTTGACCCCAAACACTTAAAGAAAACAAAAGAGAATAAATATTTTTGTTGAGACCAAATAAAAGGTGACAAAGGTAGGAGATAGGTACCTATCAAACTTTAACTTTCAATGTATTCACTAACTAGGTACATAGTTCTGTTAGTTTGGCATTAAATAGGCAAATGATAAGTTACCTAGTTTTTGTAGTTGTGCGACTTTGCAAATCTACAATGTTAACGGTTATATCTGGCATACCCTCAGCTTTCAGAGTCATGATCGACCCCTCCAAAAAAGGTTGTATTTGAGTGAGTTGAGGAAGGGTTCTACCTGTAACGAACTCCCCCTCGTTATTTATCACCATGAAAGTCCTAAAATGTATAACACAAATTATTAGAATAGAACTCTTTAAAAATATACTTTGTTATTCTTTCAGACCAAACCATGCCTACCGATCTCTCAGAAATCCGTCCTTCAATCCTAGAATGGAGCATTCACTTCTCAGCATCTTCACCCCTCCACAAGATTTTATGGGATAGCACATGATATCAGTCAGAATGCCGGCTTTTTGCCACGCTTTAAGGCTAGGTTTATTGGATTTTTCCTTGGTATTTCTTCGAGTGGCATACAGCGTAACCGCAATAACCACCACGGAAGAAACGATCATTACAACCTGGTTTGCTATAATAATAATATTTAATCAAATACAGCAGAATAAAGTTTATTGAGCACTACCTAAGTAGGGTATACCTACATAACCAAAATATATCCATACAGTCATAAACAGAATAAAAATTACCAGTCAACTCCCCAAAAATGCTGCCCAGAACCATTGTATTGATTTGATTCGATGGGATGACGAGCTGCGTACGAAAGGTATACCTACTGTAAAAAAGTAAATAGCTGTATGGGTACCGATAGACAGTTTTTCAAAGTCCACTTAGAGCTAGGCTGAGTCAAATGCAAGGCGAATCTATCTAGACCTTGGTCTGGTCATGGGTCTGACAATATTTGCTAGGTAATTGATAACGTCTCTTAACCGTTATCTGGAGGTCCTACAGAGTTGTAAAGAGAGAGACAACCGTCCCTTTGCCCGTCCCCGTCAAACGAGATCAACTTCAAATAACAATAAGCTAACCTTCCTTTACAATCAACAGCAATGAAGTAGGCGGCATGAAGATTAAATATACTGGCCCTGCATACGTACCCGCAAATAGAATGTAGATGACATATTTATACTTTAGCCTTGCCAGCGACAATCTGTAAAACATTTAAGTGTTACATTAGAAAATCATTTCACGTTTAATAACATACAAAAGTCTTATGCTCACACAATTAGCCAGAGGCAATGAATCTCAAATATAATATCAATATTACGGTAAATGTTGCTGCTGAATTTGTGCTGCGGCTGTCGATTTGAGACCCATATCTACACACTCTCAAGGCCATCTTCACACTTGTGACAAATCGTTCCATTCTTCAGCTGTCATTCTTTTGTCTGGAAGCTCCTGTCATTTTACAAGGGGAGGACCAGGGAGGACGGAGCCACTGAGTGTATGTCACATTGGTATTTACAAATATCGCCACCTTTCTTTATTCATTGTGTCAATTAAAAACAGCAATGGCGAAAATAAGGATTTATATTTTAAAACTTTAAATATCATATCGATAAGAGCATGGAGGCCATCATAGGGGAAACTTCCTTACTCTATGCTACTAGCAAACTAGCAATTCAATGCTTCTAGCTGGCTCATTACTTTGAAGGTGTTATTTTCTAACTCTCGGTGGCGACGAGAAGCATCTTAAGCTAAACTGACGGTAAATTGTTTCCAGGCAATTAAACAACAGCAGGCAAAAGACCAAGGAGCCACTATGCCTATTCTATACAGTGTGGTCTCCCGTGGATCAACTGTACTCACAAAGTATGCGTCCTGTGCTGGAAATTTTGCTGAGGTTACTGAGCAGATTGTAGCTAAAATAAGTCCTGAAAATTCCAAATTAACATATTCGCATGGAAGTTACCTGTTCCACTATATCTGTGAAAATCGAATAATCTACATGTGCATAACAGATGATGTAAGTTAAGTTTTAAATCCTTTACTTATGAGTATTGAACACATATTATGTAGGCATCTACTAAATGAATCATTTTTCAGGAGTTTGAACGATCTCGAGCATTCTTGTATCTGAATGAAATCAAGCGCAGATTCCAGACGTCATATGGTACTCGTGCAGATACAGCTCTTGCATACGCCATGAACACCGAGTTTGCACAAGTAATGGCTAATGAAATGAGACATTATTCTGAATCCAGAGATATCGATGCCATTTCACGAGTTCATGGAGAGCTCGATGAACTTAAAGATATCATGGTAAAGAACATAGGTATGTAACAGGTCCAGTTTTATAATCAATAATGTGATACCTCCAGGAGGTATTCAGTTTTAGCAAGCTTTTAATCAATGTACAATTTTCATTTCCAGACAATGTTGCTATGCGAGGTGAACGTCTTGAACTCTTAGTCAATAAAGCTGATAATCTAACTGCTAATGTAAGCTTGGATATTGTCTAGCACCTACCTATCAATATATTCTTACAGCCGAGGCCTAATTTTCTTTAGGTACCTATTCAATTTTAACGCTAAAACTAATATTTTTTGTTTTCAGTCAGTGACGTTTCGTAAAACAAGCAGAAATTTGGCACGATCCATGTTTTGGAAAAATGTGAAACTCTATGTCATCATTGGTGTCGTAATCACTGTAAGTGCGTCATAACTACCCATCTAAGTTTTTACTTTTGTAAAAATTTAGTTTTTATCATAAACCTATTATTGGCCACATAAAAACAGATAATTTTACTGCATTATTGCCTATGAAGTGGACATGTGTGTATTAATGTCTTGTTGTCATGGAAATTTTGCTACTGTGTATTATTTTAAAATGTGTACTAGATTACTTCCTTTATGAGAAAAATAACATTACGATTTATTAGAAGAAAACCATGCCACCCATATATTTGTAGGTATTAATGTTTTGTCCCCTGGCCTACCTACATATGCTCTTCACATACTGATAGACTTGGCGTTGTCTCTAGGTCATCCTGTACTTCATCGTGTCCATGGCTTGCGGCGGGCTCGCATGGCAGTCCTGCGTCGGCTAGCACAGCTGCGTTTTCTCGGCGTTCGCTCTGTGTGCTACGATCTGCCGTTGAATGGCCCCCGTTTTGATTTTACTTGATTTCAAGCTTGGAACAAAAAGGCTGTTGCTGTAGTTGGCTCACAAGTAATTGTTATGTCACTGTACATGAAAACTATATTGCTAGGCAGCGTTACGGCAGTTTGGCATGGCGTGCCCTGTAGGATTCTTAATGGAGATGTTCTTATTCCAAAAAAATTATCAGTGAGGCAAAAAATATTACCTATATTCCTAATCACAGATATTTACATGAAAACAGTACCCAAGTGTTGTGAATTGAGGGCATACAAAAAATAATTACTTACACACTGTTTTTTGGGTACCTATGCTAGAGTTGACTTATTCATGTTTATGATTATTCCATAATCAGTGTATTTTAAAACATATTTCAAGCCTTTTTCAACTTAATATTTTTGTTTTCTGTTCTGTATAAGCATAATTTTTCAATTTTAGCAATGTTTGCTGATTCAAAAATTTAGTGAAAATTTGTTTGCGTTATGGTTAATTTATATGATAATAATGCTATCTATACCAAGCTATCTTCGTAATGTGACATTAGGTTGGTTAACTAAGTTTTTAAAATGCGTTACATGAATTTCCAATTTATAATTAAACATTTGTTATACCAAGCTAACTTGTAAACTCCTATTTTCTCCATTCCTCATGCAATCACTAATCATGCATTTTGAGTAATGCTGTATTTCATGGAATAGCATATTTTTCAAGTTAACAAATTTGTCTCCGAAGTGTTGCTTCTTCATTTAAACATTGGAATCTAAAGATATAATATATAACACGATATTTTGCTGGTGGCGATAATTGCGTATGTCCACATTGTTTGACACCTTTGTCAGTGTCGTTTAATATCATATTAATATTTGTCAGTTAATTTCTAATCAACAACCCCGGCTCCGAGGACGGTACCTACAGACCATAGTTATTAGTTGGTCCATATTTGGTGAATCTTACACTGCTCCCAAATCCAGCAGAGCGAGCCAGCTCCGTCGGGCGGAGGGTGAGTAGCTCAGGGAACAGGACGGCGCGGCAGAGGGCAGAGTGCTACTGCCGAGTTGCCAACCCACTCGGGGGTGGTTTCAAGAACACGATTGTCGGCGGCTGTGTCGTAGGGCGTGAATCTCATAGTAGCGTGTAGGTAGACGCAATGTGAATGGAGAGACAACGCACCGTTTAAATAGATTCGAATATGTTCGTAACGAGGTAAAATACATGCTGGATATTTAGGCAGGGCAAGTGTAAGTAATATTGAGCTCTTGATGTGATTCTGTTCGCGGAGAATTTTGTATCGAGCTAGTAGTAGGCTGTAGTAACCCTCGTGTGTCTAGCGTATTCATTCATCGGTATAGGCAACCCTCTGTACAGGCTGGGCATTGGAGAGTCAGTGAGCCGACTGAGAGGAACACGTGAACATAGAACACTTGCACAAAATTAAGAAATAAACATAGTATTTTTTAATAGTCGACATGGATGACAGTTCGCCAGACTTGAGTTTGAAATTGCGGCGACGTTCGAGCGATTCTCGGGATTCCTTTTATATGGACTTTGCTCAAGGGATCGACTCCGACATAGAAGAAGTCACATCTGGAACTGCCCTCGATGATGATTTGACGGCTAGAGAAGACACTCTGTGGTAGGTACCATATCTATGTAACATACAGGTGCCGGTGATTTATATATTATGTTTCCGCCATGTGGCTTGTGTTCACTCTACAAAAAAAAGCATACCTTCCTATAGTTTCTAGTACAGGAAAGAAAAATTGTATGTCATATTTTCCGTACGATTATGTACGATTGGAACTAGCTGGTGTGTACGTAATTTGAAGAGCATGATTACAAATCAGTATTGAGCCTAAAGCTTATTAAATTGATTGCTCAATGTTTCCTCTTTGCCCTCTCCGCTGATTCCCCGCCGCCCTCGCGCCCCTACTGCCCCCGTCCACCGCCCCCGCCCGCACCTCGCTCTACACCCCCATGAGGAAAGCGGGACGTGTGAAAAGCCACCACAGTCCCACTTATAGTGCAGTGTTGACTATCTTGCTTTGGACCAGAAAACACAGACAGTTTACAACTTTTCAAACATACGAGTGCCTCCTTAGAACTGACAGAAACTGTGAACATTTTGTGTCGTCTATCAACAAGATCGCATCAACATCGTTTATTATTTTTATACATTTGAATTTCTTCTCAAAATATTAAGTATTTGCAAGACATGTGATTTTCCGGGTGTTATGGAGGGTGGGGATTACACACTAATTAAATGTCAAAGTGTAATAATAATAAGGAATTGTCATGTGTTTAACAACATATGTATATATTATATACATCGAAATCGCAACCCCCTTAATCGGTTCAATGTATACTCTGACTATAGGTAAACTTAGATGTCAATATCCTGATGTTGATTTTGTACCTAACAGAAGGTGGCCGCCTTTTTTATGGACCATTTCAAATTTTGGGAGAGGGGAGGTCGTATTAGCTATGTAATTCTATCTAGTTCATCTGTTTCCAAACACACCGGTTAGTGAACCATGTAATCAGCCTACCCCTAACTCTGTTAAATAATCAGCGAACCAAACCGTGCTTTTTGACCCATCTCTATTCCCTTAACATCTTTCAGACTCAGTTCATTCGATTAGGCACTGAACATCGCAAGCTTACCAAAAATATTGAACACCTCGGCAGTTTCTACTTGATCATATTAAAAGTTTCCGTGCTAATATTAATCATTCGCAGCCGCGCGACGGGAGCTGCATCTCCAGATAATATGTTGATCCGAGAGACAACCGAGAGGTTAGTTCAAAATTGTGTCTCACGGTGTAGTTTTTCTAATTTGGGCAAATCTCTAATCTTTTAGTCATGGAATGTTTTCTCACTATCCAAGTATTCATACTTAAGGTACAGCATCCACGCAAAAACGTGTAAAATTATTATCATTTTTTATACCGTTATTTATCTTATCAGCGGTTTCAATTCTTTCAATTATTTTATGTTCTTTTAGCTTTTCGTTTTGTTACACAAACTTGATTTACATATCCTAAACTTTCCTACAATAATTATATTTTAGGCTCTCTGTGTGAGGTGACTCCAAGCAGTTATTCGTTGCTTCACCAGTCCACTTGTGTTTATGTTTACGACTAATTCACGTTAGATTCCTGCATGGCATGGCATTTCGATGCATATGTTACTATTTTTGCTATCTCCTGGGCACGAAAGAATAACCAACATGTGTACTCTCTCGTACACCTTTCGTCTATCTACCGCTCATATTATTATTTACATAGTAATAGTATTATATTATTCGATTAACTTGAGTCGGGCGTACGGGAAGCAATCTGACCTATCGTGCTTGCATTTCTGGATCACATCTCTCCTACATCGCATCTGAAGGACGTTTAGAAATTGGTTCTATCCGTCCTCGAAAGCTAAACAGTGCTTAATTGATTTGTTCCTGTTTCAATATTAATAATTTAGTAATTAAACAATGATGTTAAATACTTGTTAGTCTGGTATTTATCCCCCGTAGCACAAGCAGCTCGCTTGTGTAATCTAAATATCAATCAATCGATATCAATCCTGCCCACACAAGCATACACATTTCACAAATTTTATGGAATATTTCGCGGATTGTATACAAAATTTCGATCATCATATAAAATTGTCAAACAATGAGATCTCGGGCCTCTTTGTATCTCAAGAGAGATAGAGACCCTGTAGTCTTAGCTATAGCGCCAAGAGATTTGAGTTCAATTCTTACTTTCAATTCTTTCGTTTACTTGATTCGACTATATAAACCAAGCCAATCACCATAGCTGGTATTGTCTCCAAAGTAAGTCTAACTACTGCCAGGGGGGGGGGGCTTTCCCTCTAGGAGCGCTGGTTTCATATGTGTCCTCTAACTTGACATTTTTGTGTGTGTATTCCATACACAGATCTTACGTCTTTGGATATTATCTAATGATGAGTGGGGGAGGGGGGGCAATGTTTTGTCGTTGCTGACACCTACTTAGCCATCTAATTGCGATTGCCACCCCTTCAGTTTGAAATGTCTAAATATAGAAATAATAAATGCCGTGAAAGGACATATTACCAAAACTCTAGAATGTAAAAATCTTAAAAGTAAAAATAAATTAGCCAGTACCGCTAGCGAGTGCAATTACAAGCGATGCGTTGCACAAGGTGATTTTGTTTAATTGATTTACCGTGTTTGCGCGTGCTCAGTTACGAATACAATAAACGTTTCTCAGAACAAGAACTGTGGTCACATGGAAGAGGGGGTTTCAGACAAAATTTTTGTCAGTTGTCACCACTTGTCCCAAAGTTTGAAGCACTACGTATGTCGCCGAAGTGATTTTACTCTTTCGCGGCTCTTTCCTGCAGTTGGCCCGGGATGGCGAACAGCACAGGGGGTGAACCTCTGCAGCTGCCGTCTCCGGCGAGTCCGAGTGCAGTGATCGCGAGTCCGGAGAGCCTGTCACACCAATCAACGCCGGCGAGGCAGGCGAGCAGTCGCCGACAATCGCCCACATCGAGGCCCAGCTCCAGTCGGCTGCATCAGACGCAATCGGCTATGGGGTGGGTACGGTGACCCGCGGGCCGATGTTGAGGGGGGGGGGGGGGGCACGTCTCGGGGACACTGGCTAGCGACTTTCCGAAGTTTGGAAAGGATTGAGTCAATGCGTATGTATAGATTTCTCGTCATGCACTGAAAATGAGACGATCTGTGAAATATAGAACAAAATCGCAATATCTTTTCAATCCGTTTCTGCAATCTGCAATTAGTCATCAAATCAAACCAGCCTAATTAGATGTACCATTCCCCCTCCCCCCCCCCCCCCCCCCCCCCCCCCTCCGTCATATGTACCAATTTTTGGTGGCACCCACTGAGTTTTAGGTCATCGCAAGACTCGACTCAAAATGAAAACGTTGACCACGAACCGGTGACGAGATTTGGCTAAAAGATTTTGTCTAATTTAATATCTCAAAAAATTGCACAATTTGACGGGAGTGCAAACATGCCAACCTTTCGAAATGATTCTACCGCAAATCCAATGACCTTGATTGAAACGTTGGCCGCACGGCCCGGTCCCTGTGCCCCCTAACGCAGGCTACAACCGTGGGTACAGCGTGTGCACTGTGCAAATTGGCACTCACATTTTCCAATGCATTTCCAGCCTGAGGCCGGCGTCTTCTACCATGATGGCCCCCTACCACAGCCACCATGCCTCGTTCCCTGCTTTCAAACGGCCTTCCAGGATCGAGGAGATGCAAGTCAACTGGAGAAAACTGGGGACGTACGTTTGCAATTTCACCAACTATCTTTGCAGGCCTTGAAGAGATTTCAATGCACGCGGAGAAATAATAACTTTGAAGTTTGAAGTAATCTATTTTATCTCTGTTTCTAGGGAGGCACTTACAACTACGCTCTCGGCACTCTATGGCAAGCTGTTAGTAGTGATGGGGATTGCGTTTCCTATGGCTGAAGTGATTTCCACATATATTCCCCCCTCTTTTTATGAGGTAATGCTCTACATTGCAGTCAGCTAATGCATTCATTAATGAAGCTCATCATTGAGATCTAATTATGCTGTTTTTTCGCAGGGGTTTTACTTGTATCTTTATTTTGGAAGTATGCTCTTCCTTGTTTACATGTACGTAATGCTTCTACGCGAAAAAGCTTCGTTATCGGTGGCTAATTCTTTCAGTACGTATTCATTTTAGTTTACAAGCATTTGAAAACACTTGCGCTCACAAATAGAGGCCATTTTCTCTGTTACAAACACCGAGAAACTTACCTTCTCCTTGTTCCTTGCAGAACGCCCCAGATCTTCTGTGTCGATGCATTCTGACGGGAATGCGCCCAGTCAAGACGGAAACCAAACAGACACTGAGCTTAGCACAGTGACGGAATGCAACTACGAGAACGAAGATAGCTTAGACAGGGCTCCTCGGTACCAGAGGTACAACTACGGCAGCTTCTACCTGCGAATGGGTGCTGTGGGTAAGATACCAAGAAACAGTAAACACACAACCTCTGGCTCATTTCTGCTATCATTTCTGTTATTACGCTGGATTTATTGACCCTCTCGCGCTAGACACAATATTCTTTCTTCTCCTTAGCATTTGGCATTGGCAGTATGATCTACTCAGGACTTGAGTTTGGTCAATATTTTGAACTCGAAAGAGATACCAAATGCCACAACGTTCTTCTGGCGTTGACGCCGGCTACTCGGATGGCGTTCATATTCGTACAGATGTATTTCATCTTTTTAAACAACGAGGCAAGAAGAACGGAATTTCATTGCTTTTAAAATCGTACGATTATGACCATGCAACCTGACAGTTTAAAATAGCGTTTCGTTCCTGTTGTACAGCAAATGAAAGTGTGGAGACATCGCGCATTAGCCAGGTTCGGGCTGATGCACATGATTGGGACCAACCTCTCTGTCTGGCTGAACGTATTGGTGCAAGAAACCAAGCACGAAATACTCACATTCTACAATCCTGAGAACAACACTCTTGGCATATCGCACCGACTATGTGAGTACCAAAAGAGAAACAATCTCTCAACTCACCCTGATGATGTAACCTCATTGAAGTGCTCTTATAATTTCTGATGCATTTCACGACAGTCGAAATCTCTTTCAGCGCTCAAACCTTTCACGCTGAGCAACTCAAGTGGGCATTCCCGTCCAGCGCGAGGTCTGAAAGGACCACACAAACTCTACGAATGCCGCCGAACAAACATCATGGGGTCACTCGTCCAAGACGCCAGCCCGTTCCTGTTCCCATGCACTATCGAGTACTCCCTGATATGCGCTGCCATCCTGTACGTCATGTGGAAGAACATCTCTCGAGCGTCGGTGTCGGCGTCGTCTGACGTTGCCACGACGGGCGGGCACTTGGGGGCCGCCGGCTCCCACGCATCTTACAAGAGGTCCCCGCACCTCTACTCGGTAGACTGTGCCCGCGCCCACAAGGGACTCTTCGTGGGCATCCTCGTTTTGGTGCTAACCATTATTTCTCTAATTTTGTTTTTTGTGTTGATCGCAAGACCTGAGTTTGTGAACTTGGCGGTGATGGAAGTGAACATTTGCGAGCTCACCTTGTATGCCATGACGACACTCGCCACGCTCATAGGGATGCTGCAGGTGAGTAATCTCGGGACAGGCACAGATGCGCCCCCCCCCCCCCCTCCCACCGTCAACCCCAGGATCTTTGGGGAATAACGAATGGACATCCCAGAATGAATCAACAGATTAACTGGTTGTGTGTTACAGGTGCGACAACTGAAATACGACGGTGGACGCAATTTGGAGCTGGACAACATTCTTCTCGTGGGGGCGCAGACGGGGATGTTCATCTACAGCACATTTACAATCATCGGGGGTCACTTCACAATCGAAAAGAACACAATTTTAGTTTTAATAACGGCCCTTGCGTCTCTGGTCCAGACCACTTGCCAGACGATGTTCGTGCTGGACGCATCGCGGCGATCTTGTGTCACGCCTGGACAGATTAGACGCAAGCCGGGCCGAGAGCTGGTCACCTTTCTGCTGGTCACTAATCTGGCAATGTGGGCCATCAACACCCTGGAGAAGTCGAGGGCTGAATCGCACCCCATTCAACTACACTTTTATGGACTCTGGGCATGGACCATAATCACCCATGTCTCCATGCCTTTAGCGATATTTTACCGGTTCCACTCCACAGTGTGTCTGTGTGAGATCTGGAAGCGAGCCTATAAGATTAAACCTACTTATATGTGAGACAGGGAGAAGCATCTGGACCGGCACTACTTTACAGAGAGTGGCTCTAGAAGTCCTACTAGTCAGATGCAATCAGTCAACTGAGGGACCTGAAAATGCGTTACCTACCAGCCATGTTGAAAGCCTGCTGGTTTCTAACATGAAACATCATATCGGAACGAATTTTATTTCGAAATCAAATCACAACTCAAAAAGGAGCAAGCATAATAGCATTCTAGTCGTCGTCTGTTGTCTGTATCGATGTCGTTTTAAGCTATTTAAACATGCAATATTAGGCCCAACACTTATACTACAAAGATTGTTCTAAATTTTAATTTTTATAAATTTTCTATTGTTTTTAATTTAATATAGTCTTCCCAATATGCACATCTTTTCTGAAGCTGAGTGAGATGAACCGTAACAATAAACCAAATCATGTTCATTGACATTAAGACTGACTAGCCATATAAAGTTAGAAAAACCAAATTAAGTTAGAAAATCTAATTTTCTACTTCATTTCCAAAATATATTGACCAACGTTGTATGTCCTTGTAGATCGTACTCGTAGTATGAGATCGTATTTTCGTTATTAATGTTGCATTTCCCCTGCGCAATTTCTACGCATCCAATATAATGGTATATACATGGTTGTATGTCGGATAACATAACTGTCAGCATATATTATAATGGTACAAACTACGTTTAACAAGTTAGAAAGACAATGTATAAAGAAATGCAAAACATATTGCATCAATTTATGTACAATATTTTATAGAAACATACATACCTACATCTAATTAGCTTGATTCCATATCTACTTATTGTAAAGCATTTTGTTTAGGAATATCTACTGCAAGTGCAAGTAAAGGGTTCTGGGTTACCGTCCCAACGGCCAGAAATCTGTCAGGCACGGCACATCATGAAACTAAAAGTATTATCGATGTACAAAGAAAACTGGCGTTCATACTCAAACGACAATACTTATAGTCATTGGGCTATAAATAACTCAATAACTATACTGGAATTTTAAATCCCATTCTTACTCTGTACTATATTATATCATATTATACATATTGTTTATGTTTCCATGTTTTGATATTGATGTTTTGCAAGAACTATTACGAATAAATAGATAACGTTAGATGAACGTGTGTGTATCAATCAATTCAATATATCGTGTCATGCAGCTTCGAAGATGATCGAAGTTGCCTGACACTGGCAGACTGGCAGGTGACTAGGAGCACCTAGTGCCGACTGCCGAGTACTGGCATGGACCGAGTGCTGCCGAAGGGGTGCAGTGCAGTTGCATTGCATTGCAGTGGCAACTGGCATTCGACGCATCCGTCTCACTCTCCTGTCTCCAGATCTTGATCCTACTCTGCCACCACGAGGGATGCTGGAGCTAGGCTGCAATGTTGCCATTCCATGCTGGTATAGGAAGTAGCGCTGGACACTCTTGTTCCCCCATAGGTAACCACAGAGCACAGTCATTTACGCTCCTTTTCATTTCTCGGTCATAAGGATTCAATTTTAGTCTTTTCGGACTCATATAAATTGTGCTACCTATCTTATTGCAGCTTGTATAAAAAAGGATAAATCAAGAATCCTATATTATCCTTAACAGGCATGCGATGCGGATTAGAATGTACAACGTAATCGTCTCGACAGGGCCTGGCACGCATAGGTACGCATTCCACTGGTTGCAATCCTGACCATGACTGGAAGAACACAGAACAAAGCGTAGACGGAATTGCGATCGATGGATGGTGCATGGCAGTCGCAGCTCGAAGAGTCACTGTACTTTGTAAATGTAATCTTTGCTGAAGAGTCGCTGGCCGCGCCGGCTCAAACTGTAGTCTACAGTGCGTAGTGCGTGAGAGTAGCACGCATCGCACCGCACGCATTTGTTGCCATGGCAACCCCCGTGCTTTTTGCGTGAGGGGTGCTACGTTCCGTCGTATTGATTGGAAGCTCTGTTCTAGGGGATGAACGATGGTAGGTACGGGGGTGAATTTATGGTAAATAACGTGGGGTTTCAAATATCGAAGAGAATGATGGCCGATCCAAACTCATCACTACCTCGTCAATCGGTACTTGCTCGGCCTCTGAGTAACTAGCAACACGATTACTCTGCACGGATTTACGCTACATTCTTCGCGCAGTTGCGCACTTCTGCTATACATATAGTTTCGAGACTAACAATGGAAATGGAATCTTGCCGTGGGAAGTGCGTATTGTTTGATCCCGCACCAGGAGTAGTGCGTAGAATTTTGGGTAGATGGTGCGGTGCGTAGTGCGTAGTGCGTGTCGCATTCGACGATTCTCGGGCAAGGAGTGAGCTGTGAGCTGTGAGCTGTGAGCTGTGAGGACCAAGGGCTACAACGTGCCTGCGTCGTGCGTGCGTTATTTGTGTCTGTTAGTACTGCGTTGGCTAGCGTTGAGTGCCAGTGGCAGTGGCAGAGGTGGTGTCGTTTCAGCCAACTCCACTCCAACCTAGTAAGCGGCGACGTTCAAGGGAGGGAGGTCGCGTCAGTTCGCGATCCTCGACGTCCGAACAGTAAACACTGGAGCGTTCATCGCGACTGGCGTCGTGGACGCTCAAAGTGGCCTCTTAATTACCTAAGTCAACTGTGATTGTATTTACATAGACCTTAGAGAAGAACCAGTGAAGAAGAAAGAAACTCACAAATGCGTTAGAAATGGCTAGGTAAGATTTCGCTTCGATGACAATCGAACTTTGAAGTGAATTCAATTTTCCAAAAAACTATTTCCTGTATGCATCCGGGGGGAGGGGGGAAGATGTCCGTTGTTTTGAGTACACTATGGGTGAGGGAGGGGGGGGGGGGTGTTTTGATCAGAAACAGGTGGTTGGCGGGGGGATGGGGGGGGGGGCGCCGTGGCGTCTAGCGCGATGTCGTGACTGTTATGTTTATGTCAGGTGCACGAGGCATGACTCAGTACAGTCTCACGAGCGAAACAGATCGATGCATTTATGCGAGTGGACTTGGGGGTGCCAGTGAACCGCATTGAAATACGTAATTTTTTTCATTACTTTGCTGCATTTTCAATGCGTCTCCTTTCCATGCGTGTTTTGGGCGTCGAGGTATACACGTATCGTATCAAAACACACGCACAATAGGGGTGCTGCCAGTGTCCTAGTAAATTAATCACGTAAGACATGAGACTCGGCTACTTATTATATATAGATGTTATGTTCTTTTCTATTGTTACCTTCCTGGTATAATAAATTGCAAACTACCGTACAATCCAGATCTACGCTTATGCGCCAAACGTCAAATTTTCAAATGTATCTGGAACATATTATCTTATTTTATTGATCATTCGAAATTTAACGAAATTAAATAGTTCTTTGCATTTCAACCTTTGATCGTCTAAGGACGCTGGGTGAACAATACTCACTGGTATAAATAGTTTTGAATTGTGATGTTGCTGTTCACTCGAAGCAAGTACAAGTACTGTGTAAGGATAATGAGACAAGGAGCAATGTGTCGCGTACGACACTCGGCGTCGGGACGCTCGACGTTGGGACGCCGACGCCGACGCCGACGCCGACGCCGACGCCTAGGCGTCACCTACGCAACAGTCAACTCGGAGTTCTCATGTTCCAAATGCCTCCCCCCCCCCCCCCCGAGACACGACGCTTCTATATTTAGATCAATTCACGACTTCTCTCTCCCGGCTTAAGGCGAATCTTACTGCCATTGTTATGGGAGCCGACGCCGACGCCGACGCCGACGACGACGCTAGATATGTTTATGTGCTTTTGGCGAATCAATTTGTAATTTATGTTTCTATGCTTAGTTCTAATGATATTATATTTCATTCGCAACCTGTCTGAGTAATTGAGTCATGACTCTGTGTCGCTCTAGGACGGGACTACTTACAGACGCCAATGCCATGGAATTGGAAATAGTTTAGCCGCCAATGCCATGGAATTAGGAACAGTTTAGACGCCAATGCCATGGAACTAGGAACAGTTTAGACACCAATGCCATGGAACTAGGAACAGTTTAGACACCAATGCCATGGAACTAGGAACAGTTTAGACACCAATGCCATGGAACTAGGAACAGTTTAGACACCAATGCCATGGAACTAGGAACAGTTTAGACACCAATGCCATGGAACTAGGAACAGTTTAGACGCCAATGCCATGGAACTAGGAACAGTTTAGACACCAATGCCATAGAACTAGGAACAGTTTAGACGCCAATGCCGTGGAACTAGGAACAGTTTAGACGCCAATGCCATGGAACTAGGAACAGTTTAGACGCCAATGCCATGGAACTAGGAACAGTTTAGACGCCAATGCCATGGAACTAGGAACAGTTTAGACACCAATGCCATGAAACTAGGAACAGTTTAGACGCCAATGCCATGGAACTAGGAACAGTTTAGACGCCAATGCCATGGAACTAGGAACAGTTTAGACGCCAATGCCATGGAACTAGGAACAGTTTAGACACCAATGCCATAGAACTAGGAACAGTTTAGACGCCAATGCCATGGAACTAGGAACAGTTTAGACGCCAATGCCATGGAACTAGGAACAGTTTAGACGCCAATGCCTTGGAGCAGCGAACATTTTACTGCGGTTCACTAATTGCTATTAGTTTTGAGTTTCAAGGCTGTTAAAAACCGATTAAAAATAAATATGAGAACTGGTCGTAAAGAATATTGGTTTTTTGGATTCCACGTGGCATACGTTTTATGTGTACAAGGGTGTTAACTTCTGATACAGTAGCATTCGGTATTAAAACGCACGGTGTTTAACGACTATGATGGCTCTAGTTTGAAACGGATGACATGTTTGTTCCTGACAAACAACGGAGGATAGGGGTAAGCATACATCATTCATAAAGGATGCTGTTTGATTAATGTTTTCAGAGTTTCCTCGGCATGCGGCGAGTTCCTTATATCCTTGAGATGAAGGAGCGATTGCTCAGCCAGGGATCAAACCCAGAACAGCTGCTATTGGAACCCATGGACAAAGATATCATGGAGATGCACGGGGACTCTGCCGTCGGTACAGTTGTCAAGGTAAATATCGACGCCGTAGTTGGTATCTTCGTAAAGAATAGTGTTCTGGCTCTAGAATCTAGACGATAGTCAATGACTCTAGTTAGCCTGAACCATGAGACGCAAATACAACTCTTTGTTATTGTTTCAGCTGAATCCCGACGGTTACGGGTCACATACATCCCCCACCCATCAGCCTTTGATAGCAAATGAACCTTATTGCGATGATTCCACGCCGAAGAATGCAAAGTAAGCACTTCAGTTGCAGATTAATTTTGTATCGACTCAGTATTAATAGCTGTCACATCCTTGGCATAACGTCCTGGCGCTATCATTGCATGGACAGTATGGGTGTGTGGAATGGGCGATACCAGCTCCAACAGGACGCTGGATCAATAGGGCTCCATGTTCCTACACCAAAGCCAGCGCTGTCATGAACCCTCACATGACACTCACAGTGTATAATCTAACTCCAGTTTGTAATCACATTAGCAGCTTCATAACTTCGCATTGTAACGCAATGTGAAGAGAACAACGATCAGCATTCATGATAAGCAAATTAATTTAGGAATTCAGATTCATAAAAAAGATATCATAGATCAATGAAACGCTAAGGGCGTCTCATCTGGTGCTGTTTTTCGTTCGCGGAAAAGTCTAATGAACTGGCTCATTCAAGTCAAGTCAAATCAAATCAAATAGGTGCCGTCGTTGTTCAGATATTTTAAACAAGTTTCTTAAGCTGGAAGCCGACAGGCAAGTGAAAGTCAGGGCGGAGCGTGGTTTCGTGGGGGGGGGGGGCGTGGGGGGGGGGGTGCGTAGAGCAACTTGACCGAGCGTCGCGGCAATACGCGGGCTCGACTTCGTACGGCACGGCGCGTCAGGTTCGGGAACGGGTTCGGGTTCCGAGGTTGGGTCTGGAGCACAGCATCCCTGAAGCCGCCGCCGGGTCCTCGCCGGATCCCTGCCTTGCGCTGGGCCGTCCAATCCAGGCGCTAGCACGCGTCACGTGCCCCTTGCAGAGATGCTGCTCTCCAGCCACCGGATCAGCACAGGGAGTGTTCCTCTCGGTGTGTGTCGGGCTGCTTGCTTGCTCGGGAACAGGGGCGGCTTTCACGACGCGATTCACAAGTCAACCTAGTCAATGCGGGACACTGACTATTATTCTCATTATTATTAACGCACGGGTTCGGTACCGATTTAAACCGATCGGATGATACGGTGAATTATGTCTAATCGTTATTAAGAGTTAATACTAGAGTCCGGGTACCTCAATCGAATACTATTTGTGGATTAGGAAAATTACAACGAATTTATTACTAACGTATCTTTAAGTGAAATAAGTATATATCTATATGTTCAAAGCAGAAGATTTCGTCGCCAAAAACAACGAATATTGTAGCATTATATAGTTATATTGCAAGTGCTCTCTGTAGATGAAAGTACTTTGGTGGTGATTTAGTGATAAGCGTCGGGCGCGAAATGGTGGGAGGGGGTGAAGTGAAGGTGGCTACCGTGGACGTAGAATCGGCTGATAACATGGCCACGCTGCCTGTAAGGGTGCATGGGGGTGCCGGTAGCGATGCTACAATAGAGAAGAACAATCACGCTAATAAAGAAATGGAGCTGAAGAAAGTTCGACCACAGCCGTTGAAAAGGTAGTCACCGTTAAAGGGTTCCATTAGATGGCCTTGCCAGAGTTGGCTTGTTAACAATGAGAATGTATGAAAATGATGTATACTCACGCAAATCCAAGGAATGCTATCAGTTCCTGCTTGCGTAAAAAAGATCCCACAGATTGGACGTCCGTTTTGCAAAAAGCATTTAACACGGATTGCTAAGTTTGATTAAACTATTCACCTTCCTACCAAAGTCTCTTTATTTTCCAGGACATCTTTATTCATTATCATGAGCTTCATCTACGCTAAGCTATTGGTGGTGATATGTATAGCATATGTCATCTCAGAAGTGGTTACGCACAATCTACCACTCCATTATTACGAGGTGAACGTCAATCCTTGTTTCTTTAAGTGTTCTACTTTTATATAGATATACATTTTTTTAATTTTTGTAGCTTCTCGTTGTCTTTCTTCGCGCTGTACGTGTTTTCCTGACAAGGGCTTTACCCCACAGAACATGTGATTATCTGGAACTCATGACACCTCTTGACACCTGGATACAAACCTCGCTTGTCCAACTACCTATTCAAGACCAAGTTGTCCGTCAGTGCCATTGCACGCTCATTTTTTAATTTGACTCGTTATTTAGATCATTCCCCGGAGCACTATTATTCCCTGGCTACTTTCTCACAATCACAATTCTTGAATGAAACGCTGCCAAAAACCTAGACTAGTAGTAGTTATTATGTACGCCTATTTTCAGTGCATGCTTCTTTGCGTGTGAATTCATTTTTGGTATGCTGCTTTATTACACATATTATATTACACAGAAATAATAAAGCAGTATCATAAATGTGACGAGGGTGGGGAGGTTTCGGTGCAGCACTTGCTTGTAGTTACTTAAAACTCTGTTTACTTAAGCTAAGTGTCTAGTGGCGTGCTTGGAAACGGTTCATTTCAGTTTAGAGTTTATACAATATTTCTCTGGGCGACTGAACCAGAACTTGTACTTGGCCTCAGGCTCGGGGGTTGAATGGGCAAGGCGCTAGCTAGCTAGCTTGATTGCCGCCGCCGCCGCTGCCGCCTACCCCAGCCCATTCCTGGCTCGCGTACACAGTATTGATTTTGCCAGTGCCTTCCAGTGCCTCTGAGTGGGGCAGGGCTTTTGCTAGGGCTTGGGGGTCTCTGCCAAGCGGTCTTCTATAGTTGGTAGTTGGTATGAGCATCATTCAGGTGGAGCTCCCGCACCGACGCCTCGTTTATTATTCAATTCTGTTCAACACTGCTCAGAATCTGTTATAAGGAGGCGAGAAAAAAAAAATTATTTTCCCGTGCCTTCAAACTTAGATCGGCGCGTTGTCTTTGTCGTTTGGAGTTCTTAACAGTGAACCAATAACTAAATACGCAACTTCTAAATATTTTGTTAATTTACAACAGTATTTTAATTTTTAATTATATTTATATTCATATTTTATATTTACATAAATAATATTTTCTGTCTGAAAATTTGTATTATTTTTTTCCAGGGATTTTTCACGTACCTTTACGGAACCAGTATACTGTTCCTCCTCTACGTGTTCTGCTTTCTTCTGCAAGAAAGTTCTTGTTGCAATTCTGGGCCTGATCCTCCGAAAAAGCAGAAGAAGAAAGAAGTGAAGAAAAAGAAGGAGAAAGAGAAGGAGAAGGAGAAAGAGAAGGAGAAGGAGAAGAGCAAAGAAAAGGACAAGAAAAAGAAGGGCGCTGCAACTGAGAAGCCGACGAGTGCGCCGCCCCCTCCACCTCCCCCAGAGGCCGGCGCCGGAAACAAAGGGTTTCAGGTCAGACCTCTTCACTGATACGAAACTGATAATAACAACAATATTAATCTTTTTCCACACTCCAAAATCTACCTCCACATACCAAGAGTACAAAGAAAAGTGGCACTCGATAGAACGAAAAGCAATGCAATGCAATAGATCATTTTTTTAATTTAAAAGACAAAATTTACGGATGTCATATTTAATAGCACGTAAATTTTGTCTTACTAATTTTTGGCATATTATTGGTTTTGACTACTGAACTGCCAGCTAATTTCCCACAACTTGGTGATTTTAATCACCATAATAATATATTCCACAGTTGCCAAACAACTTGAATAGTATGTTTTTCTTTGAAGCAAAATTCCTTACCAAAATTAATTTAATCGACCAGTAGTTGACTTCTCTCTGTCCAACATTTCTTTGGGTGTTCATATTCCAGTCACTTGTTTACCTCCTAATAGATAATGTAATGAAACCAAACAAGGAATATTCACCTGTAAAATACATTGTTAAACTTTAGGGAGTGCTGCGAAATATCCGGGGCAGCAAGGATGTCGGGCTCGATGGATCGGGAGAGAGTCCATCGCAGGAAAAGCTGGCTGACAGTGACGTGGAAGCCAGCGGAGGCCGGCAGATCCGCAGAAAGACCTCGCAGAACATGTACAGCCACGGGAGCTTCTTCCTTCGCGTTGGAGCAATCGGTATTTTCAATTTGATATCAGATGCCTTGCAGACTTCACTTTCCATAATCTAAATTACCTGTCTTATCGACCACACGTAAAATATTATTCTTGAAATTAAATTTTAATCAATTGCATTTGTTTGGACAGGTTTTGGTTTGTGCACCATGATCTATAATGGGCTGGAGTGCGGGCAGTTCTTTGAGATCCCGTTTACATCCCCATGCTATCAGATCTTGCGTGGGGTGAACCCAGTCTTGCAGATGGTTTTCACCTTCATGCAAATGTACTTCATTTTCATGAACTCAAGGGTAAGTGTTTCAACCTTTTAGCAAAATCACATTCACGTGTTTTGATTGTACATTCATTATTATTTTTCTCTCATCACTAGCTGAACATCCATCGCTTCAAAGTGGTAGCCCGATTTGGGCTGATGCACATCGTAGCCACCAACTTGTGCGTTTGGATCCGCACCTTGGTTCTGGAAAGCTTAAAGGAAATCAAAGCTTACCAGTATCGCAGACTTGGAGAGGTCTTATCATCCGTGGAAGAAGTTAACGTACTCGGTAATATTTAAATTTCTTCCTATTATGTTGAAAGTAATTGCTGGCCTACAGAATAACACCCCCCCCCCCTCCCCTCCAAATGTATGAACAGTGCATTTCAAAATTTCATGAAAAATCAATTAATGCTACCTAACTACCAACTAAGCTACCTAACCCCTACCTTAACCAAGCTACAGAAACCCCAACAGCCGCAAAGAAAGTAGGCAAAAAACCTGACGAGAAATTTGTTTCATCGGCAGAGTTCATGCGTGTTTCTCCTGGCGTCACGCACGAGACGTCCCCCCCGTGGACGTCGACCTCTTTGCCGAGCACAGTGATTCCAACCACGGTGTCGAGCCCCAGCCCAACCCTCCGCACTCTTTACACCAAGGCGGCCAAGAGCGCCACCCGTGCCCTCGCCCGTTACACCACCACCATTCAGAGCACGTTGTCAACGACTGCTGCCACCACGACTACCACGACCACCCCAACGACCACCACTCCCACCACCACGACGACTACCGCTGCCGCTTTCAACGCTTTCCCAGCATTCTATGAAACTCTCCCAGACCTTCCTAAAGGTTTTTATAATACCCAAATGAAATTTTTTCAATAACGCTCATGGATTATTAGTTGGTTGCTTGGACGAAATTATGCATTAAGAAACAATTCTGCGATAATCTTTCTTTATAACGCATGTGATGCAATAACAGCTTAACAAAGCTATGTGTAATTTTTCCTCAAAACCTTGATAGTATGATTCTGATTTCAATGAATTAGCATTTTGGTGTTGAAGTTGGATTTCTAGCATCTATTAATTGAAAACACAGAGCCTAGGCTTTACCATCATTGATGTAAAAGCATAAAAGCATAAAAGTCATAAAAGAAGTGGCAAGGGGGGCAGACTGTTTTGAAACTTAAAGAAATATTTTTGTTCCAGCGGCCAGCAACATGTCTTCGGTGCTGTTTGGAAGCGGGGGTGCCCCGTTGTTCCCTGCTGCTCTGACCGGCTTGGTCGGGAATGGCACTGCAGCTGCAATGGAGGCATGTGGCCGGGTCAACATCATGGGCTCCATCGTTGAGGACTCAGCTCCATACCTCTTCCCATCCATCATTGAGTACAGCCTCATCGGTGCTGCGGTGATGTTTGTCATGTGGAGGCAGATTGGGCACCATCCCAGGTACATACAAGGAAATTTATACATATTTAAATTGAGCAATTAACTGATATTGCATTAGTGCCAGTAATACACACATTCAGAGTAGGTACACAATACTAACACATCCCCTAACAGAGAAAGGATAAACGTGGCAGACCACTCAATTGATGTCCCAGAGAAATGCTGTTTTTAAATTTGTGTTTCTCTTTCTACGTTCTAGCAAGAAAAACTGCAAGATAACTACACTAATCAGAAATCTAAAAAAATGGTTTTCAACTAAATTGACAATTGAGTTGGTAATTAGGCTGAAAAAAATAATTGAAACCCTGTAATAAGTAGACACCTACACAGTCATAATAACGTCACACACCGTTGTCAATTAATTAAAAACAAACAAAACGACAGAAGAAAAAAAAATCCCCTTAAAGATTAATTTCAAAATCTTTGAACTAAAGTATAATATATAAAAAGTCTTATTCCATAATGGATTCCCACAGATACGTGTCAGAAGAGGATCTGGAGCGTCGACTGGAAATGATGCTGTCTCGTCGGGCAGTGGCGATGGCTCGAGCGCAACACGGCCGTGTGGATTGCGTCGGTGCAAGCAAGGGCTTGTTCTTCGGCTTGCTGCTGCTCGTTGGCTCGCTCATCTGTCTCATCCTCTTTTTCGTGCTCATCCAGCATCCTAAACTCGGTCTGGTCGCCATCTACCTGGCTGACGTCTCACACTGTGTGGTGATGGTGCTCAGCGTCATTGCCATCATCGTTGGATTCATAAGGTAGGTATAAGAATGGCGAGATGTTAACCTAGTCAAATGGGCATTCTTTTTTTCCATTTAGAACGTAGTTTGTTTATTTGTTTATAAATTGTTGGCAGTTTCAAATGGCTGCAAATATGACATCAAGCTGAAATTGTTCTCCTTGCCATATTTTACATATCCTTCAGACTTTATTCATGAAAATCCATTGTAAAAACAAATAAGCTTCTTAAGGAATATTAATTTATTAAAAAACATTAAGTGAACCTCATGTCTGAAATACGCTAGCAAAAATATTTTTTTCCCTTCATTATATGAACAGCTCAGAACAGATTGGAATCCATCCATCTCAAACATTTAACTGAAAATGTTCATATTTACTAAGAATTTCAATCGTTCCCCAGGGTGCAAAGCTTGAAGTTCCGTGCCGAAGAGCAAAGCGACCTGAACGACATCTTGCTTCGCGTCTCGGCTTTCGGCTTGTTTGTCTATGCAGTGTTCAGCATCATTGCGGGTTCATTGGCTGCTTTCACCAAAGAACCCAACCTGTTGGTGATGATCACAGGCATTCTGTCAGTTCTACAGGTGAGATAACATAGCAGGAAATCCACAAATTTCTCTGATCGAAACTCAAAATGTTATGAGTCCAGCGCTAACTGGATTTGCTAACTTTGCTAACTAAGTTTGCAAGAAGCTTAAATTTTCTTAAGAGCCACACAGGGACTTTAAAGCAAATCAATATCTAACTGCCTATATTTGAGAGCTTATTGTTAAGGCTTAAAGTTATAATTAACGACTAGAGATAATATATGTGATTGACTTTGTATTTTCTGGTCATCAATCCAAATCATTGCAGTGTTGTTTGACTCGGGTCTAGTCGCAGGTAATTTTTAGGTGCTCTCACACTAAACAAAACTAACCATGTGCCTAGTGGTTACCCATACAAAACCAAAATCATCACAGTGTTGCTTAACTCATGTGAACTAACCACTACTCAGTTGCAGGTGGTGCCACCCCTAACAAAACTGCCTGTGTGCTTTTTGATCACCCATCCAATACCCTAATCATCGCATTGTTGCTTAACTCTGGTGATCTAACGACGGCTGATTTGCAGGTGGTGCTGCAACTTTTGTTCATCGCTGACGTGGCTCGCCGCCGCGTCCATCTGCCCGAACATGATCGCAGCAAACCAGGCCGGCAGGTGGTCACATTCCTCCTCATCTGCAACGTCACCATGTGGGTCATTTACACCTTCGAGATGCAGAAAGTGGTTGCCAATCCAGTGCAGGTAACGGTTGCATCATGCATGCCACTAGTCCTAGCTGACATAGTTTGCTCAGCGTGTACATTGGAGAACAGATAAGAAAATTCTCATTTATAATCAGCTGTACTGAATAGTTAATAAAATGTGAAAGTTACATTAATTACAAGAGACAAAAGTTATAAAATTGCTTTGGATGGTATTTGGTATTGGTTTGGAAATACTTTACTAGTCTTTGATGTATAGTTATTGAAAATAATAACTAATTGCTACTTAGTGTTGATTATTGCTACATTTTCTTTCAGAAGTGCACATACCAACCTATATCTAGTATGTTATTAAATGCAGTAATTTATACAAAAAAATTTAATTGCATCCTTCATGAACTGTGTCGTACAATTCACTTCGAATCAAGCCAGAGAATAATAATAATAGTAATAGTAATAATAATAATAATAATAATAATAATAACAATAGTAATAATAATAATAAAATTAAGTATGAAATAAAATAGACGTGGAAAAATTGCATTTCACATGGTGACGACATCCCACCCAGGGTGGCCAGTCAAATATCGCCAGAGGACCCAAAAATAGATCGCTACGCTCTGCACGACAAAATCAAATTTAAGGACGATTTGAAAACTTGAGATCATCCACTGAAATGAACGCCTAATTTATTTGCAGCTGGATTTCTACGGGTTCCTGTCGTGGGCCATTGTCCAGCGAGTCACTCTGCCGCTGTGCATTTTCCATCGTTTCCATTCGGCAGTGACGCTCGCCGAGATCTGGAAAACAAGCTACAAAGCCCGTCTGGAGTGAGCACATAATTCCACGTCTCATCCGACTCCAACTCCAAGACCCATGGCTTGGGTCCATCAAACCACTCTGGGTAAATTTAATTCGAGAAGCTTGTAAATTGAGAACATACCTTTTGCCAAGATTAATTTCTTATCTTGAGTTCATGTGTAGTGTACATTAACAAAAAAGAATGCAGACAAATTGGCCAAATTGGTCAAGGTCACGACAGACAGATGTGACCAACTTTTTATGATTTGTTGCTCTTGTTTGGGTGCTTGCAATCACTGAGAAAGAATCACTGAGATTCCTATTCAGAGAGTATGGCAGGAACAGAACAGAGAGAATCCTGAAATCATTAACTGGGCCGAGACCCACAATGTAGAGTTAACGCAATTAACCCTCAGGGTAAAATGATGAACAGCTATTCACATATGGCATTTGTGACAGCCGGATTTTGCACTAACCCTGCTTTGTGATCCTGGGCCCACAATGATTGTGTTTTAGTTGGCCAGAATGATATTACAGTGATTACATGCAATTAAAGCCTATCATATTTGGTTGGAATGCTCTAGGATTGATACCTTTTGGTTCGAACAGATATATTATTTATTATACTCAAGTTTGAGTATTCATATAATCTACGATGGGTCTAGCCATCAATGTTAATTTTACTACAGCACATTAAATTTTAAACATTCTTTAAATTTCCTCTATAAATCATCTAACAAATTTTCTGACTCATGTTTACATATACATTGAACATAAGCAGAATTAATTTGCAAAGGCAAATTATGATTGCATAAACGCCAATATACAAGAGCAGGATTGAGCTTGTGAAGTTGAAAGAATACAAATGAAGATGAATCTAATTAAAGCTATAGGCTGAGGTTGGTTCCCTCACCCTCTTGGTATTTTCATCGCCATTACCTGCTACCGAGTACGTCAAGTACTTAGTCTCACTCCCTCACGCTTTCATCATGTAGCCAGACAGCTGTGCGCAAAAATTTACAGTGTTTACTTGGTGTCTAATTGATGTGATCCTTATCCACTGACAAAATATGTTCAAAAAGCTATTTTTACTTGTGATTCATGTATTATTATTATTGCAGATTATTTAAAAAAATTAGTCGGTACAGTATTGAACAAAACATTTTTGTTTTGGAATTACTACTTCAGTAAGACATTCTTAGATAAATGTCCTGGCTACCTGTTCCCAATGGGAATACCAGCTATACGACCGAGGATTAATAATATAAGCATATTTCACTGAGTAATACCATAGATGGTAATACTGTAAGGGAAAGAAATAAGCGACCAAAGATTCAAAATCAAGTCTGTGTAAACTATAGTTAATGTTTAGTTGTGTAAGGTATACCTACATGTTCTCACAAGACCCTTGATAGATTTTACAACTTTGTTACTGAATTTATACATGTATTTAAGTTGATAAAATAGTTCATTTGCTGTGCAGCTCCTTTGTAAGGAAACTTGATGGATCAAAAAGTAATTGTTTGATATTTATAATAATCAAAGTAAGAATTATAAAGATGGTAAAATCTTTGATCAAATTCTCAATCTCACTGCCGTACTTAATCATGTGTAACTTCTGTAGATTTAATATAACAAATTTAATATACATACATACATAATACAAATATATTAAAAATATAGGCTATTGTTAGGCCTATTGTGCATCTATTGATATTGAATGTAAATATATTTATTCAATTTATCATTTTGTATTATCTTGATAATTTGGGGATGCTCAACAAAATATTACTGTTATGGTCCAGAAAGAGGTAAGGATTATTACTGATCTGATAGACTCAGTAGGCAGTTAATGAATTGAAAAGGGGTTTGGGATGGTTTTGGCTGTAAATGCACTGGGGTGCAGGTAATGGTGTGGATTCAATTCCTGCCTACGTCCTTCCCTGCATTTAGTTTTCCGAGGGGAAAGGTGTAATATAAAGTGTATTTTTCAGAAGTTCTAATATTCTATTTACTAGTACTATTATGCATAATTTGTTATTATTTTCTCTGCAAATTTAATAGATATACATACATCTTTCTTGCAGCATCTTTTTGGTTCACAATTTTCCTTCAAAATTTTCTACCATATTCAAGTACAATCTTGGCTTTTATGTATGGCTATATATTTCACTGCAAAAATATTGGGTTCAGATTTCATTAGTTAAAGAAAGAAATATATCTCAAATAGAGTTTAAAGTTGTAGTGTATGTGCATTGTTGTATAATTGTTGCAATTAACTTGCCTGTGGACCAAGAAACTGGAAGCACAACACTTTTTACATTTTATTATAAGAAACTCTCGTCAACATAGAAGAGAAAGACACATGCAAACAAGTTTTCAAATGCCAATCTTCAAAAATCATTCACTTCTGTTAGACTTTAATGAAATACACTACAAAATACACATTTTTACTTTTTATATTAAAATACATATAACTTCCAGTTTCTTTGATACAAATTTTGTATAAAAAAACAAAAAATTGTCAGCTTAGATTTATCCCTTCATAGATACTTAATAGAAACGTTGAACTAAATATTGTATTGTATTACATATAATGAAGATATTATAATAACCTACTAGATGTGCTCATAATAAAAATATTTACTTCTATTTCCACATATTTTTTATCCATTTTCTTTCTATGGATGTGAATTTTTTTAATGCCATGACATTGAAAATGTCAATATTATTGATGAGCGTAGCGAGTTAACCGAGAGAAGGAAAATCTTCAGTTTCACTAGTGGTAAAAAAAAGCACTTGTGTGTTTTTTTGCTTGTACCTATGTATTTTTGTGCTTGCTCTACAGACCAATCGCCTGCTTCGATTGCGATGAAATTTTCAGGGTGCCTACTTTTGTTCTCAACTTAGACCCCCTGCGTTTTTCAAGAAAATCCTCCATACTCCTCCCCTTCAAATTAGAAACATGGGCAATATTCGAAATAGGGAAAATTAGGAAAAGTATGGAAATTGATCTGAAAGTGGGTATTTTTTCCAAATTTTCCCAATTTCAAATATTTCTCTTTGACACCATCAAAACCACATTGAACATCACGACCGGCTGTTTAAGACGTTCTGAATTCAACTTATCTGCTACAAACAGCTACGCTCATCTTCAACGCGAACACTTTGGCAGCGTTTCCTAGTAATAATAATATACACTTTCGTGCTTTCGTTCTGTTTACGTTTGGGTGAAAAAGAGCTGCGAATTGCGATCTAGAGAAGACTAAAATGCAGAGTATTGTGGGCCCATTGTCAGTGCTTGAAGAGCAGGACTATTCACAGTGTAACTACAAAAGTCCATATTCTTACTCCTTTACTACTGAGATTCGATGGGTTTGCAATGTTTTGTTATGGTTTAGGTCACTTTTTCGACTTTCAAACGAGATATTAGGCACCAGTGGCATTGGAGACCCAAGCTGCCCCGGCAAGGTTTGGGGCACCCCCCTTCAGGGGGGCCCAACGGTCAAGCTGAGTGTTTATTTTAAAATGCAAATTAATAACTTCAATAATGACTTAAAGCCCCTCCTTGACCAACTTTGCAGAATGAGCAGTTTCAGTTTCAAAGACATAAAGTATAGGAATTAAATATACATAGATATATGGCTTTCTTGGAATCTAAAGAAAGTAGAAACATAATTTTTTGTGAAACAACACAGCTCGGTGCAATAGCAAAATCGCCATAACTCAGTTAGATCATAAGCTGCAACCCTCGAGGTCAGGGCTCTGTGACGACAGAAAGATGCTCCCTTTGATGACATGTGAATTGTGATAAATGAAATCAAAACGATTGATTTTTAGGAAAGGGCAATATTTTAAATATATTTTTGATAACTTCCTAATTCAATTAACAGGTGGTGGAGTGAGGGGGAGGGGACAGGGGGCCCACTCATAAACTTTTCGGAGGGCCCTGGCATTGTGCGTTACGCCACTGGTATGCACCAAGCTCTAATCTGGAGTAGGCAAGCAGCCCATGGTCGTAACTTAGCACGCATCAATCGCTTAATTCGGAAAAAATATTTGGTTAGGTACTTAGACTCGGTTACGAGATTATACAGAAAAATCTGTGTTACATCTAAATTCATTGCGGTGATTTTTTTGCAGTATTTCTGACATTTGCACTAGGTACACCTATGCAATGAGGGGCCTAAATGAAGAACGGCACTCCGGGCTTTTTCGAGCCAGTCCCCATCCCCCTCTGGGCGACCATCGTAAATGCAATGACCTAGCGAATTGAATTTGCAAGTTATCAAAGATTGTTTGTTCCTTCATTCCTATTTCCTCAAACATTCTGAATCCACTATGAAATCCGGCATCTTTATCAATGTGCAAAAGACCCGGATGACTCGCTTGGTGCAGCCGTGTGATAGCAACGTTTAGCTGCGGATTTCAATATCTGAAAAGACCAGGGGCCTTACCTGGCTCGGCCATTTGGAGCGGCTATCATGCGGCTAATAAGCCGGGCTGGCGGTGTTTTATAACCCGGACCTAGAGCGGCCATTTCAACAATGGGCAGTTTGTTGATTTCGTAGCACCACTAGCATCCAGTATTACGGTGGTGCTACGATGATAGCATTATCTAGAAGGCATACTGCTTTTTAAACGATCATCATTGTGCAGTGAGGTCAAATCAACCAATCTCATGGCTTGTTACTAAAGTCAGAGTCGATGTGCCCCGGCTTAATAACCCGGCCGTAACGTAATACTGCCACTCTAGGTCGGGGTTACTGCTTGGTGCTATGGTGGTATTAATTAGCCAGGGTAGATTGCTAGTAATCCCGGGACTACGAGTGGCCGCGCTATGTAAGTCCCCTGAATTGTAGGCATGCAAGTGCGACCAATATGGAAGAAATTTGTTGCAGTTGGCTGCAGCCTGTGTATTAAAAGTGCCAATTGGAAATTATTACCAATTGCTGTGAGCACAACCAATTCCGCTCGTAATGCATTAAAATACTAGAATACCTAAACATTAGATTTGATGACGATTATACGCAAGGTTCAATTACTTAAACGAAATATCTGCAATTAGCCTTAGTCTGTATATGCAGACTGCATTGTCTTGTAGTCGAAACTTTCAAATCTAAATAACGCGCTGATTCTTCGGAGGTGACACGCAGCGCTCCACAGTTAACCTCATTTCTTCGGTTCAGCAATCAAGCGCTGAGCCAACCAGCTGTCTGGACTGCAGCAAGACGAACGTGTTTGACGTGGATTTTGCTGAGTGCGAAACTTGTTCTTGTTCGTACCTTACTGGTTATAACACGTGTGCTTCGAAGTGAACATGAGTGAGGAACAAAAAGCAATATTAGTTAAGCAGATAGAGGAACAAGGATTGTTCGTTCGGAAATTAAAAGCAGAGAAAGGAGACAAGGCCAAGGTAATTTCCTCATTCCATCTAAACAGTTTTTGTGGTTACAGTCCAACATATTCTTATTTTGCCTACTGGACAGAATAGTCCAACATATAATTTAATTAAAGTTTTATCATTTTGGAAAGGAAGATCAACATTTCTGATGCAATTTCTTTCATTTTAATCTCATTTGGTTAAACTGCTTAGATGTCGTAATACCATTGGTTATACCAATACCTACATTGTTAACTTGTAGAATGTGGATAAGTTTGCTCTCCTTTCATAAATAGTCTATGGTACAGGTGATGTAACTGCTCATCTACAAACGTAATATTGGTTCATTGACGATGCTGCGTCATACAAAGCGCATGGTTCCGGCCGTATCGTTGATATTTGAATCGCTTTCTCCCTATCACCGTCGATATTCTAACTTGGCGGGCCCTCAGGTTAGGAAAAATTTGAAATTGTTTGAATCCCCACAGTAGTTTTAGCTATTTTAGTTGCAATATAATCAACCATGTTATCTGGTTAAATGTCATTTGATACTATTACCACTATAACTTGGGTTGATACCACAATATTGGGTGGCATGCACCAGTGGAGGCACCGTCATCGAGATTAAAATAAAGTTTACCAGCATGATAAACACAAGTTACTTTATCTTGCTGTCTCCTGCTGGTGCATGCTTATCAACAACACAAATAGCCTACAATTTTGTTGTACCCACCTAGCCATATATTATGGTATACCTTACCTTTCTTTATTGGAAAATTGCCCAAACACAGTTACAACTAATTTTTAAGATAGCCAAAATAAATTTTTTAAGTTGTTGAGTGCCCTTTTCTTAGATTGCAGAGGAAGTTTCCAAATTACTGGAACTAAAAGCTCAGCTTGGTGGCGACGATTCTACACCTCAAAAGTTCACTCTGAAAACCCCGAAGGGCACGAGAGACTATGGTCCCCAACAAATGGCTCTGCGTATGGGCGTTCTTGATAAAATAATAGCAGTATTTAAGCGCCATGGAGCAGAGACAATCGATACACCGATTTTCGAATTGAAGGTTAGCCAACTGAAGCAATAGTAATCGGTCAAAAGCACACGTTTACATAGTATTATTCTGATTTCCTGTTTGTCGTGGCTTTGTGTTTGTTGCAGGAAGTACTTACAGGAAAATATGGGGAAGATTCAAAGCTGATATATGATTTGGCAGACCAAGGAGGAGAGCTTTCATCTCTCCGCTATGACTTGACAGTGCCGTTTGCTCGGTATCTTGCAATGAACAAGATCAGCACCTTGAAGCGATACCACATCGGAAAGGTTTATCGACGAGACAACCCAGCAATGACGAAGGGGAGATATCGAGAGTTCTACCAATGTGTAAGGGACCACTTTCACTCCTTAATTTGAATTTTGTCTTCCAGCAACCTTCACTATCAATGCCTTTCTGACTTATTTATAGGACTTTGATATTGCTGGTACATACGATCTGATGATTCCTGATGTTGAATGCGTCCGAATTGTTTATGAGATTTTAACTTCACTTGCGCTGGGACCATTTAAAGTGAAAGTTAACCACAGGCAGTTATTGGATGGAATGTTTGAGGCCTGCGGTGTCCCTCAAGATAAATTTCGCTCAATTTGCTCTGCCGTAGATAAACTGGACAAGGTAAGTAGTTTATAAGCTTTACCAATATTTAACAAATAGCACACATAATGCTGAAAACCTCTAACTTGGCTCATGTTGTTTACAGAGTCCGTGGGAAGATGTAAGAAAAGAAATGGTTGACGAGAAATTCTTGGATCCTGATGTTGCTGACAAGATTGGCGAATATGTTCGCTTGAATGGAAAATTAGATTTAGTGAAGCAGTTGCTTCAAGATCCAGTATTGGTGTCAAGCAAAACAGCAAAGGCAGGATTAGAAGCAATGGAAACTTTTCTCAACTACTGTGAATTGTATGGACTCTTAGATTTTGTCAGTTTTGATTTAAGTCTAGCAAGAGGCCTTGATTACTACACAGGAGTAATCTACGAAGCTGTGTTGTTAGGTAAGGTCACACCTAAGAGCTGTAGGCTACATGCCAACATTGTGCAAAAGCATTTAAACTGGCAATGACTATTTAAAAACCTTCGTACATTTCCAGGAGATGAAAAGGACAGTAACGGAGAAGCGATCGGAGTGGGAAGTATAGCGGGAGGTGGTCGCTATGATGGTCTGGTTGGGCTTTTCGACTCGCGACACAAGGCTGTGCCATGTGTAGGAGTTTCAATCGGTGTTGAGAGAGTATTCTCTGTTCTCGAAGCAAAGAATGCACTCAAAAACACGAAGCAACGAACAACCGAAGTCGAGGTTTACGTTGCTTCTGCACAGAAGAACCTGTTACCTGTGAGGATGAAACTTTGCAGAGAGCTGTGGGATGCCGACATTAAAGTAGGTTATAGATTTACGGCAGTGTGATACATTTTATGTACAATTCAGCACTGTGTAGAGTGCACAAAACACAAAGAAAAAACTTTTAAAATCTGGTGCTCAAAGAGGCGGAAGCCGCTGTCTGCCCCGAAATTAAACACGGTCAGCATGAATATTGGTTGGCAACAAAATTTTTAGTACAACCTAACAATTTAGATTGTTGAGTTATTATAAAATCCTGTTTTACCTATTTGTTTGCATATTATAAAAAGCTCTCTACTTTCAATTTTGTATTACGTGATATTCTTTTCCAGGTTGAGCAGTCTTACAAACACAATCCCAAGCTGCTGGTTCAGCTGCAGTTCTGTGAAGACTCTGGAATCCCTCTCGCGGCAATAGTTGGCGAGTCGGAAATAGCCAAAGGTATCGTGAAACTAAGAGATGTGAAAACAAGAGTCGAGGTTGAAGTGCCTCGGGAAAATTTGGTGAAAGAAATCAAAGAGAGACTTTTAAGCTTAAAATAGCTTGTGCAGACCCAACTTTGGCTCTATCCAAATCCAAATGAGGACAGTTTTCAGTGATTTGAACGCTGGAACTGAGCCTTTAAGTTCCGACTTGTGATTGTTTGAAAACTAGCGTACAATTGCAAATTCTGATGCAGAAATTGCATGTCGGAGCGAGCTCTTACCCTTAGCCACACGTGTAATGGTTCCAATCAAGAACCTTATGATGGTTCCTCTTATCTGAAGAATACTGCACCACATTGTTTCTTTTTGCAAGTCTGAGCTTACAATATTTTATATTTAATTTATTAGTAGTTTGATAGAGACTTTTATTAATTATTTTACATTTATATATTTGGCACTTGCTTAGAATGAGGTTTTGAGGAATCGGTCGTAGTGCATACTTTTTCTTGGGAGCAATTGATCTTCATTCAAGTGTAAAGAATGTGCATTATATGCGTTGAAGCGTTGCACTTTTTATAAGCACCTCTTTTTTGTCTAATGATGAAATTTTGCTAACTTTCTTCAGTGACTTACAGAGTAGCTAAATGTCTACAATAATGCTAGGCAATATATTTATCAGTCTGGTAATGCAAAGTTGTGCCTACGATTGGGAGGAAGTTTCACCCCTGGCTTATGCGTCATGGCCTAAAAATGTTTTAAAGTTCTGCAACACATTGAAAGATGTCATTATTAATTTCTAAGCTTTCTTGACATCCAAGTTTTAAAACCTGTTAGAATTTTTCTAAAAATGGAAAGCTCTGCCAGTGCCAATAAATGTGATCGGCTTTTTCTGTCTGAAATATGACCAGAATCTAACTTTGTTGGCTAATTTATTTTCTTTATAGTCTAGCTCTTGGTTGGGTATGACAACCTTGATAATTGGAAAACATAGGAAAGGAAATGAAGTCTGCAGACTTTAATCTAGAAAAAATAACAGTACTTTGTCTATTGCCAAAGCAGAGAGAAAAAAGAATGTCTACATACCTACTACAATCCATTCGACTGTCATGGTGTGTAAAATGTATTAGTTTTAAAGTTAGTTTGGCTCGGCTTAACATTGTCATTAAGAATTGTGAACTTTTGTTTGGTTTACTAGAATTTTCTCAGGGCCAATGTATTTTTGTCTGGTGGTGATCTTTTCTCTATTAAAATACACACTTTGAACACTATTAACTACGCTGTAAATGTTCATTTCAAACGAGCATGACACCTGGGAATTTCCATGAAATTAATTGGAGTGCTGTCTGGAACTGAAAGGTGTTTCCTCCAACAATAGGACCTTGTAAGAGAGCATGTTCGTAGTCCTGTGTGAATCCTCTTCCTTTGGTTAATGCTGAAAAGGTGACTGTTTCATTCTTGTTCCTTAGGATTTTATTCGCTTCATTGATCTCTGATTATCCTTCTCAAGGTTAGGTAGTTTCTCAGAAATTTACATCCACAATTGAAAGGGTCTAGAAGCAAGCCAGCAGTGTGTTTTAGGCAGATAATTGTTTAGCAGGCAAAAACAGCATCGCTTAAAAGGACAGTCAATTCAAAGGTCACCATCGATTTTACGAATGTGATTTGAATTGTTATGAAATAATAAGGATATCCTATTTGCCTATTCACCATGACAAATGAAACCAGATCCAATTATTGACAATTAAATTAGAAAAGTGTATCTCAAGCCTTTGCCTTAGCAGAAACCTAAATGCAAGGTCACTTGATGTCTTGCCATTATCTCAGAGCGTGACAGACAAGTGAATATAAAAGGTATTCAGGGAATTTTGCCATTCATTCACGGTGCAGATTTCAGCTGATGCACACATTTGTGCTAAGCTCGTTCGAATTACATTTTACGTAAATAGTGGCAATGTTTGGATTGGTGGTGAAGAGGCTTGTGTTGACGGTGTCGTGTGTGCTGTGTTCATTGCATCTTTCGAACGGTGGAACTCTTCAGGACGTGGAATTGATTCCCGAGGAGATGAGGTCTCTGGGCTCGGACCTGCTGGGGAAAAGCCTTTCTCTTGGCATAGGCACAGGTGCAGGCGAGCGTTTGCGCCGAAACCCCGGGCGTCGGCTGTGGCAGAGCCAGCGCCCCGACGAGCCGAGACCAGAGGACCTTGCTGCTGCCGGATCGCAAGTCTACTCGGAGGGTTACGGAGATGCTGCCGGCCAGGTCTACGGTGGAAAGAAGCAAGCCGGAGAATACTACAACAGTGAAAACAACGGGGCAGCGCGTGGGGAGGTAGGATTCTTTGGGCGGGCTGGGAAAAAAGGTATCCAGGATCGTGCATCCAATCAGGGGTACCTAGGACAAGAAAAGGACATCCATAATGAGCAAGCAAATTCTGGGTTCTATAATGGAGCAAATGGAGCCACAAATTTACGTGATGTTGGACAATCCGAACAAACTGAAAATGAATTTGCTCGTAACGGCCAAGGAATAGAGAAGTATAGTACGAAAGGTGGCCATCGAAAGGGACATCACAAATCGGGCTTTACCAATTCTTACCACAAGGATGAATCCGGAAGCAAGTCGGACTTTTTCGATGACTCAAGCGATGAAGGCGGACATTTCGTGGCCAAAGCTCAAAGTGGCCTTTTCAACGACAGGCAGGGAAGTAGACAGCATGGTCGGGTGAACGAGGGAGCCTTTAAAAATGAAGTTCAAGGGAAGAAAGGAGACTATGATCAAAGTCAAAATTTCAACGACAAAAGCGGGCAGAGAGAAGATTACGCTCGCGACAGATACAACCAAGACCAGGTTGACTATGGGCGTCAAGCATCGGGAAAATCCTACAACAAAAATATCCACGACGCAGATGAACATCAAAACGCTAACCAGTTTGTTAAAAGTGGAAAAGTATATGGACAACAACAGGCTTATATCCCATACCAGCAACCGATAACTCCTCTGGTGGTGGGCAATGGTTATCTACGAAATTACTATCCCGTTGATAAACATGTAGGACTAAATCCGGTTGTGGAAGGCTACCATTCGGCTCCAGTGCAAGCATATCAACAACGGGCTGATTATTATCCGTCGGCTACAGTTTACTACCCAGTGAAGGCTGATAACTACTATGCACCTGCTAGGAGTGGAAGAGGCAAGCCAAATGTACAGGTTTTGGACAGTTACGAAGATCCCACCTCCAATGAACAATATTACATACTGCCGCAGAGCGGAGGCTATTACCCCACGAGAGCTTATTAATTAACTTTCACAAATCCGGAATACAGAATTTTTCATATCATAATCCTAAATGAGTTTGATGTTGCTTACATTCAGCACATCACTTTCATCAGTATGCAGTAATGTACCAAGTTCATTGTTTCATTTAGCATAAGTGACGATTATCTAAAACCATATTTCAGCTGTGAGACAAAATAAAGCAATATAATTTTAATACCCTAACATCTTGAACTATTATTAAGTTTGGTTCACCTTAACCCAACCATAATAAACAACACAGCTTCTCCCCACATTTGTTACAAATTTGTAATTGAACAAGTCCTATTTGCATGACTTGAGGGAACTGGTACTTTTGTGACCAGCGTGGAGTAGTGGTCAAGTAATAAACTAAAGTATGTGTAATACAAAAAAAATTTATAATTTTATTACAAAAGTATAAACAACTGTAGTTAGGTACACAGGTTATTACTTTCTTTAAATTATTTAGAACGTCCAATTTGCCAATACCATGGATGGTACATGCGCCCTTGCCCGCGTAATACTGACCCTGAAGATTCTTGAGGGATGACTGCCATATAAATTTTGGCTTGCCTCACCTTCAAGCTAATAAGGTAAGAATTCAATTTTGGGATGCTGACACAATTTTATTATATCTGCTTTACTTGCTCTGCTGCTCATTGCTAAACAGTTCTCTCTCTCAAGCTTAGTTCGAGTCGTACCCTCCTATAACTTTACTAGGTATGTCCTAGCCTGAGAGGACCAATTATCAGTTACCCCTAACAGGTCGTTGGAGCATCGGTTATCATATACAAGAAATATTGCCTGCTAGTTTCCATTACCATGACAGTCCAAGAAACCACAGAACCTCTTCCTTTTGGCTGCGTGCTTGGAGGTGATATATTTGGGGTGCGAGCAGAAGAAAATTGTTTTTCTCGGGTTAGGCTGCACCATAGCAACAATGGCTAGCCATTGCTTCACATGATGAGATTAATATGATTCTGTGTCCTTAAAATGTTTGTTTGTTTATTTGGCTAAGTTGCAGCACACGAAGGCTCTACTTTAATTTTTATAGTCAGACAATCATCATTTGCATATCCCTTAGCCAGCTCTTGCAGAGTTATATATTCAGAGTAACCGAACCCCCTGGAATGGATTTCAGAAGTGGGACGTCTGAATGCAAGAAGTGTAGGATTTGTTGGCATTAAATCATCTTTGTTAAGTGCTGTGTTTTGGTTCACCAGCGTGAAGTGTATCTTGCCAGCAAAAGGCCATTCCAAACAAGAATCATGGCTAGATTTCATCAAATGGACATGTAAAGCCAAACAAGAGTTGTCATGCTGCGCTAGATTCAGTCGAGCACAGAATCTGTACCCGTTGGGAGATGTATAAAACCCAGGAGTCCATAATTGTGCTCCCATTTTCGCAGAAAAATTTGATATCGTCCAAATGTATGTTCCGTTACAATGTACTGTTTGCAAGTCTTCAGTTAATTTCTTCACACCATTTCTGTTGGAAGCTATTTGCAATTTCAGATGTTCGATTTGAATAGCTTGCTCCCTATTATGTTGTTCAAGAAGTACAATGCGTTCATATAGCGATCTTAGTAGCCCTTGCGTATCTGTTTGAGCATTCTTTGTCTTGGGGTCAGGGTCCCACAAATTTGTAGCCTCTAAGCAGATGGCACTTAAATTCTGAAAATAATAGAGCAACATAGTATTTTACAATAAACCTTCAATATCCAATTTGAAATAATTGTAGTATGCATCGGCTAGCAGATGACCAAAGAGATTCACAACCTCAACCTACATTCTGAGTTCCAGGTTGTTGATCAAGACAATCCGGACGCATAATAAAATCTGCACATTTTGAAGATGTGGCAATATTGGCATGTTCAGCCTTTAGAACCGAGCTTCCAAGAAGTTGTGACTGATTCGTATGATCTGGAGTGTTATTGCTGGACCGTTCCAAATCTTTTATTTCTCTCCGAGTAAAATTGTCTGGGAACAAATCGGTACTTATGCTTAACGGCCGATTGTCCACAGGACAGCAACTTCCTTTCTTCCTGCAAGTGAAGAGAAGTGGAGGTAGTTTGCATTTATGATTATTGGTACAACAGCAAGACATTCTCCTATACCTAAAGGTAGGTATACTCATAATATAAAATCTTACTGTAGCCATTGATATATGCACTCCCGACAAAACCGATGCCCGCAAGTTGTTAAAATTGGGTCCTGTAGGCACTGAAGGCATATCGGGCACTCAAACCGCGGCTCAATATCAAGGTCTCCGAAGTCCGCAAGCTGAAACGATATAGAGTTTGCAAAAATGATGGGGTTTCAGGGGAGAGCATGCATATTCTGACTTCTGACATACAAACGGATAACCTGGCTCTAAAGTGGTTGTATAGTTAAGGTCATAGTGGTAGCAAAGTTAATGACGACGATTGACAAAAGATTTTGATAGCATGCTAGTACACGTGCTTTCTGTCATTTATGTAATGAGCACAGGAACTCACCTGTCTTCCTTCGTACCGCTTTACCTCTGACATGTTACAAAAAATTGTTTCCGAAATAAATTAATCTAGAGTTTCACAAGAGATCTGAAAACTCGTAGCGTAAAACTTAAAGAAGGATAGTCCTACTTGGTCCTACTCAAAGATACTTGTCTAGGCTTCGCAAGCCCCAACCCAGAGGTTCCCAGCCTGGCCCACTCCTACGTATCTCTGGTCCTACCGCCTACGGCAGTCCTATGGCAGTGCTGTTTGACAGGTGAATTGGCCTTGGTGATACAGGACACAGGTACTATACAGGCCTGCTGCAGACCTCTGCTACAGACCACCGGCGCCAAGGCCGCGGATTGCGCCATCTAGTGAAGTTTTCCTAAACCTTTGCAAAACGTTTGTATTCGGGAAAGTTCCCATTTAGTGTACAAATATTTTATTCTAAACTTCCGATACACACATGACATCATGACTTTTTTCAGCCCCATGGTGCCCTCCGCGATTTGCGACTTGTTATATCTAGTGGTGAGGATTGACCGGATTTTTAAACTTGTGTTTGTCGGGAAATTATCTAAGGCCGGACGGGCGTTGTAGGTAAAACTAGTAAAGGTACTGCGTTCTAATCGAAGACTTCTCATAAATCAACACCTATAATGCCCGTCTGGGGCGGTTCTTCCGATGGGGTCATCAAACCGTTCAAACTTCCATGCACCAACCCCCATTCACGTATAACACTTAAAATGATTAAATGAGGAATTCTGGATTCGTATTTGTTTGCTGAATAAATTTGTTTACGGAAAAGAGAGAATATTTATATATATATATATATATATATATATATACTATAAACACACACACACACACGTAAACGTAGGTAATTTCCAAACTTAAAATAGCATCGCCATAACATAAGTCCGAAGGATGAAGTACCAATGTTTTGTGGCCTGGCTCCAACAAGCTGGAACTGAAATCGCGTAGGTAACCATAGAAGCAGTTCTTGCAAAACTTGCATCATCAGGCACTTGAAATCTGTTTTTTTCGCTTCCGAAAAGTGAATTTGGCCGTGGCGAAATGACTATTATTGCAATGTGCTGATATGCCTATTGTATTAGTACCTTCTAATAATGAAGAAAAAAATACACATCAAGGTTATTTTAAACGTTCAGAGTCATGGATTTCAATCATAAGTAAATGTACAATACGATTGGGCCAAAAATTCTGTTTGACTTCAGGGCTTGATTTCCTTATTCCAATTAAATCAATTGGCAAGCTCAAGCATTATTGTTAAACTTCGCGCATTCGAGCTAGATTGAATTGGTTCATCTAGATCTAGTTGTTTATTTATTGTATTGTTATTTTATTTGAACAGTTTCTACCCTTATCAACCAAGGGAAAGTGGCACCAAGATTCCACAAACCTTTCGTGAGATCCCGCGTCTATACAATGAGCTAAGGTTTTCGAAGAAGTTCAAACCCCCAATTTAAACCCAAGTGGGGCCAAATCGCACGGGTGTACCGCGCGGGTGCAGCCCTCCCAATTTTCTCTCCACGATCACTGGAAACTCTCTAAAAAGAAAAAACGACTACACATGACTGCGAATCAGTATTACCGAAATGGAGCGCTCCCAAAATGCCGTCGCGAATCCAAAATTTCTCGCCGGCCCCGATGAGCCAGGACTTACTTCATTTAGACCTATAACCTATGTAAATCATGTACCTATATGTGAATACTGCACTGATTGCCATATTAACAGTTTTTCAATGCAAAATTTTGACTGAAGTCCGAGCGTAGCCACTCCGAGCGCATGAATGACCCTTCTGGCCCCAAGGCCAAATAACTTCGATGTGGCCGGGACCCGTGTCCGGGTTGGCGGACAGGGACAGAGCGTTTGCGTCGGAAGGATCATAATATCACACTATCGTCGGTGGCCGGTGCAGATACTATCGCAACATACTGCTCGGTGCACGGGTGCTGGTCTCCAGTCTGCACTCACCACTCTCCCTAGAGAGTTCTATCTCAACAAGGATTATACTTACGAACACACCAACACCCGCGCAGTAAGTGCTTTACCTATTCATTTACACTCTTACCCAGTTTGAAATTAGTTTAAAACCATATTATTATAACCAGATTTAAATTTACGTCCGAGTCGGTTGGTGAACCGACGTGTTTTCTTCCCTTCGTTGATTGTGCCCGGTTAGCTCATCGTTATTTTGGAATGTTGTTTGGCAAATTATTATAGCCATTTCTTACGGCAACACCTATAAAGTTTGATACAAACTTTTGCAAATATGCTTAATTACCTATAGCTCTCGCACGATTACGCGACTCTCAATTTTACATTGACCACGAAATAATGGAAGTGACTTTCTTTTTCTGTTTGTTTTGTTCTTGTCGCGTAAAAAGCATTGACATTCGAAGTGTACCTTGGGCAGTGAGATTCGCTCGGAAGTCTGAAGCTATTGGCGGATTGCTATAGGTAACTAAACGAAGCGTATGAGCTTGCAGACTAATTTAAACCTAATTGCATCAGTGTGTTTCTGCAAATAAGATTATCAGAAATAAAAGCATCGTTGCATTTATCAACAATAATGCTACATGGTCATTTTTATAGTATATAAGATGTATTAGTATACCGGGCGTCCTAGATTCTCAAGTGAAAGTTACGACCACCAGTTACCTCCAAGACGTAACAGCAGGCCAAATACAAACACGGCAGACCATGTCAAGATTTTAACAATGCTGGTTCTATTCATTCACCTTGCGATATTATGCTAATCGTCCATTTCATCAGTGTAACTGAATGAATAGTTCGAACGTGCCATGGTCTCAAATGAATGATGAATATGATATGTACCCTCTGAATTTTACCATTGTTATGTCTTGATCGCCGATTATGATACATTTTGGTGCGGCGGTTGTAATTTTGAGAGCGCTCCTCCGAACTAGGATATCAATTGAGTCATTCTTGTTTTCATGTCATGGCAATTTGATTGCGTATGGTGCATTATTCGAGTATCACAAGTGCAGTAGCGAGGTCGATATTGTTTTGTTAGGTGGGGCTAACGGCAATTATTTTATTGTAATGACAGTCGTTACGATCGGATAGGCAGGGACTAAATCGATGCTACCTGCTGCTATATATTGTGCTGGTCGCACAGCAACCGTGGTGAACACACTCTGCAATTGATTATTCTTACTTCTAACTTCTCACACCTTTCGAATGAAAATAACTACTACATAGGTTTTATACCTAATGGTAAACATAATCGATTTTGGAATAAACGAGACGGATATATGTAAATTTGTGTTGTCGTGATTCAACTTTCAACACATCCGCCCTCCGGCTGACAGATCCACTGGTCCACGGTGACGCGATAGGATTTCTGAAAAGGCCACATTTTGTCATCGGAAAAACATGTAAATGCGTAAGAAATATTACGATGTTTTACTTGCGCGTCACCGAACAGATTGCAGAGTATATACTTTAATAGAAATGATGTACATCGAACTGCCACCATTTCTTTAAAACACCGATCCTGGAAATCTCTTGCATCTTCAATCTCATTGCATACACCTATGTTTTAGTCAGCAACATTAATGCTTGTGGTTATTTTCGGGTTCAAACATCTTGCGGTTTCAGCAGGCATTGAAGTGCGTGTAGGATTTCGTACACAAAAGGTTAGCACTCGCATCGAAATCACACATCTAGCGTGCATCAGTTCCCTTCCATGGACGATGCTCAGAGGGCTGTCCTTGGACATAAGCACCTAGGCCCATCTGACTTTACTATCAAGGTGGATTTGCTGGTTTTTTATATACCATGACTGACATTTCCCACGTTTTTTGCACATTATGCATAATTTCAAGCGAGTATCTCGGTGTAAAGGCGCAGGTAACCCACCATGTGTCCCTCAGCTGGCCTTACTCCAGATAATTCGTATATCACAGGAAAAGAAAAATTAACATACTTTATTGTACCGCACGATTATCATTGAAATTGAACTATCGTTCAGCGGTGGTTGTGTGCGTGAGTGTGTATGTCTACGTCGTGTGTACATATATTACATATAACTCTAAAACGTTGTCATCGCAGGTACGCCTAGCCGCATCGGGTTCTTTGTTCACCCATTGATCACATTCTGACAATTTGTTTCAAACAGCAAATAGAAAGCTTGGGCTTGCCAACTACAATCCCGATGTATTTATTATTCCGATTTTGGGCACTCGTCAGCATGGACTGCGGCACGGCACAGAATGCTGGCCAGTTCCCCTATTGATAAATTTGAAGATAGCACGGTTTCGAGTGAGTGAGTGTAGGAGGAAGGTCCACCCTCGTATATACGCACTAACCTGGCCCATGTTAATCACAATAATATGCATACGTACAGATAATTAGGGCTTAGAGTGAACCTGTGATGACGTGATCATAGCTCATGAATCATTATCCAAGCATGGACCAGCGTCAACCTTCCGTAACCGTCACTGAAAGCCTTGGCTCGCGTATAATAACGAGTTCTATTGTTGTATTGGGTATCTGATTCTGTACGGTGTATACAGTGTATGTAGTAGTACATTCGTGCATTACACGGCGTCGCAGAAAATCACTCGATTGGCGACTAACTTTGTCGCTTTATTATCATAAACGGCGTGATATTGCAGCATTTTATTGGGTGGTCACTGATGATGCTATAAGCACTTGTTAACTGCGCTAGGGCGGACTACTACACGGAATCTAATTGTTTTTCGTTCAGTCTTAGATCTGCGACGAAAAGAAATCTGCAAAGATGGGGTTCGGCCGCGAAATGGACGGTTGCGGTTCGTTTATGAAGTACAGCATGTTTGTGGCAAACTTCATCATTTTTGTAAGTAGCTATACCTATAAAATATGTGTATATTGCTTCATATTTTAAATCCGCTGACTTAATCTTGCTGATTTCTCACGGTATTAAATCAGTTGGTGTTTTTCTTCTGATATTGGAATCTGAAATGTGTTTTCGCACGATCTGAATCAGTGTCGGTCTGGCTACCCAAGGGCCCCGGCGGCGAGGAGGCCCTAAGGGCCACCATCATAGAGGGGGGGGGGGAGGGGGACTGAGGCCCATTAGGACCCACTCGCTTTAAAAAATCCATTCTCTAAAAGCGAAGGACATCACTATATTTTTCGGTTCAACAAAACTAAAAAAGTCGATTCCCTAAAATTAGATAATAGCGGTCGGAAAACTGGGGCCCCCGAGGTGAAATAGCTAGGGGCCCCGGCGTCAATCGCCGCCTAGCCGCCTAGCCGCCCTGACCGGTCCGACGCCGGGTAGAAACCAAGTTCAGCACGGTCTGTACTGTGCCTCGTTACACCGCAGATTACACCCAAATAATAAGTGGATTAGCATATAAATCCAGGGGCGTCGCTAGATACAGTTAGGGGATGCTCAGCTTTTCATCAAACTCCGGGGGGGGGGGGGGGGGGGGTCTGGGCCACGGCTCCCTGGGAATTTTTTGTGAATCAAGGTCATTTCCAAGTAAATTACTATGCGTTTCAGAAGTTTTTAAGCATACTTGGCCCCCACACACTTTTAGTCATTTGCAATGCGTAAACTTAAAAAAGCGAGTCTTTTCTGTGTACATAATAATTTATTTTCTGAATTCTGTCAACTACCAAGGGTTTCTTTGTAAGAAAGAAATGAGCCGGGCTGGACCGGAAATGAAAGAGACCGAAATAAACTCATCTAGAACAACGTCATTATTTTGCTTATGCCACAAAACCCATACGTCAGTGAGGAGATTCTCAAATTTTTTTCTGGGCAAACATGTATTGCAATTTTTAATTTTGTAACAGAAATGATTGGGGATGCTCAACCGATGATTGGGGAAGCTCTAGCATCCCCTAAAAAGGCCTAACGACGCCCCTGTATAAATCGCAGATAAATATAATATATAATATAAATAAAATACAATAAATATATTTATAATAAATAAATAAATAAATAAATAAATATAATATAATATAATAATAATAGATATATAAATAGCATATAATTAAACGGCAGATCCACCGCCGTCAAAATATTGGAGTAAATACTGGTGTATAAAGAGTTTCATTAGATAATTTTGGTCGTGGGTAGAACATTTCAAAACTCTTAGCTCATGGTTTTGCGAGCGACGACCCCGATATTTACTAACCGGCAAAAATTCCCGTCTGATTGTGTTTTCCTGTGTTTGTTCGCCAAAACACACGCCTGAACCGAGTGGGATGAAATTTATATAACTCCCTTTAAATCTCTGAAATCTCTAAACTTAGAAATGCAACGTTTTTTTTTAAATATCGGGTAGGTTTTTTTCATAAATCGATTTCTACGAAAATCTTCGATTTTTTCAAAAAGTTGCTTCTCATGATAAAAGTGGCTAACATATCTTTACCAAATGTAGGTACACATGTTGACCTTATTGGTATTACCGATCTTCTTATTCTCATTTTAATATAACGATTGTTCGTGATTTTTGGCATTTTTTATGCCAGATTCAACAAACTTTCGGGATTTGAGACCCATCTTCATCCTATTCCTATTTTCAAGAAGCAAGTAATCCAGGTGTATCACTTTCTGAAAAGGGCATGTATGTCTCTTGATTCGCTCATCCTTCAACGTGAACGAGTGTTTGCTTTAGCCATGTAACCTAAAAAATTGGGTGGTCTTAGAACATGAACCCGCCCCTCGTATTAAGGTTAAATTGAGTGTAGTCATAGCTAAACAAATTCTATGGTATAACCTTAGATAGCTGTAGCTGCTCAAAATGCTGTCGAAATAATATCGTTTGCAAAACTACATGATATCACGATTGCATCCTGTTTCAGCTCGGCGGAGTGACTGTACTCGGTATTGGAATCTGGACGCTGGTGGACAAATCATTCATCAACGAACTGCTAGGAACAAATCTATTCCTTGGCGCGGTATACATTCTGATAGCAACCGGGGGCCTTGTGTCCCTGGTTGCATTCTTCGGCTGCTTAGGGGCTGTCAAAGAAATCAAGTGCATGCTGCTCACGGTAAATAAACCTGCCTCATTTTTCCACTGGACCGTTGGAGCGATCTCAGAATTCGTACCTTGAACCACTTTTGATTGACTTGCAGTACTTCATCATCGTGTTCCTGATATTTGTCACGATGCTCGTCGGTGGCATCCTGGGTTATGTGTTCCGCGAAAAAGTGCGCACAACCATGGAGCAAGAAATGCATAGCACGCTACGCCTCTACGGGGACAAAAGAAGTATCACGAGAGCGTGGGACAACACTCAAGAAAACGTATGTCTTGCGAGTGTTTTGATTTTACTTTATTTTAATAGACCGTCAATTTGAGCTTGCAATGTAAAAATAGAGGTAGGTAGAGAGAGAGAGAGAAGGAGAAACAACACATTTTTACATTTACATTTAAGATCTGAACATAATTATTATAATGATTATTTGGTACTCCACTTTCAGCTGCACTGTTGTGGAGTGAACAATTACAACGACTGGAGGAGTAAGGGTATCCCAGACAGCTGTTGTAAAGAAGCCCCTCGGCTAGACGGCGTGGTAAGATACATTGAAAAATTTATAATGGATCTTCAACTTGTACGCAATGAACAAAATAAAATGCCCGAAGTAGCTATTGTTTAACATGCTTCCTTCGCTTTTCAGACACGAAAATTGCCGTGCCAGTCGGTCCAGAGTCCTCTTAACATCTATACGGATGGTTGTCTAGATGTGACGGAGATGTTCGTCAAAGATCATGCGTCTATCATCGGCGGAGCGGGAATTGGTGTCGCCTGCTTGATGGTAGGAACAAAATGCAATGAATTTAAAGTCTTATTTATTTGACGCAGGCGTAAAACGGTCCTTTCTTTGCAGCTCCTGGGGATGATATTCTCATGCGCCTTATTCAAAATGATAGAATGATGCACATGAAAGCACCGCAAGAACCAAAATATTTGAATGAGACGTTTTTTAAACTCTATCTACAATCAGTATTTGTATATTTTAATCTCATGTTTTAGGGGTTTGTATAATATGCGTGTAAATTGAATTCTGTCTTGATTTAGTCGTAGATACTACTTGACTTACTATGCTTACTTGACCACTATGCCAAGAAGTAAGAACAGAATAATATCGGCTTGCCCGCTCGTGTGCACATAATTTGTTTGAAGGGGTGAACCAATTACCAATTTCCATTACCATACTCTCATGACCAAATTCAGAGAGTATGTGCTTGATATATAATCTCAATGCATTTTTTACTTTCACCTATACGGCAAGTCAGTTTTAGTTATTATTTGCGTGTTTTCTGTATGTAAAATAAAATATTCGCGTTGAAATTTTAGATGCATTTTGTACTGCATGCGTCAATTACCTATGTCATGTTCTGCCCAACTCCTCACAGTTTTTAAAGTGATTTTTGCTTCATTTTCTCTTATCAAACTCTTTCAATTTCTTGTTCATGTAACGTGAAAGGTTGAAGCCTAGGGGTTGCAGGTAACTTTTTTCACCTATGGCTAAATTTGCTATTATAAAACCAATGAACTGCATGTCAATTTCGAGTAGAACTTTGAGCAAGAAACTTTGAAATTAGTTGCAGTAAGGAATGAACAGCAAGATGGGAGACACGATTTGGGTGTTACAACTTACAACCTTAGATTATAGCATTTGATGATGTCGTAGTCGCAGGACTTGGGGTATACCGTACATATTTTTACAGCAGGATACAAAGTCCTTTTTTTTGTGAATTTTGTACACATTTGAATTTCCCCGCGCAATTTGGAAAATTGCCAGCCGCCTTCATGCCAATATGGCGGCCGGCTAAGTCCCTAAACCCGATGGACTAGGCCAGTCACAGTAGATCGAGTTGGAAGTTGTAATCTGTGGCAGTAAATAATCACATTTGAAGTATAGAAATACCTTCAGCAGATGCAGTTTTCTGTTTCAAAATGTCTTCAAATGCTGTCTATATTCTGGATGTGAAGGGGAAGGTTAGTACATAATATAATATATTATTCTTTGCAGACCTGCCCATTTACAACCCCAAAGATAACCAAAGTTATTCATTAAAATGCAATCAGTCGGTAGAAATCGACACAATTGACTGTTTTGTTCGACGTGGTAAAATATTTCGCGATTAACCAATTTGAGGTTAATCCAAGTTTCTATAGATATAACACAGTACGGATGATTCAAGTGCACATTTCAGTGACATGCAGGTATCACCTAAGTATATTATCATCAAAGGCATATAATTTGCTTACAACACACGATATAATATGTAGCAATTTTTCTGTTTATTTTGTAATCGAAATTAGTTAGCTTCACGGATTTGTCAGGCAATTTGGAGCATAGTACTAGGTACCTGAATGCCTGTAACTACCTTGTTTGTATTTATTGAATAATTTCATAGTATATTATTAAGCTTTACTAATTAAAATTGATTATATTGTTCAGAGACCAATTTCTGACTGATCTTCACTTTTGTGTTGTGTAGGTCCTTATATCAAGAAACTACCGCGGAGACATAGACCTGGGCGTGATTGACAAGTTTATGCCACTGCTCATGGAAAAAGAAGAAGAAGGCATGCTGACACCTATACTTCAAACACCAGAATGCACATTTGCATATATAAAATATAACAATCTCTATATTGTGTCCACAACGAGAAAGAATGCTAATATTGCCTTAGTATTTGTTTTTCTCCATAAGATAGTGCAGGTAAGCAGTCCTTCCATCTATGTACTCATTTATTATCTGATCTTCTAAATTTAATATTTTGGAATGGTGAAGGGGTTCAGAGCTGCGATCACATGGGTGTATTAGACTGGGTTGCTCTGGTATGATTGCCTTTTGGTCCTGAAGATGTCGGCGCCTACGCCGACGAAACATCGACATAAGTCCTTTTTAGGACCAAAAGTCAATCTCACCAGTGCAAAAAAGTCTAATACATACACTACAGGCTAATTCTTTCATTGACTTCAACATTTAATTTATTAATTTATTTGTATCAGTTTAAGTAAATTATAAAATATAATTATCATACCTATTATATCTTTTCATTTTATTTTGTCCTAAGATCAAAAATTGATATGAGACAGTCAGAGAGATAAAAGAGTATCATTTACAGGACACATATACTATCAGAACATGCTTTCCTTTTCGATCCTATCTTATAGCATACTTTCATCCTGGATTTCCTGTCATTAATACACCACTCCTGATAGTCCGCCCTTCTGACTTCACTGCGCTTCGGTCCGACTTGCTCGACGGGTAGTTTTTGGGAATCGGAATACAAATAGCACAGGAGTAAGGCGGGTTTTAGCCGAGTATGGAGGCCTGTCAACAAGCTCCTTTTAGTCTTATGATGTTGAAATTTACACTCCATACGAATCACTATTATTTCTATTACGTGTAATAATTTCATAACGTTTTGATGGATATCTTCGGTGATGCAAAGGTTTGAAAGGAAGATAATTTTAATGCAAAGTCCATAAGACCTTATAATCTTTCCCACAACCTGACATTGGCCGACAAGCCAAAACTCGCAGCTCGTAAGGGTCGCACCTCCTACCTGGACTTGTCTATTGGTCTGTGCTTTGCTTGAATGCTGAACTTTTGCGTGTAAAAATCCAACTATCCAGTAATGTTGTACATGTTCGGCACGGACATATAGTGGTTTTTTTTGGCTAGGCTCGTTCTGTATTTTTCTGGACTCGTACTGCATGGTTTTGATAGTTATGTCGATCATGTACTGGAAGGGAATTGACATATAAATAGGTACTTGAATATTTGAATATGTGCAAGAAGAAAATTTCCAGTTAGGTACTAAGTCGTGGAAAAGAGAACACGATTGCTGTTAATCAGCAGAACGAGTAAATAGACATAGACCATCTGTGTACCCTCCATTTTTGAATAACTATACTTATAGTACTTAACTTCTTACATACTGTACACAAAGCTAATTTCACTCATTTTTGATCTTGTAACATTACAAATTACAATAGGTCATAATTTGTTTTGTTTAATCAGGTGATGATAGAATATTTCAAGGAACTTGAAGAAGAAAGTATCCGTGACAATTTTGTTGTCATCTACGAACTGATGGATGAACTCCTAGATTTCGGTTACCCTCAGACAACTGATAGCAAAATTCTGCAAGAGTAAGTCTGGCTTTCTTTTGTTTATTTATATGAATGCCACAGTCTTTTTGTACTAACGAAGAAAACACTAACACAGGAAACACTAGGAAGAAAAGGTGGGATGTATCCCTGCTATAAAAATACAGAAACAAAATATTTTGTCTACCAGCATTTTCTTTATCTGTTCCAACTTATAATAAAACCTTTCTGATGCTGTGCTCAATTTCCGCTTCAACTTGGATTCAGAGCTGACAGTAATGAAAATGGCCAAAAGAGAACAATAGGATGCAAGAAACATTTGTCGAAAATAGTTTCCTGGTTTTATGTGAATGTTCATTTTCAGGTACATAACACAAGAAGGCCACAAGCTTGAAATTCAACCACGAATTCCTATGGCTGTAACAAATGCAGTCTCTTGGAGATCCGAGGGCATAAAATATAGAAAAAACGAAGTTTTTTTAGACGTAATCGAGTCTGTGAACTTGCTTGTAAGTTGATAATATAACATACCCTTTGATCCCTGCTCCGGCACCGGATAAGCAGCTAGTGTGTCGTTCCAGCTCTTACTGAAGTATGGCCCCTGAATGAATATAAAATATGTCCTCTTAGTGCTTTTCGGCAGGAGTGTGCCACTAGTCAGCGCCAGGTTTCTCCCCCTCCCACCTAAGTTATGTTAAGTTCATCATCACCCTACCGTTCACCAATGCCATTAGACGAGTACCACAGAGTCAGTTATCAAGACAGTGAATCATTAAACACTTCAAATCAACCATCAAAAAATTAATACTTCATATAAAATATATATTTTTAACTGGGTTTTGAATGCGCAATAAAAGTCTCACAGTTTTCCCTAAGACTTGTGGGTGTAAAGGTCTTAGTGACAGCCATCGTTGTCCATGGGGCCGAATCCATCGCCAATTGTTGAAAATAACGTTGATATGTACCCGTCCCATGTATGGGTTGCACGGCCTCTCGTGTTGCTCGTGAGCACCTGACCGGAAATCATTCGGTCCTGGCATTGTAACCCAATTCGGTTGCACAATTTTCTAGCTTTGCTTTCCTTCCATCTATTGTGCACTGGTATCTGCTTAAACCAGTGACATTGTCCTTTTGTATTCTTTGTTTAACTTGTTCCAACTGTTTGACTTGAGGTAACCATCAAAATACTTTCAGGCCAACGCCAACGGCAATGTGCTTCGTAGCGAGATAGTGGGCGCAATCAAAATGCGAGTCTACCTCTCCGGCATGCCAGAGTTGCGGTTAGGCCTCAACGACAAGGTGCTCTTCGAGAGTACAGGACGTGGCAAGTCCAAGTCCGTAGAGCTCGAAGATGTTAAGTTTCATCAATGTGTGCGACTTTCAAGGTAAATTCAGTGCCCGTACCATTTTTACTTGTGACTCTACAGTGGGAAAAGTCTTACCTTTCTATTATTACAGATTCGAAAATGATCGTACAATCTCTTTCATTCCTCCGGATGGGGAGTTTGAGCTGATGTCGTATCGGCTCAATACCCATGTAAGTCTTCCATCTCTTACAAATAAAATCTAGTTTTTTGGCTTGATGCTAACAAACCTGTTCTTAAATAATCAGGTGAAACCATTGATCTGGATTGAATCTGTGATCGAGCGCCACGCACACAGTCGTGTGGAATACATGATAAAAGCCAAATCCCAGTTTAAACGGCGGTCGACGGCCAACAACGTGGAGATTGTGATCCCCGTTCCTGCTGATGCCGACTCCCCCAAGTTCAAGACAACGGTCGGCAGCGTGAAGTATGCTCCAGAACAAAGCGGAATCACGTGGGCGATCAAGTCTTTCCCGGGTGGCAAGGAGTTTCTCATGCGTGCACATTTTGGGCTACCCAGCGTGCAATGTGAGGACAGTGAAGGCAAACCACCAATCCAAGTCAAGTTCGAGATCCCTTATTTCACTACTTCGGGTATCCAGGTGAGGTATTTGAAAATTATTGAAAAGAGTGGCTACCAAGCTCTGCCTTGGGTCAGATACATCACCCAAAACGGAGACTACCAGCTGCGAACTAACTAGCATAAGGCGTGCTAAACAGTTGGGTACAGGGAACTGATTGTCAAATTATTTTCTGACTCCCACACGCTCTGGTTTTTTTGTTGCGTATCTGGGATATCACCATCACGAGCTCCCGAGCTGCTATTGCGGCTTGCCGGTTTGCAGCTTGTATTAAAATCTGTGTTTATATAGTGCCGAGTACTTTTATTTTTATGTATCAAGGGTGTGGGATCATTGCTACCAAGTAAATTTTACTTTATTATATTCCATTAATATCAAAACAGAGGTGTCTCTCTCAAAGTTAATTTATTGATCACGATTCCCCAAACATCGTTTGGATTCTTTTTTCTGTGGACATGTTCCACGGGAGACAGCTTTCTGTTATGTTGTTAGTATTATTAATTTTATAACTATTTCATGTCAACTACGAAGCTCTGGACAAAGTTCGAATTGATGTGAGTTTGAAGGAGAATTTCATCTTGTTAAATCTAGTTTATTTTGGATTGCCATCAACCAGCCATTGAAATACTACTATTTGAAATATATAAGTCTAAGATTTATTTCAATGACTTGTAATGATCCAAGCATTTTAAATATTATATACTTTCATCAATCACCCAAAGGCATAAGTTTTAAAAGGTATATTGAAATATACATATAGATATATATACATGATGCCACATGATGTAATTAAATGAGAGCTAAATTACAACTTTGCATTTTAAAATTTATTGTGTGTAAATCAATACCCCTTATTAACCTATTCTGAATGGCCTGGAGCATTGAGAATGAGCATTAAAATTACAAACCATCACACTGAAATATTCTGCAACCCACTTAAATATTAAAGGACATCCTACATGCAATTTCGCGTCGGGACCAAATTTGGCGGATAAATTTTCATGGCAGATCGTACATTTTTTGGGTGCAGGGGTGGATGGGATTCTAAAAAAATCCACAAAATGTGTCGATATGCACCAACTTATTCATAATTATTTCGGCATTGCAGGTAGAAATTAGCGCTTTTTAGTGTCTCTTGAAGCAAATAATTTGTCCGAATTCAGTGATTGGTCCATACCTACTAAAGCTGAATTGCATACATGGGCATTGGTACCCATTCCCACCCATTGATAAGAGGTGTAATCGGGTTGTTTGAAATTTGTAGCCTCTGCACTTTCATAACAGAGCTATATCTTAGGGAACATAATGGAATTGAGTGAGCCAAGCTGAGTTTTCCAGAAATTACCAACTAAAGTTTCAGCTGACCCTATATTGAAGCCGTATTTCGATAAGTAGTTATGCTGAAGAGCTCGCATTAGTTTGTGTCGCAAGTCATAAATATTGTTATTGAGAACTAGTTTTTATTTTATTTTTAATATTCATATTTTATCTCTTGATCCTTATTCTTTTTTTACTGGCCTGGCTGGCTGTTGCAGCTATCCTGGTTGGTATAGTCCCCTAATATTTTGATAACACGTTTATTTATTACACTTTAATCATGCCCATTGTAAATCTTGCACTCAGTGGTAATAATATGATAAATTCAATATTATCCTCGGCGGCACGTTCCTTGATAGCACTCTGCTCTTTATCAAAGATCCTATATATTATCATTTGCTCTTCACCATGCACCCATTCCTTCTCAATTGAGAGTGTGTTATCATTGTAACATTTAATTTGAAATCTGGCTAGGCAAGGGGTTGAGTATTTGGTAATATATTTTTTTCGTGGTTGTCAGAAGTCACAACTATTCCCTTACCCATTTACAGTTTATATTTTTGATAAGTTTTCACCCCTCAAAGTGGTTATAATGCATGTCGTGTGTGGGCAGCCTCTGGAATTATTACTATGCTCATTTGGGAGATTTTACATTTTCAGTGTCTGAAATCACCGAATAAAGCGCAATGCAATAGCACTTCTAGAGAATTTCCAACGCGACATTATAAGTATGACCACCAAATAACATTCATTTGCCTCTAGCCACGCTGACGCACATTTGCCGTGTGCAATCGTGAATCGTGAGCATAGAAACTCCTGTCACTGCCCTCTTAGCGCCATGCGTGTGCAAATGTTGGTGCAAATAGTCTTACGCCTACCTATTGCTGCTGAGCTGAACGTCAGACGTCAGATCTTTGATCTGGTCGTTAGATGTTGTGAATTTCGTTTAATATTTTCGTCAACACCTTGTTTGTGGCTTGGTTATTGAAATGTTGATAGAGAGTTTTCTACTTAATTTCCAATAGATTTTGAAATGAGCATGTCGGTACTTGAAGATTTTGAGTGTGTCCAAGATGAGCCATCTGGAAAGAGGTGGCCACCACTTGGGGCTGATGATTTGGAGACAGAATTTCAGGACCCAGCTTGTAATCGGTATGGATACCCTGATTACTTATTTTTTAATGGATATTTAATGTTTTGCGTACATCTTATCAGCATGTTGCTGTAACCATGTTGATAAGTAGCTACGTACCTCGTCAATCTTACCGATTTTTGGGACGCTGCATATAATTGAACAAACTAAGATTGTATTGAAGTATATTTTTGTGATCCTATGGGTGTAATAATTTCATAAATTAAACCTACACATGATACCTACCTAAGCATACCGAAGTTTTTATCAAATGTCACTTGTACATTGGCAAGGTAGGTATAGGTGCCCATGCTTCCCCTCTTAAATACTAATTAATACTAATCAGTGCAGGTAAAAGGTGAAATGAATTTCTCCGTTCCTCACTTTAGAAAGAAAATAGTAAAATAATTAGTCGTGATCAAATTTTTGTCTTTGTTTTTACAGTGATGTGATTGAGACTGAGAGGCTATGTGAATTGGAAGAGCAACAAGAACTTCTTAATTCTTCTCTAATTGCACTAACATCCCATTTTGCTCAGGTGAACTAACAGTCATATCAATATACTCGTTAGTCAATAACCATGCATGCTGATAACAGTTTATCACCTCATTAACCTCTTACCTAGGTACACTTATGGAATCGGAAATTGGCAGCTTGGACAGAGATAGGCGAAAAAGTCATTTGCAAGTGGGACGGTCTAATGCATGTCAGTTAGTTTGATCCATACCCCCTGTCAGATTCACTCTAATGTGAGCCTATGGATGATTTTATCTCGACATACATTTCCGCGACCAATTTGTTGCTAAACCTGTTCCCTTTTCATTTGCCCGACTGATAATTTCACGAAAGGATACTGAGCAACGATATTTTCTGTGCTTTAGCAAGTGCGGTTTCAGTTAGATTATTCAAATCGCTGTCTGTAACACCTAAATAACATCGCAGAAGAAAAACTAAAAAAGATCCAGTACTCTCATACAACTGGTAGTTAAGATAATTACTTTATTTTGCAGAAAACGCAAAAAGTAGGAAAATTTTTGTGGCGAAAATATATTGTGGCGCTTATTGAGCATACCTGGCAGGACTTGATCCATATAACTTGCCAAGGAGCTACTCGAGGTATGGATTGTCGCTAGGCCATTAGCTAAGCAGGCATAATTAAATTTGCCCATTGATTAATTTATTTTGTCCATATGCTTGTCTAGAATCTTGTATAAAACGAGCACTTTACAGCATAAAACTTTGGTCCAAATTTAATTTTGATCATGTGATTGAAACCTTTGTTTTTAGGAGATGTTTTAGATAAGAAACTACCAAAGGAAAGTGGGTTCTTTTATTCGTGCCTATTGTAATTATTAACTGATGTCATTATCACCCCACTGCAGGAAACTTGGTTTTATCGCTCGGTATCCCGAGCTCGGTGTGGTCCGATTGAAAACTGTTACCTACCAAGCAAGAAACCCAAACATTTAATTGCTGTGGTTTGATTAGTGACACGTGCTGCAGGGGCGGGGCAAAACGCGACCCAGGAGGGATCTGTTCTGAAGCCACTCTATCGTACTATCTCTTTTATTGGTCAATTTCCGATTCCACAAGTTTACATGAAATGTACTTCTTACATTTCAGGTCAACAAATTTAGTTGCTATCCAGCACTTGTTTTAATGTATTAAATTTCCTTATGCAGGTTCAGTTTCGACTGCGCCAGATTGTTGATGCACCTCACGGGGAGAAGGAGGAGTTACTTAAAGCATTGGAGGCATTTGCATTCAGCGGAATACCTGAAGTGCGGGATGAATGGGGAAGCAATCTTTCTAGAGTGGTATGCTAGAATATTATCTTCAGTTTAAATTATAAGAATTTAATGGCGGTCAGCACCACGTCAACTGTATACCTAGCGATCTTAATTGACTAACTGTTGTCTGTTGAGAAACTTGAATTCAATTTTAAAAATCTTGATTTTCAACAATCAATGCTGTTGGATTTGAATACTTTCCATTATTTGGGTTTCTTCTAATTTCTTCATTTCTACTACCTGTCATTTCTCCTATCATTTCAAAATTTTCTACTAAGGCTAAACCTTTAAATGATATACCCAGTGCTTGAAAAAATATATATATTTAAGTGCCGGAACGCCAATTTTCAATTTAAATGATACAATTTTATCCTCCCCCCCCCCCCCCCCCCCACACAAACACTCTATTCACGGCCAATAAACGATAGAATTCTTCCCATCTCTAATCTGTTTAATTATTGTAGATTTCTTTCTGATTCAAAATGACTGGATCTCTTTTGCCACTTCGTAAGCAGTACGAAACATTTTGCCAGTTACAACTCTTTCATTGGACAGTGCTTTTAATAACACTTTGTCCAGTGCCTCCTTTTCAGTTTCTTCAAGCAGATTGATTGCCGCTTGGTGCCCGGCTGATTCTTTGTAGTCATGAACCTTATTGCTCAAAGATGTCAGCTGCTGCTCTCTAATTTCCCTTGAAAAAGATATTTCTGCATTTGCCCATTCCTTCACAATCTGCATCCCTGCTCAGAGTTCCAATTTCTTTGCAAGCAGTGGAGCCGAGCTCTTGTTTTGATAACAGAGCCAATTTTTTTGTCAAGCAAAATTCATTCTGCTCATAATGTCCAGCAGCTGGGCCAGCCGTTGACGGCCAGAGGCTGCTCTTCAAGATCACCGCCTGGTGCATTTTCAGATATCTCAGGACCACAATTCGGTGTTCCGCTAACACTCGTACACCCTATTTCATCGCTCACACTCTTCATCACTGTACAAGCCCTTTTAGTAATTTGGGTCGAAAAAAATAAGTCATTTTCTTCATTATGTCCACAAACTCGGTAAGCACGTGGGCACACAAAAAACAACACGGACACACTAAACCTCATTTCATGGTAAGAAGGAGAGTGCCTTTGCATCTCCGTGGACCCACTGCTTCTAGACACAAACAAAGAGTTTCAAAACTGCCCATAAAGCCTTTTGTCTGGCTCAGGACAAGGCTTGTAAGTGTAGAAACTCAGCTCATGACTAGTAGCAAAGGGCCCACGGAGGAAGGTGCAAATACTCTCTTCTTCTTGACGCAAAATGGAGTATGTCTCTCCAGCGATCGGCGCGCGCAGATATTCCCGCTGATATTTAATATTTTTGTACCGAAAAGAGGTGCCAGAACTGCGTTCCGCCACAAAAAAAGCACTGGATATACCTACCTACCTACCTATTATATATATAATTGTTCAACATTTGTATATTAATAATTCTTAAATTAGGTACCTATAATTTTACTAAAATTTTATGACTAGTTACTATACTTACAATAAAAAATTAATTACATTCTAATTATACTAAAAAATAATTATATTTAATATCTTGCAGTGCACGGAGGACACGGAAGGCAAAATGGAGGCTCAAAGGGCAAAGCAACGAGAGCTCATTTCCCAATTGAAATCACAGCTAGAGGATTTGGAGACTTATGCATACGAAACAGGAGAAGCGGGTCTTCCTCAAAGTGTCATCTTAGAAAGACAGCGGGTCGTAATAGGTAATTGAATTCCCTTGACTTCCTCCATCTTGACCAACTTAAACCTTTGTCCAACAATTATTGGTAGGTAATGAAAATCATTGATAAAATGTTTCACTGAAAATTTGATAAAATGTAACTGCAATTCTTATTCAAGAATAAGACATGCTGCATTCAAGCCCATTGTTGAATTTTCTCAATGCCAGTCATTTAACTTCAGTCCCTTTAAAAATGTTCAAGCAATAACAAACGACATAAATTCTTTTTGGTGCCAAGGGCCTTCTTGGAGGCAGTCATTTCACTGTTCCCTTGAAAATGTTCTATCCAAATGGCCTGGCAAATACTTCTCAAGCAATAACACACTACATCCGTTCTTTTTTGTACCAAGGACACCTTCACTTGATTTCTTTTTGATTTTAGATCAATTGAAGAGCAAATTAAACATCAACATGGAAAACATGGATGCGTTAACAGTAGATGATCTTCGCAGCCAAGTTGATTTTGCAGTAAGCCGGGTAAGACGATTAAAATTGTAATTGAAATGTGGTTCTTGAAATGGAAATAAAAAGGTTAAAATTAAATAAATAATAACCATCCTCAATCTCCAATGGCCAATCAATGATATTGAGATCAAGTCTGATGGGTAGTGAAAATGGAATTGATCCAATCTAATTTATTTTCTTTTTCAGCTTATCAACCCTCTCAAAATGAAAGAGCACTTAGTGACGCAGTTGAAGACCCAAATTGTAGATCTGGAGCGATTTATAGAATTTCTGCAAGGTATTTGTGCTGAAGGAATTCCAAATATCTCCCGATATTCAAGACCAATAATCAAATGATTATTTGTCTTATCACAAATAACAATAATGAATAATGCCTAATGATAATGATAGTGCCAATGATAATTTAAGTTCTTTCTGTTCAGGGGATGGTCAGACATCTAATACAAACCAGTGCAGCTGTACCTGTCCAATCCATTGCAAGAAGACAGTGCCCGCTCGCAAGTCAGAAAATAGAAATGTTCACGAGGTAGGCAATTTACTTAAAATGCATATAGTTTTGTTCATCAGGGATCAAACAGAAATCGATAGCGGTTCTGGTTCCGAAAGATTTAATATTACAGTACCCATAAAATTATTAATGATAGTGCCAGTTCTATGAAAGTTACTATTCTTTTAGGCACTGCTTTTTGTTTGTCATTTGGCAAAATCATAGGTTCCATAACTACTTAGAAGTAAGAAAAAATCAGAGTTTACAAAAAAAATTTGGAATCGAGAGGAATCGAAATCTGCCAATTCACGTAACGTCTCGATTCCCGTTCTTAAAAACTCTACCTACCTAATTAGGGTCCTGATTCCGGTTCTAAGAAGAATGTTAATGGTACTGGTTCTATAAAACTTTTTGGGTTCTGGGTCAGTCTCTGTGCATTTTTGTGCAGTCATTTTTAACCTGTGGCTTGTAAGCCATGTCAATTGCAGCCAAATTTACCAATCAATGTTTTTTTGTGTATTTTGTTGTAGATCAGAAATGAAACAATCAATCTGATGAAGAAAATAACAACCCTTCTGCAAATGTTTGCATCTGCACAGTTCGGTTGTAGCAGTGCAAGTGAACGTTTCACAAGAAACAGTCTGAAAAGAACAATGAAAGCTAATCATTGGGGGTATGTTGTTAGTTGTTACATTAGGTCTGTTTGGGTGTCCACGAAATCTAGATGGTAACAGTATGATAACTAGATTTCGTGTGTTTGCTTGACCAAACTGGTTTTTGTATTTCCGGGTGTTTGTTTGTCCTCAGAAAGTGGTTACTAACTAGATGGCAACTAAATTTTTTCATTCCTAGCACATGAGCAATCTAATCGGGTAGGTAACTAATAAAATGTGCGGCAGATATCAAGTAATAGGCATTGGGTGCGGCTGAAATGGACTGAGGTTATCTTTTTGAGCTCGAATGGAAAGATTTCCATCAGAAGAAGTTGTTTGGGCAGTGTTTGGATTTTGGAAGGATTCAGCAACAATATTTGAACTATCCAAATTTATTTTTTCGGTTTGTTATGACTAGACTCGAGAAAAATTGCTGATTGATCTAGGCTTCCTACACACAAAAATAAAATGTTTTTTTTCTTGTGTGCAGGGAAATAAGAAATAATAAATTGAATAATAAATTGAATGGGTGCAAATGAGCTCTGCCTAGGTGTTTGTTTGTCTACCTAGTTATCACTATTTTTGTATCACTATTTTAGACGAGGAGCTTGTAACAGTGTCCGATTGCTCAGGCCACTTGCCATCCTATGCTGTAAGAGCACTGTGCCTGATTTAGTGGGTGTCACTTAGCATGGAAATTTTTCAGTTTCTTTTGCCTGTAACCATTTTACTATTGTACAGTGATGCCGGAAAATTAATTTTTTTCTTCAATAACTTTATTCCATCCATCTTCTTTCAGTCTCGGACCAATTTTCTCGCCTTTTTGTGCCAATCAGAACTAAAGAGCTATTGCCAATGAGGCTAATTTTTTTTGAAGTCTAGAAGCTCAGTTTTTTTCCCCCATTGTGAACAGCATGGGTCTGAGCATTTTATCACATTTATTTGAGCAAGTTGCCAAAAGCCTTTGCTATCAATAACGGGACGCTTTTTTTATTTCATTCTTTATGAGCAAATGCTTTTAGTTGACCACGTTCCTTGGCTTGTTGTGTTTAGAGATCTGCGAGCTGACTTGGAGATGGCCGTGAACCACGTTCTCGAGCTAGCTAACCTGCCGTCGGGTCCAGCTTCTGACAGCGCCTACATGTCAGACTCGGAGGACTCACCAGCCATTCTTTGCAATGTAAATCTCACTACCGCCGTCCGAAAGCGACTGACCATCAGCATCCGCAATCTCATGCAGCACGGCTTGATGCCAGTAAGTTACCGTTTTCGGAAAAGACCAGTTGATGACACTTTTCAAATTGTACCCAATGGATTTGTTGACAGAATTTTTAAAGAATTCCATTTACTTTGCATGATTTTATTCATGTGGAGATTTCTTCTTCTTGAGATAATAAAAGTTATGTCTACTTTCTCACATACCTACTCCTAGGAAATAATTTCCTGCCCAGGGAAACTTGTATAATGATGTGAAGGAAAAGTTCTTTAGTAGAAATCTTTACATTCTACTCTTAGTAATACCTTTAGTCACATATTTGTTTCCTAGTAATTCGATCCTAATTGTCGTTTCAGGTTGGGCAGGCAGCAAGTGTGGTGCCTTTTGTTGGGTGCTTTCCTCTCTCATCCCAATCTCACGAAAGAAAGATGCATCCTTGGGAGCTCATTCTCCACTATTATCACTTAAAAAATGGTGACACGTTTAATTCAACCCCTGCAAGAAAACTTTCACAAAGTTTCAACCTAGAAATGGTCGGTGGTACGGCCATATCTACCAAACAGGCAAGCTAAATTAATTGATAAGTAGCTAATTTTCATTTTAATAGAAACTCTTTAATGATTTAATTTATTATTCCAGAATTTGCTTGGTATAATTGGAAACATTATTGCTACTCATCTTCGGTACAAAAGAAGTTATGACTCCCACTTAAAAGCCTTCATTTGTGCAGCATTGAAGTAAGTATACAGACAGCTTCCATCTGTACTAAGCAAGGGGTGTGATTGTGTAACTCTTGTGGCTTCAAATCATTGGTTTCCATTTCACCGCCTTGGTTTAACACGGGCATTGATTTGAAATCGATTCATTTCGAGCCAAATGAAACAAAAAAATGTTACACAATCACACCCAGGGCTTTTTTGTAACTGAAACTGCCACGCCATTACTGTACTTTTCAGTAGGCTATGAAAAACATTACAAATCAATTATTTTTTAACTAGGTATCTGCTGGAAATACGTGGTTACAGCAGACTTACTAATATTTTTATTACTAGATTGTTGCACTTCAAGGGTGGTATGATCCTAAGTTCGTAATTGAACAAATGATTTATATTTTCCCCTGTTGCAGTTATAACAAGCTTGTGCCGTGGTTGCGACTTATTTTCCGCTGTCAAACGCTGCTTGAATCATACTACCAGGCCTGGAGTTATGTTGCCAAAACAGGTTACTATCTTAATAACCTTTCTAGTACTAAATTCGTCTTACCTGCTTCTCAATTATACCATTCAGCATTTTTGTTCTTTCAGGATTTGAAGACAGTTTGCAAAGCTTGGACAAACTCACCGATCTGCACTTTGAATTGCCTGTTGACTTAGCTATTCGACAGCTACAAAACATTAAAGATGCATTCTAATTTATAAATGAAGGATACTGTTGAAATGGTAACATCGTTCTTAGCTGTATGATTTGGATGTGCACTCTTATTCTTACTTATAGTTGGAAGTATTGCTTGAAAGCCATTTAACTAACATGCCACACAAAATGAAAAAGTTTAATTTATAGCTGGGTTTCCTAGCAGACAGTTACGCTGTATAGTGATGTATGACCAAAGAAATAAATTAATGTGCAGGTTACTGAAATTTATTTTGTGTAGCTACGAAAACCAACATAGGAAAATGCATAACTGAAGATTAATTGATGAGCGAAGCAAAATCATCAATTTCACTACTGCTAAAAAAAAGCACTTGTGTGTGTTTGTTTGTTTGCGCGCGCTCTACAGGCCAAACCCCTGCGTCGATTGGGATGGAATTTTCAGGGTGTCTACTTTTGTTCTCAACTTAGACCCCGTGCGTTTTTCAATAAAATCCTCCATACCTCTTCCCCTCAAAGCAGAAAAAATAGCAATATTCGGCAATTGAGAAAGTTTGGTAAAGTACGAAAATTTATTTAAAAGTGCGTATTGTTTAAAAATTTTCACAATTTCGATTGTTGTCTTTAGAAACCATCGAAACCAAATTGAAACATCACACCAGATCTTTTGACATGAAGTTGACATCAAGATTTGACAGATATTAGAAATTTTGTCAATTTCGTGCATGCAAGTTTTTGAAAGAAAGTCCGCGGCAGAAATATATCTCCAACTTAATAAAAACCCGTGGGCATGAGTTACATCTATGTATTTACGTGCACATTGCTCAATGATCTCAAAATGAGCATATTTCCGCTACCCGACAGCTCGGACAGAAACAAAGAAAGGTCAGAACAAAGAAAGGTTTACATTTTCAAGTGATCAAAATTTTTGAGAAAGCAATGGTCCGGCTTGCTGCTCCATGATTTTCACAGGCTTTTTGCCTCAACCTTTTTATGCGCTATACACAAACCGCTATGCTCATCTTCAACGCAACACAAATTGCGTTCGCGAAGCCCTAGTATTAATTAATGGCCTTTGACGGCCTGGTATTTAACAGAGCCAATCGCCTATCATTTCAATTACAGTTGTGCGGAGGCTTTTATAAACGGTAACCATATATAATATCTTTGGTAACCATACAAGTTTACCTCTAGAATAAAATAACAAAAACGTGCTTAGCACAGTATGACTTGCTTGGTGCTAAAACAAGTGTCCTCAAAATCCAATATTTCTCAGGTTAACATGCTGTTGCTTAACAAAACTTATGTTGACATGCCAATTTTAATAAGAAACTACTGGCTGTTACACTAGAAATAAGTTACTTTACCAATTTCAATGTTCTGCTGACAGGTTGAAGAGTCCATGACATTTTGGTGGGCTGTTTTTAATTCATGTTTACAAGATAAAGAAAATCCAACCAGAGAGGAACAACCACTCAAAATCAGGGCATCGAACCGAAATTAATATTGGTTCAGGTTCAGGTCCGGTAAATTTGAAATTTCGGGTTCGGGTTTGTTTTTCCGGGTTACGAGTTCGGGTTCGATGGCGTCCTAACTTTCCAAAAAATCCATTACCTACCTAAAAAACGTCATCGCTCTCTTTTAGGATTATCTTTTAAAAAATCCACTCACCACTCCTGAAATGTACAATTGAGTAAAACGAAGGGTGTTGAAAAACCCGAAAAATAATACCGGTTCGGGTTTTTTCAAAACAAAAATACACGTTCGGGTTTTCAAATTATCCGGATTCCAGTTTAGGTTAGGGCTCAACACAGAATTACGGGTTTTTTGGGTTACGGATTCGGGTTCGATGCCCTGCTCACTGCTGAACCCTTGGCCTTTCGGCTGCGTGTAGGGAGGTGATGTTTACAAGGCAGGCACGGGTAATTGTTCTTAGTTTGGACACAGCCGCAAAGCAAAATTTAATTTCAAGATCTTTCTCAAGATCAACTTTCATGGTCTACAAAATTTTCAACTCTGGGTTAAGCATTTGCACAGATCCAGGAATAGGAACAGGAACGAAGAGAGTAGGATGAATTCTCTTTTCAAGTTCAAATATCTCCGCTAACACCTTTAGTGGGCGCATGCGCGTACGTAAACATTTCAGCAGTTTTCTTGTTGACGGATTGTCAAGAAATGGTCGTTTTATAGCTGTCATTGCTCAATTTAGATAAAAAAATGAGAATTATTTTTCAGTGCTTTTTGATATGCGGATATCTGCTAGCTACAAACTCTTATAGCGTGGACACGTGAGTAATTTTCTTTTAAAATACTGTAAATGTGGAACTTTTTTACTGTCCGTGATAATGAGGGAAAGCTGTCAAACTAACCTTTAATTTCAATCGCGAAATGCTATGATGCTGGTTACTACGTTCAAGTAACAATTTATTAGAAAACCTTAACCGATGGCATGTCAAAATTATAAATATTAGCGACTAGCTATTTATTAAGTGCGAAATATTATTTATAATATACTACTTCATAGAACATTTGAGTGATTTTGTTTCTAGCGCGGGATCAACAACACACCCTTTTGACGTCCTGATCTTCACCCAACACTGGCCAATAACTGTTTGTCTTGCATGGAAAGAGTTGGAGCCAGACCACACTTGTGTCTTACCAACTCTTAAGGACATATGGACAGTCCACGGCATCTGGTATGTGATTTAATTTAGAATCGTGCACGCTGGATATTTGATTGTGTACAGTTGCATTAAATTACGCTAAAAGCAATGGAAATCCACGGTGACACATTACATGTTATGTATGTGTAGTGTTAATTGTGGGAAGTACTACATTCAATGTGTGCAAATTATTTACCTCCATGCCAGCTACTGGTATTGTTAATTGACTAACTGGTACTACAATGGTACTACCATAACCTAACCAATCGTTAATCAATGGTACTACCTACCTAGTTCTGTATCGATGCTACCGGCCTGATGTGGCTTCTAATGGCCAGGGTATCACTATCACATGAGCGGTTTGTGCTGAAAAGCCAACATATGTGCCCACTTCTAGAAGTATGATGGAACTAGATGACTGCAGTATATATATATATGATTCAGGAAGATAGCATATGCCTACTCATTATCCTTCAGCTTCCTTTGACCAGTATCTGATACAAATGTTTTATTCACAGGCCTACCAAATTGGGTACAATAGGTCCAGCATTTTGCAACACTTCGTGGCCGTTTGACCCTCAACAACTTGGTGTGATTGAACCCCAACTTGAACAGTACTGGGGCAATGTACATTCTGGCAGTCGCTATGCACTTTGGCAACACGAATGGGCAAAGCATGGCACGTGTGCTGCCCAGCTGCCTGCACTCAACTCGGAAGTCAACTACTTTGGCCAGGGTCTTAAGTGGATTTCCCAGTACAACATGGATGCTGTTTTGAAAAAGGCTGGGATTTTGCCAGGATCAGAACACGATGCTTTACAACTGAGCAGAGCAGTGCACACGGTCCTTGGCAAGGATGCTGCAATTGAATGTCTCACTGATAAGGTACCTATATTAATCTTTCATAATAATTTAACTGGTCCTTTCATAATTTACAATGCCTATAAAAGAAATTACTTGTAATGGTGGTAGGCAATATAAAAATGGTACTAGTTGCTGGCAGTTTTTACCATGCTGCTAGTTTTACAGATTATTGGATTTTATTGGGGTTTGTTTTAAATTATAAACATGATTTGAATAGCTCTTACCATTTCATTTTTTTTGGATAAAAATTAAATTTTAACCAAACCGTTACTACACCAGTGGAGGTAATTCTCATTAATTTTATTCTAGCATAATATCTATCTAGGTACCTTAATTTATTTTTCAGAAAACTGGAATTGTTTACCTGTTTGAAATAAGAATATGCTTCGACAAAGAGTTGGAGCTGACTGACTGTGATGGCATCAAGATGATCATGAATGAAACATCTGTAATTACTAATTGCCCGCCTGGCAAACCGATGGTTTACCCAGGGAAAGTACCGCAGACAAGACAGGACCCATTACCAGATATGAATCCCCCTGTGCCCAAAATGCGTTGGCTTCTAGATGTTTTGTATGGTATTAAATTGATTCAGTGGTTAACTTTGTAACTGTCCAGCTCATTGGGCACTGTAGGGTTCTATGGGTATCTTTTTTGAATGGGTTGAATGTACCTGTATTTATTACATAAACTTGTTTGTAAAGTTTGTACAAAATCATGAATATACAAAATATTGAATTTTCAAATAATTTTTTTATTTTTAGTAAACTTAAACCACTTTTATCAAATTTTATTTTTGGTTATATTAAAATAAATAAACGTGCCGTGTTTTTTTAATTTTACATCTGCATGTCTCAACTAATTTTGCCACTCTGATTTTGCCAGTCGACGCGTGGTAAGTCGAAGTCGCGTTGACGTCAGTCAAGCTGGAGGGCTCTGTTGGAGGGGTTAAAGGGTCGGTATTCGCGTCTCGTCTTGATTGTTGCTCATTTGCTATGAACGGCAATGAGAGTTTTGACAATACAAAGTCAGCAAATAGCTTGTGTTGTTTCGAGTTCTTCAACAATAAACAAGAGAAAAGCCATATATTAGCCTGCTGTTGTAATTGTGAGGACTTCGATGCCTGTGCGGACAGGTGAGCCTCCCACAACTTTGTCATAACCTCACATTCTCAAATCTGATATTCATTCCGAGCTATTTTGGAGGCTTCTCCCTCAAAGATCGAGCTTTTTTAAAAGCGCGTTATCTCGTTTATTCTAGGCTGGTGGTTTGCGAGAAAGTTCCATTATCACGGCTGTCTGGGTTAGCGAGCACATTGCAGGATCGACTTCGCATACCATGGCGCGGTGGAGCAAAACAAATATCTATAGACTCGGCTTTACCTATTATTATATTACCAATCTGTGCATACCTTGCAGCCCAAAGTTTGTTTAGCACAGTAATAGTATTTTCTGTATCAGCTTTTGCTTTTTACTATGCACACCAGATTATTTTGTCACATCTACCCAAAACAAAATTTTTTGTAGTTTGGACTGTAACCTCGGTAGTATTGTTACTTTTCGTTTTGGAAATGAATGTTGTTCCTTTGCTAGAAATTCTGCCAGAAGAAAACTTTGTGCTAGTAGGATTGGTATTGTCTGCAATTTGGTGTGCTCACAAAACCCGTGTAAAAGCAATTTCAAACCACATAACACGCACGGGCTCCCCTGAAGCCGCCAGCGAGGTAGCTTGTGCAGTATGTCACAAGCGAATTCCTCCTAGGACGTATCATTGCCACATTTGTCAGGCCTGCGTTCTTAAACGAGATCATCACAATGTGTGGTTTGTGCATTTGATTTGTTATTATCTAATGAATCGGCCTTGCTTAAAATGCATTCTCAATAATAAATGATTTTTTAAAAATTTCACTTATTTCAGGCTTGACTGCTGTATTGGGGATAATAATCTCCTACTGTACATTCTGGCATTATTGTTCAGTTTTGGTGCTCTTACCTACGGAGCTATTTTGACGCTGACATCTGTTTGCCACCCTTTTTTTTTCTTGAATGCAGTCTTACTACCTGATGACTGCAGCGATGTCTATCACGACTTAGAGTAAGTAAACAGAACCTAAATTATTTGTTTCGGTTGTTTTGGGTTCATCCTATTCCCAATTCATTTTCACAAGCTGCAGGATATTTTTATCAACTTTGAATTTAAGTTCATAATATACATTGGTGCAACATGGTCAGGACTGTTTAATCAAGCTGATTGTTTTCATTTCAAAGTGGGTACCTACTGGGTAGTGTGCTTACACCCTTAATCTGGGTGTATTCCGTATTTTGAACCAGAGCGACCTGTCCGACCGACCGGTTACGGATCAGACTGACCACATGATTTAGTGGGTCGCTCTGGTTGGCGTCTACACATTAACCAACCAACCGGACCGACGCAGCTGATGATTACAGAATTTACCACGTTCCGGAACAACATGGTTCGAACCGGTCGCTCTGAATCAAAATACGTAATGCTCCCTTTTAAGTTTTAACACATCGTAACATAATATTTGCTGGGCAAAAAACATCTACTAGACAAAGCACTGAGTAATATAGTTTCTTGCTTACAGAATAGCTTTTTGCTTCGTGGGTGCTGTCTACTGCCTGCTGCTGTCGGCTATCCTGCTGATTAGGCTGATTCACCAGTGCTGGACTATTTCACTGGGAATCACGGGCCAGGAGTGGCGTGGGTTACCTGCATCTGAAAAGCGGGCTCTCGGTGTCGCGTCTCTGCGACCTCACAGTCGGGGCGTTCCTCGCAATTGGGCGGCATTTCTTTGCCGCACCCTGCATCCAAATTAGTCAAGCGTGTGACTTAAGAATACCATTGAAACGCAACAGTACTGTACTAACTGCATTGCATTTAACATTAAGAAGTCTCAAACAGTTCTTTATTGTAGGTGTATTATTTTGTTCAGATCAGCGGGCAACACAGTTTATTTATCAAGTATTGCTCATGAAAGTGCTCATGAAATTTTTTTGTACCTATGGTATTTATCCATGAGTATGACTATATATTAATTTAACTGCTATATATATATATATATATATATATATATATATTTTTTTTTAATGAGTTCCAATTGTATCATTTTGAAGCTGTGTAAATGTAAGCTATAAGTATTGCTAAGGTGTTTTCATCTGCACGTTTTTCAAACATATTCATTATGCAGTCTTGGGAACATTACTGGCTTCATTTTGGGTGCCCGGAATTATATTTGTATGCTGCAGTTGAACTGACATAATTAAAACTGCACATAAGTTTCTGGTAAGGTTATGCGTGAAAAAATAATAATGATCGCAAAATAGGATAGAGTGCAGATCAATAGTCTTTAAATATTTCATAATATGGAAAAAATAGTACACACTAGTACTAGCATTACATAATCTAAGCGACTAGTCTCTGCAATTTAGTCTCCTAGCTAAATTTGTCCAGAAGACTGAACAATTATAGGTAGAAAATTAACTACCTTATTGTATCATTCTGTATGGCTTAGGTGGAATGAGAGTTTAATACTGTTTCTAAATGAAGTAAATGGTAATTTGTTTGCAACAAGCTGGTGCATCAATAACATATCGTTCCTCCTAGAAGTGAATCCAAAAAAATATAGACCTAATCCCGTTGTGGGTGTTCCGTGAGAAAGGAATAAATGAAAATTAAGTAAATGGCAATATAATTACAGATTATTGAATTGTTCTTGGGATCTTGAATGTTTGACATGCCTAGTGTAGTACGTCTCAGGTTCTTTTGGCAGCGCCCCGGGACATAGGTAAGGTACTGCAACTTTACACAGCCTTTGCTAAAGGTAGCAGTGGTTCGGAGAAAAGGGGCCTCTACCTGTTTCGCAATCAAATGAGCGATTTTACTAAAGAATTCGCACTGACTATGTTCCATTAAATGCGAAGAATTATCAATCCCGGCAAAAAAATAATCCGTACATGACTTTGAAATTTAAAAATTAAAGCCGAATTAAGGTTTCGTAAATCACTAGGAATATTATTTTGATGATTGATCACTCGGTTTATAGATGGTTCATCTGATTTCTATAGGTATGACAAAATATTATGTTTAATGACCAGACAGCAAAGACCGCGCCGAACCGATTACTGATTAGAAAACAAGTTATCCAGGCAGACATCGGCCAACTCTACACAATATGGGAGAGTAAGGGCCGGGTATGCAAAACGAGGGTTCTCGCAGAAATATAAAAAACGCTCTGTGAACTTCCGAACCTGAGACGTACTATAATCATAATGGCATTTTAATAACAAACTGTTGTTAACCGGCTTCAATTCCTGGTGAGAGCCATTTGACCTTTTATCTTCCAATTCCTTCCACCAGTGTTTTAGGGTTTAGTAGATTTCACATGTTCTCAGCGGCGTATCCAGGTTTGGGGGGGGGGGGGGGGGGGGGGCACGAAATACAAAACAGGGGCGCCATGTATACCATTGGACGAAAAAGTTGATGTACGAGTTTCACACATAGGTACACTTGCGAAAACTTAAAGTGCGCCTATCGAAAAAGTCATTTTCAGGTTCTGTTGAAAACAGTGTAGGTATGGGCCGGGTACTGACCACGTGGCTGGCCATGTGCTTTTGAAACGGGCCTGGGACTATAGTTTGACTAACCCGTTCCGTTATCAGTAGCTGCTTTGCTCTGGCAAATGAAGATCGGAAAGACTCATGATTTGGTTCACACGGGAGTTTTGCATGATGTTGGCACACAGCTACTTGCCTAAAACACGTAATTTTGAAGATACAATTAAAATCAAAAGAGTTTCTGCATCTTCCCCCACTACTAACACAAATCTTGCATTACTTTTTCATTAGTTCAGAAAAATTATTTTTTCTGAACGTAATTTCATGCACATTCTTTAAATTGCGTCTCTTATCTCTCAATCAAGGTATGTCGATCGTGCCGAGACCCGACCTTTTGGATGGCTGGTCGTCCACGGCAGGTCGGTGATGACAAGAAAATAATATTTTTATGATTTATACCAATGCACATAAATTGTACTTCGATACACCGGGAAAAGATTTATTGGAGGGAGTGTCATGTTGAGCATTTTAACAGTGGAATTAATTACATAATTTAATTAGTATCATCATATCCGATGCATATCATCATAATATTTGGCGGCTATTACTTAATTTGCCTTTAGATAAAGCAGATCGACCCAAACCAGTCACGGGCTGAATAGATAAGTCTCTACCTTTTGGCTCCACCATGCAGTTGCTGGGACGTGGGTCTTTCATCAAGCCCAAGCCAGTTTTTAACTATACCTACACCGTTTTTCAGCCTAGCCCATACGTCGGGACTTGTACAGTTTTGCGGGCGCACTTTTTAATTTCAGAAGTGTACCTATATATATTTAGATACATTTGGGGCAGATAAGGTATTCCAATTAAAAATTCTATAAATTTTGAAAAAAGAAAGAACTGGGATCGTGAACGCAGCCCCCGAAAATTTTCATTTTCAAGGTCATTGTTTCATGTATGGTAATATGAATGCTCGATAGTGGCCTCTCCCGACACAAGTTTAATTGCTCCTTTGTTCCCGTTCATCTAGAGCTGAGTCCATAAGTTAACGTGTGTTTTGTGAGAAATATTCCTCTATTTGCACATTTTGAGAAGCGCTATAGGTGTCAAAGAAAATTAAGACGCCATTCCAGTATTTAAAGAAATCTCAGTCATTATTCTGACAAAACTCTTTGACTGCTGCTCGTTTTTGGAGGCGTATGGTAATATAGAATAATGTGCAGAATATGCTTCAAGGTAAGCGCCCCAAAGTATATGTTCATAATTCACTAAATTATATGGAATCAATATTAAAGGGCGCCTAATTTTAGCAGGCATCAAGCTGTATCTAGCTGGTTCTGGATTCTTGTAGCCTCTACATTAGATTAATCTCTTTGGTTGTCAGTTCGACTTGTTTGACATTATGCATTTCCGTCTGCATTTTCGGTTCTCCAACATTCGATGCATTGGTCGGTTCAAGTAGATTCTAACCCCGTTTAAAAAAAGAGAGAAACTGAGTCCGAAACATTTTAGTTTCATTTTGACACAATAAATGTATTCTAAGAAGCGTTCCAATTCCTGCATTTCTAGCATATGCAGAGTAAACCTTACAAACGATTTCGAATAACTCTTATCTGTGATTTGTTTCGCAAAACCCAAAGAACAATCGGTGTCCGATGGCGGGGAACGCCAGAGCATCAAACATTCGCGCGTGTAATGAAAAGTAGTGTACCTTCAAGCGCAAGGGACACTTTGCTCGGGAGATTAACAATTCCCCAGCGCTCGCGATTTTTGTGTGAATGTATTTCACCCTTAAGGCGGCTCGATTTGCACGTCTCACGTCGCTCAGCCTAAAGAGCATTTTCTAAATATTATCTCGATAAGAAACTACAATTGCCTTGGAGCAAGTTTCATTTGTAAAATATTCTGATATCTCCATTTTAACTTGTGGGCGGATTTATAGGCCACTTTGGCGGTGTGTGTGTGTTCTAACTTGTACCACAATGTTTGGTATTTGGTATGGTTTTTTTTATTCGATTGATCCATACATGGATATTAATACGTCACATCAACATAGCACGACATATACATAATATACATAGTTTACATATATACATAGTTTGAAAAATGTACTATTTACAATTAAATACATTGTAGGTCGAGAACACATCATACTGCATTGTCTTCTAAGTATTCGTTCACAGAATAAAAACATTTTTCTTTTAAGTATACCTTTAATTTATGTTGCAGGACCTCTACTTTCATAGTCTTAAAATCTCTAGGTAATGCATTAAAAAGCTTAGCACCTAATTCCATTGGGCTTTGGTATAACTTTGACGTAGCGCATTTAATTCGAATGTCTTTCTTACACCTTGTATTGTGGTCATGAACCATGTTGTTTGTTTTAAAATCACAGAAGTTTTGCGCAGTCATGGTTATGAGAGCCTGGATGTACAAACAGGGTAGAGTTAAAATGTCAAAACGTTTAAAAAGAGGTCTGCAGAGTTACCCTCTAATGCCTAACCCCACACCCAAAGAGACTCAATATCCAAAGACTTTCTTTTATAGGTTTCACATTCCGCAATGTGTGAGATCGGTGCAGTGTGCCTATATTTAGGAGACAAGTATAAGGATGTTGACTCGTGGATACGCCGATTTAGATTTTTCGGCAGTGTGCCATCCAGTTAGAAGTTTTTGTATGGCTCAGTAGGTAGCTGGCAAACTTTTTCTGATTATTGCTTATCGCTGAAGTACGCGTCGCATCTCTTTTACTTACAGCAAAGGGGATAACTAGCAATGGTTTCGCAGTTGAATTTGGGAATTTTCGTGTAAAAATGAATGTCGCGTATATCACCCGGCTGGTTTAAAATAGTATTTATTTTGTAAGTACCTTAACGATGTCATAATTTGTTAATTTTATGTGATGTGGGATTTTATATTGGATTATTATATATTGTTATGTTTTCCAATGAGTGTAGCCCGGAACAGTAGGTACCTCATACGTTTTGATTCAATACACGATTTAAATGTGAAAAGCGGTCTAGTGAAGTCAAGTAGATAACGAATCAAGTTTTCTAGTCAAAGTTTCAAAAAAATCATGCATAGTTATGTGTGCTATTATTTAATCACACGGTGATAATTAAGAATTTAAGTTAACGTAGCATTGCAACGTGACATGTGGCTTTGCGATCAATATCCGCCCGCCAGTCCACCTGCCAGTGATTAACCAAGGAGGCATGTCAATCAACACAGTGATTATAGAATTGCACATTGTCAGTTCCCGATCATGGAAAACATGCAGTGCTATTGTGTTTTCCAGCGTCGCCCGATTACCAAGATGACTGTGTCGTGGGCTTCCGTGAAAGACTGGCTTAGCCAAAACAGGTTGCTGATGGCCACAATTGCCGGGGTTATCGTTGGCGTTTCTATCGGTAATCCGATTGGTTCTGTAATGCTTTTCTTCCAGCCAATGGATTACTGGTAGACTTTTATTTTGTTGCAGGTGTGTTTTTCAAACCATGGCACCTCGACGCTGAAGTCATCATGTTAGTGTTGTATCCAGGTGAATTGTTCATGCGTCTGCTCCGTCTTATGATGCTGCCTCTGATAGTGGCCAGCTTGGTATCAGGTAAATAAACAGTGTCGTACGTAGCTTTCATTCCATTCCCCCACCCCATAAAACCTTTAAGGGACCGCCGTTACCTATACATATAAATTTTATTTTTGCAAGGTATAGGTAATTACAAATTAGAGTTTTCTAGTTTTCAGGGTCGTCAAACCCAAATCAGAACGTGTTAGAGTGTCTTATTATTACATTACAAATGAGTGCAATCTAAAGCAATTTTCTTTGAATTTGTTTCATTTCAAATGGGAATTCTGTTATGAAAATCACCCTCCCCTCTCTCCTCACACCCCTTACGTGGCTGTCGTGTAGGCATAATCGTAGTAGTGATTATATTTTGTTTATTTTGTTTTCATAGGCTGCGCACGGCTCAACGCTAGACTGAACGGAAAGATAGCAGCTAGAACGTTGGCATACTTTCTAGCGACATCTTTCTTAAACGCAGCTTTGGGAACGACAATAGCAGTCTTAATGCGTCCGGGCCGAGTCACTCTAACAGGACAAGGTGACCCGAGTGTCTACGATGCTCCAAATGCCGATAACAGGCCCCGCTTCTTAGATGCGGTGCTGGATCTTGGGAGGTATTACTCATTCGACGATTTTATGCACATTGTATCTCTTTGTATTTGCATGTCAAGATGCAATTACTGGCCGGAAGATGCTTATCATCCTGCAAACAAAAACTTACTTCCCTTTTGTCCTGTCTTTACAGAAATATCTTTACTGACAATTTAGTCAAAGCTGCATTCCAGCAGGTAATTTTGGTTTGGTGGTAGAGTAGAGGCTTTTCAGGCACTGTTAGTTCTGGCACTAATAGCGCTTATTTAATTCTCTAGGCCCACACTGTGTACGTACCAGTCTCTGCCCAGGCGCTCAACAAAGCTAATTCCACTTGGATTGGTGAGATCGATTCTATGCGAACCTTGCAATACAGGTATAGGTACCTACTTTCTATTTTATGTAGACATTTCAAAATTTCAAAATTAAATTTTTTAATAATTTTCTTACCATTTTAATTGGACTAACTGTTGTCATAATTTTAGAGATGGAACTAACACGCTCGGCATTATCTTTTTTTGCCTCGTGTTTGGTACAATCTTGGGAGGCTCTGGAGCCAAGGGCAAAGTCGTGGTTGATTTCTTCACAGCAATGGATCATGTCGTGATGCGAATGGTTGGAGGTTTAATGTGGTATGTGACGTTCTTTTTATATCTTGTGCAACCAGTTCAAATAACAGCTTGAATTACATTGTACATTTTGTATTGTATTTACCTATGGGTAAAATCATTATGTTCAAATTGGTTCATTATTGACTTTCATTTTGGAGAATATTCAGCATGTAGTTATGTACGTATGTACTTTTATTTTCAATTTTCTTTACAGAATATACTCTTTATGTTTATTAAAACTAGAGTTTGAAAAAAGTCAGAATAAATGTATTCTGGTAAAGAATTATGATTTTTTTGTACATATATGTACAAAAATCATAAATCTTGACATATCGTGCAATATTACATCCATAAGTAAAAATATCCATAAAATATTTCATAACATATATTATCATTAAAATCGTATAATCTAGGTTTATATATTACAATAAATACACTTCCAATTCGTTGCTAGCAGAAATTCGTCAAAAGTATAAAATCCATGATTTAAAAGGAACCTTTTCGTATTTTCATTCAAAACCAATTTTTTTTCACTCTGAGATTTAAGGTTGTCTGCAAGATTATTAAATATTCTGAAGAGTTTTTAATTATTTGTTGTCAACTTGGTATTTCTAGGCTTACCCCATGTGGAGTTGCAAGTGTTGTTTGCGGGAAGATTCTATCGGTGGAAGAATTGACGCAAGTGCTCCAACAGCTGGGTTGGTTTGTGATCACTATCACTCTGGGAGTGATGTTCTACCAGTTACTTGTTTTGCAAGCTATCTACTTCCTCTTTATTCGTCGAAACCCTTACACATACTATTGGGGTCTGCTAGAAGCTACCGTCACTGCTTTTGCAACTGCTTCCACGTAAGTTCCACCTTCTATCTTACAATTAGCTAGATTTTCTTAATTTTCTCATAAAAATTATAATTTGTGTTAAATTGCAGGGCTGCTACGCTCCCCGTCAGCTTCCGCTGCCTGGACAATAAGCTTCGAATCGACCCGAGAATCTCACGCTTTGTGCTTCCTGTTGGCTGCAACATTAACATGGATGGAACTGCTTTATTCGTTGCTGCAGCTTGTGTGTTTGTGGCTCAGATGAGTGATATTACACTGACTTTGGGCCAACTTCTTACTGTCTGGTAAATATGCGTGAATTGGGATGCAATTGAAAGATCATTTGATTGCAACTCTCATTGAACTTGCTGTATTTTTGGTGTACCAAGCTTGGTGTCTACGGCCGCAAGTTTCTCTTCTGCTAGCGTTCCTAGTGCAGCGCTGGTTCTAATCTTCATGGTGCTCGGGACAGTCGACGTACCGAGCCGTGATGTTTCCTTGCTGTTTGCTGTTGACTGGCTTGTGTAAGATTATTGTCACAATTGCCACGATTTATTGACAATGCCATTGTGCAACGTTTACGGAATTGTCCTAGCAATGACTTGTTTGATTCTAATCCTGATAATGTTTTAGGGATCGTATTCGCACCACCAACAATATGCTCGGTGACTGCTATGCGGCAGCAGTGGTTCAGCATCTCTCGAGAGCGCAGCTTATTGCTGCGGACACTGACGCTTTAAAGGTAATTTGTTCACTTGAAAATATAATCGCAACTTTAGAGATGGGTTGGGAAAAATCATAGGTGCTGGTTGAAACAAGGGCATCAAACCGAAATTAATGTTGGTTCGGGTTCAGGTTCAGGTTCGGTAAATTTGGAATTTCGGTTCGGGTTAGCTAAATTTTGTTTCTTCCAGTTCGGGTGTTTTCAATTTGGTAATTCTGGCTTGGGTTCGGGTTCAACACAAAATTACGGTTTTTTTGGGTTTCGGGTTCGGGTTCCGGTTCGATGGCCTCCTAACTTTCCAAAAAATCGATTCCCTAAAATAACGTTATAGCCTTCTTTTCGGATTAACTTTCCAAAAATCCATTCCCTGAAAAAACGTCGACCTTCTCTTTTCTGATTATCTTTTCAAAATTCCATTTAAAACTCGCCACTGCACAATTTAATAAAATTCAAGGTGTTGAAAAACCTGAAAAAACCCGACAAGTAACACCGGTTTGGGTTTTTTCAAAACTAGAACACGGGTTCGGATTTTCAAATTCTCCGGATTCCGGTTCGGGTTCGGGTTCAACACAGAATGACGTTTTTTTTTGGGTTATGGGTTCGGGTTCGATGCCCTGGTTGCAACGATAATGGACAGTCACCCATCCTATATTCCTGACGCATGATAGTGTCGTTTAACCTTATGAATTTAGCAAACAACGTTGTAGCATTAGAAAACCTATTTGAAACTGGGTTCTGAATTATAAATGAAGTCTACCAGATTTAAAAAAATATTTTTGAAAAACAGTGCTATAAGCCAGTACGTATCTACATGAGTAAGCAGACATGGGTATTAGACATTTTCGAGTGTATGCTCATAAATATCTTCTCCTATCTATAATTTAAAATGCTACAACTAAAAATCTTGTATAAATTTGAAGTGGCTCAAACCTGACCTAATCTATGGGTCAGTTACACCTTGTTAATATATAGACCAATCTGTCCCGGTTAGACTCGTCAAGGAATGTACAGTATGAAATTCCAACATATTTATACATGTTCTTTCTTTCAGCAGGGTTCAATAAATGGTTACGTTCTTCCCTTGACTTTGGATGATGTTGTTGTCGACTTACCAGACAACGATTCAGTATTCGTCGACCTTCCACCTAGAAATGGTTCAATTAGAAGAATGTAACTCTGTTATCAATATTATTGTTCAGTTGGGACTATTTAGAGCTATTTTAATGAGCCAATAGAGAGAATTAAGTGACACTGTAACATTAACGCAGATCTGCATAGCTGCTAATATGATGCCGATCTGCTGTAAGTTATTTCATATTTGTGAGCTTCAAGACTGAGTGTGGACCTTGATTGTGTTTCCAAACTTTTCATAATATAAGTTTTCAAATTTTTAAATTGTAAAAAATCAAATTACCAACTTTTCTGGATCTATCAGAAGCGTGTACGGATAAATGCTCTTTGTATGCCATCGTAAAAACACTTTGATTTGGTGGTGCAGGCTTTTCAAATATTAATTTACCTATACCTATATGCTTGATATCAACTTTAAATGTGTATATTCTTTTCTTTTGTTTTGTTTAGCCCGAAGGTTTAATATTTTGCATCTTAGCTTATCTTATTTTGGCATTCTCTTAATATTACAGTCCTTCAAATAACAATTCGCTTGTCCCATACAATTTTGGAAAATAGTCACGGTGGAATTTGAAAATTATAATTTGGTTCCAGTGGGCCACATAAAATGAGCAGCTGTTTTGGAGTACTATAATATAGTGCAAACTATGCCCAAATATGGTAGATGGATTTCCCATTAGATACCTACTCGACTTCTCATCGTACTTAGTATGGAATCTGCGCAGATGGAATATTTTGAAAAACAGTTTATGGAAGTACTTAATCTGTGCGGTTTGGCAACAGATCATTTGGTTTTTTATTTTAATTTCTATTACCATACCACTACAAACAATATATTTTTTATTAGTGAAAAAAGTCGATGAAAACGTGTATATAGAAATCAATAATCAATAAGTCAAAATCAATAAGAAAGTAAATCATTAAGTAAAATATAAAGAACAAATTGACCTTAAGAATATTGTTGGCATTGGGTTGACCAAGATACAATCTAAAATAGCGCCAAATATTTTGATATATAGGTGGCGTGGCTGTCTTCAATTTCGCGGGAATGTTATAAATGTATTTCTTTACCTCTCTTTAGAATAAAAACATATCAGTTGATGATTGTAGGTCTCGGTTAATATTTAAATTGCTAAAACATTTTAGGAAATTGCGTCTTTCTTGACTCGTGACTTGTCAGCACAATTGTTAGATTTGAATTCCCCACTAATTCCTGGCTCTGGCAGAGAACTCGGCGGGGTTGGCAGTGTTGGATTAGTATTATTAGGTTGGCATAATCGTCGGTTGGCACTTGGCACTTTGTGGTGGTGGGCAATGGGGCTTGGGGGACGCGTTTTGACTTTCATTTGTTTACATAGTTGTATTGTTGGTTGTTATCGGTATTTTCAATTTAGAAAAACAGCTACTAATGCGTGTTAATGCAAATTTTAATTGCCAACGTGCAGGCTGTTCCTACCAAGTAATGGTATCGCGCAATTCAATATGACGCCAAAAAAAAAGGTATGAAGGTACAGTAGGCATTAGCAGCAGTAGTAACCAGTGCATTTAGAATTTTAATGTAATATATACTTAATATCGATGCTAATAATCTTGTTCATCATATTATAAATTATTATATTATTATAAATGTTATATAAATTATAAATTATATTTTTGTACTCGCTAGTTGCCATGTTATCTCACTGGTTGTGGTCAGCATAGGTACTGGCATATTTTGTTTTTGAAGTGGAATTAACATTGAGTCTACCACCAGTAACGAAGGCTGCTGTTGCAGGTGTTCTATACCTACTTGTGTTATACTTTGCCACTAAATACCCCCAGCCTGATCCAAGGTAGTAGGAATGGTATAGTACCAAGTATGCAAAACTTGCTTGAAACTCTAATATTTTAAATGAAACCACGAAGAGATGAATTTCCGTTTTTGTCTGTTGACAGTAGCACAAGCATTGAATTTGTAGGTTCTGATGTCACAAGTGTTAAAGTTCTTTGCTAGAAGGGTTGATTATTGTAATTGATCTAAAACCATGGGAAGAATGTGAACTTCAACCAAGATATTATAAATGGGAACCTCTCAAATGGGAATTAGCTTCGACCATCGATTCCTGGAAATACTTTCACTGCCTAGGACAATATGGGCTATCAAAAGGGAAACGAAGCCAATAGAGTGCAAGCGTCTCTCTCTCTCTGTCCTTAAAGGCCGGTAGGCTACGATTTTTGAATGGTTTTGGGCCGGTTGAATTGTATCCAAGAAATGCAACTATTTTCTAACAATATTAAATGAGAAAAATGCACCAAAGACTAGCAATGATTCTTTTGAATCAATGCGTCTGGTGGCTGTTCTTTGTGGGCTGCCGGCTGAAACTAAACAAACCATAAAAGGCAGCATATATATATATATATAGGTATATATATATTTGTGTGTGTGTGAATCGCCTTGGCCCGCCAGTCTTTTATTACGGCCGATTACTGCCCTGTCAGTGTTAACCATGAAAATGGAGATTTTATTCTACTATTCTTTAAGCATGCATCAAACACTCAATTGGTACAAAATATTTGCATAAAAAGGCCCTAGAAAGTGCAACATTTTATCTGGGCCATTTTGCCTTCTAACCCAACCCTGGTCTCCGGGCTAGTTGCACCAGCTGGAGCTGCTATTAAAGATTACCTTCTGGGGCACTGATAATAATTTAGTTTGGCGTTATGGCAATTATTTGTACACAAGTGCTGTACATAACTACCTAATAATAGGCAATTAGGGGTAAATCTCGTAAGAGTACCTACTTCACTAACCACTTTTTCTCAATAAATTAGTAGCTGGTAATTATGCTGCATGCAGGATTTATTAGAATGATTTTTAACAACAGGGTTCAGCAGGCTTTTTTCAATCACTGCTTGTGATTTAAAATTTCATGACATTTTACCTACATTGTTGAAACTTTTTAGCAAGATGAAATATCCTTTTCAACGGAACTTAGGATTTGGGAGTAGACGTTGATTTAGGAGTGGATTGCATGTTCATTTTTCAGAATCAACTGTCAGCAGAAGTTGGTAGTAAATTTGCAGATTTCCCAGAGTAAGAATTTTAGAAGAATCCATTTGAATCTACTTTTCAAATTTTGAAAACTTTTCAGTTTTCACAACTTTTTGAGGGGATTAAAATTGCACTGAAACTTTTCAAACTTTCCAAGCTTACATTACTAACCACTGCTCACAGTTACCTTCAATACATGATTTATCTTTACAGGGTTGTTTGATGAAACATACAAGAAATTAAGTTGCTATCTTGATGTAAAGTTGAAAGATTGTGTGGCCGGCAGTGTTGAGTTAGCTACCCATACAAACCACGTTAGGTCCCTGTTTGTTTAATTATAAATCTGACTTCTTGTTTTGTGTAAAAAGTGTGAACCTTGTTTTCAGACTGCTCCCACAAGCTCTGAATCAAATTCATCCTCTACGAGCAGTTCATCAACATCATCTAGTTCGTCGTCATCATCAGGTTCAGACTCCAGCTCATCTGATTCGGATAACTCTTCTACGTCACAGGCGAGTGCAGTGAAGTGTAGTGGTCGTGCAGGCTCCCCGGACTCGGAGAACAAGAAGCTAGCCAAGAAAAAATCATTGGCTGGTAGCGGGACGAAAGCAAAGGATGTCCGGCCGAAGAGTAGGCTGTCTGCGGTAGCAAAGAGCCGGTCCGCCAAGACGAGCGCTCAAATTTATTCTTCCGAGTCCGAAGCTGCCCCGAAAAGCAGGCTTTCGCTCACAGCCAAAGGTCGCCCCACCAAGGCCACCGTGCCAGTTTATTCCTCAGAATCAGAGGAGCCTTTAGCTGCGAAAGCAAGCGCTAAGCGGAAAACTTCGGTGAAGCCAAAACCAGTTGCAACAGTGACTGCTGTCCCTAAACCGGTAAAACAAACTAAAAGCACCTCGATACCTCAAAAAGCTGTCAATGCAAAGGTTGCCCAAAAAGCTCGTAAACTACCGCCAGAGAAAGATCAGAATAAGTCAGCAAAAGAAACGGCTGCTCAGAAAAAGCCTAAAAGCATTTTCAGTCCTGAAAATAGCAGCGATAGTGATCATTATACTCCAATGAAATTGGCGCCAATGAAAAGCTGTGCAACGAAAGCAATTGCGAAGTTAAAGCCCAAGGCAAAAGCTGGCGTCATAGCTAACAATTGGCCTTCCAGTCGTGGGACGTCAAGCTCATCGTGTAGCTCCGACTCGGAGGTGTCGGGGTTTCAAGGCGGTACTAAAAAGAAAAATAAGAAATCGACCGGCGGCCCAGAAAATGACAGAAAGCGGCCGGCTGTTAGGAAATTGACTCGCTCATCGAGTGCCCGTAGAAGTAAGCACTTGGTCGGCAAAGCCTCTGACTCTGAATCGGAGCCAGAGGCTAAAGTGGCAGCAAAGCAGGCTAGTAGGGCGGAAAAGAGTCCTAGGAAAGCGCGTGGCAGGTGCAGTAAGTCGGAGGTGCCCTCGGGAGAACGCAATTGTCCATTGGAAGGCTGTGATTCGTCAGGTCACCTTGGCGGTCGCCACGACAGGCACTTCACCATGGAGGCGTGTCCTCGGTACCACAACAAGACCCTGCAGGAGTGTAAGGATGCGGCAGCAGAGAGGCTTCGCAAAGTTGAAGAACGAATGAAGGCTGTATCTAGTTTAGCTTCAGGAAAGCCAAATCAGTTGACACAGGAGCACAAGAATTACATAGCACTGGTGAAAGATATGCGGCAGCCCAATTCTTTGTTGACTGATCTGGACAGAAACAACAGTGATAGTAATATGCACGACAAAATGTGTCAGCCACTTCTCAAAGGCGTGTCTCCTGAATATGATCTGAAGCTTTTCTGGGAGGCTGAGGCGGTCGCTAGTGAAAAGATGGTGAGTAGACCAATTGTAGGCTTGTTTGGGCATTGGTTATCAATATCACATTGTTTTTATCTCAACCCAGGATCCGAACTTGAACCAGAACCTGAAACAGCCGTTATTTTCATGAACCAGAATCAGAACCGTAATTTAATTTGTAATAGAACGGAAAAATATCGGTTCATTGCGATCCCATAATGGTTGCGCCAACTCGAAATAGAAAAAAAATCAGTTGTCAAAGTTATTTTATTCAATGGAAAAAATAAACATTTCAGTCCGCTGTGACTTAGAGTGAGTGACAACTTCGTAGGGCACGTGCAAAATGTCCTCCCTTGTCACACAACGCTTCCCTTGGAGATCCCCTTATCCCGACCGGAAAAACGGGGGAATGCGTGCTTAAATAGCTCAGATAGTAGAGCACCAGGAGCGATATCGACTGGTTCGGGATCTCATCCCGGTTCGCTCGCACATTTTTCCAGCTTCGTTCCCTTCCATTTTTACTTTCGTGTAATCACACCACAGTTAGGGCATCGCAAAGTAGCGACGGAAATATTTATCTTTTGGAGAACGGTTTGAATGGGTAAAATGGAAGGAAAACTTCGAACCTTTTTTTTTTCTTTGGAACGGTTATTTTTAATGGAACCTAAATTTTGCCTGGAATCAGAACCTGGCTTATTTATTTCTAGAACCGGAATCGGAACCATTTGTGAAAATATCATAGAACTGGAACCAGTACCATTATTGATGAGCGTAGCGAGCTAAGCGAGCTTAGCGAAATCGTCAATTTCACTAGGTACTGGTTAAAAAAAGCACTTGTGTGGGTTTTTTGTTTTGTTTGTATGTTTGATTGCCACGCTGTACAGACCAAACACCTGCTTCGATTGCGATGAAATTTTCAGGGTGTCTACTTTTGTTCTCAACTAAGACCCCCTGCGTTTTTCAAGAAAATCCTCCATACCCCACCCCTTCAAATCATAAAAAAGAGCAATTTCCAAATTGGTAAAATTATGAAAAGTACGGAAATTCATCTAAAAGTGCGTATTGTTTCCAAATTTTCCCAAAAATGTATTGTGACTTTGTGTTTGACAATTCTGTGGGTAAAGCGCACCATCATCTTTCGCCATACGAACCGCTAGGCTCATCTTCAACGCAACACAAATTGCGTTTGCAAAGCCCTAGTTTAAAATAATTCAGAACTGGAACCAGAACGGATGTTTAAAAGAAATCAGAACCGGAATCCGAACCGTCATTGGTTTCGGTTGGGATCTGTGATCTCACCTGCTATTTTCCCTTCGCTTGTCAGTCCTCGAATAACTACAAATCCTTTGTCGTTCTGGCGTTCATTGCGCCCCACTGGAAAAGTTCTTTTGTGGGCAGGTACTGCACGATTTTTTGTTTTACACTCTCATTATTTGTCTAATTGTTTGCTGTTTTTGCCATTCTAGGAAGAAGATCTGGAGAGTTTGCCGTATCTTAAAGGAACAAAGTATATAGAAATGGGCAAGTTTGAAATGGAAGTGTGGTACCAAAGCCCTTACCCCGAGGACTTTGCGCGTGTGCCAAAACTGTACTTGTGTGAATATTGCTTGCGTTACATGAAAAGTGGAACGATTCTTACCCGCCACTCTGCCAAGTGCGTTTGGAGGCATCCCCCTGGAGAGGAAGTTTATCGAAAAGAAAAAATAAGTGTTTGGGAAGTGGACGGAAAACGATACAAGCAATACTGCCAGAATCTCTGCTTGCTAGCCAAATTTTTCCTCGATCACAAGACATTGTATTACGACGTCGAACCGTTCCTATTTTACGTGATGACGATGGGAGATTCCGAGGGCTGTCATACCGTCGGATATTTCAGCAAGGTAAGCTTTTTTATTTTACCCACTTGAGATTGCATGCTTTAAAAGTTGGCACAAGGAAAGATCAAGGTGTGACTAACTCATATGCGGCCGCATCGCAGAAGCTTTTCGTAACTTTAAGGTAGCACCTAAGTGGGCTGATTATCACAAACTTATTACAATGCTTCTATGGTCGTTTAGGGACTTCAGTCTGAATTACATAAACAATCCTGGACCTATCTTATCGCTGTCATAAGTTTCCCATTGAAAAGTCTGGCCAAATCAGACAGTTGTGACATCCTGAGGCCATTTGAAGCCTTTGGCAAATAATTTAAATGTTAAGACTATTTCATTTAGGCATATGTGCTATTTTATTTTAAAAAAGTTGGTATATAAATGCTTTTGAAGCAAATAAATTAATGAAAGAAAGAAAAAAGAAATTTTTGCTAAAATCTGACTGCTTAGAAAATACAGGTGTTTATAATGAGATTTTGTCCAGTAATTCGCCCAACGGTTAATTGAGAGCTGTCTGACTGATCACATTCCAAGCGGGGCTGTTAGCATTGACGGCCTGGGAACATGGTAGTGTGGGTGGTGATGGGTGGGTCAGTGGACGGGACCATAAAGGTAAGGTTGCAAGGGAATGTAGTTATTGGGTGGGTGGCTATGATAGGGATGACTATGTACCATATGGTGGCACTGGCAGGTACCCATCAGACATACTGTCTATGTAAGTATATATATATCGGTGGCTTCTGGGAATTAGGCCGTAAGTGCCAAAAGTCAAATTGTTCAGGAGATGCTAAAAACACTTTCTGATATTGGTTTTGTACTTACAAATGTAATATTTAACTGATCAAATAAGTGCATTTTTTTCTAACATTTAACCGTAGTAATTATTAGGCTGTTTTATGGACGATAGATATATTTTTACAGAAAAACAATAAGGGACAGCTCGAAACAAAATAGCTAGCACCCTAGAAAATTGTATAGGCTTTCAAACAAAGTGTGAGTGGTTTTTTTGTTCTGATTAAGTTGCCTAAAAATTAAGAATAACTTCCAAAAAGTAATTGATAAGCGAAATTGATTGATTGAATTGAGTAATTGATTGAAGCTAAATCTTTAATTTCACTAGTGGTAAAAAAAACACTCGTGTGTTTTAGTTTTATGTATGTTTGCGCGCGCTCTACAGACCAAACACCTGCTTTGATTGCTATAAAATTTTCAGGGTGTCTACTTTTGTTCTCAACTTGGGCCCCTGCAATTTTCAAGAGAATCCTCCATACCCCTCCCCTTCAAATCAGAAAAAAGAGCAATATTCGAAAATTGGGTAAATTAGGGAAAATAGGGAAATTATCTAAAAGTGCATATTTTTTCCAAATTTGCCCAAAACTTTTTCGTGACTTTGTGTGTTAGTAAGTCTGCGTCAGAAATATATCTCCAATCTAATAAAAACCCTTGACATGAGCTACATCGATGCAATTACGTGCTCATTCCTTAATGAGCTCAGAATGAGCATATTTTCCCCATCTGACAGCTCGGAGACACAAAGAAAGGTCAGAATCGTCTACATTTTCAAGCGATCAGAATTTTCGAGAAGGCCATGGTCTAGCTTGGTGCTCCATAGTTTTCATCGGCCGTCTGCCTCCACCTTTTTATCCGCTATATATAAACACAGCTACGCTCATCTTCAACGCAACACAAATTACTTTCGCGAAGCCCTAGTTTTAAAGAGTTTTATAAGGTTTTTCGAAATTTTCAGCAAGCCTAAACATAACACAAAATTGATTCTTACATTATTTAAAAGCCTGCAGATTACCTAGGGTGCTGTGTATTTTGTTTTGGGCTGTCACTAATGTAGTTGTCTGTAAAAAAATGTTTTGTAGATATTTTTAGGCAAAAGAGCTCTTACCCAATTTTGATGTTAAGAAAATATTATCCTCTTTGGAAAGAAAACATTATCCAGAAACTCACTTTTTCTACTGTCTGTTTACACATTTTCCTGACAAATTTGGTGCCATTTTGAAAACTCAATTTAATCAAAACTCGGCCCCAAAACACGCAAATTTGCTCCAAAATAAGACTTTTAAACCAAAAACTCTACTATTTTCTACTGGGATCTGTGTCCCCAAACATCCCACTAAGGAATCCTTAAAGTGCAATGGGTATAAAATGCCCACCTAAATGTGCCTAGGACCATCTTTGAGGTTGCATGTATTCCACATTCTAATTATTTCAACACAAACAAGTAAGCTATGTTTGGTAACACTAAACAGCCATTAGGTAGACCAGGTATCAAAAATAATTTTTATCGAAATAATTTCGGTTTTCAACAACTGGGTGGGCCTCGGTGGGTGAGTGGGGGGGGGGGAGGAGATCCTAAGCCACTGACCACCACTCAGACTCAGACTACCACGGGCCGGGTTCTGATCTGTTCTGTTCTGATCCTGCGGTTCTGGTTCTTAGAAAATCATTAATAACGGTTTAGATGTCGGTACTAGTTTCTTCCCCTCACGCGTAAATCGTAAGAAAATAGGACCAAGCTAGCGAGCCTATCTCTACTGTCAAAACTTTTACCGTCTCATCCCGTGGCTTTCATGTCCCCGTAATTGACCACCGTGCCAGCGCTTTTATCTTTCGAAAATGGCAGAGTGGTCGGCTCTGTGGAGGGTTGATTTCACCTATCTCCCCCCCCCCCCCCCCCTCCCCCCATACACTGCATCTATGCCCACGATGATAATGCAGATTTAGCTTATGTCCAATGTGCACCTCCAATGTGCACCTCCAATGTGCACCTCCAATGTGCACCTCCAATGTGCACTTGACACCGCATGCTAGGAAGTAGCTGTCTCCGAAGTCCCAACACCCTCCCTATCTCCCTGATTACAATAAGCTAGACAGCACCGTGTGGCTGGTCGAACGGGACGACAACCTAGGATTAGTAATAATATGAATGACAAGCGACTGTACATGGATGATGGAATTCCACAACAAAACAATGCAATGGTGGACTTGCGCTACTGGGCCGCTATCTTCTAGTCAATCTCTGTCTGTCATCTTCTTTTCGACCACACTGTTGCAGATGAGGCGCAGTTTCCTCTGAGGTAGGTATCGGTATTGGCAACACAAAATTTCCAGAAAATCATATTTAGTTTGGAACTTGAAAGCGACAATCTGGCCCCAATAAATCCACAGACAGTGAATGTTACTGTTTTATGGGGAAGGTACCACCCTCGGTATTGGTTGTCATATGCCACTATTCGAAGAAAATCACACCCAATAAGTAAGCTGGCAGGGATAAGCAGGTTTCGTCACAATTGCAGATAGCCCATCTCATGTTGACTACACGGACCTTACCCCCCCCCCCCCCATCAAAGATGGCCGTTCGATTGCCCCGGGTAGTTACGACACGGCTGATAACATGTTCGGTCTCAGTACAATGAAGTAATAGTGGTTGTGTACACTGAATTATCCCCAGCTCAGGTTTATACGTGTCCACAATGGACTGCGCTGCGTCCATGTTCATACATAAAAGTGCGTTATTTTACGCAATGCATTATCTTCTGCACAGCGAGTGCTCTTCCGAGAAGGGCACTTACTTGGGTGAAAATGGCGATTCGGTGTAAAGTGGTGGGGTGCTGCCTTACATTGATTATCTCATTTCTTCTTCCAAGAATGAAACATACGCTGCAATGGTCACGTTTAAGGCTCGAGGAATTTTCGGTCAAATCCATAAAGCTTCCTTCGCGACTTTCCGTTTGAGGGGGCGCCGGAAGATACCAATCGGTCAGGCCCTATATTATGATAATTAATGAAAATTAGTTCCCTGGAAAGACAGGGTCTGCGCTGGAGATGAATTGTAGATTTCTTCGTTACTACCTATCCATTTCAGATTAGCGAATCACTTCGCCCTCATCCTGATACCCTTTGCAATGTACTTGCAAGTAATCGTTTTCGCGTGGAAAGAACATGCGTTTCCCACCTCCCTTGTGGGCTCATTTAATTGTCACCCCATTACAAGGCATACAAACAAAGCACCACCGAAATTGCCTTCGATGCTCTCGTCCGGGCTGGGGGCCTGGACCTGTGTGGGACTGTCGAGAGGAGCGGAGAGGGGTGGAGTGGAGAGGAGACCCGCTTAGTGTCCCATTGGCATGGCCCAGTCCCGTGGCAGGCGACGGCGGCGGCGGCGGGTGAATGCACTGGGAGGGTCATCCTCGGTCATGCAGTTGCTTGGGGTAGGCCAGGGTAGACAGGGCCGATCGATACTGTCTCGCCACGCCACGCCGTAGGTTAGTGTCTGCACTCTGCAGGCTCATCTGACGCACATGCCTAGGGTTGCCAATCCTTGTGCCTAGTTCGACGTCCCTGTTTCCTTGTTTCAGGAAAAGAATTCGTTCCTCAACTACAACGTCTCCTGTATTTTGACGCTCCCTCCGTACCAGCGTCAGGGCTACGGTCGCCTACTCATAGACTTCAGTAAGTCTCGCAGCGCTCATCCTTTGCTGATTGCTAAATTTGACGAAAGCTTAAAATCACCACGCTCGCTTGTTCGCTTTCAGGCTATCTGCTTACGCGCGTGGAGGGGAAGATCGGTTCGCCCGAAAAGCCCCTATCCGATCTTGGTTTGATCTCGTATCGCAGCTACTGGAAAGACGTCTTGCTCGAGTATCTGTGCAATTTCGGTGGCAAGCAGCTGTCTATCAAAGGTAGGTCAGTGACTTGCGTCGTCTGGTCTCGCCGTATCGATCCACCTCGAATTGTCGCACCCACGGGCCACGGTCGTCTCCGCTCACCCCACCGCGCCTCTTGACCCACGTGTTTGTATTTTCCAGACATCAGCCAGGAGATGGCCATCAATTCGTATGACATCGTCAGCACCCTGCAGGCGCTCGGCATGATGAAATATTGGAAAGGAAAGCACATCATTCTCAAGAAACAGGTGCGATATGATATGGTACTCCGCACTTACTCTGATACTGCCCACTCTGATATCGCCACTCGCCAGTGCTATCGTCGTTCATCGTCCGTGGACTGGTGCCCACACGACGCTGCAGTTGCCAGTCGCAAGTGTGACACTAACAGTACGGTTTCTTGTAGGATGTGATCGACGAGTACGTGGATCGGACCCAGCGAAGGGGTTCTGTCTACAAGGAGATCGACCCGGCTTTCCTCAAGTGGACGCCGTTTGTCGCGCCGGCCCCCGTTGGGCCCATCTAGCCCATTGCCCACCACCACCACAAGTACAACCTAACCGAACACACAAACCCTGCACACCAACTCAGCTTCCGAACCGAACACTAGACTTTCAACTGGGCGCGATGATAACTTTTAAGAGCATAATCTCTCTAATCTTCTATGTTATGCATGTTTTATGGTAATTTTATCTGTTTGGCAATATTTTAAGCCTTTTTGGCCTCTGTATTTATCATATGAATCATCGGAACCGATTTTTTTAAATGTGAAATTGAGCTGTCACGAAATTATTGCCGTGAAAACTTTAAATGTATCAATTTGTCACAGTTCTGTGGACCTTCCCCATTTTTGGAATTCCCACTGTGCTAGTCATAGAAACAATCGAGATGGTCTCCAGATTTCATGTTTACATTTTAAGCACCTTGAGCAAACCTCGGAAAATTAATTTACATCTATGTCATTGTGGAAAGCAAAAAATGTACCTAATTATTTGTATACACATGTATGTTAATAGATATAATTTACAATTTTAAACAAAATAAAAACTTTTTACAACAAAACTAATATGGTATGTGTCAATCTTGTAGATCTGTGCCCAGATATCAATTGCACTCTAACAGGTGCCGGGTTTCAGTGCCACCAGAGCACCTGATGAAGTACAATGAACATGAGACACATGCCTGCCAGTTCCCAGCTCCCTCCCCGGCCAGACAGCCCAGATTGCACCTTTCTTCCGGACATCGTACTGACGTCCTCCGACTGCGACGAAGTGCGAGTCCGAGTGCGAGCCCTCATTGGAGTGTCGAGATCACCCTCCGCTCCGCGCGCTACTTCAGGTACCTGACTGGTTCATCACAGCCACCGGCCTCTGAAGAGCACGCGGAGCAATAGGTCCGTGCCGATGCCGCTCTTGCTGCTGTTGATGCCGCTCAAGTCGGCTCGAGCTGGCTGGCAATCGCAGGGCCGACCGCTGACCGTGTAACAACTAACAAGCACTCAGTGCATTGCCGCTGCCACGGCGAGTGTGCGAGTGTGACGCATGCAGAGACGGAATCCTACCACGGCTAGATTTACCACTGCAATGCAGGACGGGGCCAACGCTCGTGCAAGAAAGCGCGTTGTCTAAATGATCGAGCGAAAGTTAGTCTAGACCAGTCTAGACGGTCTGCTGCAGTCGGGGCAGACAGAGACCGCTGCGCGGAGAGAAAGAGAGATAGTTAACTTGAAGGTTTCCGGTAGGGTTGGCTGATGACCTGCTTGCATCCACCAGTCTCTTTGTTCCAAATCAGATAAAATTTTAAAAATTATTGTCATATTTTGCTAAAAATTGTATTACTAAATATCGTGCTTTCGGTAATGTGCGAGTAACCTCTTCAACTGACTTACTCCAAACTTGCCGACCCTCCAGTCTTGTAGTCGCATGGTCGGCCCCAGCCAAGCGTATCGAAAGAGAAGAAAGGTAACCCCAGGATCACCTCCTCCCGCCGTCTGCCGCAAGAGTCTGACCCGTCCGCCCGCCCTGCTCACTACTGGCGGTGTATGAGTCTCTGAGTTGAGTTAGCGCTGCCGACAGCCGAGCCAGCTGGGCCAGATGTGTTCGGTATGATTCGGTTCGCTTCGTTTCGTCTCGTTCTTCTGTCTGTCTGCACTTTCCGTCTGGTGACTGTGGGGTTAACCACCCCGAGCGGGGGAGAGCCCAGGGGTGCTCTGGCGCATGATGTTCGTCGCACAGCTCAGCTCACCGAATGCTCGAACGACACAAATTGGAAGACAGCTTGTCCTTGTTCTTAAAAGAAAAATAACCATTCTCATAAATAATATCTTTGAGCTGCTGTAAATATCTCGAAAGATACATTCTAAAGTCTATATTATGGTTCTCTTACCCAAAGGTACCGTTAAACGAAGGTTAAACAGAGTATGTGAATGAGTATAAACAGAATGAGTAGGTAACAGAGTATTATGAATTTGTTGTAAGGAAATATGTATTTATATGACATGTGTAGAATGCTGGTCTTAAAGCTAATAAATTCCATTAAATTCATCATAGTATAAAATAACAATTTGTATTATTTCAGAACAGTGTCAGTATCATATAATCTATATTCCATCCAAGTCTTTGAAAATGCAATTGGAATTTTCCGCCCAGAATTTTGTTGGTACACTTGTGTGGTAAACGAAAGATCGAGAAGCCTCGTTATATGTTTGGTACCATTGGGAACAGATATGGCGGTGTGAATTCCATGCTGCGCCCCACGGTCGTAGATTTTTCTTGATTTTGGTACTAAACGTTACGAATTACACATTCAAACAGAGAATTGTACACGCGATTGATAACAATCAACGCAGTTTAGACATTACCTCCCGCCGAACGCACGCACTTTCTTCGTATAGTTAAATCGGACGAGTTATCTAGTTAACCACAAAAAATTTGAAGGCGTTTTGAAACAAGTAATTTCATTTAATAAAGTTAACGTTGAAATCATATTTAAAGATGTCTCTCCTGCGAACAGCAAAGTTCTGTCGGAGTGTTGTAAATTTTGTTCGATACAGCGCCGTTCATGTTGCTGTACGCTCTCGGCGCTTTGCGACCACCAACACTACCAGGTAGGTAATACCATTGATTAACGATTGTTAATCAATGGTAATTCATTTACAATGTACTACTATTGAATTTAGAGGCAATGCTTCTATAATGGTATTACCATTGATTTATTATTCAATGGTATTACATATGGTACTACATGGAACAGTAGTAACAAGATTGTGCACATTTACACATATGAATGAAACATTTTCGGATTTCAGGGTAATGGCGATGCCAGCATCTCAGCCGCTACCCAATTCTTCTGGTTCCGATCTAGAGAAAACTCTCCGAAGATTAGACCAGGATGTACGCAGATCAGGTCGTATTTCGCAGCGTGAGCTTGAAGAAGCCCTTTCCGAGCTAAAATTAACAAGTATGTCACTCTTTCTTGGAATTAATTTAAGAATGGGGCCTAGAGTTGGCTTTTATTGAAGTTTGACATTTTCATTAATGCATTCAGGTTCAGCTACCAGCTCGCAATCTCTGCTGATGATCCGCTGTTGTGGAAGTTTGGTACCAGAAGAACCACCTGATGTGCGCTCCAAACTGGTAGAGGAAATATGGAGTACATTGTCAAAACTAGGTAAGATATTTTTGTAAACAAACTGTTACGACATTAATTTGAGGAAAAAATCAGGTAATAGGATTGGGCAAGTAGGGTTATTGAAGAGTAGCCATATTGAAAGGTATATTGAAAAATCTGATAATTCTGATATTAATATTTTTTCAAGGTGTTAAAATGGATATCAGCCACTATAATGCTCTTCTTCGAGTCTACTTGGAAAATGAATATAAATTCTCCCCTACTCAGTTTCTTGCAAGACTAGCTGCCGAAAGAATAGAACCCAATCGAGTGACATACCAGCGACTCCTTGCTCGTCATTGCCAACAAGCTGACATGGATGGAGCAGCTCACATTTTGCAGCAAATGAGGGAGAACCAATGGCCCATCAACGAGGCTGTGTTTCATGCACTCATCCTCGGGCATTGCCGAGCAGGAGACACTGCAAGCGCTTGCAGCATTCTTGACGTTATGGCACAAGCAGGCCTTGAACCCAGCTCCGAAACCTATACAGTTTTGCTTTGTGGACATGCACAGCTGGGTGATATTGCTGGATTGGAAAAAATATTGCAAGATTCTCAATCCAAGGATGTTTCTCTTACCGATCGAGACTTTCTTGAGCTAGTTTATACTCTGGCAGTGAACAAGCAGGCAGAACATGTGGATAAAGTTCTAAATCGCATGCCCCATTCTATGGGATACAATGTGGATGCAACCAATGTCATTCTTCGGCTCGTGACTGCTGGGCAGGCGGGGGTGGCGGAACAAATTTTGCGCACCATGCCGAGATCAACGCAGCCTGATGGAAAGCCGAGTCCTGTTGGGGCATTTTTTGTGCGCCACTTGGTGCAAACATCTCAGCCTTCCGACGTAATTTTGGAGACATGCACTCGCATGGAGGAGTCTGGTTTGAATGACAGGGCACTGTTAATAGCAACTGAACGGAGCTTGCAGCTGGGACGGATCGATCAAGCGTTCACTTTTCTTAAGGCTCTTAAGGACCGAGGCCTACCATTGAGACAGCACTATGTGTGGCCACTTCTTGCCCAATTAAAAAGCGTTCCGTCAGTTCTACAACGTTCTGTTACTGAGCTTGGATTGTTGCCGGGAGCTGAGACTTTAAGAGACCATGTCATTCCGCGGATGGTCGATGAAGATATCATCGGAGCACTTTGCGCCGTGGGAGTTTCACCAGGCTCAGCCTGTTCAGCTTTGGTCCTTCACCAAGTCTCAAAGGATCAGCTCAAAGAAGCAGCCCAAACGGGTGAGTGTAATGGTCACTTGCCCCCCAACTCTAATCTAACTCTAATGGAATGTGTTTTGAAATTTGTGATATTTTTCCATAGCATCACGGCACCGAGCCATCCACAATCCAGTGCTGCTACGTCGCTCCATGTCGACTGCCTACTGCCGTACTAAAGATGCAGCGTCGTACGTTGCTTTGTTACGACATTTACACCGCACGGACCAGCAGCCTGCTGAGTTGGTGGGAGGCTTTTTGGTCGATGTAGCTTACACAGCACGCAATGATAGACAAGCTTTAATAACTGCGCTGCTAAAAGCAGTGGTCGAAGAGGGTTTAAGCATGAGTACCTCTATGGCTGTTCGACTCGAAGAAAAACTTGGCCTAGATGTGACTGTCGAAATTTCTTCACTTATGACCCAACTTACAGCTGGGGACTTGGTTCCAGTTGTTAGTACGACACAATCGCCACAAGCGGTAAGATGATATTACCATACTATACTGTACACAAGGAGTCCTAGAATATGTGGGTCTTCTATGAAGACCTCATGTCACAGTCATAGCAGACATTGGTAGGTGTGACATTTCCGTTCTTAATCAATCTGGCTTTAAAAAAAATAGTAGGACAGTCTAATGGGCCTATGGTCTAGGTGTCAAAGTTCTTAGCTGCTGGTTCCAGTTAGGACATTAAAACATGCATTAAATCAAAACCAAAACTTCTTGTTGCGCTTGCTGATGTGCTTACTTGGGTTGCCTACACTGAAACTTGTGTTTAACAATAGTTTCAGGATCTGTCAGGCCTTGAAAGAGCCAGGGTTGCTTTAGAAGCTAAAGGAGAATCAAGCACAAGCATCAAAAAGCGCCTTTTGTCTGCCTACTGCCGCCGTAGGGAGTTTGCAAAAGCTGAAGAAATGAAACTGAGCTTAGAACAAGAAAATGCAACTTTCTCGTCTGGATTGCTTGCCCAGCTCTTAGAGATGTACGCTAGTAGCGATCAGCTTGAAGCTGCACTGAAATACAAGACTGAACTGAACCGTTCTGAACCTAGCTTTCAATTGGATCAATCAAAGATTATCAAATTGGCTGGGCTTTTGATCAAAGAGGGCCGTTTTGAAGGTAAGTGCTGATAGTTTTCTTCACGTTGCTTCTCCATTCGTGTCTGTGTTTTTTTTAGATATCCAATTGCTATAGGAGTAATGCATGTTTTTGTAAACTTTCTCTCTAGATGGCATTCAACTACTGCAATCTGAAGCCCACCCAGAAGTGCCTGTCGAACCTTCGTTTACATACACGACTAACTGCTGGCGAATTCTGAACGGCTTAGCCGAGCTTGGGAAAATAGACGAATTGAAGACAGTATTCAAAGTACTCACAGAGAATAACTACATTATGGTCACAAACATTTTGCTTGGACCACTTGTGAAGGTGCACGTGATCCGGTAAGATATATCTTTATTTTAATCATCTTGAATAAGCAAATGCACTGACATCCCTTGCAGTTTATCCTTTTATTAACCATGATGTGAACCTTTCAGTGAGGATTTAGAGGCAGCAATGACAGAATTGGAGCGGTGTGTCCAAACATACCGGGCTACCCCGTGGAAGAATGAGTTGACGTGTAAGCTGATTGCGGCAGAAAATGCAGAAGCGCTGCAAAAGTTGACAGATCTGAGCACTGCTGTACATGGAGAAGTGAACAGCTTGTATGATCTGGTCTTTGCATTCATTGAATGTGGGCGGTTACGTCAGGCAAAGAAGATTCTGGAAGTGAGTTGCTTTTGTGAGACATATTATTAAAAGAATAACGTTTATTACTAGAGTTTGGATCGGGTCCAATTCATTCACAGGCCTAGGAGCAGTAAGGTCAATTTTGTGTTTTGTAATAACTCAGAAAACCAAAATGTCCATTGTTTCTTATTGTTTCGTTAAATATTTCGTTTCAGGAGTTAATGCCAATTTATCATTTCTTATTTTGTACAATGTACACATTTTTCAAAAACCATACCACAAAAATGAAAGAAACATTTAGGTAGAAGCATCATGATGCCTATTAAGTTTCTTGTAACAGGACATAGGTATTAAGTATATATTGTACAAAATAAGAACTGATCAATTGGTATTATATATCCTAAAATGAAAATTAACGAAAAAATAAGAAACTAAAAACATTTTGGTTTTCGGAGTTCTTACCAATTGTGAAGTAGGCATGTATCTTGGATCAAGTGATGGAGATGCAATATATTTTCCCGTAGGCCAGGCCCGATCTTGTTCCGAATGGTCGACACTTTGCTAGAGTCCAAAAAGTTTTAAAATTTAAAGAGGCCCCATACCCGACGCAAATAGTTTTCTCGAAGTTGAGTCGACCACGCAAGCTCGAAAGCCTGAAGGATGACTGACGGACCCCTAGACATGACGCAACTTACCTGCCCCGGTGGAAGGACAGCCAACTACCTGACACATGGGCATAAAAAATGATCAAATAACGATGATAATGAATTTACAGGACATAATTTTGTAGTCGACAAATCTATCTTCGTTAAACAGTCAAAAATTCTTATGCCCGGTTTTATCAATTTCTTAGGATACTTAACACTACCAATACATTTATCAACCAATTGAGATAAAGGGGTTCTGAACTCTTTAGGCAGGCACGAATTTACATTATCTTTTTTTTTAATCATCTATATTTACTTCGATTTTGTGGTCACTCACTCACCAGCCGGCCAAATCCCCGTCATTCGATCGAACTGAAATTTGGTACTCTGGCTAGTTTCTGGTGACAATACATTTGATTAAATTTTGAGCCCAGTCCTTTATTCCCTTCCTCTTCAAGTCACACATGTGAGCACATATCAGAAATTGGGAACATTTGGAAAAATACAGAAATTATGCAAAAAGGGAATTTTCCTCATTTTCCCGAAATTACCTGTTACTGTTTATGTGTGAGAACGCTCGGCCAGAGAAATAATGCGGGGGTTTGGGGGGCGCAGCTCCCCAATCAGAGAAATTTGTAGTCGTGTCGCCTTTTATGCTGTTTGTTCCGTTGTTTTACCGTGTATATGTGGGAACCTCGGTTGGAGAACGAATGCGGGGTTTGGGGGCACAGCCACTCACATTGGAAAAATTTGTAGTTTTGGCCTGTTTCAATTCCGTTGGCCGTCCATAAAGCGCAGCCCCCCAAATAAGAAATATTTGTAAACGCTTCCTGTTTAACGCACTGCAGGAGTTAGCAGTATCTTAACTAATGCGGGTAATTTTGGTTTTACATTGAAAAGCAAAATGTGTTAATGTTTCCTGTTTCACGCAACATGTTCTGTGGCGGGGGGTTTTGGGGCATGGCCCCCCAATCCAAGATTGCTTTTTGAATGTTTGTGATAGTGTGGTGATTGCTGGTTGTTCGGGTTCTGTTGAAAGCGGCAGGTTCCATGCAGTGGTGGTTTTGGCAGGGGGGGGGGGCGCAGCACTGAACCTGAGACAAATGCATGTTACCAGTCTTAATATTCTTTTTGTCCTGGTGGTTTTGGCAGGGGGGGGGGGGCGCAACACTGAACCTGAGACAAATGTTACCAGTCTTAATATACTTTTTGTCCTGGTGGTTTTGGCAGGGGGAGGGGGGGGGGGGGCAGCACAGAACCTGAGACAAATGCAAACGTGACCAGTCTTAATATTCTTTTGTCCTGCGTCCCCCCCCCCCCCCCCCCAATAATCTCAATATTTTCATTAATCAACAGTTCAATAATTTATCCTCATAGTCTTCTCTCCAGTCTAATGGCCTCGACATTATAAATTGTAATATGGTGCGCTCAGAACTGAAAGATGATTTCAATTCCGATTGTGTGTGCCAGTAATGTATTTTAAAGTTGGAAATTAACTCGTATTTTTATCTCATCTTAAGAGCATATCCTGGTCCTATTTACGTCTTCAGCCTCCATTGATAAAAAACTGTTCATTAGTTAATGTATTGAATTTGTCTGCAGACACCAGGTTTGGGCAGCAGACCGCAGAGGATAACTTCAGCATGCCGGCGCTATCAGCAGGAAGGTCTCGTCACACCATTGGAAGGTCTCGTTTCCATCACCAAGAATCTTCCACATGTCATCGATCGTGCCGAGATTTACGCTCACCTGCTGGATTCCTACAGTAAGCCAGGCACAGCCTTGCTGTCATGTTGTGGAAAAAGAGAGTTTTAGCAATCTTTCCTCTACTTCACAAACACTGTTTCTTTGCTCACAGGCAAAACAAATGATGTGGAGAAGGCAGTGGGACTCTGGACTCAAATGCAAGAAGAAGATGTTGTTATTTCTGAGCAATTTTTACGAGACTTAGCTAGTCTGATGGAACGAAATGGACAGAAAGCTACCTTTGCTGTTCCTTTGCAAGATGCCCCGAAAATGACTAAAACGGATGCAGTGCGTGAAAAGCCAAGGCAACTCAAACAGCAAAAGGAAATAAAACAGAGATTGGTGCTATCTGAACTTAGGCATGCCATCCAGAGTGGTGATCTTGAAAAGGCAATAGATGCAAAAAAAAAGTAAGTAGTTAATATGTTTGTTTACCCACAGAAAACTAGTAGTGAACCTAGAAACTAGTTTTATGGTGTTCATGTGTCTCAAAATGGTGAACTGGTTCCGGTTACGAAGTGTTCGATTGTCCCACAGTTTTTGTTTGAACTACACTAGAATTAATTTGAGTTTGCCACTTTTTGGGTATCTCATATCCTAGAGTACCATACACCTTAGTCCACCAGGTTGTGGTAAGGTAAGGCTAAAACGACTATAGTGTGAACAAGATTTTTGGTGGCTGCTCCAGAGGCATAACTGATTAATGTAACTACTCTAAAGGGCGCCAAATTCACACTTGATCGCACCAGACGTGGTGTCTACCACGGGCTTCCTAACTTGTGCTTCGTGTGCCGGCACGATACATACTTGTTTTCCACTAATACCCTTGTATGAAACTAACGAGTCTTTTGTTTCAGTTCCGAGTCCAAAGGTGAAAAGCTGTCTGCCACAGACTTGTCTCTTCTGTTGGAGTTGATGGTCAGAGAGGGGAGACTGAACGATGCAGTGAACCATGTGACGGAAATGGTCAAAAAGGATGTTGTTCCTGTGGGGAGGGTGTTCCGATACCTACTTACTAGACTAGCCAACGAAGGGGACGTCACCAATGTTGAGGCACTAGGAGCTTTGTTGACTTCAGTAAGTAAATCACTACCGTCAGTTGCGCAGTGATGTGATATTTAATATAAAGCTTTGTTTCATATTTGTTTACCTACCTACATAGGAGGTATTAAAGGCAATACATTTCTTATTATATTCATTATTATCCCCAAGTTTGATGTAGGCAACATTGTAATTGAATCAGGCCATATTTTGCTCACCACCATATTATTAATTACCATATTTCATTAAATTGTCCTGGATTTGGATTTTCATCTTCTTATATGTCAAAATTTGTACTGTGTAGGACGACAAGAAAAAACTGGCATTTGACAACAGACTATGCCTGGCACATACGACAGCAGGGAAGGGGAAGGAATTGGTAGACAAACTCAAGCAGGAAATCGATAATGCAGCCGCAGACGAAGTGAAACTTCTTGCCGAGAAGTTTCCCAAGGGTGGTTGTCTAGCGCTCCTGCAACGTAACCCAGAGCTGGTGCCACAGATGGAGGAATTGGCACGCACGTATGCCGTTCACGGAGATACCTCCCCCATCAATGTGCTGTGGATGCATTTGTTCGTCGCTGGAAAGGACTCGGAAGCCGGCCAGATATGGTGTGAGTTCCTATCTCGTTCTCCACACGTCATGTTCCAGCATATTGCGCAAACCTGCCGACGAACTGCTGATTCTGAGCTTGCAACGCGACTCGTAAACCAGCTCAAAGGTTCAGCTTTATCAACGGCCGGTCTAGGAAATGCTTACAGTTGCTTACTAGATGTTTTAGGTACGTACAAAATAACAAAAAATTAATATCTACAAGGTGGAAAACAAGGTGGTTTAACAAGGTGAACATTTTTTCTCGTTCCAGTTGCTCGAAAGGAGCTTGACTTGGCAGCAACAGCTGTAGAAGATGCCCTCAAAGATATTCCTTTAGAAAACTTGAATATAAAAAGCCTAACCAGTCTAAAAACTGCTCTTGAGGCAGAAGGCAAAACCTTTAAACACACCATACCAACCAGGGTAAGCTTACTTATTTTTATAAATAAAAAAGTGGAGATAAGTGTTTTTAGGAATTTGGAGCAGAGTGGTGGGTTTTCCTATTTTGCTATAAATGCTTATTTGAGCAAATATGAAGCTATTTAGCTAACATGCATAAATAGCATCTAATTTCCAAGAAAAAGACACAATTTGAAACTTTTTATCTCTAAAAACAGGTTACCAGGGGCTTTACCTAGAGCAGCCATTTGGTGGGGTTACCACGGTGCTAATTAACCCAGAGAGCCTGAATTTACCAAGCAGGGTTATTGTTATTCTTATTACCATGGTGATGACTATAAAAAATCACTGAAAATTGAATCTGATTGGCTGGAAACATATTAAAACCCTGTTTTAGCCCCTTTTAAAACCCCGTTTTTTGAATCCATCTGAATCCCGGACTTAAAGCAGCCACTCCAACAATGGACAGTTTGTTGATTTCTTAGCACTGCAAGCAACCTTCTCCCAATATTTTCTTTTTAGTTTCTTGGTATTATAGTACTTCATGAGAGATTCCAGTTCTTACAAAAATCTAATTTTCTTTCGTTTTGCTCCAAATAAATATTTTTCTATTTAGCTACAAACGCTAAAATTCATATAAATAATGCTAAAAACACGGATCTCTGTATATAGTGAGTGTACAATTTTATTATTGTAATTTTGATAGTATGTCTGAAATAACACAATATTATTTTCAGGTGGCCAGAAGTGACAGTGACAGCAGCAGCAGTAGTAGTAGCAGTAGCAGTGACGATGAGAAACCAAGAAAGTAAATTCTCTACGCCCTGTAGTTTCAACATCTGCACTTTTGAATCTTGTTACAGCATAGTTCCCCAGTTATAACCTGTTGTGCAAAGTAAAGCCAATATGCCAGCGAGAAAGAGCATACCTCCCTCGATTATGTTTCTTACTATTGTTATATCTAGTAGGAAGGGCTAAATTCATTATCAATATATAATGTTATTGCTCTGGGTGTTTGATGTACCCCAGAGTCAGTTGCGCATGCTCTGGGTACTCTGTAGCATGTGAAAATGTTGCAGCGCACACTGCTGTGTTTGATAATGGCAGAGCAGAGTGTGCCTTGCATACTCTAAATGTGTGGTCAATGCAGACCGTGCGACCGAGGTGCAGAAGCACGAAATTCAACCAGAGAAATGGCAGAAGAGTGCTAAAGCAATGTGTACTAGTAAATAATAAATGCCTAACAACCAACAAACATGAATGACTTTCATTGTCATTTTGGTGAATTCCCTCTCATTTTTAATGTTAAACCAAAGACGACTCTTTATTTGCTTTCAACTTTTATTGCTAACTATTGTATTCGCTGCCTTGCCTAAACTCGGAATCACGTGACCGCGCAAACTCTGAGGCGCAAGTGTGCCCTTTATAAATTATGAGTAACACAGCCTTTCATCTGTGGTAACATGTTAACATGATGCTGAACACTGCAATCATTTGTATATTTCATGTTTCCTGCGCTAATTTTGGATGAGTTGGAAGTAAAATAGTAGTGTTGTACGTAAAACCTCAACAATTCATGAATTTGCTGCAGAGCAGAACATTGCCACTTCCTTTGGCATAATTGTGACACGAATGGGTTTTAGTGCATAGTCTTCCATGTCGATCGAAATCCACCGTTCCTGTTCTTGATCCCCGTCCTGATAAGGAAATCGATAAGAAGATGATTATTATTTTTTGTACTTCATTTAAAATAGGCAAAAAATTCTGTTATGCAAAAAGTATTTTCATACCTTTTTCTCTTCAACTGATGGCCATATTTCTACTTGTCTTGCTTCCAAGAGACTTTTGGCCTTGTCTTCTTTTTGATACAGCCTCCTCCAGCTTTCGTGCACGAAGTCTGCGTAACTAATTTCCGTTGGCCCGATGGATATTTCGATACATGATCGTTGACCATTAGTCAGTGAGAGGTCAACGGTATTGATTTTCTTTTGATACTGCTTGCCGCACTCGGAATTCTGTACTGAAGAATAACTGATAGTCGTGTCGTTATTCAGCCGCGGAATGAAAGCTTGCCACCAGCGCCCTTCTTTATTTGTAACTTTTTGGTAACATGTGGAGCAGCCATTGCAAGGCAGCACATAATTCAAATCGGCAGTGCACTCCCATGAAACCATATCTGGCCCACGTAGCCCAGTGAAAACATGAGCTGCAAGAGTACGAAGGCTTCCCCAGTACCAATACTTGTCTTGTCTGGCAGTTGCGTCTCTATATGCTCCCCAATGTACCCCGCCGAGACAATAGACTGGTCGTGCTGGAGCTCCACCCTCTAGTTCCACCTGGAAGCGACGAACAAACAGCGTAAGTATCATATTCCATGTACAAGCCATTTAAAAGTAAAGTGGTCATTGCAAGAAAGAGAACGTACATCAAGAACTTGTACTTTGATGACATCAATGGGCTTCGTTACTTCTCTAATGACGGCCATCGTAGCAACTGCCAGCAATCCAACACGGCCGGTGTGTTCAGGAAATAGCATGTGGGCAATAGTATTTGTTCGACCCAGAGGTAGAACCCCGATAGGATAACGATTCTTACTGTCACCCTTTCTCAGTAAACCAGTAACAGCTTCTGATAGTGACCCATCCCCACCTGCTACCACAATTGCATCAGATGCTTCTTCGAATGTCTCCAAGAAAGTCCGCATTTGTCCTTCGTGCTCAGTATGAATAACATTAACCATAAGTCCCGCCAAGTTAAGAAGGGGAGCACAGTAACTTTCGAACTCGGCTTTCGCCTTCCTATAACAATAAAAAAAAACATGAAAGAAAGGGGTAGATCAAATCATCGAAGGGCCGAATGTGGCAAGTATCTTCATTACCGTCTGTTTGCTGCTGGATTTAGTAGAACTGTAATTTGCCTAGGCTTTGCCCCTCCAGGTAGAGGCATACATCCCATAGCATTCGCTTCTTCACAGAATGTTCTCATTAACTCGGATTCTCTGGGAAAAGGTAAAAGTTAACAATGCGATTGTTAGGTTATGGCTTCTAAATTCAATGGTTATGGTGCATGTTCAGACTGAACCTACCACTAATGTGCAGGAAAACTTACTCATATTTTGATTGTATGTACAAAACGCCGTAAGATAAAGCTGCCAAGCCAACTGCACTCTTCTTCCAGTTATTTCTTAACGTTTTTACTATTCTGGCCATTGTTCCGTAGAGCGGGACTCAGATTTTAAAATAGGTTGCTTACTTGACCCTTCAACACCCTCCAATCACGAGCCAACCGCTCACGCTAATGGGTGACGTATGTCATATGTGTGCGGTAACCAGTGGACTGCCAACACAGGGAGAATTTTCCATAAATTAGATAGTTTTTTTTAAAGCATGGAAACGAAGCACTTCTTTAACTGCATTATCGGATTTGTGCTTTTATTAGGTTGCGAAGGAAATATTTCCGACCAAAGATTATGTGGTGATCCTACCTGCAGTGGTAGGTTGCACAAACTAGGTTATGCTAGGTTGACCATAACAAAAATTACCAGTCACCCCTATCCCTTTAAATGGATAGCGACTTAATAACATGGGTCAAATATATAAGTATTTTCCAATTTGATTGAAATCTTAGCCTCATAAACTTATATCATGACTTGTCTGTTACTACAGAACCGGTCTCCTATGCGACGACTTTGCTGAAATACTCTAGTGACGATATACGAATTTTATCATTTCCTGCAAATGCAAACGTAAAGGTATTTAGTAAATCAGCTGGCACCAGGATGGACCTGTGGGGCGTAGAGGTAAGCAGGTATATCTAAATTCATTTTTTTATTCATTTAGTTTCAGCTGAGATCTTGTGTTTATTTTGCGGAACCAGGTCAACATATACCTATATATTTATGGTCCGAGAATTTAGATAAAGAATTCGTCAATAGGCTAAGATATGTGTACACACATCTGCGTAAGGAAAGAAAATTAAGGAGGTGAGTCCATTAGTATGTACATAGTAGGTACAAGTACATTGTTACATATACACTCCTGGACTTTGACAGTGAGCCAGTCGAATGTCGGCTATCTGCTCGTAAAGGTTTGACTGAAAATAGCGAAGACATGCCAGGTACCAACCATGTAGATGAGCACAAGGTGGCAGGGTTTTTTATATTCTTTGATCGGACACAACCTAGTTTTATTATCGGTAGTACATGCCTTGCAAAGCTTACGAATTTGTTCTCTGGCCAGGGGCGGAACAACGATTCACGGGCCCGCCCGCAGATCTGGCTGAGAAGGCCCCCCCCCCCCCCTCAAGACAACAGGGTTTGGAGCCACCGAGAAAATTTTGAATCATGGTCATTTTTTCGAGTGAATCTATGCGTTTTAATCTATTTCAAAATGCGACAGATTTGGAAAAGCAGCTCGATTATTTTCATTTTGCAATCAGCAGGCTAGACCCTTGCCTGGAAATTTTGATTCAGATCACAGCATACGATACTTTCAAAATGTAAATCACTAAAGGGTCCTGTCTTTTATAACTGCTCACATGGGTGCATTCTACTGATAAGTACTGACGATGTTTTTCTTTATAGCTTTGTTATTTTTTCTGTTATTTTTTACCCTGCACTATCTATATCAAGAGGGGTCATCTGGGTACGAAATTCGATGAGGCCTGATACGGGGCCCCCCGCGTACTTGGTCAGTCTGCCTCACACATTGTATATTTGCAGTGAAGTGGGAAACAAGGAAACATAACACTAAAAGTCTTGCATAAAAAAGTTCACGAGTTTCTGATTTAAGTTCGGCCAACGGGCCCCCAACGGAAGTGGACTGGCCTGGGCCCGCCCGCGGCCGCGGGCCCTGCGGGCGCCTAGTTCCGCCCCTGTCTCTGGCAAGTTTGGTACACGATTCCACTCACCCCCACTGGCCTGATACACATAATTTTATAGTTGGGAAATAAAATAAAAAAAACTTCTAGCATCTTCTCTTTGCTAGGAACACTTCTATGTCACCACGTTTTTAATATTAAAGAAAACATATGTTTCCATATTCAGATTTCATTTTTTTTTAAATTGCTTCTGTTATCTTTTAATCAAGTTAGTGGATATTAGTTATTACTGTTACTGGATACCTTACCTTTCCATTGGCTTTACGGTGGTTACCTCGTCAAGTTGGATTGGAGGTGATGCGAGATAACAAAAGCACTTATAGAAAACAAATATACTTAGGTATTCACTCTGTGAATAGGTACCAACTTTTTTGAAAGTACGGAAGAAGAGATGCCATTAATGTGCGATTCTTGTAGAGGAGGCGCAGGAAACTTTTTGAATTTTCATGCAGCTTAAAAATTACGGCTTTTGGGCCATTAGACTTGCGTGAAGTCTATTGCAATTTGCAATAATCCGCAGTGGACCGATTTATCAGCTTGGTCAATTCACATGTCACGGAGCAAGGCGGTTGCTGATAAGAAAACTGGTTTGTCGTAACGAGATTTGGACGCTCTACGCATGTCATCCAGTTCCTCTATGTGCTTTTCAACGAGGTTGGTACCTGGCCTAACTATGTGTTTTCAGACAAACCTTCATGAGCATAGAGCCAAAATTCGACTGGCTCACTTTCAAAGTGCAGAAGTGTACAAAAGAAAGTACAAACCTACCAAAGTATTTTGTGCAACTAGTGATAAGATGTCACAGAAGTAGGTCACTAGATTTTTTGCATTTGTCTGTCCAAGCTAGATCTTGTTCACTAGTACATAATATCGCCTATTATGACGTCAAAACGATAACCGAAAGCTAGTTGGTAACTATATTACATCTTGTGACAAACTGGACCACTAAACAAATTTAAAGGCTGATTATGAATATGAGAATAATTTATAAACATGTGGGATACAATATCATGGTGTTCTGAAAGTGCATTGGCATCTAGAGCCAAATGCATTTGCCTTAACCCATTAAACCTGTTCAATGAGCTCCGAAGTTGAGCCGTTTCCTTCACCTCGTAAGGTATACACTTTCCAGGCCACACCTTTCGTCGGATCGCGACGAACCGTATATTTTCGGAATCTTCACACTCCTGGCAACCAATTGAACCATTTTCATTTCGCAAGATTCACTCGTTAATTACTTACAAGAGTTTTAAAATAACCATATTTAGCCGGTATATTGAAAGATGTACTTAAGGGTAAATTCCAGATAAGAATATACCTCTTACCGTATACACTTTCCAGGCCACGCCCGTTATCCGATCGCAACGAAACAAATATCTACGGAATCCTCACACTTTTGACAACCAATTGAATATTTCAGAACCTTGAAATATCTCTTGGAAATCCATAAAAAGTTTAATTCAATTAACCTCAACAACCATCAATGAATGGCCTTAAAGTGATAGTTAAGTGAAAAGTATAACTTAACATATTCAGAAAGTACGATTCATTTCATTGGGCACGTTTTTTCTGTTTTCTCCGTTCCGAGAATTTTTTTTTATATATTTTTAATTAATGTTTTTAGTAAGCTCTGCAATCAACAGATTTTTGCCTTCGGTGGCAAGGCCTCGAAAACATGCACAGGGTTTCCATCAGGGGCACCGCGGGCGCCGGATGTTTTTTATTGTTTGCGTTAGAAATAACATAAAATATGAAGACGAAATTGTGAATGAATTGCGTTTGGTTTGGGTAATATCCATCCCGATTGCGATTAGAAGTACCTAGGACTATACCTGGGAGATTTCAGCAAATAAATTTGTATTGTTAATGTGTCTACATGTACCGTTGCGTCGCCAACAACTAATAACTGCTGGTGAATACCAGAATTACAGGAACCGGGAGCTAATATAGGCCGGGTACAGGCTGGATTCTTACGCAGAAATGCTTGGGGAATTGATTTTGCATCACTTCTAGGACCTGAAGTTGTCAGTTCAATGTCGTCCAAGCCACATTCGGGATCCAAGCCCACTCCGTTTAGGCACCACTTGCTTATCATTTTTTGCTCTATTTCTTATGGTCGGTGGGGGGGGGGGGGGGGGGGGGGGGGGGCTCTGGATTCATTTTTTTGGTTCTTCCCACCTAGAAAATTGGCTTGCCTGAAGCCTCTGATTTCCATAAGAAACAAAAGTGCAGTTTAAAATGCAATTTAGTAGCGTTCTGAGTCCGTCACACTAAAATCAGTCCCGGTATGCGTAAACAAGATATGAACCATCAGCATTGAGTGCGTTGCCTCTTTTCATTATAATTGCAGTAGTCAGGTAACCCATTTTAGTTTATGCAGTTTAAGCTGTAGAACCCCATTACCTTCAAGGTAGGCAGGCACAAACTACGTCAGGGCACAAACTACCGTACAATAATACTTAAATGACTCTGGCAGACTACACGACAGATATAGCAGAACGAAATTTTCTCCGTTCGATCTCGGAAGGATGTGTTATTCCTATGCAGTTCCAAATATTCCCTTGGCGATCACTTTATGTCCCAGCGTCCTATTTATAGGACAGTCAAAAAATTGACGTTTTTCTACTCTAAAAAAAAAATAAAACATTGTAGCTCTATTTTTCCCTCTGACAAAAAAATTGACCATCAAATACACATTTTACCCCAGGTTCACTTGTTATGTGCTTATTTGTGATGTATAAAAAATATATATTAGCGCGCCAGGAAAAAATTAATTTGGTTTAATGGGTTAAGGTGGTCTAAGAATAATCACAAAATATTTTTTTACAGACATACTATCAGTGGCAGACCAAAACCAAATAGATAGTGCTCTAGTGCTCTAGGCTTTCGAATAATGTAAGAATCAATTTTGTGATATGATTAGGCTTCCTGATAATTTAGAAAAACTTTCTAAACTACTTAAAATTAATTTTTGGCATTTATTCTGAATTTTCAGCAAATCTAATCATAATGCAAAGTGACGCATACTTTATTTGAAAGCCTTAAAATTTGAAAGCACCAGCTATTTTGTTTTGGGCTCCCACTAATAGTTAGTAAGTAAAAATTTTTTTTGTAGATATTCGAACGCCAAGGGGTTCCCCACACCTTAACCCTGTTAATAACTTGTTGGTACATGTGCCAATGAATGTGCCAGCAATGCAATGCGCTACTGGTTCCAAACAATTACACCAATGTGATTTCATTTCACCAATGTGAAAATCCTATTAGACAAATATAAATTAACTAACCTGATGGCAAACAGGTGCAGATCCAATTTCCTAAATTAATTTGGCCTTCTCTTTCTGTCGCAGATTAATGGCCGGAGGGGATATGCTCCAAAAGGATTTTTGAGAGAGACTAGAATATTAAAGAGCAAACTAGATCATGTGGTTTTGACCGAAACCGAGGATGAATATGACACCACGGAGGAGTTGCAGGGGATTCAAGAGACTCAAGTTGTAGATGGAACTACATTCTTCTTTGATCAGAGTGCATCTAGTGTAGATGAAACCAAGTCTCTTGATGCACCTGCAGAACCATCAGAGCCCACTGTTCAAGTAACCAATACAGAGTCATCAGTAGTACCCACACAAGCAGGGACTGTTATGCCTAGCTTAGTTGAGTCTGAACCACCTATTCTTTCTACTGAAATTCCAAACACACCAGATCCTTCACTTAGTACACAAGTCCCCAGCTCTCCATCGGAGTCATTTTCTGAATCAAAGTCGGAGCCAATTTCAGTGGACCCCACTGTAGGTGTGGAAAACCCCACACTTTCTGTATCAGACTTTATATTTAATCCAAATTTTGTAGAACCTTCCGCAACACATTCACGGTCAGAGCCCACGGAGCCCACTTTGATTCAGATAGAGGCACCTGTTCAACCAATTGCCACTGACCATGTAGACATTCCCTTGGAATCTGCACAACATACCTTAATAGAACCTGAGTTACCCTTTCCTAAAGATGTTCCTTTAAATGTCCTTCCCCCAGCAAACGTGGAGGCTCCGGAGAGACCTCATGAGGATCAAGAAGAGGCTGATGATGATGATGAAGACGACTATTTTGAAGAGGAAGAAGAAGAAGGGAGTGCTAAAGGAATTTATCAGTATATATCAAGCTTTTTGCCTGGAGAAGGAAATGCAGTCGAAGAAGAGCCAATTCCTAACAATGGACGGGAGGGAGACGAAAGCAGCAAACAAAGTGATTATACAGAAGAAATAGTAGGCAAAGGTGCTGTTGCACCAGCTGATTTAGTAGCAATGGAAAATGACAATGCATCAAATCCTGATATTAGTAACATACAACCTGACTCTATTCCCGATAATACAGATTCTACTGTTGTGATAGACCCCGTTCTACAACATGCTGGTTTTTCCGATTTCACAGAAATTCCAGCAAAAACGTTAGATTCTTCAGTTACGGTAGAAACTTCATCAACACAAAGCTCTTCTTCAGTTAGTGTAGAAACTTCATCAGCATCTATCACTGACTCTCCACAGTCTCCTTACTTGGTAGATACTTTAGTAAATACTGGTAATATAGCAGCAGAAGAATCCTATTCAGAAACTACAGATCCTAGAGTTTTGGTTGAGTCACCTACTGAAACAATGAAGAGTGATGATTGGGGGATAGAATCACCAGGAATGGGCCATCAAGACAGCGTCCCCATGCCGTTAGACGAATATGCGTCAAGTAGCCCGGACACACAAACACCGTTGGAGGTTGTTGGAAAGGATGACACAATTACTAATGATACTGAGGAACTACCTAAAAATGAAGAAGTCTCTGACAATTTGGCATTCCTGAAGCAACCGTCCGTCATTTCTCCTGAAGAAAATCTGGATGATCTTAACGAAAAAGTAACTGAAGAAATATCTCCCAGTGTTTTTTCACTTGTTTCCAATTATTTATCTGGACTTTCTTATCCTTTCGCAAAGTCTGAATCTGATGTAGAGGCAGTTGGCGAGTCTTCAGAACCCCACACAAGTAAGTGAAAAATAATGGGCCATGAGTACAGGTACAGTAATTATCATAAATGATAAACCTGATGAAATTCAAATAGACATTTAGGATCAAAGCTTCGTGTTTCACGATCTTTGAGAGCATTTGCTGCACACTTTATTTTCGTGACTAAACGCGACAAACACGTTTTTTGCCAAATAGACAAGGAATTTGCTAATTCCCATGAAGTACGCACTAATTTGGTATAAAATCAGAATTTTTACTTCATTTTTACTGCAGATGTATAAAATCTTAAACCAATGAATACAAATGTTCACAATCGTAAACTTGTGCTGGAGAAAGAATGTCTGGATGGCAGAGTTTTGAAATACCTACCTCGTCAGACATGAGCCTGTGAGTTGTTGTAGCTTATCATGTGGTTACATCTGGTAGCTAAAGCAGGTAATAAGAAGATTAACAATGTCCTGTTCATTGGAATTTGCCAACACATTCACTTGATTGTTAGAGCTCCTCTTTACCCCGTTAGGCTCGTTTGGTACAAGTGGAAGAGGCGATAACGAAGGCCCCTATGTGCCTACCAAAGGTGGCAGTTCGTGGAATTTGCAAGAACACATTTTTCCATGAAAAGTAAACCAATAAACATGTGTAACGCATGACGTTCATAATTTTAAAGTAGGTAACCAAGTAAAAGCAACATTTCAAAAATATTTTGTAATTTAAGAGGAAACTAAACGTTAGTGTTTGCGTTGTACGTGGAGGTTCACATGGGAACTTCTCTTGGCCACATATACTAATTTAACACAGAGTTTTGGAAAAAATACTTGTGTAGTTGAAGGGTTGTTTGATGTCGGAAGGCGTTTAAGGTTATTTTACTTTTAAAAACGATACAAAATTGCCTAAAATGCCATTTTTATGACAATTTTACGTAGTTTGTAAGAAAGGAGTGTGCTGTACTTCTTATTGAAAACTACCATCCGACATCAATTGATTCTTTCTCGACCTATTGTTTATTTCCAGATTTTTACATCAATAATTGTTGCTGTAGGAATTTCCCGCGTGAAACTGCGCACTGACCCTTGGCCACGCAGCGTGGCATATGAATCCAATCGTTCGAAGTGGTCGGAATGGCTTAAATTACCAAGAAAATTAATGCAAAATAGGTGCTAAATTTTGGACTGATAATGCTTGAGAATGCTGTTTTTGGAAATGTACATGCTAAAAATCTTCTGTACCTCTAAAACTTCATTTCTCATTAAGAAATAGTAGATTTACATCTTCCTCAAGGACCCACTGCTGCTAAACGCGAGCTATGCATTTCAAAACGTACAAGCCATGACTTGAGCCGGAAAAAAGGCTCCATGGGCAGTTTTGGGACTCATAACTCATTTCTAGTCTCAGTTGGTCTCTGTGGAAGCTGTAAATTCACTCCCCTTCTTAACGTGAAATGGATTATAGCCATGAGTAAAGTTGTTATTTGAACACATTTTGTAATACCTGATTATGTGTTGTTCTTTTAAGGAGAAGAAGAATTGGAAGATGACGTGGTAGGCGAAACCTGCTCTCGTGATGGAGCTGCAAGAAACTGCGACGCGGCAGCAAGTGTGCCAGCTGAACCCGCTTACGAATATCAGTACGAAATGGATTCAACGAAAAGACTCTTTGAGGTAAATAGTAACGAAAGAAAATTTTCCAGATCTAGGTAGTAGGTACTTCTGGAATTTTCTATGTAGAATAATAAATTAATCAAATGCCATATATAAGGGGATGGCCATAAAAATATATTACCTAATGCTTAATTAGCTAAGAAAAATGGCATTAGCCAACCTGCCCCCCCCCCCCCCGTCGGGGGTTATGCGAATTTAGATGTTTCTTCATAGCAAGGTTAGAAAGATTGTCACTGCAGCTATATAGGCATAGTAATACTTTCTAGATACCTACCTATAGACCAAATATAGCTTCAGTTTTGGTGCAATGAACTTTTATAGAATTATTCAGAGTTATTAAGTTCACAAATTGAAAATTTTCATTCCCATTCACTGAAATGATTGAAGAGTATATGGAGCAAAGCAAATATATGGTGAGTAACACCTTGTGAATATAAACACCAGGTGTTTTTAACACCAATTCACCTCTCCTGTGTGGAGCACAAGGAAGAACACATCTTGCTTTAACATCTTTGCGTAAATTCACGTAAACCAAAGCCAGACAAAAGACGTTTTACCTGCCCTTTTTTTCGGTGCATGGTTGGTGCGTATGGTGTGTTGTTTGAGGGGGGTGGGGGGCTGGGCACGTTCTTATTTTTCACAGGGATTTATAATTCCAAACAAAGATAAGAAATTTTATTGCCAAGGCACATATTGCTTAGTTTGCTTAGTTATTATAGTAGTTAAGCCTGGCAGTGCATAAACATATTGTATGGGTTGGGTGGAATGGGCACAGATTCTTGCCGAAGAATATAGGTCAGTCAAAACGCATGAGCGCAGTAAATTCTGAGCTAGCGACAGCGAATATATGCGTGGGAGGGAGGATGGACTGGTTGAGATGTACGGTTTGCTCGTGCAACTCAACCAGCCTTTAAACAAAAAGGACAATTATTGTTAATTACTTATTCAGAATGAAGAAAAATAATTTGTGTTTCTTACATGTGCACATTGTTAGTACCTTGGAGGTGGTAAATTTTAAATTTAGTTCTTCAGTTTTTGGAAAAAAAATCTAATAGTAGGTTAGTTCTACAAATCAACGGTACAAATGTTCGTAAGCTAAATTACAACGCGATGCTTTTATTGCTGAGTATCTGCAATGTAATGTAATCCAAAATAATTTGTATTTTTCTTTCCAGGAAACTGACAGTGTTAAACTGTACTACTTAATCATCACAGCAGCAACTGTCTTGCTGTTTACTCTTGGCCACTATTTCATTGAGGTACGTTCCCTTAAGAGGAAATTAAACGCTAGTGTTTTGTCGTATGCGGAGGTTCACGCGGGAACTTCTCCTGGCCTCAAATACTAAAACAGAGTTTTGGAAAAAAATACACGTGTAGTTGAAGGGTTGTTGGATGTCGGATGGTGTGTTAGGTTTTTATACTTTCCAAAATGACAGGTGTGCATTTTCATAAAGTGCCTAAAATATAAATTTTACGGCATTTTTACATAGCTCGTATGGAAAAAGTTTACCATAATTTGTATTAGAAACTACCATCCGACATCCAGTGATTCTTTCTCGATATATGGATTTTTTTCCCAGATTTGTACATTAATAATTGTTGGTGTAGGAAGTTCCCGCGTGAACCTCTGCACCGACCCCTGGCCACGCAGCGTGACTTGTGAACCCAATAGTTTTCAACGCTCTTAACGTAGCTTCCCTTAATTTTTGTTTTCGAGTCGGTTATTTCACGCATGGATGATTTTTTAAATGTGTCATTTCACAAAACACGAGATTTTTACTGGTCTGTGTTGTTGCAGAAACTGAGACAGGATGCCAAATATGTGGCTGCAATCAACAATCTACAGAAACAATTGCTAGTTTCCACGGCAGAAGTGGCATGTGTGCGAACCGAGTTGGAAGGCATTCAGAACAATGAAACTGTTGCGGAACGTGTTAATACCGAGGCAGCAGAGCTGACGGAGAAACTGATCGAGAGCCAGGTCTGTATTTGACGTACCGATAATTTCCCATGCCCTACATACAATAGAAACTTACACCAAAACTTGAAGGTGCCCCCCCCCCCCCCCCCTTCTAACGCCTGAGCACCTGAGCACAACTTTCAAAAGCCAGCAATTCACACTCATCTGCACAGTTTAGGTTGAGGTCACATTACAGTTTTTTTAGATTGCGGGATAATTTTTGTAGCATAGTAAATTGTACAGTTTCTTTCCGTTGTCACCTACCAAATTATCAGGCCATTTGACATTCTTGCCCAACTGAAATTATGACAGCTTTACCATATTGTCTTTTGTCCTGCTTAGAATGTGTGTGCGGAGCTGGAAGACCAAGTCGCTTGTCTTCAGTCCGAGCTGGAAACGGCCACTGAAACGGGGCTGGAGTTAAACCGAATGCTCTCCGAGTACCTTGCAACGCAACAAGACTCGGAAAACGACCCACTAAAATCCAAAGTGGAGGACTTACAGATTCAATTAAATTCTCAACAAGGAACAATTCTCTCCATGAACAAGCTGCTCATTGCAAAGGACTCTGAGGTAAAATAATATTCCGTGGCCTTCCTGGAATCCTGCAGGGTGAGGGCTTTCGCAAAGCATCGCAAGCTTTCTGGTAGCCATTTTATGGAGTGAATAATCTGGGTAACTTGGTCTATGCTACTAATTTATGATTGTGCCACCGGTCGCCCCGTCTTGCCCGTCAATCATTGTCTGTCAAATTGGTAATTAAACGTCGCAATTGGAATGCATCCTAGCGGCTGCTGGCACAATATCTTGCATCGATATTTACCCTATGATCTATATGATGTTTAAACTATAAATGTATTCGATATTTTATATTTAAGCAATACCATCAGTTGGGGTGACTTGTGACACAGGGGGGGGGGGGGGGGGGGATTTATCATCAATCGGGTACTGAAACGTAGACTCTGGGAGGAAAGGGATGGCTGCGGCTGCTCTGCCAGCTCCAGCCAACAGATTTGGCAAAATGGGTTGCTTCCTTTGCCGTTCCTTTGCTAACCGTAGATTTGAGTGTTTTCAGAAAGGCAATTCATATTGATTTAAAGATGCTCATTCAGTGCCGTATTTGCCACTAGGCAGAGTAGGCTATCGCCTAGGGGTGCAGAGAATACCCAGTTTTTTTAATTTACATATTTTTTTATATAAACATTTTGAATTGCGATGTCATGTGTTCAGTCAACATCGCATAATATATGCAACAATACTTCTGAATTCTTAGTCTTAGTTTCTGTGCCCATTGTATGTATTGTGTTGGATTCGCGCGACGAATATGATCGGCGAGAATGATTTCTTTCCTGCCTATGTGCGCTTATCTGCATTTCCTGTATGAAAGGCAGTTGCAGCCGGGGAGTACTGAAAACATTTAACGGTAGGATTTTGATATACAATTGCGAATTCAGCTCCCGAATTGGCAGAATGGCTAATTCCACTCCTGGAACTATTAATTGCTCTTTTCCTGTGTCAAAATTTTTGGGGAAAACATTGAGCATGGAGAAATCGACGCATCTTTAAAAATTGGTTCCTGAGGCTTTACTGATTAGCATTGGCAGCTTATATGGGCGCCACGAAAAAACCTGCCTACTGGCGCATATTGTCTAGGTCCTGTGCTCATTGCCAGAAATTACAAATTATTACAAGCAAAATTAGAAACAAAAATGTATCACTTTCCTAAGCCTATGTAGGCACCCTCCGCGGGCCAGACCTGCCCCGTGAGTCGTTTTTTGCTTCTGCGGCCAAAACGTGTTTGGTTTCTTAAAATACTTCTTGAAAATACATCAGAAATGTATACTTTGCCAAAAGCCTTTAAATTTGCAACTGCATAATGGTCTAAATAGTGCATGGACATTACATTCCATTCATTACATTGTCTAATGATTTTCTATACACTATATTTTGTGGTCAAAGGTGTACTTGAGTTTTCACAAAGCATTTTAGAGAAGGTGACTTTGAGAAAAGAAAAAAAAATTACCTAGATAACATACCAAACACAGTAAAAACTCCACCCCCAAGTCTTGAGTACCTACAAAATAGTAGTTTCTTCCCCAAAAGGTTGAAACATGGTAGCAGTAGGATGGAAAATATGCTCAAAATGGCAAAAGTCACCCCATTTAATCGTATGTGGCCTATAGCTTTATGCTTAGTTTCATCATTAGAGATGTAGATAACTTCGGAGAGTATACTCGGTAGTTTGTTACGTCTTTCTGACAAAAAGTCACTTCGTGTCTATCTACGGATAGTGGGACCGTTTGTCAGTTTGTTATCTAGTTTTTTGAATTGAATTGTATGGATAATCCCCTTATTACCCCAATATACCTATAATACCTATAATCCCCTTATATACCTAGGTATGGTTTATTTCAGATCGAATTGTTGGTAGAAGAACTGACGAGTGCAAGAACAGAGAAAAATGAATTGGCTGCGATTCGTCAAGAGTTGTCCGACCTGGTGGATCAGGCAGGAGAACGCGAGGCCAGCTTGCTCCAAGTCAAGCGCGATCTTGTTGTACGAGAAAAAGAGATTAGCGTGGCACAGGAGTGCATCACTCAGATGAGCGCTACCACCCCTGGACAAGAAGATCTTCAAGTCCTGCGAGATATCCTCAATGTGGCCAGGGTTCAGGCGGATCTCCAGATTGTCACTGAGGAAAGAGATTTACTGCGGTCACAATTTGAGGAAGAAGTTAACACTCGAAAGATGCTCGAAGGTATTGTTTTACTATTCATTACCGTTGCATTTTGGTTATCGTATTAGGACCAGCAGTTTGCCAGATCAATTTGTTTTGGTTGTTTCAGATCACAGATCAGTCATTCAGGAACAAATAGCCATGCTGCAAGAAGCGTGTCGAGCTGCTCAATCAGAAAAGACTGAGGCAAAGACAAAACTCGAAGTTCTATCTAATTATTTCAAGGAAAAGGAGGATCAGCACCAAAAGTATGGAGATTCACTTCTGTATAACCAGTTGGTTTTGTGTTACAAAGAACAACCAATGTAATTTTGTTTGTTGCAGAGAACTCGTATCAAGGGAAGCCACTTGTCTTCGTGAATTAAGTGAACAGTCCGGTGATGAAATATCGTCCCTGAAAGAACAAATATCCAGTTACAAGTGAGCTTTGCACAAGGCATTAACTAGTGCTTAGAGCTAAATTTTAACTGAGACCTGTGATTATAGATGCTTTATTTACTTTCAAGAACCCAAAACGACGCATTAAAACGCGAAATACTGGACCAAGAGCGGGATTTCAAGGATCAAATTGCATCACTTGAATTGAAGGCCCACGAAAATTGGGTATGTAAAGAAGTTTGAGAAAAGTAAATTTTAGTTATCTTCAATAATGCATTAAAATGTCACTATAGATTGTTATATGTACTCGACTTTATTTGTCTGTTGCTCTTCACAGGTAGCTGCTCGACAAGCTGAAAGGAGATCAGAAGAACTCAAACAAGATGCAGCCACTCTGCGGAACCTACTGACCATCGCAGAAAAACAAAGCATTAAACAGCTGGGCGATCGTAAGTAGTCTTTGACCTACTCGACCAAGCGCCGTAGTTGTCACCGCCAGTCGATTCAACGTAGTTGGTAGCGCTAGAACACTGGACGCTTGTTGTAGGTTTGCCGTCGCCACTTCACGCCGTGATGCCAGACTGCCCCCCTGTGGCGGTGATGCCGCCCTGCTTGTTCCCTGCCCCCGGCTCGCCACACGACCGACGGCCCCCGCCTCTAGGCTGTATGTCTTCGCCACCCTTGCTGCCCCCTGCCCGCTACCACCACGGCTTCAGACCGCTCTCTGCACCCAAAGGTAACAACATTGCAGTTGTGATGTGTTTTTGTTTTTTATGATGGCAGCGAGAGCTGTGCGTGGCAGTTTTGCCACTATTCGTCGATTCTGGAGTACCATGGAGGCTGCTGGCGAATGAATAGCTTCTTTGCCAAGTAATGGTACTCGACCAAAAATCGTTCCCCCCTTTGAAGTTGGTTGAATGATGTTTGCCGTGTTTGTTCTTATAAACACGTTTTATTTCTTGTTGCAGGTTCGAATCATAGTTCTGGCCACTCTTCAGGGTCAATAGAGAAGTACAATAGCCAAGTCTAGCACGTACCAACAGTGTTCCCAAATCCCACTTTTGTAGCTTGATACGGACTGTCGGCTTTGCTTAAGGCTGCCCTAAGGTTGTGCAGTGTTTTAAAGGAGAAGGTGATCATGAGTGAGGAGTGTTAAAGTTTTCAATCAAATAACTACTTCGATAGGCAATTTATGTTGTAATTATTAGTACATTAAATCAGTACCATAAATGCAGCAAGTTTAATAATTCAGCATTGCCAATGTCCAAACTTAAATTTGAATTTTAAAGAAATACACCTAACCTAACCACTCAAAACATCTCATCTTCGAAAAAGACTAGTTGCAGAGAGTGAATTTCAGACTTTCATCTCTTGAAGCGTGCTAGTGAGGTAGGTCGCGATGTGGGCCTGGGATGCACCTCTCGGCCCATCATTCTCTCTCGTACCATCCATCGCAGATCGTCGTGTCTGTCTTCTCCGGGCAGTTTCTGAAGTTTCCACACAGCTTGGTAGTGATGAAAAAGGGAGACAGGGTCCGTGTGTCGGACAGTCGGGCCTGCCAGGTGCCACGGACGAATGACTGCAAACAACGAATGATGGTCATTTGAGTATAGATCATTGGCAATCAGAATGATTGGCACAGATTGGGATAGAGTACTTACATGATGATTTGGGCTTTGTAACAGGTTGAGTCGAGGCAGGCCTGAACTTGGCAGGTTTGGATGCAATTACTGCTTTTTGTATGTTAGGCCTTTTGCAACAATCCACAGAGTCTGTGGTTGTGTAACTGGTAGAATAAGAAGCACTTGATATTGGTTCTGAATTTTCTGTTGAAGTCCTGCTATCCTCTAGTGTGGCGTTTTTGGTTGTGGTGGAGCTGGTTGTATCCACAATGGAATTAGATCCATGCGTCAGTTCGTTTAATGTCATACCGACATAGGCCTCCACATCCAGCGGTTCTCTGCCAGTGTGTTTCATGTCATAATTAATAAGTTTTTTCAGATCTGTAACAAATTAAAACTTAATATTATTAAAACATCAATGACTGTGGAATAAGGAATAGAAGATTAAATGGGCACCTACCTTGAATAAATTCTCGCAGTTGGTCCTTGGTTATGTTGCGGTAACCTAACTGATTCAGGTGTTTTAACACGTCTTTTGGATCCAAATAAAATGACATTTTACAGGTTTTTTGTATGCTGAAACCACTAAACGAACACTCTCTAAAAATTCATTTTTCCAAGTAAATGTTTAGGCAGTTATTACTTGCGTGGGTCGAAAGCGCGTAGGTACATTGACAGAAACGAATTCAAACTCTCGTCACCACCATTTGACCGTTTGTTTTGTTCCAACTTCCAATCCAACCAGTGGGCAGTGGTTCCAGCGCGATTCCACGCGCTCCTAGCGACCACTGCAGGAAGCTATCGGTGGAAAGTCGGTGCGCTTGACGAGTATTATTATAAAAATATATGTAATTCAGTGATCTACGGTAGATGTGGTACTTTTAAATTGAGTTATTATTTTTGCTGTATTGAGCGTGTGCGAAGGTGTGCTAAACCGAATTCTCTCAGTCCCAAAATAACGCCTGCTCACGCCCAACTCACGCCACCAGCACGCCACTGTGCACACTTCAGCTGTCAGATTATAGGTATTACTTGACTGACAGGAGGACAACACGGCAAACGTATTTTCGTTTAAAAGCATTAATAATCACACAGGGATTTGCAACTGTAACTAAATACATGTATAAATATCAAATTGACATAAAATATGAGACCCGAAAGTGAAATGCAATTCCACGAAGCAAAACTAGATGTAAGTGAGAGATTCAAACTACCCTTCAGTTTCTTGCTATTGCAAATATTTTGTAAATATTAATGGTTGAGCGTGGCGAGAGAAACAAAATCTTCAACTTCACTACTGGTAAAAAACACTTGTGTGTGTGTGTGTGTGTGTTTTGTTTTGTCTGTATGTATTTTTGTGCGCGCTCTACAGACCAAACACCTACTTTGATTGCGTTGAAATTTTCCGGGTGTCTACTTTTGTTCTCAACTTAGACCCCCTGCATTTTCAAGAAAATCCTCCATACCCCTCACCTTCAAATCATAAATAAGAGTAATATTCGAAATAGGGAAAATTTTGTAAATTACGGGAATTTGTTTAAAAGTATGTATTTTTTACAAATTTTCCCAAAAATTTATTGTGACTGTGTGTGACCATGCTTGGAAATACTAATTAACACATCGGCTGTTTGCGACGTTCTGCATTCAACTTATCTGCTACAAACTGCTACGCTCATCTTCAATGCGAACATTTTGGCAGCATTTACTAGTGAATTAAAATTTTTGGTATAGAAATAAAATGAGCATTGTAATATTAATATTGTTGTATTGTTCAATATTGTTCTGTAGTGAAAGACCAAAAGAGTTGTTAGTGCATATCTTAGGCTTAAAGCATCCTCACGAAACATGACATGTCAAGTTACAACTGGCCATCTAGTGTTTCATTGGCATTTGCGATTGTGCTTTGCTTAGCTATAATACTAGGGGTTTGCAAATGCAATTTGTGTTAAAAATTAGAGAAAATTAGAAGGCAAAAGGTCGTAAGCAACCGGCCAATATATGAAATTACGATTTTTAAAATAAAATATTTGGGGTCTTACTTCAGAACTATTTTGTATGAATTTCACATAAAACCAATAAATTTGACTTTGAAACAAAAAAGTGAACAGATATAACTAGGAAGCGCTGCCACCGTACCAAATTTTAGCTACATAGCATGATAGAAAGTTATTTAATTAGCAGCCCCAGGTTTTGACACACACCAACAGTAACAAAGAGTTTTGGTAAAATATGGGTAATAACTCACTTTTCTGTTTAGTTTCTGTATTCATCAAAATTTTCCCAATTTATGATAGATGCTCTTAGGTGTGATTTGAAAAGGAAGGGTAAGTAGGATTTCTTGAAAATTGCAGGGGTCTAAGTTGAGATCAAAGGCAGATACCCTGAAAATTTCATTAAAATCGGACCAGGCGATTAGTCGCTTTTGGGTCAATGCGTTTTGTTGCGATATTTGGTTCATTTTTCTTGCTATGCTCATCAATTAAGGATTTTCTTTTGTTAAGGTTCTACGGTAATATGCTGCATTCTATGCATTGCTTAATTATTAAGGTGTTCAAGAATTCAATAAAGCAATGTCTTCTGATTCTAGATATATGATGGGGTTGATGATGCTGTGGATGTTGAGGGTGAAATGCATAGGCCAGGGTATCAGCCGATATCACAGCACATTGCAGGAGCCCCCCCTGAATTTAACACCCTTGATGAGCCTATCAAAGCAACAGTAATGCGAGATCTTCGTGCAGTGGGAAGCAAATTTGCGTATGTGCTGTATCCCAAGGAAAAATCAACGTTACTCAAAGAATGGGATCTTTGGGGGCCTCTGCTTCTCTGCACATTGATGGCTATGTAAGTAGTAGTTTGACCACCAATCAATCTGTATACCTACCTACCTGGTGAATTTCAATCATTAAATGTTCATAAATGCATCCAGAAAGAAAATTGGTGGCTTAAAAACTAATCGAATACCTAACTAATTTGTAGAGAACATGGGGGATGTACATTATGCATCGTTTAGTGCTAGGCAAAAAATCTGAGGAAAGTATCGCTTGCGAACAGCCAATCACAACCCGCAATTTGGTCACATGACACTGAGGCTCAACTTCAAAGCGAACGTTTTAGGCTTGAACCATGTTGAACTTTTTCAACCTAAGCTTTTTTGCCTAGCACTGAACGAGGCATGTTTGTCCTAGAACTGTCGAGTTTCACACTTTTTTCTGATCCTTATAGGATCCTGCAGGGATCAAAAGAGAGCGCAGATGGTCAACACGATGGCGGACCAGAATTCGCCGAAGTTTTTGTCATTGTTTGGATTGGATCGCTTATTGTCACCCTCAATTCTAAACTTCTAGGTGGAAACATGTGAGTGCCCACTAGTAGACAAAATAAATCTTTTGTTTGTTAAACACCTACCAGCAACACAATCAGCATTCAGCACACTTTTTCGTACTATTATTATATGAAGATTAGTCCTGATGCCTGCTGCCTCATTTCAGATCGTTGTTTCAAAGTGTTTGCGTTCTGGGTTACTGCTTGCTGCCCACAACCATCGCATTGATCGTTTGCAGAATCATTCTGTTGGCACGCCAGACCACACTTCTTTTCGCCATACGCTTTGCGGTTGCATTAGTGGGATTTGGATGGGCCACATTTGGTATGTATCTACAAAGCGGACTAAAAAAAAAAACATTGCCAAATTAACATTCCCACTGGAAACTCGTACTTTTATTTGGTTTTTAGTCCCGTCAGTGACGAGACTTTAAATTCAATCCTCATCACTTATGAATCTCAGGTTAGTCCCAGAGCAGTATTTATTTAGCTTTATAATGCAGCATAGGAAGGATCACTGCACCTTAGTGATGAAGAAATTTTATAAGAAGTGCCTTGGGATTTTAACTTCATTGCCACATGGGGGTATTTAAAATCTCACATCCATCCTCCATCCATGTCCAAGATTCACCGAATAGTTTTTGAAGCCAGCTAAAGTGTAACATGTTTTATTAAAGAAATAATCACAGCAAGGTTTGATTTTAGCTTCCATGGTGTTCCTCGGAGGGAGCCAGCCACCTGGTCGCACAGCACTAGCCGTTTACCCAATATCGCTATTTTACTTAGTGATATCATGGCTGGTCATCTCACACTCAAATGTTTAATGAGCACATTATGTTTGTACATAAACTTATGTTATTATATAAATAATAAACCATTACTGGTGTGGAACATATGTTTAAATTGATATTGCAGATGTGAATGATGGCTCTTGATATTCTGGTTTATATACACTTAATAATCCAGCTTGAGCATCTTCCAAGGATTTGAGTAGTAGTTTCGATTCATTCTTGTCCATTTCAAGTAGTAGTGGCTTTTCGTAACCTCCGAAGTTAAGATTTACAGTTAGCAATGAAGTTTTCATTGATGCTAACTTATCGCTGCCCATCACAAGCTGAAATAGAAGAAAATAACATTTATTGGGAAAGCAAGCAAGACTCTGAATACAGTGTAGTTGATTTAGCGCACGTTTATTTGCTCTCTAGCGACCATACAAAAGCATTGATGGACTAATAACTTTAAGAATATGTTTATAAACTAGTAGAATTTGGTAAAGATCATTTATTTATTTTTAATTTATTGGCTGGAGGGTTGGATGATAGTAAAGGTGTCAGTCCCCACACTGATAGCCTCCAAAATGGAATAACCCTTTTAGCTTAACGGCAGCATGGTTGTGGTACACCTACAGGCATATTTTGGTGAGCGTGAAACCACATATAATACTGGCTAATAGCCACTATTACGAACCAAAACAATCCATATAATCACAACTTCGTACAAGTACCAAGGCCAAAACAATCATGAAAATTTAAATTAGAAAACACTGGTTTCGAGAATCTGCGATAAATATTAACAGTGCGGCAGCAGAATACACTATTGCAGCATTCACTCATTTTCAGAAAAATTCTGCTTGCACGGCGAAATATATAATCCCAGTTGTAGAGTGGACAATAGATTTCTCAGTTAATAGAAGGCTGTTGCGTTCTTAGTCGCATAGATTGCCTGCGGCTGGCTAGATGGAGGAAAAGGACACTATGCTGACAACGCGTCCCCTACGCTGACAATTCTGTCTCATTCCAAATGCGAAGTGAGTGCTGTCGGTCTATTTCACGGACAGGACTTTCGGCATGTAGAAGTCAGTGAATTAAATTCGATATATGGATCCAATGTGGTAACTTTGTGACCAGCTGAAGAACATACCGACGTTTTCCAATCGAAATCTTTCAATGCAGAGCAAGTCAACTTCGAACCGTCCATTAATTTCAAAGTTTTGCAAGCCAGCTATGCCAAAACACTGAAATAACTTAATTATATTTGATATGGCCCTAAGAGCATAAACTGGACAGGCTGGCTGGCTGGCACTTTGCTTGTATAACTCGCTGCCACTCGCTGCCTGCTCTGACACTGACAGTAACAGAACAGATGTAACCAGAGATAAACTTTTCAATACTACGAGGAAAATTGGTGCTGCGCTCTGAACGGCACGGCCGGTACCTTGAGAATGTCTACACTCTATCAGAGGCGGAGCGGACTCGGACTCGGAGATATTTCGTTCGGATCAGAGCTATCAACTGAAACGAAATAGCTCATCACTTCACCGATTTCCGATATTTTTATTGGTCTGGGGGTATCAATTTTATTGTGTGAACATCATAACATGAACCATAAAAGCTCAAGCAAATACCGACATAACCTATATATAACAGTTTGGTCTTATGTCAATATGTCAATTCGACAACATTCCTTCCCTCCCATCCCGTTACAAAATAATCAAATTTACGATTGATCTCGTCGTGAAAAGTCCCGAAGATGTTGCGTCAACAAATAACAAATGAATCATTTTGCACGAAGTTTTCTTCCAACACACAATAATTTACGTTGGAAGAAAACTTTAGCCAATCTTTGAAAATACCATTCAAAGATACTGGCCATGCTTATCAGTATATCGCTGGCAAAAGGACAAAAACTCTTTACTGCATTCTTCAAAAATGTCCAGGAGAGAGTTAAAATGTGATTAAAAATAAAGTATCCCACTTTGAAAGAAACTCAAACATATGTTATCAAACAAATTTCATTCAGAATTGCATAAAATCATTACTGAATCGATTATTTTGCAAATTTATTGATTGCAATCAATAAATTTGCAAAATAATCGATTAAGTAGCATGCATTGATATTTGTTAGCGGTTTTAAAAACAAAAAATATTGCTAATAATGTTACTTAAGAGGTTTACTAAATGAAACATTTTATGTTGAGATCAATGTATTTACTTTATATTTTTAGTTACAAGATTGAAACAAGTCTGGCTTGAGACTTGGAAGGTAACCGGTGCCAGCTCATTAGATCCCCCAACACCCACCCACCCCAATCGACCGTTGGGGGGGGGGGGGGGGGGGGGGGGTTGTAATGGATTTTTTTTTGGAAACCATGCATTCATGACGTGTTTGATTTCGGCAGGTAGAGTTATCAGACGAAAAATAATTATGTTTTAAGAATCTTACAACATTATTTCAATTATGCTTTGATTTGTAGCTCAAACTCACAATTTCCTTTGATTCTTCTATCAATAATAGCTATGTTGCATGCATCGAATTATTTTGTTCGCTGACCGAATGCGAACGCGCATTTTGTGACGAGGTCGCTCATGTCTGGCAATTCCTATTCAAATACCAATTATTTTCGTTTAAGCCTGTTCATTGAGCTGTGAACTCGGGCCGCTTCCCTTTTCTCATACTGGATACACTTTCCAGGCCACACCTTTCGTCGGATCGCGATTAAACCTATATTTTTGGAATCTTGACACTCCTGGCAACCAATTGAACCATTTTCATTTCGAAAAATTAACCCGTCAATTACATACACGCGTTTTCAAACAACCCTGTTTTGCCGGTACATTGAAAGATGTCAACCCCAGCTAAGAATTTACCTCTTACTTGATACACTTTTCGGACCACACCCGTTATCTGATCGCGACGAAACAAATATCTACGGAATCCTCACGCTTTTGGCAGGCAAGTGAATATCTCAGAATCTCGAAATATTTCCTGGAAATCCAAGAAAAGTTTCATTTAATTTACCTCAACAGCCATCAATGAATGACCTTCAGTAGCATCCACAAATCTATTAGCGGAGCAGCAGTATTGTTAAATGCGTTGAAGTTGCTGCGTTGCCATCCATGGCCTTATCCATATCTAGGCCTTTGGCAATGTCCTTTTCACAGGATAGAATCCACCTAGCCAACCACCCCTCGACGCCCACCCCAAGGCCAGCCAGCTAGCCAGCCAGCCATACAGACAGAACCCACCCTTTGAAACCAGTGCCGTGGCTAAAAATTACCATAGCCAAGCCGCCACTGTCTGAGTACCTCAACTTTTAGAAAATTTCCCCAGTTGGCTGGTACTTTAAGGCCGTTAATGGATGGTTGTTGAGGTAAATTGAATTAGACATTTCTTGGATTTCCAGAAAATAATTTGAAGTTCTGAGGTGTTAAATTCGTTGCCATAAAGTGTGAGGATTCCGTAGATATTTTTTGCGATCCGACCAAAGGTGTGGCCTGGAAAGTGCATCCCGTACGAGGTAAGGGAAGCGGCGCGAGTTTACAGATCAATGAACAGAGTTAAGCACCGCGTAGGTCGGCAACAGTTGGATCACCGGGTTTTAACCCCGGCCGGATTGAGGTGTAATACTTAATGTTTAAAAATGATTTGAAGAAAGTGTAGTCCAAATACTTTACGGTGTTCGGTTGTTTTCTTCGACTACCAACACAGATGGAAATGTAATCTGTCAGCACGTATATTTCTCTATTCTTTTGCTTCTTTTCGATGATGCATGGAGTGGATGTTGTCCTCTTCCATCTGTGTGTGCTCCTTTTCCAGGTATTTTTTAATCCGCTATATTCGCGCTCAATTTCGATCAGCTGTTGTAGCAGTTAAGAGGTTTTGAACAGCAAATCAGTTGAGAGGTATTGTAGCAAAGCAAATATCGCAGGTTTGCGATTAACACACACTTAAGAGCTTTTGTGAGCATGCGCCCCAATTTTTTCACGATTTTTGACATATCTAACTCAAAATCTGAAAAAAGTGCAGTTAAGAGGTTTTGTCCTTTTGCCAGCGATATAGTAACACAGGAACAATAATTAAGTTCTAGCTAACCATAGTAATGACACCATTCACTAAAACGACAGGTTTAGAAAACACCAAATTCGGAATAATTTGTAGCGACATACTATTAGAGATTCTTCTGCATGACAGTGAACATGCTGATTACTAATATTTGAGGTAGGAATTGAAAAATGTTCACTTTCTTGCTACTTTTGTGCAATTCAGATTTTTGGGTGGCACGTGGGATATTTAATTTTTACAAGTGCTGGTTCTTATGGGTTTCAAGTAGTGGTTTCACCCATGCAGACTACTATTGTCTATGGTACTGCTCAATGCTCTGCTTTTATGATCATGTACAGCATTTCATTGCAGACGCATGGCTCATAGGAAAAAACCTATGGTTAAACGTAACCCATGGCACGGGAACGGCAGCGTCCGTCCCAACGCTACTTGGGAAAGTTGTATCCATCGCATCAGGGTAGCAATTGTGTAAAATTATCAACGAGTTATCGATGTATATCCTTCGATCATTGCCGCAATGATCGAAGGTATATCAGCAGCACGGCCCATTGAGAGAAGCAGGAAACGTTTAGCTATCGACCACTTGGTAGCTACATAATGGTGTCCTTAAAATCATTTTTATTTGGTTTTTAATATTTTTCTGAAAATTTCAAAACTTAAGTGTGCTTTTTTCCTTATTTTAAAGCAATTTTTCGATTAGAAACGCGTTTCTGTTCACACCATTACAGGATTTGATTTGAAGAAACTGCTGCTGCTGCTGCTGTCGCCGGCTGAATGCGGTACTTCAATGACACCCGCTGACACTCCTGGGGCCAACTGGCACAAGATTTCTGTTTTGTACACTTCGACATTGTCCTTGGAGGGGAGCGGACCCAGCTTTTGGGTCGTATTGCTCATTGGAACTATTTGAGTACCTTTGAAAGTTGATTAGAGTTAGCTTCCGCACAGACAGAAAGTATTATCATCGCCAAGTACATTTTATAACCATGATTTACTAAATTATCATCAAGGGGCAATTAAGTAGGTTTGTACTAGGCTTCTTTCCAATATAATATCGTCAACTAAATTATATGTCGATTATAACTGGACGAGTATATACTTGACAGTTCACTCTCTAGAAGCTTGGTTATGCCATTGAATTTTCTATGTAAGAAATACATTTTAATCTAATTCAAATCATGTGATTTCAGCTGAGACTTGGTGCGAAAATGGACATTGCAGCACAAAGGGATTCGCCTGGAGACGACGATGATGATGATGATGATCTTCCTATCGAGACAGTCCTCGAGGCAGATCAGCAAGAAACTGATCTTGGGGATTGGACAACACCAGTTTCCAACTGTGCTGATTTGGGCCCTATTCGCAAGATTACAGTGTCAACATCAAGACTCTTTTTGCTGGCTGTAAGTGAAATCTTAACGTAGTACCAACTTCTCTCTCATAATGAAAGAGTTCTGTAGATAAGTAAATGCTGCTTGTGTTTGCCATTCTTGCTTAGGTGGAGTACTCGGATCCCGCCTTGGACTACGCCCGCACCTCTTTTTCAAATTTTGAGCCTGGGGCTCCATTTTCTCCACAACCATCGACGTCACTCTCAGATTTTGAGCACCGAGTGAGCCCACTAGATCCGAACTTAAGCTCTGCTGCTCGTTATTCTCCAGTTTATGGAACAGTACGTAGTTACATTTTTTGCTTAATATAAATATTGATCATTCATAACATTTTTATTATTATCTTTGATCGTTACTAGCCGTAGGGGATAGGCAATACGCTTGTTCTCGTTACATGTTACTGGCTAACATTGAGATCTTATGGATGTAGAATGTGTTCAGGTTTATCAGGCCAGGGATTTTTGATGAGCAATCTTGCAAAATTGTAGCATGCTAATTAGATAAAACATATAGGGTTTTCCAGAGCTTTATACTTAAATCTTGAGTTTAAGGTCCAAGGATACTTCTGAACCTTTTGAATCTCGAGTTTTTGAGTGACATGAGGTGTGTGATTTAAGCCCAAAAAGGCTGAACTTTTCGCTTGTCACGTGACTAAAACAGACGCGAATTGGCTGTAAATTCAGCGGCTTGTCTCGGTTCACCACGTGCTTGGGAGCGCCATTCGAAGTGATGTGTCATACATTTAGGAGCATGGTGACCAGTAAGGCATTGTTTGATAGCTTAGGGCAGGCATGGGCAACCCCCAGCCCACAGGACTATTTTGTCCGGCCCGCCGGGCCTTGGACAATTAGCGTGAAGATAGCATGAAGACCGTGTCTGAAGAAAAACATTTAAAAGTTTCAAAGAACCCAAATTTTTTGGTTAAATCTTGAGTGACTTCTATAGTTTCAGGGCTCATGTTCATTCTTTAACATCTTTCTCTCTGGTAAAATTATATTCACGACGTGCCGAACAGTATTCGCGCTGAGGTAGATAGGAAATGTCTTATTTTGACTTTGTTTGGATGAGAATAGCACACTTTTAATTTAATGTTTATCTCTATCACCAATTATGCGCAGAGAGTTCGATTGGATATATTCTTGGGACAATCCCAAGCCTGGGAAAGGGGGACATTTACTGCTGGGACATTTACAGCATGCTGCATGTTAATGTATAATGATTTATTGCTGCTCACGATGCTGGGCAAAGCACACAACATAGAGAACAGTTGGAGTTGCCTATCCCCTTTGAGCAGTGGTCGAAGTTAACATAATTTTTAATTCTTTTATAACTAGAATCATTTTTTTAGGCCAATGCTCAACTGAATGAAGAACTTTTGCCAGCAATTTGCGGAAACTTTCACAGTGTCGAGGTTACAAACAACCCTCTTATTCAGGTGCGTTAATTTCTGATTGTCTGAGAACAATGATTCCTTGCAGTTGCAGCTAATTTCCTTTCTTATGATTTTTAAGTACCAGGTTGATGAAAATAGCCCAGACTCAGAAGGATCGAAGATATCAGAGGAAGGCGAAGAAGCCAGCAGAGCGCTCTCTGCAATCCTATTTGGTGCTGAAATCGATGGCTCTTTGAAAGGATCGAATGCAACCAATTGCATGGACATGCTTCTGACGGAGCCATATCAAGCTGTCACTAGTACCCCCGATTTAGTCTGTGCAGGTTATGGATCGGATGGCAGTTGCCAACTAGACCAAGTTCAGAGCATATCCGACAAGCCCGTACCTCCGCGTTCATGGGCCACGTTACCCGTGTCATACTTGACAATCGGGAAAGCGACTGGCCGCGGTACTGACTCGAAGGGTGTGTTTGCCCGCAAGACAATTCCTAAGCGTACACAATTTGGTCCGGTGGAAGGAATACTAAGCGAACTCAATGGCGGAGACGAGGAACTGGCATTGTCCATAGAACAGGATGATGGCAAACTGCTTCGTCTTGATACCTCTGACGAGAGTGAGTAGTCCTATCATTCCTAGAAATGTAATTTAATTTAATTTTGTATTGATATTAGTTTTAATTTACTTATGAAAACAGTACCCATAGGTAAGATTTATCCAGGCTAGGATATTTGTTTACAAATGTTTCTTTTTCTTTGATCTTTTTTATGCCCTGTTGCAATGTACTTAACTGTCACTTGTCTTCCAGACTTTTCAAATTGGATGAGATATGTCCGGCCTGCCTGTGAGGTTGCAGAACAGAACTTGGTAGTTACACAGAAGGGAGAGTCTTTGTATTTTACTACCACTCGTGTGATCCCACCTCGACAAGAGCTTCTAGTCTGGTACGGCCCAGCTTACGCTATCAAGAGAGGCTTGTCATTGCTGCAACCCATAGGTAAGTGCCTACAAGACATCTGTGCCAACAACATATCCCGTGATTGTGAGTGTAGGTGCATTTCTTTGTCATCTGTCAGTCGATCCTTTTCTTAAAATGCTTCTTTCTGGCTTTCAGCTACTGATGTGAGTGTCTGGCAATGCTTCCAATGCGACGTGCAGTTTCCTTCTTCACTTCTTCTGCAGCTTCATCTAAATGTTCATGACGCTGTATCTAACAACCAAGATAGTGGCAAGAAACCAAAGAAAATCAGTCGAACTTCTAAGAAGAAAGTAAATTCGTTGATCAAATATTCGCCTGTGGAAAAGCGAGAGGTGAGTTCCGTTAACCATTTGTGTGCCAAATTGGTCAAGGGTAAGCTAACTATCATTATTTTTTATTTTCTATGTAAAGCGGGCAGTTCTACAATGTAATACTTGTCAATGCAACCGCCCAAATCGACATAATAGCCGAAGACAGCGCTTACACAGCAAGGATGAAAATAACTCAGGGTAAGCGAGTCACTAGCTGAACAAGAAACTGGGCAAATTTAGGATTTCCTTGTAACTTTATTCATGATTCTAGCGAGCAAACTTGCAGCCGCTGTTACCTGCTAGACACTTGTCGTCGTACAAAGGGGGTGCGTAGGGGCTCGATCAACCCCGCCAAACCAAACAAATGCGAGCTTTGCTACAAGGCTTTCGCCTCCGAAGATCGACTCCAACGACACATGCTAGTTCACGGAGCAGAGGAATCCAAGCCACTGCAATGCGAAATATGTTTGAAGCGGTTTCTGAATAACTCGGCTCTCTCTTGTCACGTTAAAATTCATTCAGGTATCAACCCAATTTATTCGATTATTGCGCATCTGCTCTATGCAATTGCATCTTGCTCTGTGATTTCAAGTGATCTTTGTTTCTGTTCCAGAGAGAAAAGCGGTCGAGTGCCCGATCTGCAAGGCGGCTTGCGAGCAAGTGCTGGCGCTTAAAGAACACGTAGCTCAGCATGCGACTGATGGTGTGTTTTCGTGCCCACAATGCTCAAAAACTTTTGATGAGTATGCGCTGATCAGAAAGCATATGAGAGCGTTCCACTGCGAGCGAAAGCATGACTGTTGTCACTGTGCCAAGTTGTTTCCCACGTTAGATAAACTACGTATGCATATGCTCAGGTTAGTCTGCTGTTTCAATAATTTAGTGATGGGTACAACTGGCCTCAGTAACAAGGGGTTTCCTGTCTCACTTGGAGTTCTGTTTCTATCCTGTCATTGTATGACATACTAAGTGAACAATGCTTTTGCATTTAAGGCATTCTGACCACCGCGAATTTCTCTGTGCCGACTGTGGAAAGCAATTCAAGCGCAAAGACAAGCTAAAGGAGCACATGAAGCGAATGCACTCTACAGAGCGCGAGCACCGCATTGTGAACAAACCACTTCGTACACCTTCGAGCAAGAAAGTCGTGGCCAAGGTTCAGGTGAGTTTTGCGTGAAAGAAATGTAATGAGGGAAAGAACAAGAGTTGCTTATGATTTATGACTTGTGAAGGTGCGTATTTCACAGGTGTCTACAAACGACTACCACCGATTCATCTACAAATGCCACACGTGTATGGTTGGTTTCAAGAGACGGGGTATGCTTGTCAACCATCTTGCCAAGAGACATCCAGACATCAGTCCTGAATCGGTACCTGAACTCAACCTTCCCATTTTAAAGACCACTCGTGATTATTATTGCCAGTATTGCGACAAGGTAAGCGGTTTGGAATTATATCTTTATTTTATTTATATTATATTACAATTATTATTTTTTGGATAAAACTGTGTTGAAGTTTTATTCATTTTCCCAACGTTTCGGGCGGATTGTCCGTCCATCCTCGGGGTTCTTGTAGAAGATAGGCAACCCTGAGGATGGACGGACAATCCGCCTGAAACGTTGGGACTATGAATAAAACTTTAACACAGCTTAATCCAAAAAATAATGACTGTATTAACCGTTGCTGTGAAAATCTAAACTCACACGCACATATGTATATATATACATAAATTATAATTACATTTTTTGTGTTCTGTTGACTTTAATTTTCTTTACAGGTGTATAAAAGCAGCTCCAAGAGAAAGGCTCATATTTTGAAGAACCACCCAGGTGCCGAGTTGCCAATGAGTAATCGTCGCAAGGTGAGAACGGCTAACACAACTGAGTGGAGTTCCCCTGCCAAAAATGCAGATAGTTGTTAATGCTTCTGTGGTGTTCCCAGGGAGGTGTTCCGGTCGTCCCTGGAGTTCCAAATCCGACATTTTCCCAGACTGTCGGCAGTGTCACCACTCTTCCTCACGGGTGTCCTTGGTGCCACAAGCAATATGCATCGAAGGCAAAGCTGTTGCAGCATCAACGCAAAAAACATGATGGTTTGTTGTCGGCTCCTTTGATGCCCACAGTTGACGGGGAATGCGAACGCTCACTTACCGATGCACTTGGCGAGCAGGGAAAGGTTGGTGTAATTGAATTTTGCTCTCTTTATGCCTTTTAATAACTTGTGGAATTGACATTGTAACCTTTCCAATAAGTATTTAATATGGAAACTAAGAACAAGGTGATATGAAATGGTTATCAATAGCAACAAGCTGAGGGTAGAACAAATGTTAAACCAGCCCTGACTATCCCAACTTTCTGATGGAATCACAATATTTTTTGCTTAGGTAAGAATGTGTCAGGGCTTATAGGGGAGTGTAACAAATTTCATTAAGTCGTACATTCGGTAATTTAAAAGCAATAGTCGAGGATTTGAAGGATTTACTGACATAAAATGTGTTAAGCTGAGGAAGGTCAACTCGTATTAATAGTACGGCACTGGCAAGAGGTTACTCCCGGGATTTGGATAGGGCTGTTGTCCAAAAGTGATTCCAGTAGGCTGCGATAACAGTAACTGCCGTTAAAATTAGGGATGCTGGTGGATATACGGATCGTAACTGGTTACAATTCACACTAGAATTGGATATAAGTGTAACCGTATTAATTAAATTTATTTTAAATTTATGTTTTTGCCAGGGATTGGAACCGGAACCCAGAACCGTTTGGAACCGTTTGAAATCTGGAACCTTAACCGGAACCCGAACCCTTACACAGAAAATAGTAAGAACCGGAACCGAAATTAATAGTTACGGTTCTGTTTCGGTTCCAAAAGGTTCTTTTCGGTTCCAAACTTGGCCGACTTTTCCAATTTTATGCCACAGTAAATTTATTCTTTGAAGATTTGATGTGATAACTATTTTAAAACTTCAAAATTTCTGTTGAAATCATATGAAAAAAAAAGTATTTGCAAATGTTCTTCAGGCTTAGAGTGAGTCGCCGGCTGTTCGTCTCTCCCAAGCTTATATAACGCGTGATTTCAGCTGATACCAGCACCTCACTTGAGCGATATATTTTGTATTTACGTTCGTATAATTTGCTTCTCATTTAGAAGTCAGAATAAGACGGTATTTCTTGATAGCCAGAAATATCTGGATTTCTGTGTCTGCTGGCAATCTGAATTCAGAGATATGGAGAAGGGATTAGCTGCTATGCAATGTCGTGTGAAAAAGTATATTCCGAATAATTAATATTTGAAAACATTAGCGAGAGAGAGTGAGAAACGTATAGCAAAGCGACGCACCACAAATAATTTTGCAAAGCTTGTGGATTTCGTATAAATAGCGAAGCTGCATGACTCCCGACATATTTGATAATAAAAATTACCCAAAATCGGTTTTAGTTAATTACTCATACCAATCTCTCTGATCACTCTAACACACGGCAGAAACAGCATGTTCAAAGAGAGTCATTGCTTTAAAAATGGTTGGTCCTAGATTAATATAATAGATCAGTATTTTGTGCTTGACCAACAATGTATCGTGAAAATAGTAATTATGATGAATGATGAATATACCTACCAAACATGTCAAGAACACAGCAATATAGCATTGTACTTTATCTTAATCCCAATCACTGTGAAATTGATCTTGAAGTGACAAAATAGTGTCAAAAACCACTCTCTAACCAAAGAAAGTATGTAGGGTTTTTTTTTTTTATTTTTTTTTTAGAGTGCATATAAATTTGGAACTGTTTGGAACCTTTTGGAACCGTTTGAAGTTTCGGTTCCGCAGGAACCGAAACGACTCAGGAACCGGAATCGGAACCCTTTGAGATCAAATTGGTTGGACCGGAACCGGAACTGTAATGAGTTAAGGTTCCAATCCCTGGTTTTTGCTAACGAGAACACTGCTAGGCACTCCTCCTCTGGAGCTCCAGGCAACTCTGCAGCAATCACCCTTCCCCTTTGCCTGGAACCTTGACCACAACACTGTCATCCCTTTTGCCCATCTTCCTCAGTCTACTCCAAAAGTCTAAATAAAAAATGTGCCATTTTGAACGTTTATTTTGGTCATGACGTGTCTCTAAGCGACTAAAACCAATATCTTGATGGGATTTTCGGAAGATGCCGGCAAATGCGTACCCGAATAACTCGGGTGGTAGAGCACCTAACCGGCAAGCAGGAGGTCCCGGGTTCGTATCCCGGTTTGGTTGCACATTTTTCCAGGGTTGCTCCCCTTCCAGTTAAAACATTGTCTGGCTTTGTAAAGAGACCCATTCGTAGCCTTCGTCTGCGTTTCTTTTGCACGGGGAGTACACTAACGGCAGTTTGATTTCAGTGCCTGGGGGACGAACTGCTGTCACAGGCGATGTCTCAGCTGAGCCAGTCGCTGCACTACCAACAGCTACTCTCCTCGTATTCCGAGCGTTGAACGACCTGCGCCTCATCGATGTTGGTCTGATATGATGTCTGCTCGGCGGCACAAGTCTTGGATGAAACCAGACAACGCCCATGCCGAAACGGCTTTCTTTGTCGCGGTGGACTTTCGGTCGGAAGGTCCCATCGCTGTCGATCATTTCTTGGCGAAATATTTCAGCCGGTTGTGGATCGCGAGTCGAAACAAACAGCTCGATTTCTCGACAAGAGAATTGTTAGTAATATTGTTTGTCTTATCTACCGGCTAATTAAATAGCGGAGATAATTGCCTCGGCCGATTTTCCATGCATTTCTCGGCGTTAACATCGTTTTCGAGGCGTTTTTTATTTGAATACACGGGTATTCGGTTTGAGAAAGGAGATATTTATTGTTACTTAAGTCTGTAAGATGAAAATCACTATGCATTGTTGTTGCATTTTAAAGGGTAACTTATTGATAAATGAAGGCACTTGGTATTTTAAAGAAATTGTTTTGCTTCCATTGAAAAATAACGGGTGAGTTTTTTATTAATTTATCAGGCTACGGCACATTTATCGTGGCTACTGGCCATGTGGGTCTATTTTTATAAACCTTTAGAAATGATTTACGAGTCAAGTTCATATTTGCATCATCTGGAGATAACATTGAAGTATAAATTTTTGTTGTTGATTGTCTGGAAGGTTGACAATCTTTAATGTTGCCAGCAACCTATTTTCCTATTGGTTTGTCTTTTTGTTAAAAAGTAAAGGCTTTGAAGTGTTGGGAGGTTACGCTTTTGAAGGAAAATGTAATTTGCGTGGTTTAGTAGGCAGAGATGTATCTTTTGGATTACAGAAGAATAGGAACTGCTAATTGTATTTTTCCAATTTGCGTCACTTGGAGACCTCATGCTAATCTTGGACATGCACAAAGCAGACATGCTCATGTCACTGATAGAAGGACTAGTACCCAGATAAGCCACTTCTATACTAAAGCAGCTACACAAAAGCCATTCTCCCGCAAAATTCTTGGCCTTCTTGCCTACAGGCTGAAATAGTTTTGCCGGAAATCACGGCATGGAACCATTGAACGTTGTAATAAATCACCTGTAACTAATTAAACTGGAGCCACCTGTGGTACATTGGGTCCCTGGATTGGCCTGGTGGATGGTGTTAAAACAGGTTGCGAACTAACACCAGTCCTTGCTGGCAAAGTTCCTGGCATCAATTTTTTGCCAAGGCTGTACCTAGGTAAGGTAGAATATCTGGGTAACTCTTCTATCTGTGCTTTTACACCCACTGCTTTAACTTCTAACATTTGTTGTGAAAAATTCCTTGTTCAGAGAATCTTGCAGCCATGTCATCAGAATACCCAATTTGTTTCATTCCAGAACAAATACCTCATTTCCAAGATTTAAACCAGATCAAAAAGTAAACCAAAGTAATGTATTTTGTAATCATAGTTACATGGTGAAAAGATTTTCATCAGCTGTCTTCATATGTTTAGCAAGGCAGAATTTAACTTGTAATAATCTCAAGCTGTAAATTAATTTTGAACTTTCACTAATCTTTTGTGCATTTAATTATTTATTTAGTCTCTGCAATTGGACCTAGCTACCTACTTCTAATCAAAACATTCAAAGCAACCTCTTCTTGTGTTCAAAAAAATAAATATAGAAGTGGAGAACAAAGGTCAAGCAGGAATTAACTTGATTGTTGTGATGCTGGTATGTAATTCAATCCTGTTTTGGTGGATAATACCAATAACATTGTTAAAGAATTATTGGTAGGTACCTATCTGATTTTATCAAAGTTGAAGCTTTAAAATACTCTATAATAAAAGAATAGATTCTTCACTGCTAATAATTGCACATAGGTAAGTTTGTTTTCGGTCACATTCAATGGCTTTGTAGGTAGTTCCTACATAGTTTTCAAAATTCTAAAAATTGCTTGCTTCAAAGGATTTTTGTGTGAGTATATCTTAAGCATCAAAAGTAATTTAACTATTGATCCATGGGTTAATTAATCTTCTAAATAAATAGATTTCTTTAAAATTGGTGGGACATGCGTTTATACCCCTTTTTATTGTCTGCTTAAAAACTTTTGATTCCCCATGTCTCCTCACATTTCAGGGATTATGCCACAATGTCGAAATATCTGGTGATTTTTCTTTATTTCACCAATTACATCTTGATACGTTGTGCTGTTTCTGATTGCCGTCATCCCAATCAAATTAAATCAGCACTATAGGATAGGTAGTTATATTGAGATTGTCTGATTGTAGTATAGAAATAAATTGATTTGTATAGCAAAGGGTAACCGATCGATAGGTGGCTTTATTTATTATTATTATTTCTTTTTTCTCATACTTAGGCACGGTACATGTTCTGATACTAATACTTAGAATAATAGGAAAGTACATTTTTGTTAAATCATGATTGCCGGTGGAGGAAATCCCATCAACCATCATTATGGTTTCTTCTAAAATATTCAAAGCCACACTATAATTAATTAGTTTGCCACTTTTTGGGGATCTCTTATCATAGAGTACCATACCATAGAATTAAATGGCAAGTTTTTGTCATACCAATTAAAAATGTATTTATCATTAGTCATTACAATTATTTACCATTTTACTCTTTACAAATCGTAAAAGAGTCAAATGATACTTTACTTCGAAGTCCACCAGGCTGTGGTAATCCTAGGAGTTAGGCTAACACGACTGGAACAGTTTTTAGCTGAAACGTGTATTGCGATTATTTCTATTTGTTTTTACCGCCATGTTCCCGCCGATGACCCGACCAGACCCGAACAACCACGAATTAATCTGAGAACATGCCTCACCGTCGCCGTCAGATCAGATGTCAGTTTCTTGCTTTTAGGTTATAGTGGATAAAGGACATCGATCTTTTAAATGAAATGTAGTAGGTACCTAGGTGCCTTTCAGTTCATGCATTGAGATAGTGCATAATTGATTTTCAGCATTATGGAGGAAGCCGAATTTCACCCTTTTATAAGCTCTGTGCAGAAGATTGCGATGTATGAAACAAAGGCGGTAAGGTCTTATCACAAATTGGCACTAAATATTTATGGAATATGGTAATATTTAATTCAAACCCTGTATGTAATAGCCACCAATGCTTTAGTGATTGTTTATTTACATTTGTTTCTTTTTTAGCGCTTTTATTTAATGGGCTCCAACAATATGCAGACTCGTTTCCGCGTTTTGAAAATAGATCGAATGGAGCATCTAGAGCTCTCCGTTGTGGATGACCGACAAGAATACTCCCAGGAAGAGATTCGTGAAATGGTCACTATGATTGATATTGGTAACCGTACTCGAATAGGCCATAGAAACGCAAGTAGTGGAGTGTCTCGTGTGGTTTCTGCGTTTGGAATAGTAGGTAGGTAGGAAGGTGAATATGAAACCATTAAAAAAAATGTAGCTAACCATAGTTTCATCATCTAATATGAAGTATTCTGTTCCTATCTTCACATGTTTCACAGTGTTACAAAAAAGCTTTTTGTGCCACATACCTGGTTCCTGAGAGACTGATTGTAGATTACCATTATTGATGACATGCATTTACAGTGCAATAATTCAGCTGTAACTTGCCACTGTAGACTAGCTAGAGAGAGACCGATATCAGTGAATAGGTTCTAGGTAGAAAACTAGGACAACTCCACCCTGCCCACCCCTTTGCAGTAAAAATTACGTTAGAAAAATTATAAAAGTAAAACAAATGCCATATTCTCTATAAAAAAGCAATTGGTATAATATAATGTCATTTGACTGACCTATCATCATGAGTCATTATACAGGAAGCACATTTCTGTCTGATCATTTTAGAACCACCACCAACTCCCAGGAGTTGCTATTAAGGGACAGATTCATTGTGATTCACATGTTTAGTTGTAACCCATTATTTTGTTAATGCATCGAGCAGTGATGTTCCAGAAAAAATTATGTTAGGGGGACTTCAAAGTCAAACCCAAGAATGCCATATCTTGTGTGTTCAGTAGGTAGGTATTCCTGCCTTTTTTCATTAAAACTGAATGCCTGTGTATTTTGGAAATTTAGTAGTAGTCCAAGGGTCAAGGTACAACCTTACACACAGTAATGCGTTAATGTTGTCATTGGGAGGTTTTTGTAAGTAATTCTATTAATTATTTTGCTTTTTTACATACACGACGTTTCACCAAGATTTGGATGTGGCTGGGGGGTGGGGGGGGGGGGGGGGGCCTAACGAGGGGGCCTCAGGCTTTGCGGGTGGCGTGGGCTTCTGCTACGCCACTGCCACTGATTCCTGTCTGGCAGAATTTGAACGAGAAGAGTTTTGTTGAATTAAATTCGATACAATACCGTAACTTGGCTTCAGATTGCTTAAAGATACTTTCTGCAGCTAATTTGATTTCATTAACAGTAACTTTATTTCAAGAAAATGTAGCAAATTTGTTCTAAAAGTTCCAAATTCTCATCAAGCTGAACTCAAATTTTGTGGTACCTACTGATCCTTACTTTGAAGCCAAAAGGCTGCAAGTCCTTTTGCTATTTGAATGTGCAGAGAATTTCTAGCTTTTCAAGTGACAATTAGGTGGTCTTTTGTTGTGAATCATGTTCATCTTGACGGGTTTTGACAGTTCCACGCATCTTGACTCCACCCCTGTGCCCTGTTGCCAAAAATTGTACAAATGTACACCTCTGGACTCGGAAATCAGCCAAGTAGAATTTCGGCTATGTGCTCAGAAAAGTTTGTCTGAAAAGGCAGGCCAGCCTTTGTCTATAGGCAGGCCAGGTACCGACCACGTGGGTGAACACATGGAGGAACTGGGATGGCATGCTTAGGGGATCGCAATCTCGTTTTTAGAAACCAGTTTTCTTATTAGCAGCTGCCTTGCTCCTTGAAATCAGGATCGACCAAGCTGATATATCGGTGCGTGTAGAGTTACGTGGTCAGATTTCACGCAAATCCAATGGCTTAAATATGTAATTTATAAGCTAGAAGAAAATTCAAAAAGTTTCCTGCGTCTTCTCTGTACGAAAAACTTATTTATGCCATCACATTTTCGGTACTTGCAAAAAATTTGGTATTCGCAATGTGAATTAATTTAAATTGCATAATTGCTTTTGTTATCTCACATTACCTCCAACCCGCCTGGACGAGGTATAGCCACCGGAAAAGTAGGGTATAGGTAACTAATAAAATAACCATTAAGTTGATATCGAGATAACGGAAGCAATTAATATAAATAAAATGAAATCGAGATAAGGAAACATATGTTTTCTTTCATATTAAAAAGTGGTGACATGGAAGTGTTCCTATAAAAGAGAGGATTTGAGAAGTTTTTTATTTTCTCTTCTAACTATACAAATTATTAGGTGTTGTATGCCAGTGTGCCAGAATCGAATACAAAACTTGCCAGAGATCAAATTTGCAAGTTTTGCGAGGCAGGCACTGATAATAAAACTGGTTGATGAGCGAAGCGAGCGAAGTAAAATCTTCAATTTCACTACCCCCAAAAAAAGTCACTTGTGTATGTTTTTTTTTTGTTGTTGTGTGTGTTTGCGTGCACCCTACAGACCAAACGCCTGAACCGATTTGGATGAAAATTTCAGTGGACCTACCTTTGTTCTCAACTTAAATCCCCCACGTTTTTGGAAAAGATCGGTTTATAGATTTTTTAATAGATCGATTTATACGAAATTTTTTGATATTTTGATAATTTTGAATCTCTGTAAATGTCAAAGTTCTTTACATATCTTCACCAAAACTTATAAACATGTCGACCTTATACATATTTATTATGACTGAAAATCTGAGGCCGGTAGGACTTTCCGATTGGTTTTTATTCACATTTGTGTGTGTGTTTTTTTAGTGATTCAATAAGGGTCCGGTTTTATTCGTTTCCTTGGGTACCAGCTTTGTTGACACCAAGTTTGGTCAAGGCAAAGGTTTGACAGTTAACAGAAGTTAAGTCAATTTTGTTTATGGAAGTAATTGTAAGTAAATCTTTGTCAGTAATTTATCTCAAATCATAGTTATGTCGTATGTATTCACGTTATCATTCCATGAGTTCATTATCTGCATTTTTTAGCTATCTGACAGCTTGGAGAGAAACAAAGTAACGTCAGAATCCGTTTATATTTTCAAGTGATCAGAATTTTCGAGAAGCCAATGGTCTGGCTTGGTTTTCATAGGACTTCCGCCTGCACCTTTTTACACACAAAACGCTACGCTCATCTTCAACGCAACACAAATTGCGTTTGCGAAGCCCTAGTTTATCAAAACAAGATTGTGACCTATCAATGAACATAACATCCCCTGCCCAGGGGCGGAACCACGATTCACGGGCCCGCCCGCAGATCTGGCTGAGAAGGCCCCCCCCCCCCCCCCCTCAAGACAACAGGGTTTGGAGCCACCGAGAAAATTTTGAATCATGGTCATTTTTTCGAGTGAATCTATGCGTTTTAATCTATTTCAAACTGCGACAGATTTGGAAAAGCAGCTCGATTATTTTCATTTTGCCATCAGCAGGCTAGACCCTTGCCTGGAAATTTTGATTCAGATCACAGCATACGATACTTTCAAAATGTAAATCACTAAAGGGTCCTGTCTTTTATAACTGCTCACATGGGTGCATTCTAATGATAAGTATTGACGATGTTTTTCTTTATAGCTTTGTTATTTTTTCTGTAATTTTTTACCCTGCACTATCTATATCAAGAGGGGTCCTCAGGGTACAAAATTCGATGAGGCCTGATACGGGGCCCCCCGCGTACTTGGTCAGTCTGCCTCACACATTGTATATTTGCAGTGAAGTGGGAAACAAGGAAACATAAAACTAAAAGTCTTGCATAAAAAAGTTCACGAGTTTCTGATTTAAGTTCGGCCGACGGGCCCCCAACGGAAGTGGACGGGCCTGGGCCCGCCCGCGGCCGCGGGCCCTGCGGGCGCCTAGTTCCGCCCCTGCCCCTGCCACCATGTGCTCATTCACATGGTCGGTACCTGGCCTGCCTATGCTCTTTTCAGACAAACCTTTCTGAGCACATAGCCGAAATTCTACTGGGCGGATTTCTTAGTCCAGAGGTGTAGCTACCCCCACCCCCATCTATCAGGTAAACAACAGACATTCGACAAGCAGCCAAATCGATCAACTCTGTCAGGTCATACATTTCAGAGATAAACATTGAGGCTTACGAGTGGCCGGACAATGGTCCATTGTTAGAAGAGTTCAAAATTCTCTGCACATCCATATAGTGGACGGACTATACCTACCTATCATAACATGTTCATACAAATTATCAAATCTTGTTTCTACTGAGCATTTTGGTGCTAATTGGTGGGTTATAATAATTTTAAAAGTTTATACATTCATGATATTTTAAAATTGAAACGACTGATATTGCCATTATAAATAGGAAATACCCTTCCTTCATTCCACCAATCTTTTAAAGTCCGATCGTAGAATCCTGTTTACTTTAGCCTTGGACCTCTGCATTCTAGCCTTTAGTCAAATGAAACCATTCTGTAACTGACCTTACTTGTTTTTGTAAATTTAAGTCTTACCATTTCTAGGGTTCGTTCGGTTTCTGGAAGGATATTATATAATATTGGTAACGAAACGACGAAAAGTTGGAGTTATTGGCCACCACACGATCTATAAGATTGAAGACACATCCATGGTATACATTCCCAGTCCTGGGTTACTTCGACACAGCCATCCTGATGAGGCCCGCTATGTGAAAATGTTCCAGAGCATAGATCTTTCAAGCAACTTTTATTTCAGGTAATTTTGCTCTTGTTGTTGAAAGAAGCATTTGTTTGTATTGTTCACCTCGACTTAAGTACTTGAGTTACAAAAAATACTAATTAGTAATCTCTCCGAACCCCAAATGATAATTTAATATTATTCACAGCTACAGCTATGATATAACTCATTCACTGCAGACAAATATGGCTCGGCCATGTAACTCTGGCTCGGAAGCAGGCCTTTATGGAACACGCAATAAGCCAAATGAACGATTTATCTGGAATTCGAATCTACTAACGCGAGTAGAATCGAGTATCCATCCAGATTGGTTTTTGTATGTAATGCATGGATTCGTCGGGCAGTCTAACGTCAGCGTTTTTGGCCGCTCCATTTATGTGACCCTTGTAGCAAGAAGGTCCAATAAATATGCAGGGACCCGATTTCTCAAGCGCGGAAGTAATTTGAAGGTTGGTATATGATATAAAACAATATAAATATTGGAATGGCAAAGTGGTACAGAGAGCTGCGATCAGATGGTGGTGTATTTGACGGTTTTACTCTCGAGAGATAGACTTTTAGTCCTAAAAAGGACCTATGCCAATATTCAATAAAGATATTGATTAAAAAATTAACTTTTGAATGAAAATCATGCTATGCACTCCAGTTCCACATGTTTGCAACATCCGACTTCTTTTTTTGTAGGGTGACGTTGGTAACGAAGTTGAAACGGAGCAAATAGTTCACGAATCTGGTGTTTCTTCCTTGAGCCACGGACGTTTTAGCTCATTTGTCCAAATGCGTGGGTCAATCCCAGCTCAATGGAGCCAGGACGTGAGTAAGATGGTCCCGAAGCCGACCATCAGTTTAGATATCAGCGATCCATTTGCGGAGGTAGCTGGTCAACATTTCGATCGTTTGTTGCGGGCGTACGGCGCTCCAATCGTGATCCTGGATCTGGTAAAGAAGCGGGAAAAGAAGAAGCATGAAAGCACTTTGAGCCAGGAACTTAGTCAAGCCGTGAGCTATTTAAATCAGTTTCTGCCGCCCCGCCACAGGCTACAGTATGTCAGCTTGGATATGGCACGTGTCAACAAGGGGTACGTACTTCATACTAACACAACAATTTGTTCCTGTGAGTTTCTGTCATTAATTGATTCTGAGGTATACCAGGCCATAAGTATATTGAAATATAAATGAATTTATAAAAATATGATGAGCTTATGCCTTTTGTACTTGCTATTTAAAGCTGTTGCTGGCTATTCCTTTTCAATTTATAATTGTTCTTAATGCCAGAAACATTATGTTACTTGTTACTAAAATATCAAATTCCTTCTAGTCATTTTGAATCATATAATTTACAAGTTAAACCTTATTTTATCTTATTTTTGACATGTTTTTACCCTCAGAAAAGAAGCTAATGTAATGCACCGGCTGGCTGCCATCTCGTACAATGCAATCCACCAGACAGGATTCTACCAGAGCCAGAAGCCATACAGTTCACGGCAAGCAGAGGCACCAGTCCAGCTACAGACTGGCGTGGTTCGTACGAACTGTGTGGACTGCCTCGACCGAACCAACACGGCACAGTTTGCCGTCGGCAAGTGTGCTCTTGGTCTCCAATTGTATGCCCTCGGTCTAGCTGTGGGGCCGCAGCTGGAATTCGACTCGGATTGCGTTCGGATGCTTGAGGAACTGTACGAAGATCACGGCGATACATTGGCCTTGCAGTACGGAGGCTCTCAATTAGTTCATCGGATCAAAACTTACAGAAAAACAGCTCCGTGGACTTCACAAGGAAACGATATCATGCAAACACTTAGCCGTTACTATAGCAACACTTTCTCGGATACTGAGAAGCAGCACACAATCAATTTATTCTTGGGGTTATTTGTTCCCAATGAAAGTGAACCACCTATCTGGGAACACTTGTCCGATCACCAATTGCACAATCCACGCCCTTTGCCGTGCCGACAACCACAGACACAGTGGTGGGATGAAGCCACCATCAAGTGTTTACCTCATGCTTTCGATCAAGTCACTAAGACGTGCACTCAGGTCGTGAAGCTGGCTGCATTGGACGAGACTGTGGACGGATATCTAGATTATCACCGACCCAATGAGCTGAGTGTGCTCAGTGATGTGTATGCGTACAAGATCAGCCACTCAGTTAAGTAAGTTCAAATAAGTGATACGAGAAAAGTAGCTTTGAGCTAAGCAGAATCGGAACTTTGGTTCACACTTAGGAAGGCAAATTTAGATGTATTTTTGTAACGCTCCCCTGCAAAAGTTAAATAACATTGTTAATTTTTGGCCAATGATCATCCCAGTTCACTCTAGAAAGTAAAACAAAATATCAATATTTGATTGCATTAGGTAGGTATTGTATTGGTTTGTTTCTGCAGGGACTTCATGCCTCACTTCACCACAGACTTCAGCCCGTTTGCAGTCCGAGTGCGGCCGGGCCGCAGGAGAGACGAAACAGGCTCTGGCTCAACTACCAAGTACCCTTCTCTGACTGATCGCCGGTGGGCTGTATCCACTGCTTCAAGTGCCAGGTAAATTGGTAGATTTGTATGCAAGTAATCTGGCTAAAGAAGTACTGAGTTTTCATATCAAATTTACTTCAGTTCTAGTACGGAGAGCGATGATTCAGATGATGAGGAAGCGGAAGTTAATACGACGCTCGTTCAAGAATGCTTGCCAAGGCAGGATGTAACTTATGAATGCTTGTTTCCAACAACAAAGCAAACGTATGGTGTTGAAATTTTGTTACCGAGGGAGTCTGATATTCATCTTTACAAAAGGTAATTATCTTTTTCATACTGAGGGGAAATTACGTGAATTGCTAGGTGTGTGGGGACAGTAGCCAGAATTAAATTGGTGGTATGGGTTGGTAGGAGAGAGCTGTGGGTTGAGTTAGGTGTTGGTGAAAGTTGGTGGGAACTAGAAAGATCCAAATAATTGGAAAGGATTCTACAATTGTGATCTTCTCTTATTGTGACTTAATATTTTTTAAGGTGCATTGCTATAGGCAGAGTGGCCACAAAGATGGAAAACAATTCAGTGTCGCAGCGGCTTGTTCGGCTCCGAACAAGCACCCATTCATTTGTTTTGAAGACTGATCCAACAAGTGAACAAGTGTATACCACATATGTACTCCGCGGCCTTGCAGGTGCGGCTTTGCCACCTACTGCTGCGATTACACAGTACCAAAATTTTATCAGCATGTTATCATAGTCTTTTTGCTGCTTTTTTGCCCCCAAAGACTATTTAGTTTTTGTTATTAAAAGAAATGTACCTATGTAATATAATAAATTATATTTTAAAAGTAGTAATGTACTGAAAATGTAAATGATAGGAACTGTATTGCTGTTATTATTAAATAATATTGTTTTCTCTTAATCTCAGTCGCCGTTTGCATTGCATAGAATCCCCTCACCATCCTAAGGTCTACTTTTTTTAGGCAGTGGTGTGCTTCAAATTAGTCTTTCTCCGCGATTTGAGACGGTGTTTATTCCATATTCTATGAAATATACATTGTATAAATATGACTGAATGGAAGCTTTTAACCTCATGTTCAGTCCTGTAAGGCTGCTAGAGTAAAAAGGCTCCAAATCCAATTCCCATCAAAATCCAGGACCAGAGCCTCGTCGGGATGCACATTGGGCGCACTGTGAAATCAGGGGACGCCGTACTATCGCCCTCGGTCCATGTTGTTGAGTAGTGATCTGCTGCGAGCCAGATCAGTTGGTTCCGTGCAGTGTTTGGCAAGCTAAGATGTCATCCATGACATTAGAGCTCTGTGGCTTCGCCTGTCGTTGTTTCGTCGAAAAGGATTCATTTTATCACTAAAAACACGTGTGATAGACTATCAATGGTGTTTGTTAACAGTTGTTCGTGTGTTTGCCAAAAAACTGGAGGTGTTCTGTGATCTGAAACACTTGTGTATTGAAAACAAACGTAGGCCTATTCAAAAGAGGAGTGGTCAAAAACGTGCATTGTTAGGTAAAAAGGCTTATTATTCTAAATGCAATGGTATCAACGTTTCTTCTACGACCTTGCTAGCAAATTGACTTCGATCTAATTTTATTCGAACTTTAAGTGCCTCTGGATATTTATGGTTCAATTTTCACACCAAATAGTGGAGACAGGCTCGGCCTGGCCACTTTCAGGGTGAGTACTGTAAATATAAATAATTGCTTGCACCCTTAATGTGACAACATCAGGACACATTCGTACTCATAATATTGATATATGTTGTTTTAGCTTTGTAATTATTTGTTCCATGAGATAAAAAATGCAAGTGTTTCTATAATCGATATTATTCGTTCTCAACAATGTGATAATTAATTACATTTTCGCGGTTTAACTGACAAAATACCTTCGTTCACTGCCGAGTTGTCGATGATTACATTTTGTGCCGCATGCATCGGATTGCATAATTTATGCGTTTACGATGTGCTAATCGTAATACTATTAGAGGGGGTGGGGGACCTGCAACCAATCAATTACTGGTATCCACACCGTCGCCGAGACGCATCGCGGGAGGACAATAGTTCATTGATTTCAATTTACATATAAACTGAAAATGTGTCAACTGCCGTTTTGGGTCAAAATTGGAGGATTGCCATGTAGGTATTTAAATAGTTTAGCGGGGTATGGGTGTGTGGGGTATCGCGCAGGCAGGGGTGGGCGCGGCCCAGAGCCACGGTGCGAAGAGTGCTTCTATGGGTCGGTGGTGTGCTGCCGCTGCAAGGACTTGTCGCTAGCTGGCTAACATAACAGATCGATATTTGACCGCCCTGACTGCCAGTGTATGCCTTGTGCATAGTGCCGGCCGCCGCTGCCGCTGCCACTGCCTAGTACCTATACTACTATCGGTACTTACTATTTCCGTACCTATTATTCCTATACAATATACATTACACATTGTCAAGATTTTATAGATTTTTGATAGTTTTCACTTAGACAAGACCGATAGCGAATCCATTTCAAATGCTTTCACAAATTAGGGTTGGATTATCTATGTATGCATATTTCTGGCGCTCACTGCCGATAGACATCGTCCCGTAGCAGCGCTGTACCATTCTTTGTGCTAGCCGCCTCGAATGAAGACCTGGCCCACTCGGCAACGGCTCTCAGCGCTGTATGCTTTGCTTTCTCGTAGGTATTCGAGCCAGAGCGGTGAGCACCGACGTCGATACAGGTTACAACAACTGAAAGTACCAACTACCAACGTTCCCAGGAGATTCCCACGGCAATGCTCGAGCTGTAGTGGAGTAAAGCGACCTTGTGATTGATAGAGGACGGAAGGAAGCGAGCTAAGGGTTCACCCGTGAGTCCTTGACCCTTCCGCGAAGGTTCATCCATCCTAGCAAGTCGCTGGTCTTAGCGCTGCAGCTCGATCGCCTCGACTGAAGGCAACGTCTTCCATGTACCGAGATCGACCAACTATGCGTCGTACAGTCTTCGTGCAGTCACCAACACCACCACTAGTAATAAGATGCAATGAAGGTGGCCAGCTAGCTAAAACGCATGCGCATTTTTGTCACGCCGCCGCCGCTACCGCCGTCGACGCCGCTGCCGTCGACGTCGTCGTCGTCGTCGTCGTCGTTGGATCAATAGTATCAGCTCATTTCAGACAGAACCAACTAACTGCAACCAGCCTCAGCTAGTCGAGGATTGCAACGATTTAGCAGGCTCCTTTCGGCCCGCGTGTGTGTGTGTGTGAGTGGTGGTTGCTTGTGGTGCGTGTTGTGAGCCTGTGTGAGCCTGACTGGCCTGGAGGGGTGTTATGTGTGGGGTGCATGTGATAGGAAGGCGCGCGTGATACGGCCGCCGGGCCAGTGGGGACGAATGTAAGACTGCATTGCCGCAGGACCAGGGCCTGGCTGGGACGGACGACGGACGGACGGACGGGACGCCTGCCCGTGTGCGGTCGTGCTGCCAGCGTTGGACGGTGGTAACCAAATGCCTTTGCTATGATTTTCTTGAACGGCTAGGCGTGCACACTCGATCTTATTCTTGTTGTTTGGATTACAATGTGATCGCAGTCCATTGAGCGTATTCCTTTTGTCGTTGAAGTTCGTACTAGTATGTAAACCACGCCCACTGTATTATCGGTTACATCGGTCGCTGAAGCATTTCAGTCGGAAAATTACCCTATCTATTCCCGCAAAATTAATTGAATATCGAGCATCGGAATTGGAACACTTGCACCTTGCGATTAAAGTATTATGATAACTAGGTTTGTATCAACGAATGCGGCAGTGAAGTCTGGCGTGCTCCCTTTCTTGACCCCGGTGTGGAAACCCGGGTAAAAATAACTCGACATTTTAGCGCATTGACGGATGCGAGCCGCGGACCTGAAATCCAAGCGTTTCATTCAAATGTTGACACTTCCGATGGCGTTCTGTGCCATTGATCCAACCAATAATCGTGACATGGACTCGAAACACCTGGGTGTCAAGCAGACCGTGTTGTAATGTTGATGTCGCTTGGCCACACTCGGTCACACTCACCCTCACTCACACTCACTACCTTTGAGCAGGGACCGACGATAACCTACGCCCTCTAACGTCCTTGCCTATTGTCGGAAGGCTGCATGCGGGCTTCGGGTGCAAAACATCGCTAAGCACCGGCACATTGCAGTAGCACAATTGATTTGCTTTTGGCGGCTGAAATCTTCATATTCATCGACTTTTTAGGGTACGTCATTAAGTTTTGTTCCGCGGAGGCCCCGCATTAGTCATTACCTTCGTAACACTTGTTGACAAATTATAACTTTGTATGGATCCAACTAATTAGTTAACTAACCCTCCACCTCCCCAACTTTGTTTGTACAATCATGTTTGAGGGTAGCTCACACTCAGATATTATTTGCCAATGGTAACCATTACTTGTTTCTGTATATCTGATTCCTGTTTGCGAATGCAGGCGTTTGCATTGCGATTTATTTTCAAGTTTAACAAACTTTGTCAATCCCATGTTCGATCCCGTGGTATCATGGAATAACCAGCTACTTTTCGTGCTTTCCCGCAATCTCTCGCGTCACGTACACGAATGGATAGTACCACTAGCAACGATGCACGACGACAAATCCCAGCCACTTCGCGGACCGCCCGTATAATAGAATCGGAGCTTGTATGACTCCCCAATGTCCCATGGAGAAATAGTGCCAGCGACGCCTGGAAGGTCGGCGCGAGCAAGGGTGGGTAGGTGCTGGGAATCTGTTGTAAACAATACTTGGTCCTAGCGCGCGGCGACCAGAAAGGAAGTGGTCGCCTTCGGCACTCGTCGGGTTCGTGTGAGCATCGTGTGAGGCTGAGGCTCGATCTCGGCCCGCCTGGCCGATTTGGTTACACCGGGGATTCAGGAAGACCTAGCATGCACATCCGTCCGTTCGCTGCAACGCCGATCCTTTCATAATTCATCAACAATGATCACCCACGGTGAATCGACGTGCACGTTGACACGAATGAGGAGGCTAATCTTTGAAAGCCCCACAATTTCGCCCGCCGGCACTCGCGAAGAGGCCGATTGCTTGCGGTTTGCTTGAAATTATCACGACAATTAACCGCGAATTGCATGCGACGATTTCAAAGGAATTAATTTTTCAGCGAAAATGATCGTCAAAGTTGCGTCGGTAACAATGCTTTCATTTGACACAGGAGTAGCTACTACATTCATGGATCTGCATTCTGTCTGCAGTTGCCTGTTGCTGGTGTGATTCTATTAAAGTATACTGTATTTTTCACAACGTATTATTCTGTAGAACACTCCTGATCTAAGGTTATTATTGTAGCATCTTTGCTTCATCTTTTCTCCAGATATAGCTCAGACCATTCAACCGTTTATCGGGACAATTCTGACAAAGCTGATGCTTGCGAATGTTGACACATTTGGCTTTTCTAACAGCAGGGGGGTCACTTTGCCACTATGCCTCTTTCTGCGCATCACTGCGTTCCCAAATACACGAACCAAATTAAATTTGGCTGCACATTTTATGGCACATTTTTACCAATGGTAGTCGTTCAGTTTAAACTGATTGGAGGCATCTGTGCCATTTGCTTTTGTGCAACAAGCATTGTAACACTTGTGAAGGCTGTTAAAGTGTCCAATTTTGTGAGTTGTTTTGTGTGCTTTCTGATAGCTGATCCTCTCCAGGTTCTTTTAGCTACATCGCAGCCTCTGTGAGATTTACAACTGACCAGATGGACAGTATGGAACGTGTTGTATATTTTGACTAATTTCGTGCTGTGGCTGTGGGCCCCAACTTGTAAAAACCTTGTACACAAGAGTAGGTAGTGAGTGTATGGTTTGATTGCTTTGTAAAATCCTACCAAAGCTCACTTCCATCCCCAAAAGTGAAGTAAGTAAAAGTGTGCCGGGACAGGAAGGAGTTTTTAATGAGCCAACCTTTCCTTGTTTTTCCAGGTGATGGTGTGGCCCGGGCTGGTATAACAGTGACTATGGAAACAGAGGGATGGGCGTGTGCGGTGACCAAGTGGTCAGCATTCTGAGCAGACTGCGCTACTTCCTGATTCACGTCACGCTACTACGTCTGCTTGGTTCAGGTAGCTATAGTGTTGACAGATATATCGTTGCCCGACGTTCTCATGCTCTGCGACTGGGAACAAGACAAGATATCTGAGGTGTTCCTATGTCATTCTGCATGTCGACACAAGTTTGTAGAGATTTCCCTTTTCTTTGAACAAACTTCAGGTCTTTGTGAATTCTTCGCTGGAAATCATCGCGGAAAACAAGACATTCAATTAGCTAAACCAGTCATCAAGAAAAAGGCTCTCCCAATAAACACCATAATTTAAACAACTTTACCCATTCTATTTTTTATTAATCATACAAAAAAATCTATCAGACTAAAAATGTTTGCAATTGGGAAACTGTGATAAAAGTAAATGCCCTGTTATTCGCCCATCATCGTGGCATATCAACCTGATGAACTGATTATAGTGTCCGAGTGTGTCTGTTTGTTGCAGTCGAAAGCTACCAAGATGCCATTCACATCACTGCCATTCTGGGCGAATCAGTGGTGTTCAACTGCCACGTCGAGTTTCCTGGCGACCACCCAGTGCCCTACGTCCTACAGTGGGAGAAGAAGCTAGGAGAAACGGTACGCAACTCAAATACCTACTACGCAAAATGATAACACGCGATGGAGCCACTTAGCGGTCAGAGTGTATTCAAAATCTCAAAATCACAGCAAAAATCATCAGATTAAGAAATAGGAAGGTTGGCATATTGATATCCTCCCCCTTGTGCCTATGACAATAATAACTTAGCATACATTATTTATATATATATATAAACACCCTGATTGCTTGTCGGGTGCCGTACCATTGAGCTATTCGGGCATAAACTCTCCCCGCTTCGTTTTTGGGTAGTGGACCTCCGAAGGAGAGAGGCCGAATGAGTCGTAAACCAACGAGTAATTGAAATGCATGTTTGGCGAGCAGTTTACTCAAGCCTCGCGGACAAAAAATTTTGCCACTAGTCCCAAATCTCGAATTTAAACATTTTTGTTACCTATACCTATTTCTCTATTAAATAGGTCTTAAAATCTTTGTTTTGAATATCTAAAGCACTCCACAGTTTTATTGTGTTCATAAAAAGAGACTGTCTTTTCCATTTAAACCCATTTAAGACCCTGGAAGACTAGCAAAATCTTTGTCAACCATTTATGTGCACAGGGCCAGGAGATTCCGATCTACATCTGGTATGACAGCTACCCGACGCACAGTGGGGAGGGCTACGAGGGGCGGGTGGCCCGCGTTGCCCCCGACTCTTCGTACGGGCTCGCCTCGCTCAACCTGACCAACATCCGCGAGTCGGACCAGGGCTGGTACGAGTGCAAGGTCGTCTTCCTCAACCGATCGCCGAACCAGCACAAGAACGGCACGTGGTTCCATCTGGACGTCCACGGTGAGAACTGAGATCCTTTTGGTGTACTTGTTTTGTGCTTTTGTGCCTTTTTAGAGGTGAGATTTTTTAAATAGCCTGTTAAACCTTTCTATACCTCCTGTGTCATAATAAATAAAATAACTTAAGGCTAAATCTATCCTCTCTAAAAACCGATCAATGGTTTTTCAACTTTGTTGCTGAAGCTTTGACTACTGACCAAAGTGCATTATATGAATATGCAAAATGAAAAATAATCATCATATCAATAATCAAAGCAAATTGTATTGATAAAGGACTAGCCACATTAAAAGCTGCATTAAAGGGTATCAACAACCGGCAGGTTTTTGTTTCTGGGAATAACCATCCCATAATGGAATAAACCTGGGACAGAAATAGATACATGGCCCGACAAAGTTGAAAATTATAAAGTAAGACTTCAGGTACCATGTACAGAAAATGTAGCTATACTGTTGTAACATTATTTTATTGTTACAGTATAGATGTGATGTAATATGATAAATATGTTGTTAACTAAAAACAACAATAAACAGTACAAAGGCAAAGGCTAGAAATAGAAACCTGTTTCTTTTTCAGCTCCACCACGATTCAGTATCACTCCTGAAGACATCATCTATGTCAACTTGGGTGATGCCATCATTCTCAACTGCCAGGCTGAAGGAACCCCTACGCCTGAAATACTTTGGTATAAAGTGAGTATCAACCTTTCCTTCATCAACTACTTGCAATCCTGCAATAAATATATACAAATAATATTGTCACCACAACTTGCTTTTGCTAACTACACTAACTCAATTTAATATGACATATAATTTTATAAATTTAAATATTAAATATGAATTTGAGTTGCCAAATACCCAAACATAATTCCTTAGATTTCATTTTTCTGCTGTGAGCGCCGGAGAGAGTGACGCTGCCTTGTAATTTCAGGATGCGAATCCAGTGGAGCCATCGGCGACAGTCGGAATCTTCAACGATGGCACTGAACTGCGGATCTCGAATATCCGGCACGAAGACATTGGGGATTACACGTGCATTGCACGCAACGGAGAGGGTCAGATCAGCCACACGGCTCGTGTCATCATTGCAGGTACGTAAACAATAATATTGAGACCATCTTGTCTCAATCGATTTACTGTAACCGTTAGCTGAAAATCTGGTCTAAATTTTGGTACCAAAGCCTTAGATGCACGACTGTGAAGAAATTAAAATGATTGTTGTGCGATATTCCCCTGTTGTATTCATTATTCAATTATAGAAATGGCAAGGCATTGAACTCAATTGCCTTCAACTTTGTCTCATGGTGGCACAGGGCTAGCAATGTAGAAGAGCTTCTTACTTCGACCAGGCCATATTTGAAATGTTTAACCCATCCAAACTAAGGGAAGCTACTTTGTTCAGTGTAAATTTTTTTATTTTAGTTGTCACAGCCATAAACCAAGTAAACAATACACACTGCTACAAAACGTGCAATCGACCGATGGAGAATTTATTGACTAGACATCTTTTGTGGCCATTTCCTCTTCATACCATAATCATTGCGTCACTGTCATCAGGTGGCGCAGTCATCATGGTGCCTCCTACCAACCAGACGAAACTGGAGGGAGAGAAAGTGCAATTCTCGTGCGAGGCGAAAGCACTGCCTGGCAATGTGACGGTCAAGTGGTACCGCGAAGGCGCTCCCGTCAAAGAGCTGCCAGCGCTGGAGACGCGAGTGACGATCAGACGGGATGGCTCGCTGGTCGTGAACCCTGTCAGCGCCGACGACAGCGGCCAATACCTCTGCGAGGTGACCAACGGCATCGGCGAGCCACAGTCAGCCTCTGCACATCTCAATGTCGAGTGTAAGTCACAGCTAACGCAGGTCAGATAGGTGGTTGACACTTACCGCTCCGGTTGAAGCAGTTTATTAAGCCGCGTCAACAGCACTCCTGACTAATCCGAACTCTGAAGTCTTGTTAAAAGTCGCAGTCTTATTCAAATTTATTTGCCAGGAACAGTGTTATGAGTTGTTGATTGCAATAGACAAATTGAAAATTTATTCAAGAAAAGAAGCTGAGCAAATAAATATCTACTTACCTAAAAACTGACCTTTAGTTATAAAACTAGTACCATCAGAGCACAAAAGCTGTTTTGCCCACCAAAAATTAATATTCTCCGTATGCTCAGTCAAAGAAACTAATGAACAACTTTCCTTTTTCAGATCCTGCCAAGGTAACGTTCACGCCAACGGTCCAGTACCTGCCGTTTCGACTGGCTGGCGTCGTTCAATGCTTCATCAAAGCAAACCCACCCTTGCAATACGTGACGTGGACCAAAGACAAGCGGCTGCTCGAACCGTACCAAACCAAGGACATTGTGATCATGAACAACGGCTCGTTGTTGTTCACTCGAGTCAACCAGAACCATCAAGGGCGGTACACTTGTACTCCGTACAACGCACAGGGCACGCAGGGCTCGTCTGGCCCGATGGAAGTGCTCGTGCGGAAGCCGCCGGTGTTCACGCTCGAACCAGACACTCTCTACCAGCGAAAGGTCGGAGAGACCGTCGAGATGTATTGTGATGCGCAAGAGGCTGAAGGCACGCAGAAGCCCAAGATCTTCTGGCAGAGAGTAAGTTTATTGAACATTATTTAGTACCTACTGTTACTTGTGTACTTATTCATTTGTTTTATATTTAAAACCTTGCTTGCCTTTACAAGTAATAACAAACAAAACATAAAAACACTTTCACTAGCAGCGTGCAAAGCATTTAAGTGGCTTTCACAGTTCCAAGGTGTTAATCGCAAATTTAACCCAAGTTTTTGATAATCCTGTCACTCTATATTTCCTATGGGACAGGGGTGGATCTAACGGTCAGCATTGCAGCAAATGCTGACTAGACCCGTGTCTACTGGGCCCTTCTGGGCCCTGACTCGTGCGTTGATTTTTTTTGCGACAAGAAAATTAATGTTTATAAAATTGGTAATTAATATCATATTATATAACATTACACTCATAGAAAAAATATGAGAATAAAACCCCTAGAGGCCCAAATAGCCACCTTTTGAAACGACAGCTTGGCTAACAGCGTATTCGTAGATTCTTCTGAATATCCGTAGTGCTCCGAGTACCGACGACTCGCTTGTCGCTCCGCAACTCTTTGTCGGTCAGCGCCGACTAAGCAATACGACATTATTGAACAAAGACCTACTATGTATTGAGTGGATTGTTTGTAGTTAATGAATTATTTTGCACTGGGCACGCTGACGGGGAGCTAAAGTAGCAATTCCAAGGAAATATTTTCGTGCTTTGCGCACATAGAAAAAAAACCATGCAGTAAGTTCGGGCTAGAATTCCACCTCGTTCGGGCGTCGTTTGAAGAGCAAATTATTATAGTGTGCAATATTTCAGGTAGCGCCGAGTGAGCAGAGTGAACAGTGTACACTGTGCCGCAGTGTCAAAACGTTGTCAATTTATATTTCAACATGTCTGAAGGTCAAAAACTTGAGTCCGGTGCATCCAAGCGAAAAAGAGGACTAAGGCCTTGCTAGGAGCCGTGGCAATTAATTCAGCTGGTGGAACGACAATTGTGCCGAAGTGCTGTGATAGCCGATGCCAGTGCCAGAAGTGATGTACAAGTGATGCCAGTGATGTTTCAGAAGTAGCAGTTGAAATTGCCCCAACTTCGAATCCGAAATCTGATCAAATGAAATTTCCCTCCGACAAAGCGCATTTTCGCAATAGACATTTTAGCAATTAGTAATAGTGTAGGATTTATTGCCGTTAAGGATTTTTTTTGCAAATAACCCCCCCCCCCCCCACCCTCCCCCACCATTAAAGGGCCCCTTGGATACGTTTGTTGACTGCCCTTTGAGTCTTAGGTCCGCCCCTGCTATGGGAGATGTTAAAACTTAGTTCTTGTTGAAATTACCAAGTCAATAATATTTGGTGACAATTTTATGGTGAGATGTGTTTTATGGTTGTGCTCTGTTTGGATGAGTTTGTCGGCACTAAAAAGGGCCTTTGTGTTCGAGGGCCGATAGACTCATCTAAACAGAGCCTAACCGTGGAACACATCTCACCATCCACCAAAGGCTCTGAAAACTTCCACCAAACAATCCATATTACTAGATATTACTCGATTTTAAATAAACGTTTAAAATATAAAAACATAAAAATTTATAAAAATAATAAATATATATAAATACAATAAAGAGATAAAAATGAATAAATGTGTCTCGTACAATATTGTTTACTGTTGAGTTGACTCGGCAATGAACTAAGTGAGTAGAGAGCAACAGCTGATGGAGTGCTGAAGGCGTGTTGTATTGCGTACAGCGCGACGGGTCTCCACTGCAGAAGAACCGGGTGCGCGAGAACGGGGGCAACATTACCATCGAGGGCCTGAGGCGATCGGACTTTGGCTTCTACCAGTGCATCGCCAGCAACGAGGTATGCGTCTCAGTTGCACATTGCTTGTTGTTAGCGGTTGAAACGTTTTGAAATTGGTTGATTATCAGCTCTGGGTTGATCTGATATCGATTTCACGAACTTATAGTTCAACCATAGACATGACCTTATAATATAGATAATATTTAAACTTTTAACACTCAATCTCACCAAGAAAAGTATATAATATATATATCTAGGTGCAGGCAAATTTAAATGACTGAGGAAACAAAAAGGTCGTGGTGGATAACATTCACCCCCAATCCGATGCCTATCAACCATTGCTACTCTTCGCTCCACTTCCTCTAAACCAGACGCTACAAGGTGACTTGGTACGTGCCCCATCTGAATCTTATCTCGGTGGTTGTTAGGTGGCGACTATTGTCACGGCAACGCAGCTGGTCGTCGAAGGCACCCAGCCTCACGCTCCCTATAACGTGTCTGGGAATGCAAGCGAGTTTGCCGTCACGCTGCAGTGGCTTCCTGGCTACAGCGGCGGGCCTGACTATAAGCAGGACTACACTATTTGGTAAGTGAATAACGTTTGAATTGATTTAATTGACAAAACGCGTAGCCATAATGTGGGTGGGTGGTTATCTATGCTTTATCCATTTTCTATGTTAAAAGAAATGAAATGAGTAAAGCTAGTCTAGTTGTCATTGTTCAGTGGAGAAATTACTCGAATGATGATAGAAATTTGTTACGGATAGTATTCACTCGTACCTGAAGTTTAAATATGACAGGTATACTACGTCTCAGGTTCGGAAGTGCACAGAGTGTTTTTTATATTTCCGCGAGAACCCTCGTTTTGCATACCCCTTACTTTCCCATTGTGTAGAGTTGGCCGATGGCTTTGCTGCCTGGTCGTTAAACATATCATGGTTACCATACCAAATCTATTGAACAATCAATAAACTGAGTGATCATTCACCAAAATAATAATGCTAGTGATTTACGAAATCTTAATTCTGCTTCGATTTTTAAATTTCAAACTCATGTTCAGGTTATTTTTTGGCCGGGCTTAATAATTCTTCGCATTTAACGTCACATAATCAGTGCGAATTATCTTTAGTAAAAACGCTAAAATTGATTGTGAAACGGGTAGAAGCCCCTTTTCTCCAAACCTTTTCGATGGAGCTGGCAGCAAACCACTGCTACCTTTAGCAAAGGCTGTGCAAGTTGCACTACCTTACCTATGTCCCGGGGCGCTGCCAAAAGATCCTGAGACGTATTATAGTTGGTTTTAAGTCTTTTGGTGGCACCTGTAAGGCACATCAACTTTCTCTCCGCTAGGTACCGTGAGACTGGCATCTCAGACTGGTCCAGCATCCCCGTTTCCCCTTCCGGCTCGACGCAAGTGACCATCAACCGACTGCAGCCTGGCACCATGTACGAGCTTCAAGTGGTTGGAAAGAACGCCCTCGGCGACGGCATGCTCAGCAAAGTTATTACCGTTCGCACACTTGGTAAGCAGAGAAGACTCGCTCCGGGACTTGACGTTGCAGCGTATTGTGTTCCATAGTTCAGTTTTTTAAGATGATTTTGCCTTCGGGGCGCTGGGTGTGGAACCATCTTGTCCACCAAAATAGCGAACGTTTTCAAACGTTTTCTTGTTTATTTTGAAGCATATTAGGCTGGTGGAGTTTGTAGTGTGCATTTTTAAAGAAATATCCCAATAAAATAGAGTTAAATTATTCAAAATCACCACAACTACCTGAGTTTTTGATTCTCAAAATATGATCAAAACGTGTGTTTATATTTACCATATAATCATATGTTAATCATATTCACATTTACCATAATCATAATTTCCTATATGGGCTTTTTTCAAACTTTTTTGTTAACATGGTGTCATTCTTCTTACATTTTAATCGCATCTAACAATTTTACAGAAGAAATACTTGCAATTTCAACTACTTCTTCCGAATCATTTCCCAGAAGTCAGAAATCCAAATTTGATATCTTGTTTCATAGGGCTTCTAGCAATCTCCGATTACTTATTAGATAACTGAGTCCCTGGTGCTTGTTCCGTGACTCACCGATATTCTTGTTCTCTTTGGCAATGGCAGAAGTGGCGCCTCCTCATCGTACAGTCACAGTGGGAGTCGAAGTCTCGGATCCAACTGTTTTCCCCACCCCTGACCCCACCTCTGGTAAGCCTAAGTGCCTGCCCATTGATTGTCTGCCTGCTGCCCAATGCCTGCCCATTGCCTTCTAACAAACAAGTTCTCTTTTGGTTTGTTTGTTTGATTTCTAACATATCCTTTGTTTTTTTTGTGTTTTATTTGTGCATTCATTTAACTTTTTTATTTCATTCCAGACATTTTTGATTTTAGTATTATTATCTTTCCAACTGATTCCACAGGAGGGTCTTATTTCCCTCCGGTCTTGCGTCCCAAAGGTACGACTTTCCTTTATCACGAGACAATTTTTTGTTTTTCACATTACTATCACTCATTTTTTGGCTACATCTTTGGATTTTTTTATGTAATTATTTAAACTAATGACGATTTGGTGAAATTTTGCATGGCATGCAAGAAGTGTATTCAGCTGCCTGATTCTGCTAAACGCTCACTTTTCTCTGACAGGACCTAGACCTGGCTTGCCACGAAACTTAACCGTTACTGAGATAAGCAACGGATTCCTCATCACGTGGCAAGCACCCTTGGAACGTCTTCATCTCATCCAATACTACACCATCAAGTACCGTACTGACGGTCCTTGGAAGACGTTGAACAAAGGTCAAATCCGGCCAGAGGAGACTAGTTATCTTGGTGAGTAAACTGAACGAGGGCTGATAATATGCATCGCATGTATCGGAGCTGGCATCATCTTGTCATCATCTGGCACTTTTTACAGTTAAAAATCTGGTCGGTGGCCGGACATACTATTTCCGTGTTCTGGCCAACTCGCTCAATAGCTACCAGAGCTCAGAAGAGATCAAATTTCCCGTGCCGGCGCGAGTGAAACATAAGGCCATCACCGCAGGAGTGGTTGGCGGCATTCTCTTCTTCATCGTGGCAATCATACTTTCTGTGTGTGCCGTCAAGATTTGCAACAAAAGGAAACGACGGAAACAGGAGAAAGGTTTGTCAACTTTTTGTGAAACGGTTAATTTTCCGTAGTGTGAACGATGCTTTTTGAATGATGGGCCACGATCCTGGGCCTTTGATTACATCTCTCTCAACATGACCAGGGCTGTGATTATTTAACTTTCAATGAATTAACAGTGGGGTTTTGAGTTGCCTCAACATATCGACCAATTTGCGGTTTGTGTTGATCAGCATTCAGGGATAACGTCGATATCGCTACTCAAAGATTTTTTTGACAAATGATCCCTTAAACTCTGTTGAACTCCGTTGGTGATGTTGTGTTATTCAAACACCATTGAGAAAGATAATAAATAACACTTCTACAAACAGCAAAACCACTCTTTGAATATGAAATTGAATCTAGTTTCTTTTAATCAGTCACTTGGCTCGTGATCTTGGCTACGAAATACAAACTGCCTTGAATTATCGGCAGTACTCAAGCACTGACATGTTTCTGGCACAATTAATGGCATGACTTTTACTAACTGTCATGTTTTTCTCTGCTTAATGCGGCTATTTTGAAATGGCCACCATAGCAATATCGCAAGGTACACGTAATATTGTTGTCGAAACTTTCTATTTTATCTGCCCTTCACCATCAGGGCAAATTACCTTCCAGCATTTTATGTTGGATGCGTGTTTTAATAGCTAGAAAACCTAGAGTTCTTGGTTTCAATAATTATCACAATATTTTGTGAAAATAGATGCTTTCTTTAACAAGCAACATAAATTCTGTAAGAATTAAAAATTAAGTTGATTTTATTTATAAGGCTTCAGAACAAAGCACATTATCAAAGTCTTGTGACTAGCATGTGGTTGAAAGCTTTTTCATGTTTACTTGTTTGTTACATATAACGTGATGTGTACCAATGCATCTTCGGTGCTTACACCGCTCTTAGAACCTTGGCTAAATAGGCGGGAGAGCCAACAACAAAATTCAATAATATTTTGATAGCATAGATTAACATAGAAGAGTGGCCGATTACATATCTAACCGCAGGCTTCGGGTTTCAGCGTACAACATGGTGGCATGTCGAGTTACGGATGCTCGAAACGGAGGTCAGCTGCCGGTACCAGCCAGCCAAGTGCCTTTAAAGAAGTGAGTGCCGATTGCCACCGTACCACCAGATCCGACCCGACCCGACACCTAGCACGACTCTCTGTATCCTCTCGTCTCATTCTTCGCTTATTCCGACAATGAAAGTGGCCATCAATAGGTACTAGGTTCTTGTCACTTTTCTATGTAGAGTGTTTCTGTAAGGATTTTTAAAACAGTTTATTCTCCTATTATGCAGGAACATTGGCACCAAGCAGCAGCCTGCTTAGATTTTTCCTTACGTCCCACACAGTAAGAAATGTAAGCTAACATAACAACAACACTGTCAAAGCAAAGTGGTTCTCAACTATAGAACATGTCGTTTGCAGCGCTTGTTCAGTTAAAACGATTCTCTAAGGACATGATTTCGTTTGTCGCTACTTCAAGCAATAGTTGAGAACCGCTCATCTTGACATTATTGAATGGATATTATGAGAATACATCTTGATCGAGCTCTTTTCTTTCAGTATTCATTTAGGTAGCTTGCTTGCCTGCTTGCCTGCCCAGTCTCGAGTTGCATGCTAGCCCTCCCAGTCCTGGATAGGTGGAGGCTCAAGATTAAGTACCCCTCTCTGTCACCAGAAATATTAGCCCCTGAGTGTATTGGCAACTCCCCCCCCCCCCACCATCATTCCACTCCCCGCCCAGTACCATGCCTCCAAACTTGGCCGCTTTTGGCGTCGAGTAGATCTTTCATATTTGTGTACATCATGACTTGCTCTCCATCTATCATCTGGTTTCTTCCTTTTGTGGCGGCTACACAGGAAAAAGAAAGGTGAAAATCAATATTATCACAAATTGCTATATATTTTTAAAAAATTGCACAATAGTTTCTTGTAAATTGTACTTACAATAATCAATCAATGCAAGTAAATGCATGATTAAATAAATGATACGAATCTAAAGTGCATGTCTTTGCAAGTATTCCCCTGTGATTCTCCATCTAACACGTTGCCATCTGTACAGACATGGACAAAGCCGAGTACCGGGTGTAAGCGTGCTGCTGACCGAAGTAGCTTCGTGGCTGGCATGCATGTCACCACCCCCTGCGCAGCTGGGTGGTCGCGCGGGCTCCATGTCATGGCCAGGCAACGCTGTGGGCGTGATATCACGCGCGCCAGACGGCCGCTTCGTTCTCGCCGCAGCTGCTGCATCCGCGTGCTCTAGCGAGTCTGGCAGTGACGACGGTGGCTTCCTCCGCGCCTCGTGGCGCCGTCCCATTCCCGCGCTGGTGGCCAGCTCTCCACGACCGGGCACGAGACTACCGGTCGCAGCCTGGTCTCCGGGGCCGGACATCAGCGATCTCAGCTCGGTCCGGCAGCCTAGCTCGGCGGAGAAGTCTTCACCTGGCATCGCACAGCTACGTTCGGTACACCAGCGGTACAGCCGCGAGCTGCCGTCGCTGCGCGCCATCCATGAGGAGGCGTGGCGCGTGTCGGGCCCGCTATTCCTGCCGCTACACCCCCTAGCAACAAGCTCGCCGCCGCGCGTGCGCATTGGCTCGCCGCGCGCGCGCCTCCCGCCACGCTCTCCTGGGCGCAGGCCGGCACCTGCTGAGGAGACGTCCCCCTCTGGGTCAAGCGGCTTTGGCAGCAAGAACACGTCGCAGCAAAACCAGAGCTCGCGGTCCGGGAGCCCACCGGGTCCGGTGACCCACGACTCCGATCTCAGCGTCGACGGACACTACGAGTTCGATTCGGTGACGCCCATCATGACCACGCCCACGGGCATGTTGACGAGCGATTCGGACATCTTCTCGGCCCTTTTCTTCCCAAGCCAGAAACAGGCCAAGCGGCCAGGACCGGTATCCAAGTACGACAATATCGAAGCACGTGTCCAAGCGATGAAGGACGAGTTCAAAGAGTTTCGTAAACGCCAGGCGAAAAGGAGGCAAAGCGACGAACTGGAAAGCGCTTGCTGATGCAAATCAACAATACTTTTAAACACCTTTGCCATCTTTTATATTATTACCTCTGTGAAATAAAGACACGGTCCTAGACTCATCGCAAAACGATATTGCTAATTTCCGAGTCGTGGACAAGAGGGACGGCTTACTTGAATCCTCCAACCAGTGCAAAATGTTTCGTGGAGTGCTAAAACTGACGAGAATCCCGCTCGTGTGGTGCTTACCTTCGAGTGTAGCCCGTAAATCGTGAATTCGTTCAGGACCTTACAACAATATGACCATCAAAACACTCGTTTTTTGGCCATTTATACTACGATCAATGCTTGAATGGCAAAAAAATAATCAAAGACACTGTCTCTTGTAGATGCACATTTTTGACAGCTGCCTTAGGCCTATTATAATGAAAACAAATTATAATGATTTTAGTCACATACTGCACTAGGTAGTGGTAGTCTTTAGAATAATTCTATGAAACACTGTAGATCTGGGCTGGGCCGGCAGCTCAATATTACACTGCTGACATGCATTGATTCGATGTTGTGAACCAAATACGAATGATACAAATACTAGCTATAATTGACTAAACATAATAATTTATAACTTTGAGAAGAAAAAATGTAATTAAGATACTATTTGAATTTGGAATCAGCAAAACAACTTTTACCATAAGTTCAAGTGTTTTTATTAGTGACTAAATTGTGACTGTGCTGGATGCAACACAGACCATGATATTATTATGTTATTCACACTTAAGTTCTTAACCATAAATGACTAATAAAACAATAATTATCATCTGAAATTAAACCAAAAGACATTTCAAACTAGTTCAGAAACTGTAGTTTGCATGAAGCACCGATGAAGTTTTTAAAATATATTTTTTTAACTCACTTGTTTTCAAGGAATCAACACTTGCAATAATGCATAGTGCAATGGAGGAACTATAATTTAATTTAACAGTGCTTTCATCAAAATGACTAGTCATTTAGGGGTATGCTGTGCCCTGTGATTTTTTTACCGACAGTGAGATCAGCAAGAGGCATAGATCAGCAGAGTTGCCTCGGGTATCGGATCATTGAAGAAAGTCAAATTCGCCTTCAGGAGCGATTAGATTCGATTAATAGTGGGTTGAATAGTATGATTCATGTATTTTGTAGTGATGGGAACCTACTTAAAGTATGTCACGCTTGAGGGGTCAGGGGTTGCCAATGTTTGACAGGGGGGAGCGGGGTGTACATTTGTGACATCATGCTTTGTTGTAGATAAAAGCAAAATTTTTAGAAGCAAAAAAGCAAAAAAATTCAAAATATATTGTTGCTACGTCCAAAAAACTTGCTGTACACTTTAGCTTTGCAATTTAGAAATAAATGTAGTAAAATTTGTTAAGGGTAGCATTTCTTAGTCAATTTTGTATGCAGTTCCAAGGTCTGAATTCCATTTGCGAAAATGTGTTTGGGGGGGGGGTCATAAATTGTGACATACTTTTAGGGGGGTAGTTGACAATACGTGACAGTTTGTGACGAGGGGGGGGGGAGGGGGTGTCAAAAAGTGGCCTAAAAAGTGTGACATACTTTATGTACGCTCCCTAATGGGGAAAAAGTTTGAGGACCTAAATCTAAATATAATATTTTTTTAATCTGGGGTGCATGTTTCTTTTAGTGCAGGCGATCCCAATCCGTGTGAGCTAAATGTACCGGTGAATTCGCGAGTCTTCGAAGTTTGCTGCACGGTTTGCAAATTTGGTAAGAAATCTTCTTGAAATACATCTCGATCAATTTTGGAGCAAGTTTTGGCCTTGAGGTCCTGTGCAGCGATTTGAAAACAAGGGGACATGCGCATAATCGTTGCCCGGCGGGAGATTTCAGTACTAGTGCAGTTCCTGACCAAAGGTTTTTGTTTTGCACGGTAAAATACTCTCTGCGAATGGAGATGCCAGAAGATTGTACACCGTAATGAGTTATAGAGAGTAACCTTCCGTAGAAAGGTTCTGTTGTGCGGGAACGGAAAGCGCTGTCTTTGCGGGACAAAGGAATCATTTTCTAGACATGAATACAACACGCAAAAGTTAGGGCTGCGCGGCGCGCTCGTGTACTAGCCACACCGTGACAGCGACCAACCTTGCTGTTCAGCAGCCACCAACTTAAAATGGATTCCTGTAGGTGCTAGGCTATTGATTTTTCAATATCAAAAACGTTAACCAATCGCGGAGGGGCTCATTCTTTTCTTAGGGTGAGGTTTGGATGCTAGTTTGGTTAGCCATGTTTAAATGGCCAGCCAGTGTATGGAAGAGTGTTACGTTCAATTGAAATAGACAAAGTTGAATCACTTTATCAGTAGGGCCTAAAATTTTGAAGAGAAGGACATAACTTTCGATGCAGGTGGCTACCCTTTTCCGGGAAACGGCTACGCTCCTTGGCGCTAGTATGGAATCGCAGGACCCGTCTGGATCGGAAAATCAGGGGCTGAAATTGTAAGTAAAATATTAAAACTACTCTTCTGGACTGTAATAGTAAATAAACTGCACTGCTTCACAACATTCAAAGTATACAGTTCATAGGTCTAGGGTGCTGGTGACACTTGATACGAGTGGCATGGGGCCAACATAGATATGACATGTTTATGAAATGGTCTGAAGAAGATTAAATTGTGAATTGCCAGAGTTGTGTTAGAGCTTCCTAAAATAACACCATGCAGTGCAATTAATGCACATGCTCAACCAACATAGATTAGCACTGTGTTTATCACACATACGATTGTCAAACTATTGGCATGCTAGTTTGCTGTGTAGGGGGAGGGGGCCAAGGCTAGATAGCTGCTGTCAGAGAAAAAACAGCACTCCTTCAGGATAACACAACTTACTATACTAGATGCAGTAAATTCACACTTAAGCAGTCTAAGCTTTTAAAATGTTGAATTTGGATACATTAAACTTAATATTTACTTTAATAACAAACCATTGAAAGATGACAGATATTTGACTGGCCTGTCTGATTTTTGGTATTTGCTGCACTATTGATTACCGTCCTAAAAACTGGGTTTCCAAGTTCAATGTCGAATAACTGTGATTGCCCCTTGCCAGGTCGATGTTTGGGGGTGAGATGGGAGTGAAGCAGGAGCCGCAAGATGATGGATACGAAACCAGTCAAGGGGAATTAGAGCTTCGTACGCATAAATCCGTCAAGCGCGAGGCTCCTGAAGATCCGTACAGTTTTGTGGATGATGACCCGTCACCTCCTTCATCTCAACCACGAGCCCCCGTCGCATTCGTGCCCGCTCCTGTACCCAAAAAGCGTGGTCGGAAGAAGAAAGTTGAAGTTGAGGGGTGAGGACCTTATACCTTAGTGGAGACGACATTATTGTACAATATATATATATATATATATATATATATATATATATTATATATATATATATATATATTTTATATACCTATTTTGTTTTTTATGTTTTTATATTTTTTTGATAAAAGTTTCAAAGCGGCATTCTTACTCTGATACAGAATATTTTATTTTAGACTGGAAAATGCAGAGAATGTGCTCAATGGTCACGGTGTAGCCATAAAGGGGAAGTTGTCCAAGGATGGTAAATTCCCACCTGTCTTCAAGGAGCGCAAGAAGCATGATCGCTTCAATGGGATGTCCGAAGAAGAAGTGTCCAAGCGGACACTACCAGACCATCTCTCGCAGAATCTAGACATAATCATCGTAAATAGACTGAATTGTACCCCGATCACATTACATTTCTTAACCTCAGCTGAGGAGTTAATCAACATTGCTTCTCATTGATCCTGTGAACAAAATTCGGTTAGTGTTCACAGAGTTTGTTGAAATTGGTTAACCCTCGGCTGCCGTTAGCTTAGCTGGAATTAAGATGGCTAGTGTGATTAGGGTGTAAAAATATTTTGGTCAATGTTTCATTTGTTTGTCCTAATACGTTTATTTTCAAATTCCAGGTAGGAATTAATCCTGGGTTGTTTGCTGCATATAAAGGTCATCACTACGCAGGACCTGGCAATCATTTCTGTAAGTCAACTGATGTTTGTTCATTTTTAGAAAATAGTCTTGCTGGGATTCAAAGCAATGAAAATATTTACTTTTCTCTTTCCAGGGAAGTGTCTGTATCTGTCTGGGCTGACTTCTGAACCGATGACTGCCGATGATGACTTTAAGTTGCAGCAAGTCGGCATTGGTTTCACCAACATGGTGTCCAGGGCAACGAAAGGCAGTGCGGACTTAACTCGAAAAGAAATCAAAGAAGGTAATGTTAAGGCCACTCCATATGTAATCACTTAGATCTTAAAGTCTTTAAATTGGAAGACTTTGTGGCTAATGCTGTAGCTAATAGACAATACGTCTACGTCGTGTCTTAAAATTTGTTGTCAGCAATGTCAGTAGATTTTTTTCATCGGGAAGAACATTTTATGTTCATAACTAGCAATGTTACTGGTCCTCTGTGCAAGTGCAAAAGTGTTAAAATTGCCAGGTGAACATGGTAGTTTTGATTTCATGCAGTGGATACTCATCTGCACGGAATGACTGGCTGAAGGCCAGCAAAAAAGCAGTCAATGTACGGCTTCAATAACAGTTTCACATGATTTGGAAGTTGCAATGTTGTATCACTTTAAATTGGTTTAAAAAGTTTTTTCTGGAAATTCTCAACTTGCTCAACATCAGTAGGTGCCTTTAACACAAAGTTCCTTATGAATCTTATGATAAATCAAAAAATCTTTTAAAATCTTTTTTTGTTTGTATAAAATCAAGTATTTTTATTTGCTCCTTAGCTCTGTTATATTCATTCATCTCTAAATTTTATTTTGTTTTCTCTAAGGTGTCTTGACAGATATTAAGCGTTTGCTGAGAGCCTTTGTTTGGTGTTTTTAGGAAGTCAAATCTTATTGGAGAAGCTTCAGAAGTTCAAGCCCAAGATAGCGGTTTTCAACGGCAAGCTAATATTCGAGGTGTTCTCGGGCAAGAAAGATTTCAGCTTCGGCCGGCAACCCGAGTTCGTGGAAGGAACGAATACGGTGAGAACAACATTCATGGACGAGGGAATTTCCGATTTAACTCGAAGATTGATTGTTGTTGCCCTAAAATAAGCAATCATTTTATTTTTTACTTATGTTATAATTTATTGCCATCATCAAAACGTTTTTGATGTGAAAAAGTGAAGAAATTTGAATGCCGGTCAAACCACCAACCTGAATTCAATTTCTCTTCATTAATTGCTAACCAAGGCTTTTATAGATTGTGCGCTTGTCGGTTTCAGTACATGTGGGTGATGCCGTCTTCAAGCGCTCGTTGCGCTCAACTGCCGCGGGCCGCGGATAAAGTGCCATTCTATGCAGCTCTCAAGAAGTTCCGCGACTATCTCAATGGAATGATTTCCAACCTCGACGAGGCTGAAGTTGTATTTAGCGATTCCAAGCTGAAAAACTATTTTGAACGCGAAGTAAAAGAGGAACCCAAAGATGAGCACTCATTTTATGGCTACGGCCGGCTTCCTAATAATGGAGAACTGACCGATCTGAGCAATGCAATTGTCAAGAAAGATGAACAGCAGCCTCCGGTGAAGAAGAAAAGAGGTAAGCTTTTGATGTTCTATCTTCAAATATATTTGTTACCAAAGAGTGAAAACTGCCCTTATCACCTAAATTAATTTTCTTGTTTCTTCATTTAACTTTCCTAAAAAGGAACTAGTTAAACCATGTTTCTATTGTGGAAAAAATGCTACCGCCACAGGATGCTCGTAAAGTTGTTTTTTCTAAAGATAGTTTTCGCCGTCGAACTATATGGCGAACTATATTTTCCACCACCGTAGCAGACTTAAACTTGTGGCATTGTGCTCCATTTTGAATGTTTTCTTGTTTCTTATAAGACTGGTAATATTGGAAGTATGGGACTGTACTTGAGAAATGTGCAAAAAATAACTTGAATGTCAGATTTAACTTCTTTACAATGCCCTGGCTAAGTATTAATTTTTGTCAAGATCGTTACAGGCCGTCAAGGATATGTTTCTAATTTTTCTATTCCTGTCCAAGCAATAGCTAGTCTGTCTCCTCCATATTTCAGTGTTTGTAAAATGCTTCCCATCATCATTAGACACTTAACAACCAATATTTTTACAAGTTTGGTCGAAAATTTATATTTAGGGTGGCCAAAATCGGCCTAATCCGCTCAAGCTTCCCTTAACGTCACACGGCCCTGAGTGGTGCATATTAGAGTGGGTTTATCTGTCCTTACCATGATGGCATGATGTTGGTTGTACAAACTGACGGACCCATCATACCTAACTGATGGCAAAACTTGAAGTCGTTGAAACATGTGGTTAACAACTGATGTGTGCCAAAATGTTCCAATATTGAAACCCTGTCTTCATTGCTATCTTTTCACTCCTTTCCCAGCAGTATTCAGCTGTGATACAGGTTTAAAGAGACATGTCAATTACTTGGGAAGACGGTTAACTCGCACGGTATATCAGTAAAGTTTTTGGCTGACTGACTTTGTATAAACTTTCTAGCTGGTCGCTGGCAGATATTGTCTTGAGTTCGTTTTAATAACGGATTCTGAAAGTGTCATCCCATGAATCCAATCAATAAATTAGGGAAAATGTGTATTTTTGTGTCAATGTTGACAGCTGATGATAAAAATGCATAGTTTTACCATGCTCCTACTCAACTGATGCACAGAATGATGGGTGCGTTTTGAGCTCCACCTTGAGCAGATTAGGTCTATACAATATAGCGTATTTTGCTCCGAAACAGACCAACTTTTGTGGATGGTTCAAAACTACACCGTTTGGTTGACATCGCAATTTTCGAGTATGTTGGAGAGAAAAAACGTACTTTTGGGGGAACATGCAGTCTAGCCCGTGAGAGAAAATACCACATCAAGGACTACCCCCTTTTGAACTACCCACTCATGAAACTAAATTTTCCGTGGAGGGAAAACAAAAAACTATTTCGGGTTCAAACAAAAATGTCAAACTGAACCTATTTCATAATGAAATCAAATATAGACAAAAAAAATAATAACAGGCTTTTGTAATATTAGAACACAGTAGAAAGTAGAAACCACAATGGCAGAGTAAAGATGTTGATAGGATTTCAGTTGGTCCAAGAAGTTGCCCATGTAAACTACATTGACCACCTGCGCCCTCAGCGGAAAAATGTATGCCTTAAATGGATATATTTGGGGACAATTAATGTAGCATTCTGTGGGGGAAAGTTTTCGAAAAATAACTGTGTTCCTCCTATTTATCGTCTTTGTCTAAAACTAACATACTTCATTATTGGATTGCTAACTTTAACGGCGTGGCCTCAAGCTTCTACCAGCTTTGGTCTCGATGCCTCTTCTTGGCCATGGAGTGGGCGTAGCCATCATTTGTTGCCTAGCAGAGGTAGCTGCCAAAAGAAAATCATATTGATGTAATTTATGGTTGGTTAAAATTTTTAGGACGTCCGAAGAAAATTAAGTCCGAGGGGGACGAGCAGCCAACCCCGGTGAAGAAAACCCCCGCCTCGCAGCGAAACCACGACAACCACGACAACCGTGACACTCCGAAGAAAAAACGTGGCCGACCCAAGAAAATGAAGACGGAAGAAATCGCTCACAACGGACATTCGGACCATACCAACTCATCAGCGACACTCTCAAACTGTTTCTCACCCCCGATCCAATCTCCTGGCACGAATTTCCAACAGAGCTTCTCGTATAACAATCAATCTCAGGTGTATTCGACTAACCTGTCACGTTCCCCGACCGAAACCCCTAACTATCACCAGTCACCCGTCCAGTCCCAACACTACAGCCAGTCCCCGCAGCCACCGTCGCAGCCATTTACGCACTCGGACCTGAGTTCGGAGATCAGCGCGGCAATATCGTCGGAGCATGAGCCGTCCCCGGCTTCTCCCGGGCTCGGCCCGGCTGATTTCGATCCGCCGGCCAGCATGGGCGAAGGCGATGGAGCCAGCGCCAAGGAAGAAGAAGTCGTCGACGGTTACCGAGGATACCCAGGATTTGCTGCCGAATCGGAGCTGGACTACCCGCGACCCAGCCAGGATGTCAGCTCAAAAAGTTTGTCTGGGCTCGAGTCGCTAGTGGATCAGATTCCGAGTATCGCGGAAGGTGAGGCGGCTCACCACGCGCCGGAGCATGGGCCCGCCCCTGAGGAAGACGATCCCGCTTCCTACCTGTACAGCCCGAGCTACGGTCTGCACCAGAGCACCAACTTCTCCGTGTCGGCGTTAACAAATGGCACCAGCAACCACGAAGCGACCAACTCTTTCGGCTCGGTGAGCAGCCTGTCCAGTTACAACTCTTACCCGAGTCTGATGGGCGGCCACATGATGGCGGGAAGCAGCGCAATGGCACCGCCAGCACCCATGTTTGGCGCTTGTGGCATTGCTCCCATGTCTGGCATGAACATGGGCAGCTACGGTTACTCGCAATACCCGGCAGCCCCATCGTATGGGGGCTACCCCCCCTCTCATGGCCTGCACATGCCAAGCCCTAACTACCCTTACCCCTCCCCTTATGCCAATTCCTCGTATCCCCAGCCACCGAGCTACCTGCCCAATCACGTCCTCGATCGAATAAAACAGGATCGGATGGACATCGGCTTCGGAGGCTTCTGATGAGAACCGTAAGAATTTTCGAGTGATCCCCATCTTAGTGACGGTCGTATTTTCGAAATCCACGACTCGATTCGTTGATGCCATCTCGTTACTGGTCGGTAACCACGGTCGATGGAAATTCTTGTTTTGTGGCGGCTTGTTTTCGACGGAGTGTATCGAGGTTGTTCTCGTTTTGTTATGTACGGTACTTTGTATTGATGAAATGCACAGGGTAGATGGGCGGACGGCCCGCATTCGTTACCAAGACTGTTTGTCTCGACTCGTCGGTACGTTTCTAATGGTGTTCTTCTGGCCGTGTTGCTGTGTACGTGTTGGTACACGATCTTCCATCGATTTTACCTAGCAATCTTCCGTGTTTATACTGCGATAGTTTTTTGTTTTTACCAAATGCAATCGACTGGATAGTAGATGCTAGACGTATACTTTTTATCTGAAAGTTGTGTTTAAATTTATGCGGATGGATGATGACTTACGTAACAAATAGCATTTGGCACAGAATGTCTTGTGACTAGCTGATCTGACTATTTGATCGGTCGGAAAATGGAGCTGTAACAAAGACACTAATTATTTTCTATTACCTACTCAAACTGTGTCAAGTGACTGAATCCGGTAGCCTGGTATATTGCCTAATCAAGATCGAAGAAGTGGCCACCAGTCGGTCTTGCCAACAGGAAGTGTGTCAAAACCAGCCAACTCAATGAATCCCGGTGCCACCTTTCTGGAAGGGGGCGTGAAGATAGTCGACCAGTATTATGCAACTGTTAAAGCAAAGTTATGGTATCACTGTTGTGAGATTTCTTGATGTTTCTGTTCTAGTACTTTTCAGTGCCCTTAATTTATTTATATCTCCTATCTGTTGGTCAGCAGCCCCACGTTTGCTGTTAAATTCGGGAAATATCTGTTTGGATTGTTGCGCTCAGCCTAAGGAAGGTCCTGTTTTGTGGGAGCTCTGACACTGCGGGGACAGCCGCAGCGTTGTTGTGTTGTAAGATCGGCTCTCCTTGCTGTGTCATAGCTTTTCTCTTGCAAATGAAACGTGTTCACAATGTTGCAGGAACATCACCTACTTTGGTTGGTGATTATTGGAATTGATAGGCAATTTCCTTAAAAGAAGTGATGAAAGAAAAAGAAATAGCTGTAAATATTTTCCAACTTTCCCTTTGAAATTGTAATTGTATAGTTAGTGGCTACCCCTTGTTCCTGCGTTGGCTGATAACTCGGCAAATAATGGCAAGAACCATGACTTGACTTTCCTAAGCACTCTTTGAGCAGACACTAGTGCTGAATCCTTTCTCATTTCTGTCATGTCCGTGTGTTTTACCATTGTTATTATTATTGCTATTTTATTATTATTATTGCCATCAACTACTTATCTGTGGTCCTATAAATCTTTAATGCAGAGTATACTATATTTTATAGTTATAATTTTTGAGCCAGTTTTGATATTGGTTATTTTTCTCATGCATTTTTATTGATTTGTTAATTTTCAATTGGCACTTGTTGTTAATGTTCTTGCTGCTGTCATGGCATTCACAGTCATTGGAAAATGCAGGGCACAGGCCCTTGACACATTTTCCAACATTAGTAAAGTTTTCTGGCCATTGGGTGGTGCAAATATGTATAAAAACAATGTATGGATATGCTTCACATAACTTGGTTGTTTTTATAGTTTTTGTTGTTGTGTAACGTACTTTACCAGACTTTTAGGTACATTTTATCTCCAAGGAGTTCATATGAATTAAATATCGATGCAATTTGGTATTATTATGTGCTTGTATTCTCTAGTGCTTGTTAAGCAACAATATTATGTTCTAAGTACATGTTGTGGTTATATTATTAATAACATAAGTAATAATAATATGTGTTCTTATAAAAGTTTCCAGAGTTTTTATTTGTATTCCTGGTATCTATAGGGGTAGAATCAAGTTTGAAATTCGAGCTCTCACGAGAGTAGGGATTATGCCGGCGCCCGGCACCAGCGTCTGCTTCAGACCGCCAACAATAGGTGGATGCCGTGTGGGCCATCTGGTATCGGCGCACCCAAGCCGCGAGAAGTGAGCGGAAGGAATTTACCGTTGGTCTGTGTGGTCAGTCGAAGTTACGGGCCGTCGTCAGCGTCTGTGGTCGTCTGTATCTAGCTCTCTCTAGCGCAATTGGACGCGTTGACAATCGGTGAAGAGTTATAGTTTTTACCTAGTGTATTGAGAAGAGATCTTCAGGAAATTAGGGAATACAGACGGTTTTAGTGCCTTAAAACGCATAATTTACAAGATTTACAGAACCTCGTGAATGTTGCCATAATGTTTGAAAACAGGAGGCCGCGCTAGGCAGCGGCTGCTCTCTGGTCTCGGAATTCCAGCATCATTTAAATCCTGACTCGGTTGTGACTAGTGCGTGAATACTATGATGTTTGTTCCTCATTTTTGAAAATTTGTTCTAGTTTGTTAACGTGTGGGAAATTTTTAGTTGTGCTGACAAGAGTGTGCCATGAGCGCCCGTGTGTACAATGTGCGTAAATGACTTGTGGTGCTTCACCGTTGGATCTTGCGCGTGATCTTGTTAACTCTGCACGGCCTACCTTCAGCATTGGAAATGGATTTATCAAAAATATTACACATCGCAACCTGCGTGCTGGCATTCGGTATGATTTATACACATGTTTCGTTAAAAGTTAATTTACGATCCTAGGTATAAATTAATAATACGGTGGCAGATGATGCAGGCAGTCTCCGTGTGTCGGTAGGTGTAGAGTTAGTCTTAGTGTAAGTAGCACAGGCACAAGACAAGGCTTTAAATTGCCGTGTATTTTTTTTACGTAGGTAGGTGGTCGGCTAAACTACGTTAAACAAAGTAGGCGCAGGTATAAAAAATAATCAAATTTGCTGTTCTTTCGTGTGAAACATTGACTATTGGCTAGAATTGGACAGGCGCCGGAGGACTGACGGAGTGCCTAGGCAGCTGGCGTCCACAAAGTATATCAAGAAGGTTTTTAAAATTTACTACCATGGCAAAAACCGTTTTGTTTGCTTTGCTTGATCGTCAGATGCTACCCAATTTTTCGTTTATTATTTTATGAACCACATGTCAATAGACTGAAACATACCAGATAAATTATGCGCCATCCTGGATCCAGACTTTCGGGCAAGCCAACTTAATCAAAAATCGAAACGAACTCGAATAAATCGCTGCTAAGCCGCATTACACACCCGTCTAGACTGCTCTGTATAGTAGTAGGTAGGTAGTACCTATTTGGGCGATTGTCATCGACAGTTGAATGTCTGGAGAGAAAGCGAACCGTATTTAACACTTTAATAATGAACGTAACGACAACCTAAGCACCCACCCACTATATCACGTTTTGATGGCAGAAATAGATTAATATCGTATCCTGTGGGTGTAGATCGGTAGTCAATTTTGAATATCGATACATATAAGAATATCAGAACTCGTTACGCTCCTGCACATTTAGCTTGGCGGACGCCAATTGGAGGTCATCCGTTTGCAAAGAGAGACACAGGTTTGGAATCGGCAAGGAGTTTGATTGCATTTGCAGCGCACGGCGCTCGATCTCTCATTTTTATCTGTCAATTACCTACTGTTTCCGTGAGCGCAACTGCTCCGATAATTGGTAGGATCCCGGCGTATGAATTGGGTGCATTTCCCCACGTTCCTACAAGATATTGCGTCCAATTTGGTATAAAAATTCTGTTTGTTATTATTACAAACTTGCATTGAATTTTAAATGCGTCACGCATGTGAAATCTGGTAGTAAGAACACTGGAGTCTTGCATGAAGAAAGTTAGGTCTCACAATCTGGTGAAGAGATCTTGTGTCTCAATAAAACCGCAATGAGTAACTAAACGACCGTTCTGGGAATCGCGGCTTATTCGATATTTGGGATATTTATCGAGAAATATTTCTGTTCTGTGTCACTGCCATGCAATTCAACCTGGCATTTTTAAAATGTCAGGATTTTAAACATGCCATGTTTTAAAATTTCTTTAGGCTTTAAAATTAAATGGACAAAGTACGCGGTAATCATACAGGCCTGTCGAAATGTTTCCTAAAATCAAGTTACAATTTTAAAATTTTAAAGAGTTCATATTATTTACACGAACTATGGCTTCGGAAGCACATTTACGGTAAGAATAAGAGGTAACTTGTACCTTCTGAAATGATAAAGTGCGCCCGCAAAATTTTGCAAGTCCCAACGTATGGGTTAGGCTGAAAAACAGTGTATTTAAAAACTGGTTAGGGCTCGATGAAAGACCCACGTCCCAACAATTGCATGGTGGAGCCAAAAGGTAAAAGCTTGAGCCAAAAGGTAAAAGCTTGTCTAGATTCCCATGACTGGTTCGAGTCGATCTGCCTTATCTAGTAGGCAAATAAAATAATAGCCGCCAAACATATTACGCATCGGAATGTGATGATAATAATTAAATTATGTAGTTAACCATTGTTATAAAATGCCCAACATGACAGTCCACCCAATGAATCTGTTCCCGATGTACCAAAGTAATTTATGCACTGGTATAAAAATCTGCCGTTCTTGTCATCTCCTATCTGCCTGGACTTGCAGCTATCAAGAAGGTTGGCTCTCGGTATGGTCGACTACCTTGATTGAGAGATAAGAGAAGCAATTACAAGAATGCCCGTGAATATATTTTTCGAAAAACTAATTTTCCTCAAATACTGGAAACGTAATGCTAGATTTGTGTTAGTAGGCAGATGCAGAAACTTGTTTGATTTTATTTTTAATTGTACATTGTGCAAAACTCCTGAGTGAACCGAATCATGAGTCTTTCCGATAGTCATTTGCCAGTGCAAAGCAGCTACTGCTCACGAAGCGGGTTAATCAAACTAGTCCCAGGCCCGCAAAAGCACATTGCCAGCCACGTGGTCAGTACCCGGCCCATACCTAGGTACCTGTGTTCAATAGAACCTGAAAATGACTAGTATATTTTTTTCGATAGGCGCACTTTATGTTTCCGAAACTGTACGTTACAAATTGTGATGCTGCAGCTGCAATTCAATCTTTGGGTGGTTGCCGTAGAGCCATAAATTTCCAAGTCCTTGTCTATCATTGTTCCTGTGCGGACAGAACATATTTAACACAGGTTTGTGTTGTTCCGTGGCATTGCTTAGTTAACTGCACATGCCGCACATACAATACACGTTTTATGGTCGGTCAGGCGTGGTTTGCTTGAAATGGCGAGGAGAAATGAATGATTAGCAGCTGGGGTGGTAACACAGTTCAACTCTGTGCTATGTTTATTAATTTCTGGAAAACATGAAATTTGTGTGACTGTATTCCGCAACGGGATACGGTGCACGTTGAAACAAACGTAATTCTTTTTAAACATGTGCTGAGATGCCGACGCTGGTATTGCACATAATTAGGGTGAGAAAGCATTGTCAAAAAGTTTGGAATCAAGTGTGCTAATCTTCACTGGAAAACAATGGCCACGGAGTTTCTTGCTCCTGGTCGTTTGCAGAAGGAACGAAGAAATTACCGATGCACTTTTGCTGCAATGTATCTGTTAGAAAAATCAGTACTACGTAGGTGCTATATTGAAAATGTTGTCCCTTATTGCTGCAGCAGAAAGCCGTCTGTAAACAATGCTTTTCCGTTCAATAATGCTTCTCTGATTAAGACGATCTCGTACAACACAAGAAACGCAGTGGTTGCGATAGGGATTTGGGTAGTCTCGAGTTGTCCAGAGTCCTGGGGCTGCGGGGTTAATTTGTTATCCCGTGGTCTGAGAAACAACGGGCCAATAAAGAACACGAACCAATCTCCGTGATTGGCTGTAGCAAATTGCGGCCCTGGGCGCTGCGCTGCGAAACCCGCTCATCACAGAAGGGCGCTTAGCTTTGGGTTTTCGGTGGACCTACCGACCGTTTTATTCAATATATTCTTGGCCATCAGATGCATTGTAATAATGTTCAAAAGGGCGAGCCATTTTAATTTGCAGCTGGCGTCTGCAGTTGTTTCAAACACGCAGAATGTTTTCAGAGCACCAAATGCTCGCACGAAAAGTAACCCTACGAAAGGTCTGTGTCCAAGTCAATTGGCCTACGATGCAAACTTAAAAACTTAACGTTTCGTTTAACTTAAACGTTTCCGTTAAAACCCATTGGTAACCTAACACAGAATGTTTTCGTAATCCAAAGTAAGTCATATAATAGAAAGTTTTGCATTAATTTTAAAAGTAATTTCAGTTAAAACTGCTAATCTGGGTTCTATAATGCAGATTTTGAAATGGGTCGTTTTCGTTACCTACTGGAAAACAAAAATGGCGTGGAAAATGGCAATTAAATTTGACGTTTTATTTCTTCAGTCAATCTAATTGATTTCCGGACATGTGTTGTCTATCGGCTTACTGTTTTGGAGACATGTGGCGCTGGTATGAAAAATATCCTAATTCTAAATTGCCAATATTATTTTCGTTATCTTTAAAACGCGCCCAGAATTAATACCTTCACACTTAAATAATGTGTCATTTTGCCCAACTCCAAATGGCATCAACCCGTTAGTGACACATAATTCATGACCGTCAGTTTGTTATGAAGGTATAGCGGGCATCCACAATCTCAACTCTTCCATCAGTTCCAATTCTTCAGATCGTGCCTACCATGGCCTGTCTTTCTTCTGACCCTGTTTCTTCGTTGCTCGTTAGTTCGTCGACGCACTAAATACGACATCTATTGTTGTGTAATAACTAATACGTGCTTTGACCCGAGTCTGCCGCGGCCCGCTTGCCGGGCTCGGTCGCTGGCTGTCGGTTGCTCCTCGCATCTCGCTTCTTACTCCTTGGTCTGTTCGTGGCTTCAAGTAGCTAGCAATCTACTTGCTGTTGCTAGCTGGTAAACGGCAAACCAGCTCTCGAGTCTCTCATCTAGAAGCACGGCAACCAGATAACTGCTCGAGGAGACGGCAGGTGGTTAGTTGACCTCGGTTGTCTGGCAACATTGTCTTGTCGTAGGAATTCTCTCTCTTACCTGGCCCGGCCGCTTGTGCAGCTCGGCATCTCCAGCTTATGAGGAGCGAGTGGCGACCGAGCGGCCTGGCCAGCTAGCAGGCCAAGCTAGTGTGCGAGAGAGAGGTGATGGGACAATGTATGTTTCGCTTCCACACCTGCTCTCCGCTAATACATCCTTTCCAACAGAAACGAGTCTTTCCTCTGCCGTGAACTCAGCCAGCCAGCCACCGACAGTCAGTCATCACCCTCTCCAGCCCCTCGGGCACTTAGACCTACTCATGTATAGTCTGTTCCACTATTATTGTGCTCTCCATATGAATGATCAGCCTGAACGGTTGGGTTTGTTGCAAGCCCATTTTCAGATAGGTTTTGTCATAGATTTCATGTGAGGAGGAATTTACAGAATATGATTTTAAAATGTTTATTACATTTTTGTCGGTTTAAATTGCGAACGTGTTCGTCCAAATTTCCAATGAAGGTCTCATGCCTAATTATTTTTTTTATTATGTCAATTTCACAAACAAACTATATGGATCGTCGGTTCTGTATTATTAGGTTAGTTGAAAAATGGATTGCACCTATTTTCTGAAACTTAATCATTATTACACCTAACTAGAATGCATCATGATAAGTGGGTTAATAACGTGTAGCTTGCAAGAATTCGACTGATTTATTTAAGATCCAGTAGGTGGGTCTATATTAGTTCGAAAGACTTGAAGCAGCTTGTTGGCGCCGACATAAGTGTCAAGTCACACTCACAAAAATCTGGGTTCTGTCTTCTTACATTGCATTAAAAAAATGTGTGAGAGCTAGACCTCAACTTGATTTCTTTCCTATTATTTTAGATCTCGGGAATGAAAGGGAGGGAAAGATGGAGAAAGACCAGAGAATGTAAGAGATAGCTTTATATAGACAGGAACAGACATTGGGGGAGAGGCTTCTCATTGCCAGCTGCAGCAGAAGTTGAGGACACAAAAAGGAACATGTTGTTAGTTGTATTGAAAACTAATTGCCTTTTCTGTTTTGTTTACAGGGTTGCACTTTTCAGCAGCACTGGTTAAGGACACTAGGGAAGGCGAAAATGTGTCTCTTGAATGTCGTTTCGCACCACAGCTCTCTGGCCAAGAGCCCACATATTACTGGATCCGGAAGAACAAGTCGAACCAAGACAACGTAGCTATCAAAGCGACTCCATTAAATGAAAACTACAAGGTGGACTTCCGGCCTGAACAAGGCCGGTACGACCTCAACATTTCCAACGTGAGCTTCGTTCGAGACGATGGAAACTTCGAATGCCGAGTAAAGGCAGCCGGTAGCGGACGAGACTTGCACTCTCAAGTCATCACGTTGACCGTTCTCACACCGCCCGGACCTCCACAAACGTCCGGGCCAGTAACGCCAGATAATGCTGCTACTGAAGGAGTGCCCGTCGAATTGAAATGCTCAAGCCGTGGAGGAAGTCCTGCTCCCACCATCAGGTAAGCTTCAGTCCTACGATCAGGAGTTGACAACACTTCTAGCCTTGTCTTTTGGATTCAGAGTTAGGCTAGGGTTGCCACCTATAATTTGTTGTGTCTAGTAGTGGCCACATTTTCAAACAAAAGAACCGGGAAATTTTTTTATGGATGGGGTGAGGGATGGGGATGTAATTCAAAACACCCACACCCAATATTCCCATTCACTCAGGGCTGTAACATGCAGAATCTGATAATTTAAATTAATCAGACTTCGGCGGGGGGGGGGGGAGGGGGGCTGCATAAGCCTCGAAAATATTTCGGGCAAAGATAATCATTTAGAGCAAAATCTACACAATTCAGGAAATTCGTGGGTCGAAGATTTAAAGGGACATTTGCCACTTGTAATTAATTTTTACCATATATTCATAACTATAATATGAATAAAAGTGGACGTATTTAGAATAATATTCTGAAAAGATAGATTTGTAATTAATTATCTAAGATTTCTGGCTTATGGCACGGCGCGATCTGCGAGATGAGTAAGATTCTCTTTGTACAGAAACTCGATCCCCTCCCTATCTTATCTCCTGTACAAGCGCTGTCGCTACGGCTCGGCTCGGCTCGGCACGCTGAGAGCAGCACTGTCACGAGAAATATGCAACAAGCTAATTACATACCTGCGGTAATTTGCTTACCGTGGCTAAACAGTTGATCTTATCTTATGGGCTCAAATTTTTTGAATGTTATCTGAAAAGAGGTTTGTCTAGGTGCTATCGGTTGAAGAAGCGCTATGGGTTAACCCGTACGGGAAGTTCTTTTTACAGTCCATATGCCATTATTAAACCTTCCTAATCAATGAAAAAAGTTAAATCCTGGAGTAAATGGCCCTTTAAAGAGGGGGGGGGGGGAGGTTTGGTAACTTTGATAACCGGTACCTATTGGTAGACAAATTATTTGACATAATAATCATAAAACCAATCAAATCTAATAACTGTAAAACCGGTACATTTGGGCGACCTGGCTGGTGTCTCTCGGGACACTGGGCCAGGGACCTCAAAACCAGGACTGTCCTGGGAAGACTGGAACGTCTGGTCACCCTTTACTGTAGGTACTGTTCATTTGAATTTGCAATATTATACCAAAGTCAGAGATCTGGAAATTTGTGCCAAGATTGCTTACAAATTAAAATAAAGGACCATTGTATGTGCTCTCAATCAATGAACATGCCTGTGGCAGCCAATTTACTGCTATTTTGATCAAGTAAGAGTAAGTTTCCTGTCCCGTCTGTTCTATTGGAGAGACAGTTGGTGGGCGTACAACGGTGTCACAAAAGAAGCATGCGTGTTGTGTAGCCAGCTAGCGTTTCCAGTCAGCCAGGCTCATTCTTTTTTCTTGCTGTCTCGCAGCTGGTTCCGTGACGGGAGTGCCCTTACGGATGCCAAGACGGCAACAGCAGGCCGCGACTCGATCACGACTTCCACGCTCACCGTTCGGCCAACGATGAACGATGACGGTGCAGTCTTCAAGTGTGTCGTCTGGAACAGAGCCATGCCTGGCTCGGAGAAGTTTGAGGCTAAACTGCAGCTGAAAGTCAACTGTGAGTCTGATTGCTTGTGTGTCTTCGCGCGGACATCTACGTTTGATTGGAGAATTTACTGTGTTTTTGTTAATGGAGTTAGTTAATTAAATAAAAATTTCATACATCCGTAAAAAACAACAACAAAAAATCAGTTCAAACATTTTGGCTTGGATTTATACAGCAGGTGTTTGAAGAAGTAAGTGAAAAGATGTTTTGGCATGTTGAAACACCGCTTCTCTGATATCCTCAAAGTTAAGCAACACTGTGTTGAGTTGGAAAATAGATTAGTGACCGTCATACTCATGTCCAATTCTGTTCATGAGGGTGGTTGGAGGGACTGAATTTAGCATAAGAGCTACACTCACCTTTGTTTGCCAACCTCTCTAAATTATGGATTAGCAAAGGAATCCTGTTGCTCGTAATAAACTGCTCTTCGGAAGGGGTGTTGGGCTGGAGGCCCCTTGGTGCTTTTTAACAGGAGTAGGCTACTTGCTGGTGCTAGATTTCCCCTCTTACCTTCTAAGCTTATTAGGTTCATCATCGTCTTCGTCATCACAATCACCACCCTATCATTCACTTACGAGACCAGTGCCACGGGGCCAGTTGCCGAAAGAGTGCTTTGTAAAACAACACAAATCAAAACAATCATTCAATTGTAGTCTTACATTGTAACTTCTTCGTAATTAGATATATTTTAATGTTGAAAGCTAAAAGATCACCTTTCTCGGAACTTTTTGTAACCCTGCCCTGTTGAACCATATTTATTTACCAGCATTGAGTGTCTAACACCTGCAAAATAGCGTAGATATAAGGATACTTTTCTGCTGGGTGTTGGGCAATTCAACCAAATCACACCAAAATATTTCCTTAACGTCTTCCAAAACGCAAGTTTCTTGAACCTCATTGTGTGCCTCGCAGACTTCCCGCGCGTCCAAGTGGGCCCCGAGAACCCGCTGCGCGTCGAACGCGATGCATCCGCCAGCCTCCACTGCACGGTCCAGTCCAAGCCGAGCCCGACCAGCATCCGTTGGACCCGCGACGGTCACTTGGTCTCAACCGCACCCGTCTATACGATCCCGCGAGTGTCTCAGCAAGACGCGGGGCAATACGCTTGCACGGCCGATAACGGCTTGGGCACACCCGGCACCGCACATCTCACGCTCGACGTGCTCTATGCGCCCGAAGTGTCCATCGAGACGGCTACTGGTGCCGCCTCGCACCGAGAGACGGAAGAGAACGAGAGCGTCGCCGTCAAGTGCGTGGTGCAGGCGAACCCTGCCGTGGCCAGCATCGAGTGGGTTCGTGCCTCTCAGCCCGACTTCCGGCGGCCGGGCTCGATCCTGCGGCTTGACCGAGTGACTGCCGACGACGCAGGGGGCTACACGTGCCGAGCAACCAACGTTATTGACCGTGCCGAACGAACCGGCAACGCCAGCATCACGCTTCTAGTCAGACACAAGCCTGGGCGTGCCAGCATCTCGCCCGAGCGGCCGGCTGTCGCCGAGGGTAGCCCGATGACGTTGGCTTGCAGCGCAGACCCGCCCGGCTGGCCAGCTCCCACGTATCGCTGGTGGCGAGGGGATGGGGCAATCGCCGTCTTGGCCACCGGACAGAAGCTGACAGTGCAAGCCGCTCATCTGGCGAGCGAGGGAGAATATCATTGTCAGGCCAGCAATGAGATGGGACCCGGCCAGTCGGCCACCGTTCGGCTGGAAGTCTTCCAGCCGCCGCGCTTCCTCACCAAACTCAGCCCGCATGTGACCAAACGGATCGGAGACTCGGGATTTTCGGTGACTTGTGGGGCGCAGGGCAAACCTGAGCCGAGCGTCAAGTGGCTCAAAGACGGCTACGAGCTCACTGACTCTGCCGATGTGAGGCTGTCGGCCGAATCGTCGGAAGGCCGCAGCGGAGTGTTCACCGTGCAGGGTACGCTGGAGTTTACCGGGCAGCTGACGGCCGGCGATCGAGGCGTCTACGTCTGCGCCCTGGAGAACCAGGTGAAGCGCGCAGAGTCCAGCATGCAGCTGCGCATCGAGCACGAGCCGATCGCTCTGCACCGCCACGGCAAAGCCGCATACGACGTAGGAGAGGCAGCTGAAGTGGTGTGCCGAGTGCAGGCATACCCACGGCCTGACTTCGCGTGGTCGTTCGGCGGGGAGCCACGTGTCGGAGAGGTGACGAGTCTCGACGGAGACGTGTATGCCAGCGTGTTGCGGCTGCCGGCCGTCTCGTCCGCCGACTATGGGGAGTATGCGTGCCGCTCAAGCAACTCGCTTGGGACGCTGCACACCGTGTTGCGTCTGCAGCCGAAAGGACCGCCTGAACATCCAGTCACAGTGGCTGCGGTCGACGCAGGGCCTCACTTCGTCACACTTCGCTGGGATCCCGGATTCGACGGTGGGATTTCAAACACCAAGTTCTTTGTGTCGTATCGGAGGGAAGCCGGAAATTCGGGTGGCGCTGATTGCGGCAGGGCCGAGGAGAACCGTGGATCGGCCGAGTGGCAGGAGTTTGACTGTCAGCGGAACAATCCATGCAACGTTACGTCGTTGGATCAGCATCGAAGCTACCACTTCAAGGTTTGTGGATGTCTCTTTTGACCTGGTCACTGACAATCGGTTTTAATTCAGTGGAGTCAAAATTTAGTAGTGCCAGATGACAATCTGTCTGGATTTCACTCTGATGATTCAAATGATGCCATTTCTTTGACCAAACAGCTGGCCAAGCCTGAAACAATCTCTAAAGTTTGACTACTACACAGGATAAAAATTGTTTCGTGAACCCAATGTCATAAATCAGGACAAATACCGTATTTGGGAGTCTGAGTTATCAAAACATCCAACCCATTTTCAGGTGAAAGCCATCAACACAAAGGGCAACAGCAACTACTCAGCAGAGGTTCTGGCTACGACCCGCGTGGACCGCATTGCAGTGCCCCAGCGTGTTCGGCTCGACCCATACAGTCGGCGCCTGACGGTGGAATCAGGAGCCAACTGCCTGCAGCTGGTGGCGCTGGTGGAGGCGGCTGACGGCACCACAGAGCAGGGCCAGCCGCGGTGGCACCACGTTAAGTCTGTCGACCTTGCGCCTAGCATCGCGCCCAGCCTCACTGAAATCACGCTGCCAGCCACTGGTGAGTTTTCCCTCCTCGCCTCTCTGGCAGCACTTGCCATTGAGCAGTTTTTATATTGTGTCGAAAAACCTCGGGTCTTTGTTGTCCACTAACTAACGCAAACGTCTTTCACTGCCAGTTTACAAACATATGCTAATGAATGGGATTTACTGTGCTTTCGACATCATTCATCCATTACTTTGATGCAGAGAAATATATACTTCATTTTTTAAGATAAATTAATCCGTCTGGTGTGCTGATGATGATGGTGATGATGGTCCACCTACACAATAAACGGCATTCACGATTCTGCATTTGGAATATATATATATATATATATATATATTTTTTTTTTTTTTTTTTTTTTTCACAGCGATTAGTTTTAAAAAGTACTTTAGGAGTAACTGTGGTGTTTTAATGTTCATTTTATTTATTTTTTATTGCAAACAAATAATTATGTTTTAGAGTGTCAGATATCATTCTGTTTGTGACAGGCAATTGAGGTCATACAGAAATTTATCTAATCCTGTCCAGATTATAATAGCTAGATCAACTGCTATATATGCATAATGCATTATTAAAAAAAACCCCAGAACCAGAAACAATCTGCAACTGTGTTGGCATTTTCACATTTAATTCAGCTATTATCACGAGGCTAGTAACTGGTAATCACTGTCACTTTGCTCAGCAGGCCGTGGCGACGAGACGGAGACCGACGGCGATCGATCATTGCGCCGATCCCAACGAGTCCGCGTCAAGTTCTGCCTGCGCAAGGAGAAGGATCACTGCTCCGCAAGCCGTGAGGCAGAGGTGGGCCCTGTCTCGGTGAAAGAAGCAAGGGCCGTCACCACGCCCACGCTGATAGCGATTGTCGTGTCGTGCGTTGTGTTCGTGCTGTTCGCCAGCCTGCTCTACGTGTTCTGCCGCTGCAAGAAGAGCCGCTCCAAGGGCAAGGGCAAGGACTATTCGACCGAACCGACCGGACATCCGTCGCTGGTGACGCAGCCGCCGCCTCCATACTATGCTTCGGCCGAGAGCCGGCCGCCCGAGCGTGACTGCGATGCCAAGCCGCCACTCTACGGATACCACGGCGGCATGCCGCCCGGACAGAATCCGGCAGCTGGCGAATGTAAGTTCTAAGTACTCGACGGTTGAACTTGTATGGGGTTGGTTGGAGTAAGATTGATCGTCGGACTGATTCTGAGTCGCACTCAGCGGTGTAGCTCATGAGTGGAGTAAGAATAGGATTGTTCAGTTATGTGCACTGCACATGAGTTTTATCCTTACTTATAGGTAGGGATGCACCATGTCAATTGACTGGTCAATTGAGCGGTCAAATAGTATTGGTCAATTGACATTTTTTAATTATTTATGGTGTTTTAATCGATGAAACATGCACTTCGTGGCAGCAATAGCATAACTGCATCTTGCTGTCTTCCTGTAAGTTTACAATAGACTAGGGGCTCCGCCCCTGAGGCCTACGGTCGCCAACCCCACACACGGTCCGTTGACTTCGCAAGAAACGTAGCTACCCGACGGTTTTGCCATGAAATTTGGGGAATGTGCCCCCTTAGCTACTGCGAGGGCTTTGCGAGAAACTTGACTTCACGGTGATATTCTGAGGTCATTTCGCTTCGAAATCCGTATCCAAATGGCCACAGATTTGTGATCAGGGGTGTGATTGTGTAACTTTATTTCGTTCGATTTGGCTCGAAATCACTCGATTTCAAATCACTGCCCATGTTAAACCATAGGCAGTGATATTGAAAACAAATGGTTTTGAAACCACAAAGTTACACAATCGCCCCCCAGCCCTCCTACCCACATACAAAACAGAACCTACGTAGGAGGGCTCCTCACATTTCTTCAGTTATTGCCATTTTTAATTGTAAATCATAATAATTTTTTCTGTATATGTCAGTAAACTAATTACTGTAATACAGTCTTGTAAAAAATCACCCATTGTAGCCTATATCCTTCAAGCCCCCTTGTTTTTATAAAACCGCATACCAATATATCAATTTTTGTTTAAATTTGAATTTGACCGGTCAATTGACCAAAAAAGTATATGACCGGTCAATTCACATCCCTACTTATAGGTATTCAGGAGGCAGAGGTTTAGACATCCAGCATTCATTTTGATTATTGGATGTTGATTTCATTTGGCTGATGCTTTCAAATTTAATATCGTAAGATAGTTTGCATTACCATGAAGAATAAGATATAATTGCTACTCTTTCTTTAAATATCTTGCTTTTCATTAGAGGAGTAAGGCCTTGCTTTTCACTAGGGCATTGATGTTTCCTACCTACTTTAGACATTAAAATAAGTTCCCTTGAATCCCTGTTGTGTCTTCACCAGTGCTAATGCAATCCGACTGTTTCTTTGCTACAGGGGTGAACATGGGCTACATGGACAACAGCTACTCGAACTCGAACAACGGGGGTTCTGTTAACTCGCAAGACTCGTTGTGGCAGATGAAGATGGCTGCGGCAGGTACTGGCGTGGGTGTGCCTGAAGGCCACCGGTACGGGTACGACCCCATCGCACACGGAGGGTACACAACTGCGGCCGACGACTACGCCCCGTACGCCCATCTTGAGCAGGCTCGACAAGATTACGACCCTGCCGATCCGTATGCACCTGTTCACAAGGCCAAAAAGCGTTTCCAGCCGCTAGGTAAGTTTTTTTAATTGTTTTGAGCTGTGATCAAGAGCTGTTTACATTTTGCAATTGTTCCAGCAATACAAAACTGTTGTTCCTAACTGTCAACTGTTTGTTTAGATGCGCCAGGGTATCGTGATGTTAGCGGGTTGCCTGACCCGTACTCCGACCCAATGGATTGCGAAGAAAGCAAGCCAAGACACGTTTCGTTGTCATTTGACGAGAGCCTAGAGTCGGGATACTCCACGCCCAACTCGCGCAACCGACGTGTCATCCGCGAGATAATCGTGTGATTCAGACAAAGTGATTTTCATAGCTCTTCCTCGACTTAACAGTGACTTAAACGGCGTGTACTTAAACATTGTCAGGATACGTCATTTAGCGTAGAAGTAATCTGCAGAATGCCGACTGCCTCATTGGGAGCTGCTAGAATGTGTTTACTTATATCGTGATGGATGTAGGCCTGAATAGTTGGGACTTGAGGTTGCCTGTACTGGAAAACAGCCAAACAAAAGCCATATGGACCTGACTACCATCTCCTTTTAATATTTGGACATTATCATTTTCAAGTTGTAGTATGTTCTTTGTAATTTTGTTGACTGTTTTCCAAAGTTTGGTAGAACCAAACATGTCTTCACAATTCTGGTCTATACAATCCCACACCCTGGGGGTTTCAGAAAGGTCATGTTGCGTGCCAACATCATCGACAAGTGTACGTTTGTTAGTGATAATTTGATATTTCAAAGAAAATGCTCAAAAGAGCACTGTATTTTTATATTCTATTGGTATTTTCCAAGCCTTATATGTCTAGTTGTTAACTGATGCTTTTGCACAGTGTAATCTCATTATTGTTTTGGAAATGATGCAATGTTTTAGGAGCGAGGCAATGTACACTTCCCACCGGCTACACTGTTCAATATTATATTTTGTAATTTTGGTACATATGCATACATACTACCAATTTATTTTGGCATGACTGGAGGTTATTAAAAAGGTATATTAAATTGATTACTTAATATGATCTCAGCATAACAAGCTCTATGGAACATTCATTCCATGCTTCTTAAATCTTTGCAAGAGACGGAACAAAGGAGTTGGTGTTTCAAGTCTTTGAAAAGAATTGAGGTTTTAGATTTATTATATATTCTGATCAGGCCATTCATTTTATGTAATATATGTAACACTTTGAAATTGATTTGTTTTTTAATGGTATAATGTGGTCAGATTGAGCATGTTTGGCTTGCTACTTAATGGGACATTTTGACTTCTATCTGTGAGGGAACATGACATTTTAATTTAGTTGTACCTGTTGCAAACCTCTTTGTTGTTTTTATTCAATATTTGAATAACATGGGCTACATGTATAGACTAATTTTATACATAATATAACCTCTATTGGTAGTTTTTCTGTAAATAAACGCGTATTACAACTTTACTTTGTGAATCGTGAGCTCTGGCGTACCATGGGGATATGCGCAGTGAGATTGATTTTTGGGTGTGCTAGCGCGCGGGTACAGGGGTTGGGGTGAAAGCATCATAGCAAGTCGTTTGCCATTGGGGTTGGAGGCAGTGTGTGCTAGGGCAGGTGTGATCCGCTGCGAAGATCTATTTGGATAGCTTGTTATGACAATAAAATTTTGTTGACGTTCGACTGTGTAGGGGATCTTGAGTTATGATCGACTCTACTTGCTGAACTTGATATTCCAGCCAAAAATGGGTAATCTGCAAGGTAATGAGAGTAAGAACAAGGCAGCAGGGAAAAGTCCCTTAAAAGGTGGTAAGAAGGACAAAGCAAGTAAAAAATCTCTGGCGAAAGATTTATTTAAAATATCAACTGCCTGTAAAGCACCTAATCAAGTACCTGCGACCGGAACTAGTTTACCGCCCGCATCAACTGAAGATCAGGCAAAGTCTTTCACTAGCAGCGGTGTCAGTGACCAGCAACCACCTACTGTCACATACGTCATCACGGACTCATGGAGACATGTGAAACAACTTGCCATCACAAGTCCGAGGGGAGAAGAGGCTCCTGTCACTCTGCTATCACCTCAAAGTTGCGAGACGAGCTCAGATTCGGTATTCACCGATCCTTTGACACCGCAAGCTTTAATTGAAGCCAATAATTGTGGCAGTGGAACGTCAATATATCACTCGGATGCAGGCTCCACTGTCATGAGGGGTACCACTCAAGAAGAAACTGGTGTCGCTCTGTCTCCAGAATCTCCAGGGGTATCTACAGAGGTCTCCACAGAAGCCAAGCAACAATCACCAGGACAAACATCATTTACCCTTGTGCGGCACAAGAAAGTGGAATTGACACCAATTCCAGGTTAGGAATCGTAACACTAATTTCAGGTTAAGAACCGTATAGGGTTTGAATGTATCTATGGTGTAATCCGTATTTCGAACCAAAGCGACCAAGCTGACAGACCATTTGATGGATAAGACAGACCGCTAGGAATCGTGGATCGCACAGTTTAGCAATTACACATTAACCAATGATTTAACAACTACAATGGTAACCAGACCAACACAACTGATTGCAGAACAGAGCGTGGTTAACCGGAGAAACATATTTCCAACTGTTTGCTTTGGCTCAAAACACGGAATGAACCCACAGTCACTGTGTCATGTCATGTAAACCTACCTTTTTTGCACAGGCACTTCAAGTATTCCAACACCAGAACATATTGTTCGACGGCATTCTTCTTTAAGCGATGTGCCGCTCGACAGCAATGTTTTACGAAAAGTTGCCTCTTTGACATTGGAAAAAGCAAGTTTAGATCAACGTGTAACCAAGCCACGATTTTTACCAGAGAAACTCGACTTTCAAGTTTATGAGAAATTTGAAGGTAAGTTATTTGCAGGAGTTCCTACAAGTCCTTATCAGTCAAAAGCTATTTGAAACATTATGAACCACGATTTATGTTTTATGACTAATATTTCTCAATGATTTTGCAGGGCAAATGCTTATAAACTGGATTGTTTCCAATTTTCCTGAAGACCATTACTTGAAGCTGTTACTAGCTACCCACGACTTAAAAATCTTGACTATGCAGTTTTGCACTCATCTTCTTGCTGCAGGGGTGCTACGTCAAATTCCTGACAAAGATGCAGCCCTGGACGACTTATTTCGAGTAAGCTTGAGGTTTCCAAGTAATGCTTAGTAGGTACGTTACTTGTTTGATTATAATCTCATTGTTATAATTTATTAGCCAGACCTGATGTATTTCTGGTCCCATTCTGAAATACCTGCCCCTCTGAGTGCGACTCCGGGGCGGTTGCCTTCTGCCTCGTGGCCTCCTTCGCCCCCATCGGGTATGCCACCCTGCCTGGGGTCTGCAGGTATGGATGCAAATTAAAGGAATTACTGATTGTGGTTAGTGCTGTGAGTGTTGGCTGCCCAGCCCAAGCAAGATCTGAGGTTCAAAAGTTTTTGAGTCTTGACCCACGTTAGTTTTCTGCTTTCTGCCCTTATGAAAATGACATAAATATAGCCAGGGATGGTATAGTCCAAAGGTGTTGTTCAACTTTGCATCAGTATAGAGCTCTCAATTATTTGTTGATTCTAAAATATGCAATGTTCTAGAAAAAAAAAATATTTTTTTTTTTAAATACAAAGGTAGCATTTTTGGAATCATTGGGCTAATTGATGGCTGCTACAAAACACTAAGGCCCAGTTCTACCAAATTTTTCGACTCCTAGTTGAGATCTCAACTGGGAGTTACAACTGAATTCAGCCGATCACATGCAGCCAATTCATGATAACTACTAGTTGGTATCTCAACAAGGAGTTGAAAAACTTGGTAAAACCGGGCATCGGTGGCTATTTGTGGCAAGAACGTCAAATCAGTTCGATACTATCCCGGAACCTCGTCTATGAATAGTAGCAGTCTGTGCGAAAACAATGAGGCAATCCACACTACTATAACGTGGTAATTTTTAACCAGGGACAAGCTCAATACTTACTTTACAGAGATGCAATGCAAAGGCGTCGCCGACCATGTCGCGTCGTATAAATATATTTAAGTCAGTCGTTGCGACATGATTGCAAAGCTTTGTTACGTCTACTTTCTGCCTTGATTGGCTGTAGCTTACGAAATCTTCTGAGATGCCGTTGCTTTGCTCCGTTGTACACGCAGCTTAATATATCACCATTACCAGAGCCCTGCTTTTATGGTGAATTAAAAAGCCAAATTTCGTTTTTAAATTTCCCAAAAGCGGTGAATAAGCGGTGAATTACCAAAAATTTCTATACATGCGGCAAAATCGAATATTTTTTTGAAAAACGTCCAAAAAGCGACAATTAGATCTACTAATTTGTCAACTCGTTCAGGAATACATATAGGTTGACTGTAAAAAGCCTATCTAATGAAGTAAATAAAAGTAGTTTGTATTTGCAGTAGCTACATATGTTTTTATTGTCAACATAACATCACTTATTATGTCACTATGTCACAATGTATTGTATTGACCAACTGTATGGGCCTTCGTTAACATTTAAATATTTACAAAATACCAACATATATTGTAGACGCTACATAAAAAAAGAAATTACTATGCTATTTTAGGCCCTACATTAATTTACATCACCGAACTGCAACATGCAGCTAGTGACGATATTCTCAGCTTTCATGGTGGTCCTACGATCTGTCACAACTAAGCTGTATCTTGAAAAGTACCTTTCGGAATCGGCATTGGATATTGGCAGCCACATGGCTTGCAAACACTTCTTTGCAAAATTGCAAAAGACAACCTGAGAGGTTAGCCCCAACAGCACATTTTCAACAAGAATGCCAACATCGCTATCTTCGGCCAAATCCTTGCATTTTTTGGACAACTCGCTGTACATCAGCAATAAATCACCCTCAAAATTGTGGAAAAAAGGCAACATTAGAAATTGCTTCTTTACTTGGTCCAAGTTCAAGTTGTGCCTACTGAGAATGTTGGAGGGGTCAAAGAGGTAACTTAGGGCTTGGAGGACACGCACTTCTTCAAACAACTTGTTTGCACCGGAACTGTCTACGTACTTCGAAAGCTTCATGTGGGCTTTGGATCCACAAAGCTTTAGCTTTAAAACAATATCCGCTTGCTTGGACACAGAAATTTCACTTAATACACTTTTAACTTTGTCACCAAAGTGCCCCTTGCTTACAAGATCACATTTGGTTAACACAGCATCTAATCTAGAAAATAGAATGTGAGCCTTTGGAGCGCACTTTGCCTGGAACTCCAGGATCGGTTGCGTGATAACTGAACAGTTCTCTCGTACAAACATAGCCTGGACTTGAACACAATTGAAGAAGTCTGGCATCAAGAGTTCCAGGAGACTTGTACCCTGTGCAGATAAAGTTTCCTTGCGAGCTTCCAGGAAACTTTTGATGGCCTTCAAATACTCACTAAGATAGTCCACTGAGTTGAACCAACTCGACCACCGTGTCAACACTGGAATTGGGTACAGATTGGGGGCAAGGTCAGGGAAGAACTGTTGAAGATGGATCTTGTACTCTCTCTTCAATTTTCTTGCGTTCCGGAAAACTCCCTTTAGCTTTGCTACGACGTTGTTGAGCTCGCTCAAAGTTGACTGCCATATTTCCCCGACGAGGTTTAACTTGTGGCACCAACAGGTGAAGGGTATGAATTGATCCCCAAAAACCGTTTTAAGAGTGCTCGCACACAAAATCATGTACGGTGCACTGTCGGTGCAAATACCATACACGTCTGAGTAGCTGATGCCCAGATCGCGCACTGTGTCCAGAATTGCCCTCACGCAGTTCGTCGAGTTTGCAGCATCAAGGAAGCTGCATGATCCCAAATACAGCTGCTGTGTAGTGCTGCCTTGGACGGTCCCCAACAGAACAGCAAAGACACAGTTTCCATTGCGATCTGTCGTCTCGTCGCAGAAAATAAGCACCGGCTTGCCCTCTAGATGGGCCTTAATCTCTTCCTTGACGGCTGCCCCGCACCTGGGAACGTACTCCCGACGTAGCTGGTTGGCACTGGGAAGGTCGCCGGAACCTTTTACGTATTTCCCCATCCACGACTTGACGGCGGGATGGTCCATCTTTTCAATGGGAATGTTTGCCTGTAAACAAGAAAATTTTACATTTCAGTCAGATTGTATTTAGGCCTACTCCTCTTTTTTTAACAGTGTATTAAAATATATAGAGGTAAGCCCTATTTAGCCTATTTTACAAACAAAAAGCCTGTTAGCCTTTCATAGGGCCTAGTATCAGTAGAACAACGTAATAAAGCTAGAAACTTCAGTGAAATTCTTACCTTCAGCAGCATTGTAGTCGTGTCCATAATGAATTCACTTTTTTGCTCTTTCGCCTTCTGCTGGTTACCTAAGGCACTAACGATGGATGTTTGCAATGTAGGCCTAGATGTTGGCGGGTTCGTTTTCAGTGAAATATGGTTTTTTGAAGTTACATGTTTCTCACACGAATCTTTGCGCGACCACTCCACCCTAACATTACAAATTTTACACATGATTACATCCCGGTCATGAACGTAAAATCCATCCTTTTTATATTCGAGCGCTCTTGATGCCACACTAACATCCTTCCCTCGTCGACCCATTCTTCAATTCAATCACTGCAATAAAAATCTTCTCTAAAACTTGCAAGATGTGGTGTGAAATTAACAAAAACAAAGGTGCGAGAAATGCTCAAATGGGCTAGGCGGATGCGGTGGATGGCGTCTAAGAGGCTAGCTGCCACGACTCACTTCATAGCCATGTTACCCAATAGCAGCGTTCCGATGGCAAGCAACAATGAGCTAGATAACGGTCCTGACCTTGGTTTTTCCCATGCGGCGTCAGCGTGTCGAATAAGCAGAAAGTAGTAGTCATGAACGAAAACAAGGGACCTCCGAAAATAAAAAATGTGATTTTCAAACTTTAAACGTTTATTTTTCAATTTTTCAAAATATTACGGCGAATGCCGAAAATCACGAATTACGCGTGAATATCGCGGACATCGTTAAAAATCGCAAAATATCGCGCTAAAATGCCGATTTCGCGAATTATCGCGACAATTCTGAGCACATATCTGCAATCAGATTAACCTGCAGCGTAAACATCTGAAAGAAAAAATGACCTTTTCTACATTCGCGAATTATCGCGATCTCCACAAACGCAGGGCTCTGACCATTACCATATCTCCATTATCAATACCATTACCATAATATGGTAATGATAATGGAGATAATGGTAATGGTGGTATGTTATGGTAATGCTTGCTCCTCTCAAATGGTTACACCCCAGTGACTGGAGTAATATTTTTTACTTTCCTGAATAGGAATTTATATTAATTGTGCTCTGTATTGGTTAAAAGAATAATTAACATTTCATTCTGATCATTCTCCGACTAGAAATCCTACAAGAAACGCAACACGAAAATAATGTATTATGCAGTAATGATTCAATTGACATGGATCAAGCAAGGAAACTACATCAAGCGGAAGAGAAGATTGCGCTACTGGAGAAAACAATAGTGTCCCTGCAGAGTGAACTGGAAAGGTTTCACACAATCGATCTCGTTCAATATCTAACTCATAAAGTGAACGCCGACTTTGGCACCCCAACGTCAAGCCCTGAACGGGACCAAAAGAAGAACAATGTTCAAAAAGGCATACTAAGCTCCCTGACCGTCTCTTCTCCTGTAGCTTCAAGCGAAAATAATCTGTCACCAGACAGTGGCAAGAGAAACGTGAGCACGGATACTATGAGTTTGGAAATGACAGTTCCACTCTTGGGTACCGATTCTGGAATGAGCTCGTTGCCCCTTTCACCTTTTGATATCACTCCAAAATCACTTCCTGTAACTCAAATGATGCCTTCACTTTCTACCCCATCGGTAGCAGACCCCCCATCACCTCAAGTGCCTGAGATAGGTCTCCCACCAACTGCAAAATCAAAAGCAACCCCTCTGCCCTCTCCAGCAAAAGACACTGTAAGGCATCTCCTACCAATTGATACTAATGAATCACCTCCAATGCCTGAAAATTGCCCACCACCACCCCCACCAATGGCAGGAATGGGACCCCCTCCCCCTCCAATGTCAGGAATGGGTCCTCCTCCCTCTCCAATGTCTGGAATGGGCCCCCCTCCCCCACCAATGTCAGGAATGGGTCCCCCTCCCCCTCCAATGGCAGGAATGGGCCCCCCTCCCCCACCAATGTCTGGAATGGGCCCCCCTCCCCCACCAATGTCAGGAATGGGACCCCCTCCACCTCCAATGGCAGGGATGGGTCCTCCTCCCCCTCCAATGTCAGGAATGGGACCCCCTCCCCCTCCAATGTCAGGAATGGGACCCCCTCCCCCTCCAATGGCAGGGATGGGTCCTCCTCCCCCTCCAATGTCAGGAATGGGACCCCCTCCCCCTCCAATGGCAGGAATGGGATCTTTAGGTTCGCCTACATCCAAAACGTTCCCCCCTCCACCTCCGTCCCCAGGAATGTCGCCAACACCGTTCCCGACCCCTCCTGCTGGAGGCTGGATGGCAAACCGATCAAGTACGTCAAAGTCATTAGTCCACCATTCATCTTTATATCTAACACCTACTTCATCTTTGAGGAATGAAATATTCCATTGTGATTTAAATTGTTTAAACTGTTAAATTGTTCTGATAACATGCCATTTGCAATCTTTTTAGCTCTGCGGAAAGAACCACTAAACCCCAAAGTTCCAATGAAGCCTCTGTATTGGACGAGAATTATTGTGCCTCCTAATGAGATTGCTGTGCCCGAACCAGAGCCTAGGTACTAGAATGTGGTCTGCTCTTCAAGTTGGCTACAATGAGCATTTTGTTATTGTTGTGTTTTTGTTTCTAAATCATTGGAATGATCCAATGATTTTTGACTCATTGTCTTCTTGATTGCAGCACATTAACTAGTTCTCTGCTGTGGACCAAGCTAGAAGAAACCAACATTGGTGATATGGAAGAGTTTCAAACGAGATTTTCGCGGCAAGTAATTGAGCGAGCTCCTACAAAGAAACGGCAAAGCAACCCTTCCAAGCACTTGGCTGTCAAGCTGTTGGATGGGAAAAGATCTCAAAATGTTGGCATCCTCTCATCCAGTCTACATGTTGATTTCTCAGAGATTGAAAATGGTCAGTAGAGGAGCAATGAATATGCATCTTAAATTGTGGACGTGCACAGAGTAAAATATGATTAGATACCTACCGTGGAACGGTTAGGGGGAGGAAATTCATGTTTACAAAACTACACTTTTTCTAGTGAGCTTTGCCCTTTGCAAATAGCAAAATAGTCCGTTCTTGTAATCAATACCCTTGAACATTTTGCTTCCATTCCGGAGTTTAATTTCTATTTCCATAGTCAAGTAGAAGTTGAAATAACAAAAATATGAAAATATGATAAAATTTAACAATTATTTCAAAATCTTAGATGTCATATCTGTGCTGTGCCAGCAGCATCGCTGCGCATGCATGTGAATTAAAAATGAAGAAATTGCGTATAATTTTAAACTACTTTCATCATTAATTTGAAAAAAAATTCCGTTTTACAGCCATCTACAATTTTGATACCAGTGTCGTGAATATGGAGGCATTACAACAGATATATGATGTGGTCAGTGTATATTTGTTCTCGCATCAATTGTTTGCTGTCTTGGGTTGTTTGTGTAAGATGATTATTTATTTAAAAACTTCTTGTCGGCAGCGAGCGTCAGATGAAGAGTTGCAGCTTATTCGTGCGCACATGGAGACAAAACCAGACATTCCTCTCGATAAACCAGAACAATTCCTTAGTGAGCTAGCAAGCATTCCAAACTTTGCTGACCGGATTTCCTGTTTCATGTTTCAAACTGAGTTTGATGATGGAATCTCTTTAATTGAAAGCAAGCTAAACAACATGAAGTCAACCTGCCAGTTTCTGATGACTTCAGAAAGCCTGAAGACTGTCCTTGCCATAATATTAACTCTTGGAAATTACATGAATGGGGGTAACCGGACTAGAGGACAAGCTGATGGCTTTGGCTTGGAAATCTTATCAAAACTACGAGACGTGAAAAGTAACGACAACTCGATAACTCTGCTGCACTTCATTGTAAAGAGTTACATGAAGGTGAGTGGCAAATGCCATTTTTTTCGAATTTAAGTTAAAATTTTCGAAATTTATTCTCTACATAAATACAACATGTTACTAACTATATTGTGTACAAAACCACTGGGGCATGACTGTAGAATTCAACCAAAAAGCAAACATTATTTTATCCGTCAATGTTTTATTATTTTATTCCCACATAAAATACATTTAATTTTAATTTTTGTAGAAATGCGATGATCCTTTAAACCCAGAGCTGGCCCTTCCTGTGCCAGAACCTGCTGATATCGAACGGGCGTCTATCGTCGACTTTGAACGGCTCGGAGCAGAATTGTCTGCATTGGAACAGCAACTTACTGGTTAGTCTACGACATCTGCCTGAAACGCGCTAGTTTTATAATTGGTTAAACCCATAAATTATGATATTCATGCGCATGAATGACATGGGGGCACTGAAATGACGTGGACTCAAATTCTAGATATATTGGACAAACTTTTGCAGATCATCTTCACAGTTACAAGTAGGACAGATGGTCCATCATATGGATCAAAGCTATTTAAAAAACCAATTATGTATAAAGCACAAACCTTAATAGTATATACTCCACTTCATATTAAGAAGGAAAGTGGATTTGCAACTTCCTCGTGAACCTGCTGCTGCTAGACATGAGCTTAAAAACTGCCCATAGAGCCTTTTGTCTGACCCAAGGCATGGCCATTGAGTTTTGAAACTCTTAGCTCGTGTCTACAACAGTGGGTCCTTTTGTAAAATGCTAATCTACTCTCATTCTTGATGTGAAATGGAGAATAGACTGCGATGCCACCCTACTTGTAACACTACTCCGACATGATCGTAAGATCCTGTAAAGTATGATTGATATAAAACGATTACCATTAATCTTCTCTTGCAATTAGTAGCATGGCTCATCCTCCTCGGAGAGACTACAAAATTTACTCGTAGTAATTACTGATTAACAATGTCAGAAGAAAATGTAAATTTTTACCTTGCTAAAAATGATGGTTCTCCCAGATAACAGAAGTTAAGCATAACTGTGCTGAGTCAGGTATTGGATGGGTGGCCATCATACTCATGGCCAGTTCTGTACGGGAGAGAGCTAAAAGGGATTGAAGTTAGTGAAACAGCTTCACTCTACTTGCTGATCAACTTACTACACATAAACACTGATTTCTTTGTAACATTTTTTTTAAAGTTAAAAATGAAATGTAGTTTTAGCACAGGTTTTCGTTTAATGAAATGTTTTATAATATGCTTATAACCACACTTAAATTTAACAGATAATAGTAATACAATAAAACTTAAAGCCAATTGTGGAAAATATCTTGAGTATGAGGACTGTTTTAAGTGATCAGCAGAGCAGGTGAACGAGATGTAATAACTGAAGTGACTTTACTCAACCTGTTGATTGTTTTCTTTATTTATGTTCACTTGTGTAGGGTAGCGAAGAATTCAATGTGACCACTTTTAATGTAGGCCTAGTGTGTACCTAGTGTGTATTAACCTATAGTTTTCTGCCTTTTAGTGTGTCAACTGAAAGTGGATCGTGTAATTTCTGCATCGGCAGAAGAAAATCTACAACCCTTCAAAGAAAAAATGGAAAAATTTTTGGAGCTAGGTAAGTTTTTAATTTATTTTTTTGAATTCTATACAAAGTATTTTGCAGTATGCTTCGTATGTTTTTTGCCAATAACATAATAATTATTTCCTTAAGCAAAACTCAGAACTCATTTCGAGATATGTAAAAAGTGTTCTGTTTGTTTTTATTGTAGCACAAAAGCAGCTGGCTGGTGAATTTGAAAACTTAGAGGAATGTCAACAAAAGTAAGTCAAAATATAATTTGTTACAAGGGACCAGGGTTCACAAAAATTAAAAAATTTGTACCTATATTTCATTCCTCTTGAAATTAACTTTTTTCATCAATTTGGAAGATTTGTTAATGTCCTTTGGACTGTAAATAAAACGTCTTGTGTTTTCTTCCATCTGTACAGAATCTGCCGTGATTTTCAGCTTAGGTGCTTAGAAAACAAACTCCCGTTAGAAATAACCCATAGAACTTTGTAGACCCCTAGCACCTAGACAAACCTCTTGTCGGATAAAATTCAAATAATTTGCGTATAGTCCCCCGACCATATTCTGTGTTGATATAATTTGGTTCTTTGATAAGATTATTCGTTTATCCAAGGTAAATGGATTACCGCAGGTATGTAACTAGCGCGTTGCATTTTTTCGTGCAGTGCCGCTCTGAGCGTGGCGCGCCTAGCCGTAGCAGCAGCGACAGCGCTCGTACAGGAGATTCGGTAGGGAGGGGAGAGAGTCACTATACAAATAGAATCGTACTCTTCTCGCAAATGAGCGCCGTGCGAAAAGCCAGTAATCAGAGATAAATAATTACAAATCCATGGTAAAAATTAATTTCAAGAGGTATTATTGGTCCTTTAAAGGACCATTTACCTCTTAAAATTAATTTTTACCATAGATTCGTAACTATAATATGAATAGGAGCCGTCGTATTTGAAAGAATTTTCCGAAAGGATGGATTTTTAATTAATTATCTCAGATTTCTGGCGTTCCGTGCGGCGCGATCTGCGAGACTGGTATGATTCTCTTGTACAGTTTCACCATCCCCTCCCACCATTCCTAGCGCTGTCGCTGCCCCTACGCCTTGGTCCGGCACGTTCAGAGCGGCACTGCACGAGAAATATGCAACACGCTAATTACACACGTGAGGTAATCCGCTTACCGCGGCTAAACGGTTGGACACAAGAAGTTTTTTTTACTGCCCAAAGGCCTTTATTAAATCATCCTAATCGATGATAAAAATTAATTTCAAGAGGCAAATGGTCCTTTAAAGAAAATAATAATATATGCTTTATTTACTTTTCAAATTAGGTTCAATGCAACTGTAGACTTCTTTCAATACAAATTGAAGAAGAGTGGAGAAGATGCAACGCGCGATTTCTTTTCTCTTTGGTCACCTTTCTGCTACGAGTTTAAAGATATATGGAAAAAAGAACAACAGAAAATACTGAAAGAGAGGTAAAAACAAAAATACATACCAAAAATATTTTTTATGATTACATACATACTAAATCTGATAGTGTGCTTCCACCTTTAGTTTACTTTTTTTAACAAACATATCCCTTTAATGCAGGACTCAAGAGGCAAAACGTATTATTGCTAATCTACAAGTTGAAAAGAAGAATGTGAAGACTGGCAAAAAGAATCAAGGAGGGCTTGTAAGTGCTGGTGGTTTTAGCTTATTACAACATTTCTTTAAAAGGTATACAATAGGGTTAATAAAAAAATTATTGTTGCAGAAAGCCCAACTCCAAAGATTAAGCAGATCACCTAAGAAATAATGGGGAACATTGCTGTGAGATGAGCGCTGTGCAGAAATAAATTTAAAAGTTTGCATTCCATTTTATTTTTTACAAAAAAAAAAAGAATAACAAGTTAAACTGAGTGCATTTTTTTGTAAAAGGTATGTTTTTTGTTCACACTTTTGGGTATAAATTCCCAGTCACTTGTTATATGAAATTCTGTTGAACTAAATAATAGTAACTAAAAAAACCATTAACATATTATACAATATCTAGATTGGTCCTCAGTCAAGTAATTGCATTGAATGCTTTTCACCTCCACCAACATCACATTTGTTGAAAAGAACATACTAACAATTTTCTGCTTGATAATTGTTTGCTTTTGTCTTTAGATCTGGGTAAATCAGAAATTAAAGGAGGCCACATTCCTTGTGTTGTTGAAGCAATGTTATCTACAGTCGGGGTAACTACAGTCGTGTTACCTAACAGCCTGTTAGGAGCCGAGATCATGGGGTAGGGACTGTAACGAGAGCTTCGTCAAGTGGGGAAGTGCCCCCTTTCTCCTAGCATTGAAATGAGTGCCTCAAATGGATAGAAGTATGGGTCTCTTTTTTGAAGTCCCTCTACCACAAAGTTGTTGCAAAGTGTTTTTTAAATATGTGATATGATGATAATTAGTGGCATATTATTCTCGTTAGTGCAATTTGCGTACCATGGCTCATTTTCAAAGAAACTTTCTTGTTTAACATTTTCATAGTCACTTATAAGTCTCAAATCGATTAAGCCAACATTCTCGAATGCATGGCCACAGCAGCTACTTGTACTGATAACTTAAATTGTTTTGCATAATGTGGCCCCAACAAATAAATGCTATGACTAAAGCATCTGGTAAATTTTATTTAATCTTAGCCGCAGTGTGTGGATGGAAAGGCCAAATTAACACCTCATTTTGCGGCGATGCTCCTTCTGTATCGAAGGAACTGGTTGGGTTTTTGCATGAGCATTACAGGTCCTGCGATATGAAATGCATAGAACAAATTAAGAGGTACATTAACTATCATTATTTATGGTCAAGTTTCATTATTAGAATGGTCATCATCTCATTGCTACAAAGTTAGGGTTGTGAGGGAGTATTAACATTAACAGAACTGTCTGTGTTGTCTCACCCTACTTTTGACAACAAGGATTGCATATTGAATTTGGTATAGCTTAAATTGGTCAGACCTAGCAGTTGTATTATATATGCGGCATTTTGCCTGGAGTTGTGCTACATTAAAAAAAGGAAGGAAAAACAATAGCTTTATTATTTCAGTGACCTGGTTGGTATTAGAATCAAATTGTCATAAAAGGAACAGGGAAAAACAGAACCCGATTCCAAAGCAGCCCCTATTTAATGTCTGAAAATAAATTGGGTAACTGCCAGTTTTTCAATATGCTGATATCTTTGCTCACAACAGTGCATGGTCATTATCATAATGAACTGGCAGTTGAAAATCTGGCCTTTACAGAAATATTATACGTTCTTAACTTTATTCTTGGCTTGCATTCACATAGAAATTGACAAATTATTCTGAGACAGAGGTTACCAATGGCAATAGAGCCATAGTATGTCAATTTGAGGTGATTAAGTATTAATACGACATATGGAAATCCGTGGTAAGTATCATACACACAATCTAAGCAATTTAACAGTTGAGTCCCCAATTGAGTTCTCAATGAATTGCTCTTCTTTTTTTGGTTCCAATTATTTTGGATGGATAATGAACATGACAGTCCGGCCACAGGATTGATGGCGTTTGGTAATAATCAAATATAATGTAGTGTTTGTATTTGACGTTGATTTGACATCAATGTAAAGCGAGTTGCTCCGAGGCAATTTTCACACATAATTGCATAGCATTTAACATGCCTCCTGTGTTTTACTGGAGATTTTGAAATGCCAAATCAGTCAGCAGTTTGGACTGATTTTCCGAGTGGAACTTGAACGGTTTCTTTGGGCACTAAACTCCATTTCACGTTAAGAAGGAGAGTGGATTTACATATTCAAAGTGGACCCACTAATTCTACACATCAAGTAAGAGTTTCAAGACTTATAAACTATGCCCTATGCCGGACAAAAGGCTCTATGAGCAGTTTTGAAACTTTTTGCTCGTGTCTACCAACATTGGGTCCTCGAGGAAGATGCAAATACACTCCTTTTCTTAATGTGAATTGGAGTTTAGGTTCATTCATATAAACACTCAAAATCTTCATCAATTGTTGGGTATGTAAACATTGAAGCATTCATTTGCATTGGTTGACTAGATGTGTATATTGCAAATTGGTTTTAAGTTGCATTTTACTCATCATATTTGTTAATTCATAATGGAATAAATCATCATCTATTTTCATTGTTGGTGTTTTAAAATTCCATTGTTATGGTTCCATGGAATTCTTTAAGTATGGTAAAAACATTACAAAAATAATAATAAACACATGTGCTAGTCTAGTCAGACTTGTTTGTAGCAGTTGTAGCTGCATGGAGGAATGAAGGAGTGCAAAATGCAACTCCTAAATATCATCTATGACTGGACTTGCACCTGGCTCGTTGGGTGACGTCACATCTGGACATTACCCAGCAAAACAGGTGGTTTCTCTATCATAGGGACAAAACAAACTCAATGGACATTGATACACTTTTCTGAGGACAACATATGAGACCTACCAGATAGACAACTAAGACTATGCCTCTCCTGAGAGTCATCGTTGTTAAGTAATTTGCGTTATTGGAATGTAAGAGGGATTAAAATTTTATTTTAAAATGTATCAATTCGGGTGAAACTTTTCCTTGCACGACGTATTAAAAATACTTATGAATAACGATTAATATAATAGTACTGCTAATACTATCATAATAATTTGAATAATACTTATAAGTTAATGAAACAATCACTCTATGAAGATGGTGATATGTTCTTTGGTTAAATACGCGGTTTGTATGTCAAAGTCACGTGAAACGTGTGCACATCGATCTCCGTGCAGTCTTGTTCCGTCACGGTTTCATCTAAGGACGACTGTTTTTTAAGTTGGTTTTGCATGGAGCTTTTAGGCGTGGTTTGTTGCACAGGTTTTGATCCATTCTCCTTGTTTTTCCGGCGACTTGACGAACGGTGATGTTCCCGGCGACGACGGAAACTCGCTCTTCGTATCGATTCCCCGCTGGTGGTGGTCACTGTAACTTCCAACTCCAAGTAAATATCAATTCTTAAAACACAAATCTTAATTTCCATACTCTGTTCTTTGGGTTTTATAATTTTGAGTGTGACTTTTGCTGTAAGTATCGACCATATCTTGAAACTTTATAATTTCTTAAAATACCTATTTAAAGTTATCTATGGCTTAGGCAAGTAGCCAAAAATCTCATAAAAAGTTTGGCTATGAAAGTTAGCAGGACCACAAAAGCTGTAAACCTTCTACAACAGTCACAATCTAGGTAAGAATTTAATGTGGAATACCCAAGAGCAGATCCCTTATCGAGAGTTGAACATACCGAGACTTCCCGAAGACGACGAGCGTTGCCTTCGCAGCTGATCGGCTAGGAACCACTCTGAGCGCGTGCGCATGCGTGCGGCCTGCCGCTCGTGGACCTGTGGCAGGAAGGACAGGCTGCGCGTGCTTTCCGCGTAGCGGTTGATGGCACGTAACTCGTCTAATGTCATGTCCCCTGCCCCAGAAGCGCGATTGTTCTCTGGAATTGTTCCAAGCGACGAGCTAGTGGCTCCGGGGTCGAACGCAGCCTGGTTCAATGCAGGTGCAGACTGGCTTTCTTCCTGGCGTGACATCGCTGAACACGAAATATGTGAGATCAGTATCATCATAACAACAATTTCACATTTGCAACTTTGATTGTTTAATGGAAATGCCCAATGTGTTAGAATTTTAACAATTGGGGTTGAAAGAAAAATAGCAATCATAATCGTCTGGGCATGGCCTCCTCACCTTCTAAGTTAAATTTTAGTCCCCATCTCTCGCATTCATACTTGAACCACGACTTCTCAGCTTCCAATGACAGTTGGCCTGCAAATGTCTAAATATTAGGGCAGTGAATAATAAACGGGCTCAGGAACTACGAAATGGAAAAATTGGCTTACGGGAAACTAAAGTTTCTGGAGGGTATCGGAAACTGAATATCCAATCTTCCTCCACTTTCAGAATCCGCCCCGTGATCCGGGCATAGAACTCGTAATTGTCGCGACCGAACAAGTTACTGACCCCAAAGTTTTCGATGAGGAATTTCATTATCCGGGTAGCAATCTGTAAATGTTTTTAAGTACATTATTTTAAAGAAAGACCTACTTCCAGGAGTGCATTTCAATCAATACCAGGTGATGCCAACATAAATCACCATCATACTTTTCCAATCATCAAATTTATTATTAGTTTGGAGTAAATCTAGCTACTGCTTTACGACTGCAGCTACTTACAGTAATTTCAGCCTGTGTAATGAATTGTGTATTGAAAACAGAAAAAATCCACGGTTAATAAGAAAAGAAATAAGGGTGTAGGTAGCATAAGAGTAATAAAGAACTTACCTTGAAGCGGTGAACATCCTCCATCTTGACTGGTTTGGAGCCGCGGACGCAGGACTGGAAGAAGCTAGGAGCCACACTCACGCCTAGGGCTTCAGCCGTCATGCCAGTACAGGCACGTTCAGCGTTGGAAGCAATCATGCGGAACGTTCCGAACAGCAGGATCAGAAGCCGCTGAGTGTGTGCAGGCAAAGCAGTCACCAACCTAAAATATTACAACTGTAATACTTGGTTTCAAAGTGCAGGCTCTGTGGCTGGCACACTTCTGCTGTGTAAATACCTGTGTATTTCATCTCTTCTCTGCTCGACACTCTCAGCATCGATTATCGAGAATAAGCTTTGTTCGCCATCCTGCCCAAAGATGCCACCAGGTAATTTTCGAAGAAATTTCTTTAACACTGAAGCTATGGTATAGACTGAAAAGTTGTCCATATTCACAAGACGACCAGCTTGAAGGAAATGAATCAACTGCTTCATGTTGCCTTGGTGACCAGGTGCGCGAAATACATCCTTCTTGTAAGGAGCTTCTTTGTTCAGTTTCAATATCAGCACCTAGGTAGTTGAAACGTTTAGTTAGGGAGGTACCCACATAAAGTCAATGGTACTACTGGCACTTGCATTGTACACTAGCGCAAATGTAAAGTGCGCCTGTCGAAAAAATATACCAGTCATTTTCAGGTTCTGTTGAAAACAGTGTAGGTATGGGCCGGGTACTGACCACGTGGCTAGCCATGTGCTTTTGCGGGCCTGGGACTAGTTTGATTAACCCGTTTCGTTATCAGTTGCTGCTTTGCCCTGGCAAATTACCATCAGAAAGACTCATGATTCGGTTCACACGGGAGTTTTGCATGATGTTGGCACACATCTACTTTTTTAAACACGTAATTTTGAAGATACAATTAAAATCAAAAAAGTTTCTGCATCTCCTCCCCAATACTAAAACATATCTAGCATTACTTTTACATTATTTGAGAAAAAGTAGTTTTTCTGAACGTAATTTCACATACATTCTTTTAATTGCGTCTTTCAATCAAGGTAGCCGATCATACCGAGACCCGACCTTTTGGATGGCTGCTCGCCTAGTTAGGTCGGAGATGACAAGAACAGGATATTTGATGATTTATACCAATGCACAAATTAGGTACTTCGATACTTCGGGAAAAGATTAATTGGATGGACTGTCATGTTGAGCATTTTAACAATGGTTAATTACATAATTTAATTAGTATCATCATATTCTGATGCGGAATATGCTTGGCTGAATCAGATAAGCCTCTACCTTTTGGCTCCACAATGCAAACACACAAGTCCAGGTAAGAGGAGCGACCCTTAGAGCCATGAGTGTTCGCTTGAAGGCTGCTGCCAGGGTGTGGGGAAAAACGTCTTATGGACTTAGCATTGAAATCGCCCTCATTTCAAACCTTTGCATCAACGAAGATATCTATCAAAACTTTGTGAAATTTTAACACATAATAGAAATAATAGTAATTCTCATGAAGTTAAAATTTCAACATAATATGACCAACAGGAGCTTGTTGACCGGCCTCCAAACTCGGCTAAAATCCGCCTTACTCCTGTGCTATTCGTATTTGTTTCCCACAGCCTACCCGTCGAGCAAGTCGGACCGAAGCGCTGTGACGTCAGAGGGGCGGACTATCAGGAGTGGTGTATTGTGGGGACGTGGATATTTCATCGAGCCCTAACTAGTTTTTAACTACACTGTTTTTCAGCCTAGCCCAAACGTCAGGACTTCTAAAATTTTGCGAGTGCACTTTATGATTTCAGAAGTGTACATTTTATACAGATGATGAATGGAATGGGCTGTATCCTAGACATAGATTTTACCAAATGACCAGATGCTAAAAAAGCTTCTGAATATACTTGTTTAAAATGAGTAAAGTACTCAAGTATAATATTAGTATCAAGTGAATTATATCAATACACACAAACAAATTGAAGCTTGCACAATTATTAACTGTGTAAGAGTTCTTGATATGAAGTCCACTTACAAGTAATGGTCCGGGGATGTCGTTCTTGCACACCTCATCTAAAGGAACGCCAAACTTAACTTTCTCCAATCGTCTCGGGAATGGCACTGCTGTTGAATGACCACAAGAGGTAACAACACTGCTAAAAGTAGCAGCTCTGCGATGCATCCTCTCTGCCCAGCTGGTCATCCTAGCTTTCACCTGGCCAGTCACCCCCAAATCTGCAAATGACCAGTTCACTTTTTGTAATGAAGGCAATCTCAAATTATACAGCTGACATAAGGTACCTTACCTAGGTAAATTTACCTATAACCATTCATGGTTTGATAGTGATAACATGAATTCGATATAGATGGGTAAACAACTAAAATTATTAACTTGAGGAATACAAAACAAACTTAATTAGATAAATTTGAAGATGCACAGAATACATGTACCTATGCGACTACATGGACTACAGTCCCAATGCTCTAGACTGGTAATGCTGCAGCCACTGACAGATTGACACTTAACACTTAGGAGTAGGTAGCGAAGTCACGTACCGATTTCTCATTCATTTCCTTCTGAGCCAGAGCAACTCATTTATTTTCCAATTAGTAGGAAGAAAACAATGGATTGTTTACGTAAATCATCATTCATGTCGATGTTGTTTTGAGATCAACTGAAGTTGACAGATTTTACTAACCACACCTTCCCCACCATTTGTTCCCCACCATAGCCAAAATCAATAACACCAGAAATCAGATTTGTTGTTTACATTTCGTACAGCGTAGGACAGTATCTATACACACGCCTGACGTGCGGGCAGCGATTTTTTTGGCTATTTTCTATACGTACGTTGATTTCGCGGCAGCAAGCGCAGATGAGGAAACGCGATTCGGGGATGCCTTCGAGTGATCAAAAAAAATTTGGAAACTTGTATACAAATAAAATAACATATTTACAGACTTAAAAGTGGTTGCACTTACTATGAGATGTACCTTCTCTACCTATCGTAGTCTTAACCACTCCTATTATTATTTTTGGATAATTATAATTATATATTCATTTACATCGCTCTCTAATCTCTATACAGTTCCTCATAATCTTATCCTATAAGGCCCATACAATTACCATATAACTTGTCAGTAGCCAAATAAATACAATACTATACAATGAAACTAATATATACACACATATTAGAGTGACCAGACGTTCCGGTTTTCCCAGGACAATCCTGGTTTTGAGGTCACTGTCCCGGTGTCCCGTGAGACACCACCCGGGACGCTTAATGTCCCGGTATTCCAGTCATTCCATTTTATTAATTTTATCTTTTTTATTTCAAATAATTTATCTACGCACAATCTTTGTTATTTGTGTGTAGTGCCTTTTTCAAGCAATAGGTTTGTGGATATGGTGTAGTTGATCACAATAAGCGGCCCCAACCCATCATCAAACCCCTTCTGAATCCCTACGTTTTGACTGCTTGCTTTAATCTGCCATTATTGTGTATTGTAGGGGTCAGATAATGGGAGTGGGAGCAGCAAAATTCGGTAAATTCGGTAAATTCGACTAATTGAAATCATACATTAGTGGAGGGGGGGGGGGCATTGCGTTATTTTCAGCAAGGTGCTGTTTCGGCACGTTACGACCCTGAGTGTATGGGTATATTGACCCCCCCCCCCCCTCCCCCACCCATACGAAAATGTCCCAGTTTTTGTGTTCGAAAATGTGGTAACCCTAACACACATCTACACATATCACACGTCTAACATTTGCAAGCAGGGGCGTAGGAACAATTTTTTTAGTGGGGGGTCAGACAGAAAGAAAAAAACATATTTTTGAGTTCAAGGTTTTCATAGGAGCAAATCTACGCGTATGCGGTAAGTTTGGGGTTTGAGAATGAGTTCGTCAGAACTGCATATTTCATGGTTGATTTATGCTTCAAGGAGGTTCCATATACATTTCTGTTAACTAAATAATTGTGTATATTACAATGAATTACATTGACGCATCAATTTCTAAAGGCTTTACGCAAGCAGTGGTATAGACTAGCTAGAAAACACCCGGCATGCTATTCAAAAATTATGCCCTTCATTGCAAATTAGGCACAGCCATATAAAGCAAATGTCAGCAAATCTGTAAAGATTTTTAAAAATCTTCAAAACTAAATAAGTTGTAATTCCAAAACTTTTACCATAACTACCTTTTGCGCCGCAGGCGAAAATTTTACGGTTTCTATGGTTTCTAACGCTCAATATTTTGTGTAAAATGCATGCTTAGTTTTGCCCGCTGGCTGTTCGAGTACTCTTGCATCTCGAGCACTCTTTCCTGGTGCTTGGCGTTCCTATATACAGTCTCATTTGAAAGCAAATATAGTGACCAAAACTTCATTTCGCTCTGAGAAGGAGAGTGGATTTGCATTTTTTATCTTCCTCGAGGACCCACTGCTGCTGGACACGAGCTAAGAGTTTCAAAACTTACATACCATGTCTCCGGACAAAAGGCTCTAATGCGTGCAGTTTTGGGACACTATAAAACTCATTTCTAGCAGCAGTTGGTCCTCGGGATAAAGATGCTATAATCCACTGGACCACTCCCCTCCATAACGTGAAATGGAGTATAAACTGAAACAAAACACGTTGCTATTCGCAAACCAATAAAATCTAGTATTCTAGAATTAATATTTAGTTTGAACCAGATATTTTGCCGACTTTAGTCTCAACCAAATTCAGGACTAATCTACCACGTGGTTATCAGAGTAGTGAATCCTAGTTGCAAGTTTCTCATTATTATTAAACTATATTACCGAACCATAATGAAATAGCACTACTAGGGCTTCGCGAACGCAATTTGTCTTGCGTTGAAGATGAGCGTAGCGATTTGTATATAGCGCATAAAAAGATTGAGGCAAAAAGCCTGTGAAAATCATGGAACGGCAAGCCGGACCATTGCTTTCTCAAAAATGTTTTATCACTTAAAAATGTAAACGATTCTGGCCTTTCTTTGTTACTGTCCGAGCTGTCGGGTAGCGGAAATATGCTCATTTTGAGATCATTGAGCAATGTGCACGTAAATACATAGATGTAACTCATGTTCAAGGGTTTTTATTAGGTTGGAGATATATTTCGGCCGCGGACTTTCTTTCAAAAACTTGCATGCAAGAAATTGACAAAATTTCTAATATCTGTCAAATCTTGAAGTCAACTTCAAGTAAAAAAATCTGGTGTGATGTTTCGATGGTTTCTAAAGGCAACTATCAAAATTGGGAAAATTTGAAAAAAATACGCACTTTTAAATAAATTTCCGTACTTTTCCAAACTTGCCCAATTGTCGAATATTGCTATTTTTTCTGCTTTTAAAGTGAAGGGTATGGAGGATTTACTTGAAAAACGCAGGGGGTCTAAGTTGTGAACAAAAGTAGACACCCTGAAAATTTCATCCCAATCGAGGCAGGCGTTTGGCCTGTAGAGCGCGCGCAAACACACAAACAAACAAACAAACAAACACACACAAGCAAAGATACTATATAATAACCTTCGGCACACAAGTGTGTTTTTTAGCAGTAGTGAAATTGATGATTTCGCTTCGCTCGCTACGCTCATCAAAAATATGGTTAAATTTCAATCACGAGCACGATCCAGTTACGTGATCCCGGAGGGAGGAATTTGGTTCGACCCCCCTACTGGGGGTTGGGGGGTCAAGCCAATGGGGGGGGGGGGGGGGGGGGGGGAATTGAACAAAAAAGTGGATACAGGAATTAATTTTGTCACCTTGTATACAAATCCACTTCTAGCCAAACGCATTTGTACACAATTTTATTGTTGAACAGTTGACAATCTGAGAAATTGTATACAAGTTTTTTTGTAAACCACTTGCAAGTCTCTGATTAATTGATTTCATTTGTATACGAGTATACAAGCTTTTTTGTTGATTATTTCAAGTCTGTAAATACGGAATTTAATTTATATTTAAGTATACAAGTATTTTTGTATACGAGTTGACGCATTCCCAAGAAAAGCGATATTCATAACTTAGATTGTGACGTATGACTGCTAACATCCATGCGTGTAACTTTACGCTGAACTGAAGACCTCGCAACAATGAAGAAAGCTTCTGTAATGCGGTTTGTCGTAACTTTAAGGTTTCGTTCTGCAATACGGTATGTCGTAAATTAAGATAAGACAGCTATTTACGCTAAGATTTCGTTCTGTAATTCGCTTTGGTTTTGAGGTCCCTGTCCTGATGACCCGAGAGATACCATCCGGGACGCCTAAATAACCCGGTTTTCCAGTAATTAAATTTTATTCTCCAAATAGGTGCTATATTTATCAATTGTGTAGTGCTTTCTCAAGCAATTGGTGTAGGTTATCACAATTACCCACCCCACCCCCTTCATTAAAACCCCACGTGAATCCATTTTTCTTCTTTCTATCTGGGATTTTTTTGTATTGGGTGGTCTTTAAAAACCAGTCTCAAACCTTCGATGATTGCCTGAATTGCGTTCATTTTTCTTTAAATATAACGATCTTTGTGCGACAAATTTTCAATGTGTGCCCCCCCCCTCTCCCTAAATTTGATTACTTAATCTAAATTCTGTTAGGGGGAGACTTGCATTTCTTTACACATGACGCCGTTTCTGCAAGGAACGTTTTGCATCACAGCCCTCACCCCTCAAACAAACGGAAAAAATGTCCCGGTGTTTTCTTTTAGTTTGAAAATGTGGACCCGTAAGTACATGGTTTATTAGTAAATCTGCACCACAATGTGTCTGCACTTAAAGAATTACGGTTCAATGAGGAAAATTTTTGAGTTTCGACCAATTATCCCTGGTATATATCGGTGTTCGCGTATATCTGCGTTGTCAATCCACACAATGCGCAATGTTCCACTACGCCAGGTCAAATCCTTCGTTTTATCCCACACACCGCGCGTGTGAATAGTCAGTTTGGCAGTGAAGTGTAAAAGTAGACAACTCTCACACGTGCTGAGAGGGCTGTGGACAAAGGTCGGAGGTTAGGTTAGTCTGTTGAGCATTGATTAATTGGAGCTTTGGATAAATGGACTGTAGTATTCGATAAATTGAGCGTTGTTTCTTAAGTGATGGTATAGCTGCGGACCCGGAGGTATCATGATTACGTTCTGCTGAAAACGCAGAGAAAGTAATTGGAATCCAATAGAGAGTGCGTCATGAGTGATATACTAAAATGTTGACATATTCTTGGCTACTGGCACTAATAGGATGGCAAGGCAATTATAAGTTTGTTGTTTTCCTTGCTAGTAGCCTGTGCCTAGCACATATTTAACAAAATCTAATAACCAAGCCAAAGAGTAATTTTGCGATGAGCAGTGCCTCATCACGTTCATCATCGTCTTCTGGACCCAACAACAGATTTGCAGATTACTTTGTCATCACTGGTCTAGATCTTGGTTCTGGGCTAGAACCAGATTCTGGTGAGTCCAATTATTGCTTATATTAGCTTCATTTGTTTGCGCACTTTTTAACAAGATACAACGTATAGTTACTACCTAGATTTCGGTTTTCGTTATGACTTCCTAATTGGCGTCTAGGTACATGTAGTGAACGAATTCTAGCTTGGACAAACAAATGCAAGATATCCAGTCATTATCTAGATTTTGTGGTCAAACAAACAAAGCTATAGTCATGTGCAGTAATACGTCAGTGCAGATACTGTTTACTTTCTTACAGTGTGTTATTGAAAGTGCAAATGCCTTTCTTTTGGGATGTCCTGTATTTGATGCTGATGACTGCCCATTCGGGTCATGGTACCATGCGCCTTATTATTCAATGCCATGATGTTGTGAAACCATTCCTGCTTGAACAGTTCTTCCACCAAATTAACCATTTCTTGTTTTGGTGGTATGGTGTTCGGTACTGCTCTGTTTTGGATGACTTGCGGTCGAAACCTTAGTCGACATTTCGCCGGCGTTGGAACCGGCATCTTCAGGATTCACAATTCCTCAAGACGTCGACTAAGGTTCTTTTTAGGACCGCAAGTCATTAAAAACAGAGCAGTACCAAGCACCATAACACCATCTAACCTCGGCTCTGAACCACTCCGTCATTCCATTAACCATTTCCCATAGACAAGAACAAATGGGAAATGACAAATGGTAGTGTTAAGTTAGTTAGGAAGGTACAATGGAATTGTATTGCTATTTGTATTTGTCTCAATCATATGTTTGCAATGCCAGGTGACAACCTCCAATCAACCCCGTTAGATCGATCATACAAATCGCAGGTTCTAGCGCACTATCCGGACAATGTACCCTGGAACCCTTTTGACAAGGATGCCGTTAGCATGGTAAGCAAACCTGCTTTAAATGTATGTACCTACCTACCTAATTGTGTCCTTCCTATCGTACCTACCTAGTGTGCTTCTATGGTGGTTGCAGCTATGTCTCCCACATGGGCTTCAATTTCGCACACAAAAGCACCCTCGAGAGCCAAGGTTCCACAGTTTCGTGATCACCCGTCAAGATGGTAGCCGCACATATGGCTTCAGTCAGGTCTTCTTTGAGGAGATGCAAGAGAGAAAGATCTGCAATGCTATGCAGACCTTGCAGGCTATGCACCTGACCGAGTTGTCCGGTGGGCCTGCGGTGGGAACTAGGTCACTTCCTCGCCACTTCAAACTGTCTGCACGAAGACCAGGAGCTGCACCAGGATATTTCGATGCTGCTCACGACAAGCTGTTTGTCAGCAAGAGCATTGCACTACTATGTCAACTTCCTTTTGTGCATGCAGCCCAGCAATTTTTGTTTGGGCTGCTAGCTTGCTCTCTTTCTGTTCGAGATCTCAGCTTGGAAAGCCACGTGCACCATCTGCTGTACAGAGTACAAGTACCAGCACCAGGTCAAAGTGTTTCATTCATCTGTTGGGATAGACCAGTGCTCTTGCAGAGGCCATGCTTGGCGGAAGAGTTGCCACTTTTTGACTTTCCAATGCAAGAAATGTTTGCATTGCTGGGAGTGGATGCCGTGATACAGCTTTTTACATGCGTGCTGCTGGAGAATCAGGTGCTCCTTGTGTCTGCAGGTGAGTGCATCCATACTCCAGTGATAATAATAACCAATTAGCAGGTTTTATTTGGAGGTGACCAAAAATGCATTTGGATTGCTTGTTTCAGATTATCAGCGCCTAATGGTCGTAGCTGAGAGCATTGTAGCTCTCCTATTCCCATTTGCTTGGCAGCATGTGTATGTACCAGTCCTGCCAGCATCCATGCAGCACTTTCTAGATGCTCCTGTGCCGTTTATCATGGGATTACATGGCTGTGGATCAAATGAGAAAATTGGGAGCCAGGTGATTGAAAAAGTCAAAATAATGTATATACTTGATATTATGCAAAATGTTGATCTTTTTTATTACTAATTTTATTTTATTTGAAATTTCTTTTTGCTCAAACATGCCAGGCATGAACAATTTTCTTTTCAGGCCTGTCTTTATAAACTGCAATCACTTCTACTACTCACCAACCATGTTTTAAGTTTCAAGCTCTTCGTAAAAAAAAAAATAAGAAACATAAAAAAAAGGAAGCTTGTGAAATGTCTTTGTCTAGGAAGCTATTTTACAATCACCAGTGAATATCTCTTATAAAAAAAGGGTATGGAATTTGTTACCAGTGATCCGATTGCTTCCAGGCCAACCTTTGCTGCGTGGACGTCGATGCAGGAAGTGTGCAGCTACCAGAGGAGCTGCCGGATTTCCCCGCGCGCGAAACTCTGGCGGCAGACCTGACGCAGCTCACGGACGAACACGGCGTGCGTAGAGGCGACGGCCACCGTAGTCGGAGCACGCACTCAACGCTGCCGCGCCGCAAGCACTCCTGGTCGCGCGAACGACGTGGCTCCCCCATCGCTCCCCGCCAACCACCGAGGCACGATCGATATCTGCAACAGACGCGCTTCAATCGTGCTGTGCGCGAAATGTTTCTTGATAGATTTGTGCGCATCTTTTCCACCTACGAGAGATGTGTTCTGAAACCAGACCAGGTGAGCTCAATGATTTGTAATTGGAACAGTGCCAATTCAAAGCAAAGTAGATTTCTGTTTGTCTGATTAGATATTATTATGGGACTCTTTGTGGGACTCTTATGGGACTCTTCCCTTTTAGCAACAGTTTTCTTTGCAAAGGAAATTTCAGCGCTAGTAGTGGCGTGGCTAGTTACTAATGAGGTATTGTCCCTTCTTTATGGGAGCTGTACATGTGGCCTTGGTAAAAATAAAATACTTACACTTTTTTAAATATCGACATCATGTTTAGAATGCCCAAACCAGATTTATTAACTGAAAAGTTTACCGGTTATAAATACAAAGTTTCTCGTTGAAATCTTTTATATAGGTACTGCATTATATTTGCATAGTTGTTTGCACTTTAAATTAAAATTAAACAATGAATTAAAAGTTTTAAACAATGTTACTTGCAATGTAAATGCCAAATAAATGTGTGAAAGAACTTTTTTAAGTAAAAAGAAGCTTTGGCTAGATAATTCTTCACTCTTTTGCAAGAATACAAATTTACTTCTTTTGCAATAGTATTTCTTATTGGCTCCTGACTTTGTACTCAAGTTTAAAATGTGCAGCAGTTAGACGATGTGCCAGTTTTTATATTTTAACAAAATACCTATAAATAATGTTTCCTAAAAAAATATCAGAAATAGGCATATTGATGGTAGCTCTGGTTCACTTAGTTACTGGCTACACTGCTTAGCGAGCAGCACCGATTGTCGTCAAGGTATTCACAGAGTGTTCCGTGTCGCTATATCTATATGTCAGTATTTGCTCTTGAGCAGCATACCTTATATTGTTTTTTATGGATGCTTAAATTAGTGTAATTATGAAAATGTAATGTATACATGTGAAAATATTGTCACAACTCCCTTCGACCTGGCGGACACTCCTAGGAATGGTGCTATTAGAGATGTTTTGAGTAGTGACTTACGATCTTTTACCTTACGGATAGACATGTCTATTTTGTGAGACATTAAATTATTTGTTTGTTGACCTCTTGCTCAGTGGTTACATTTGTTACGCAATCTATGAGACTAAATCATTGCATTACTGCTTCATAATACTGGTCAAAGACACATTTGGTTATTCCTCTCTCTCTCTCTCTTTTCTTTCTTTCTCTTGCTCTTTCTTAAACCCATGGCCCTTATGGCGACTGGTCCTGAGTCCTCAAACTTGCCTACCTTTAGATTTTGGCTGAGGCCTCTATCCCTATGGTTGAGGTACTATGCTCTTCTATGCTCGGGGTCTGGATCTCTTTACTCTCCGTGGCAGAGTTGGCAATGCACATTGATGTGTCATGATTATTTCTGACCTTTTCTATGTACAACAAGGCTGGCTACTGTGGCAGATGACAAAGCTATAGCAGGTCTACCAAATCTTATGCCCAGGAAACTGACACAACTCTATCGCCGGTGCATCAGTCACACGAATGTGGATGCCTTATTCCTGAAAAGATTTCCGATCTGTTTTCTTGATGGGCATTGGGCACTAAATTATTTTAATCAATTTTTTTTACTTGGAGGTTAAAACATTACCTGGCCAGCTTTTGTATGGTTTTAAGTTAATTGTCAATCAGATGGAACTGGAAGTTATAGGTATGATGTGTATTAACAGGTTTGAAGCCCCGACTTACTTCCTGCACATGTTCTTTAACCCTTCTAGGGCCGAGAAGATTGGCTGTCAGATCGAGACTCGATGCAGAATTTCGATAAAGCTACGTTCTTGTCAGATCAACCACAGTCACACCTCCCTTTTCTGTCACGCTTCATCGAGAGTCAGATGTTTGCCACTTTGATTGACAACAAAGTCATGTCAGCGTGGGATGAAACGGAACCTAACCTGCTAGTCTTTGATCGACGAATTAAACTTGCCAGGTATGTATACTAGATCTTAGAATTTATTGAATAAATCCAACACTGCTAGATCCCAGAGACTCAAAATTGCGTATACTAGTAAAATGTCTTCTTTCAATGATAGTCTTTCTGCAGCCAATGAATTTTAAACATAACAATGCATTTTTCTTACCTCGGCAGAAAATCCGGAGGACACAGCACCGGAGAGGAGTCGAAACGTTTGCTAGAAGAGCGGTTGTCCTCGCCAAACATCATCGTTTCCCCTCCAGGCGAGGTCCTACGAGGCTCCCCGACGAGCGCCAATGACCGAGGCTTTCCGTTGCTGGACAGCATCGTGTTGAATCAGGCGTCGGCACGCTCGGAACCGCGTGCGTCCTCGCTCAGTCGGCGGAGAGGTACGGCGGGGTATCCGCGCCAAAAGAAGGATGACGCCGGTGCGCCACCAAAGCCCGGAGCACCAGTCATGAGCCCTGCCGATTTAGCACACACCAATTGGAGCTTTGTTGAAAAACTACTCAAGGTAAATTATTTTTGTTGCTGAACCTCTATTGGTTAAGATGTGTTTAGTTTTGCTAGTGCATACATACCTAGGTGAAACATAGATACGCTATCTGCAAAACATGTTATCTCACTGGTGGAGAGCAACACTTATATTTATTTTTAAATGGAAATTAATGCAGAAATTGTCAACCAGTGAGTTTCTGGAAGGCCATGGCTTCTGTTTTTTAAGAACAACATGCCGCCAGGCTGTGCTGATAGTCAAGGAACTGAATTAGAGTCTGATTAGTGGGTGCGTTTGATAACTAAATCTCAAGTGCGCACGATCGCGCGACAGTGTGCGCAACTGCCTGACAGATTGCTCGCCGTGCGCTAGAGTTATCAAACTCTGTCGTACATCAAAAATGGCGCGAGCTTTGGCTGTGAATCTCTATTTGCCATTCCTTCTGTAGCAGACATGGAATTGTTTTTTTGCGAGAGAGCATGAAACCATCGGTGATCAGTGCAACCTACTAACTAACATACTGCTAATACCGATCAATCTTAAAGCACATTTTCTGACCAAAGGATCATAACCTCACAACACCAGTGTTGTAACAGGAGATTTTCTTGGTGCATAGCATATCTTTATTACTCCATAAATCTATTCCTTACCCACGCCTCATCCGTACACTTGTTGCATGTGAATTATTAGCGTCGCTTATTACGTGTTACAAGAAAACGCAGGCACGTCTTTAAAAATCTGCGCGCAAACCATCGCGAGTGCTCGGTCCCTCGAGATCTCAGATCGTGCGGCCGAGCCCTCGATGCCCCCACCGCTGCCAATCTGTGCGACTTATCAAACTCGGGGGAGTGCGCGCGACGACATTACCAAACGCAATCGCTTGACAGGCAGCGCGCGGTGGCCGCTCGACGGACATGTCAAACGCTCCCAGTGACTATCAGAACAGACTGGTGGCAAATCCTTTTTAGGTTTTTGGTTGATAGTTAAGGGGTATATCACATCCAGATTTCATTTTTAGTAGTTGCTTCCCTTCAGCATGAGACATTACATGTGCCAATACACAATTTTATAAGTTTGGTCGAAAAATTATTTTCAGGGAGGCCAAAATCACACAATTCGCATTTTTTTACAAATAGACCAAAATTTGCCGACTTTTCATGGCCACTCTGTTTAAGTTATCCCTACAATATTCGAGTATTTTGTTAGTGACTAGTCTTGCTTCCTGGCTTTGCCCAGCATTTTCGGTTGTCAACTTTTCCCAGTTTTATATTTTTAACTTATTATGTCACAAACACTAACACATGTTTAACACACACACACACACACACATATATTTTTTTACACAATAGTTTTTGTTCCTCTGTGTTGATCAGCTGCAATGTACAATTTGGCTGTTGCAAATTGTTCTTGTTCTTTTCTCGTAATTTACCTACGTACAGCTGTCCCTGATATAGCTTAGTCTGGAACTAAATAAATATTTGGGTAAATTTAGATATATTAATCTTAGGTTTGTTTTGGAACTAAATATTTGTTGGGTAAGTTTACCCTCTCCCTCTGGTGGCAATATCTGGAACTAAAAACACAAGCTGTTTGAGATTTATATATACAAGATTTACATAAAATTGGGAGCCAATGGCCCTGTTCCCTATTCAAAAATGAATAGTTTCGTGGTGGTTCTAGCATTTCGGGGGAAAATTTTCGAAAAAAAGGGCCATGGGCACCCAATTTCATGTCTTTTGTCTACAACAAACTGAATTATTGAAATGATCACTTCTACGGTGTGGCCTTGAAACGTCGGCAAAAATGGGTCTCAGAGCCACTATTTGACGACTAGTCCTTCCTCTTAATGGTGATGATTGAATGAAGCTTTCTTTGAACATTCATCTGGTATTGCAATCAGTGCCGTATTTACCACTAGGCAGAGTAGGCGATCGCCTAGGGGCGCCGAGGTTTTAGGGGCGCCGGCACCCATGTTGTCTTTATTTTTATTTTTTAATAAATATTGTGAATTGCGATGCCTTGTGTTCAGTCAAAATCGCATTATTTAAGTAACAATACTTATGAAATCATAGTCTTAGTTTATGTGCCAATATACGTAAGGTATATTATATACATTGAATTCACGCGAGGAAATTGAACGACGAGAATTATTTCTTTCTTGCCTATGTGCGCTTATCCGCGTTTCCTGTAGGAAAGGCAATTGCAGCCGGGAAGTACGGACTGAGAGGTTTTTTGGACTCATTTTACGATAGGATTTAAGTGTACAATTGCGAATTCAGCTCCCGAATTTGCAGAATGGCTAATTCCACTCCTGGAACTATATTCATCTCTTTTTTGCTGTTGTCGAATGTTGGGAAAAACATTGAGCATGGAGCACTCCAGTGCGCCTTCGTTAGCGCTGCTAACAAGGTGGGTATGCAGTCACCCTGCGCGATTAGCATTGGCAGCTTACAGGGGCGCCACGAAAAAAACTGCCTACTGGCGCATATTGTCCAAGTCCAGCCCTGATTGCAATATTTTACGATAGACAATTCATTGCCAAGACTGTGAGCATTTCGTAGACGCAGGTTTTGTCTCAATCGGACAAAATGTGTGGTGAAAGACTTGGATCCAGTACACCGCTCAATGATCCAGTCTAACACAGGTTTTACAGCACTTAAAATACGAGAGGAGTGAATATTATAGGCATTCAAAAGCAAACAATTGGTTGCTAAAAGTGTGAAGGTTTCGTAGATATAGGGTTCGTTGCGATCAGACAAATGGTGTGGTAAAAGACAAAGATCCAAGGCGAGGTAAATTCTGCGCGTGTATCGGCCCGGTGGGTGCTTACACCAACACCGAACAGTCTTATAGTTATAACTGAACTATAGTAACTTTTAAGACTCATATCTGCATGTTCTCACCTAAGCACTAGTTTTTTACAAAACAATTAGATAAGTTGGGTATTTCATGCTGAGTGTAGCGTGTGTAGTCTGACAAAGTTTCTCAACTTTTCATAACCTGTAATGGATCCTTTATGAAGGGTTTTGGCTCAACTGACTACTATCTTGCCAGCTTGAACAATAGAACCAAGGAAATGTTTGTTTTATAATATAGACTTCTTTCACATCAGTATGTCAAAATCCTAAAAATGACCCCTAAAAATAAGGCTTCTTAACTAATGTATAAGTATAACCAAAAACCACAAGACATTCTGTCTGTACAAAAAAAAAGAACCCATCCAAAATCCCCGTAACAGACGACTACGAGAATTTGGTTCTTAATGGATAAAAGAAGGTAATTTAATAATCAGCAAATTTATATTTAAAAAAAACTAACCCCGTAAAAACTACGTTTTTCGTATAAATCCTCTATAGGCTGCTTTATATGTGCATTTTTGTTTGCATCAACATTAACTCCCACTGAGAAGTCCAGAGTTCCTGGTCCTCCTTTCCCTTCCACTTCCAATCACTGCCAAAGCCGGCCATACCCCCGCCCTGTTCTGCGTCATACAGTAGAAATTGGTTCTTCGGCCGAGCATTCTCACACATACACAGTAGTAGGTTATTTTTCTACCATGGGGGGCTGGGTCCCCCAAACCCCTGCTTTAGTTCACTGACCAAGCGTTCTCACGAATACACAGTAGTAGGTTATTTTTCCACCATGGGGGGCTGGGTCCCCCAAACCCCTGCTTTAGTTCACTGACCAAGCGTTCTCACAAATACACAGTAGTAGGTTATTTTTCCACCATGGGGGGCTGGGTCCCCCAAACCCCTGCCTATCTGCCTATCTGTCCTATAACTTAAAAAATACTATCACTAGCTCTTAGCCCACAACCAAAAAATCTTAAAATCATAACTTCCAAAAACTTTTTCGTACAGGTTATGAAACGCTGGAAAACCAGCTAGACTTCAGTTAGCATTCAATACCTAATATAGCCTTGAGAAAAATCCAAGTAGAATGCCCTAGTTGTGTGGACAGCTGAAAATTTTACCGGTTTGTCTTGAAAATTTGAAGGAAGAAATTTTTTTTGCTCTCCACTACCTATTGTGCCAAAAATGTTCTTTTTACCACAAATTAAAATTGGATCGGTATGCCAAATCTTGCTTCTGGAGCCCCGCAAGAAATACAGCATTTCCCTCACCACTAAGATAAATAAATTAGAATGCAATTCATAGATGACGCTGATATTACTGCTGCACTGGCTGTGATGTTAACCTCCATGAAGTTTGCTCGGTCACACTTTACGGAAACACTAATAGCGGCGTCAATGTCCGTGTTGAATTTTCTATTGAATTAATCCCATTGCATTTTGTATACCACTGTGCTCTTACTGTATTTTGACTGCTGGAATATCTGAATTTTGGTGTTTCTCATTCTTGTTACAGTATTTATCACCAAATTTATGTGACACAATTGGGATTGTTCCAGGACTGCAAGGGCAAGACCAAGAAGATGCTGGTGCACAAGATGGGCCAGGAGGCTGTGGAATTGGGTCATGGCGGAGAAGTTTCGGTCGGTGTTGTCGAGGAGAACACCCTGATAGCAGGGTTGTGCGACCTCCTCGAACGAGTCTGGTCACACGGCTTGCAAAACAAGCAGGTAACTTTCCCCTACGGACTTTGCGAGTTTTTTTACCCGTGTAAATAACCAACTCAAACTTTGTCTTCAGTTTTTTAGCTAACATATAGTATAATCATAGATGAATGAAAGTACTCAAGTTATATCAGGTCCATGTTAGGGGTTGTTCTTCAAATGGTCCGCGCTATTTGCCGATATTTGGTCTAGTTACGCATCTTGTTGTTACGATCGCGCATTAATAGTGCTCTCCTCACATCTCTGCAACATGGGGGTACCTGTTGGGAACACTCTCAACTTTGTGCAATTAAATCAATTCGAATCGATCACCGCAAGACCGCATAATTTTATACCGTCGATCTCTTCCGATTAGCATTACCACACTGTTGCAATGTTATGCGTTCTAAGTCTATGTAATATGTGTATATAGATCACAAGGGTCGGACGGTGGGGTTTTCCCTCTCGAATGAAGGTACTGGATGCCATATGCTGTAGTGGGTCAAAATCTCGTGCCTTGCTCCATGTTAAACGATAATCGGGATGCTATCGAGCTTTGTATTGTGGTTTCACACACTTCAATCCTCTAAAAGACGTAATTTTTAAGTCACAACAAAATTTGAAACGCTCCCTGTATTAACTCTGCACTGCAAGCACGTTTATGGCATTACTTTTTCGGCAATTGCGAAAAAGTAGGTAATCACAGTGCGATTTAATTTAATTTTTGTAATTGCTTTGTTACCTCTAATAATTTCCAGCCCGCCTTGGCGAGGTAGCCATTAGAAAGGTAGGGATTCCCTCCGATACGAGAGATAATTTGATTGATAGATAATTTATGCAATTAAAATACATTGAATTGTGGAATCTTACTTTTTTATAAAATACTGCAGAAGGAACTGAAAAAATTAGTCTTAAGCAAAGATAAGGTACAGGGACTTTCAAACTGAACTTCTTGCTCCAAAATTACGCATTTTAGGCCAGGAGGTACAAGCAAACACATTCAAAAAGTCGAAAACTCTTGTCATTGTTGTTCCCTTTCACGAGACGAGTCAGACGAGTCAGGAAACTTGTTTGCCAGTCATGCTCTATTAAACACATATTGTATAGGTACTTGCTCTGTACGTGGCCTACCTGTTGCTATTTTGGAAGGACCTGTTACGTAAACAGACACATTATCGAATGACTCATATTCTGTGCCCGTATATCGATTGATAAAAAAATTCCGACGAAGTATATTATATTTGAAATAATAACCAACTGAATCATAGTCAGCCTGGTTTGCTAATTGGCAATTGACCAGCTCAACCCGAATTGTGTCGTTGGCTGGAAAGAAAAGTTCATTTACCCAAACACTTATAAATAGTTTTTCGAATACACACTGAAAAAGTTCTAATCTTCAGTGATTTCCTCTTTTTTAGCCAAATAACATGCTTGACCGAACGACCCTTTATTATATATTCTATTTGCATGAAATAGTATTTCATTTTATGCCAATATTCATGCTGAAATGATATCACTCCTACTTTGTATGTGGCCAGCCAAATGTTTTATTTCAACTTCGGTCAAATATACCTACTCTTCCATCCTATTCCTAGCTAGTTCGGAAAAGAGCCCATTTGGGCACACATTATTAATTTTGAATTGCAACATTGGAATTATCCGATACGCGGTCTTTTGCGACCGATTCGAAATGATTTAATTGCAGAGTTGAGAGTGTTCCCGACAGGTACCCCCATGTTGCAGAGATGCCAGGAGAGCGTTAATAATGTGCATTCGTAACAAGATGCCAAACTAGACAAAATACCGGCAAATGGCGCGGACCATTTGAGGCACAGCCTCTAGCATGGGCCTGATATATCTTGAGTACTTTCATTCATATATGCTATGGTATATTTTATGTCTGCCTCTATATGTCAGTCTTCACTTGATCCATAAAAAGAACAAAACAAGTGTTACCTACCAACTACCAAATCCTAAAATCAAATTCATTGGAATTTTGTTTAGAGAGTTGTATTCTGGATGAAGTGAATAGCTGTAAAAACTAAATCAGGTATAAAACAATTCCATTTTTTCTGCCTTGTGCCTACATCCAAGATCAAACCCTGCAGTTTTACCTTGGCTTTGAGTATATTATAGGTTTAGAGTGAGCCACACAGTACCTAAATTACCGAAATTTGCCGGTAGATGCTTCTTGATGGCCGTGTTTAGGTTTCGAAAACGAAACACATTTCAGGCAGGTTTTCACTCAATTCAAGTTCAACAACTTTGTCACAGTTTATTTATATATGTTTATCGATTAATGTAGTTCTAGAGATTTGCTGTTTCAAAAAAAATAGTGCCCTCTGGCAAAAATACCTGGTACCCTTGTGACCTGCTTGGTGGTTTTGTGGAAAGTCTAGTGATGCTGGAACCCTGACTGAACCTAGAAACTCAATGGGATAGCTTTCTTTTATCGTAGGCATCCCCCTGTTTTCCATTTCCCAGGGGAAGTCAGCGCTGTGGTGCCATCTGATAAAGTGGCTGCCTCAGGCGCCTGCCGAGCTAGCAGAGGATTTGCGGAATGTCCAAGCCATGCAAGGGAATCAGATACGCTCTGAAGCAGGCTTGGCTCGCGCATGGGTCAGGCTCTCTCTGGAAAAGAAGCTGCTGTCGCGGCACCTACAATCTCTAACGTCAGACTCTGCTCTGTTGCGCTCACTATACAAGAGATCTGCGTTCCTACGATGTCAGGATGAAAGAGAACAGTTCCTATACCACCTGCTCACTCTCAATGCAGTAGATTACTCCTGCTTCACCTCCAGCTATCCAGGGGCCAGTAAGTATGCTACCTACTTAAACACTTTATTTTTAGGATGCCTGGGTACCTATTCTCCAAACGTTAACACCGCCATAACTTGTGTTTTAAGGCACTGCCCTTTAACAATAGTGAATTCGTATTCTTGAAAATTTATGGCGCGATAAGTTAAGCATTTTGGCCTTTTGCACGCCGCACCTGTTAACTTACAGCAAGCGAAATGCCTCGTTGTACGGTAAGGCGAGCGCTTCACAGGCGACATAAATGCGTCTACCAGCGTTTAGAGGTTATGGTTTGAAACAGCATAGGAACCGTGCCCTGACTTGACTGCCCTGTTTGACAGGAATGTGTTACCGATGCGAGCTATTTCTCTCTCGGAAAACCACTACGTCTGCTAACTGCTGGCTGGCTGTGTCTGGCACTCTTGGCGAGACCACAGAGCTTGCCATTCCTCGGGGCGCCCTGGAACTTGTATTTTATGTAAGTGTTGCTATTACAATAACAATAAAATATTGTTAAAATAATTTTTATTAATAAACCCTTGTTTTCAGACTAAGATCTTTGCTTTGTGTATTTCTGCACTGATGAAAATACCCTACGTAGGCTCAACCATTTACTGTATTACACATTAGGTACCTAAATATTTGGATAGGGATGAAAGAAACTAAAAGTACAATATGCACTGTTAAGTACCTATTAGAGGTTTTGAGAGCCCCTAGAAAATGTTACTGTTGACATTTCTGCTTACACCCTGTTAGCCAGCTTGAAGCCAAGATGGATTATTCTGCTATTAGATGTTGAGATACTGCTTATTTATAACCTTTTCACTTCAACCTCATTCAGGTGTTTTGGATTGCAGATCAATATACGAGAACGCACCTGTTGCGGCATACATTAAACATTTTACCTTGTATCCTCATCTGCAAACAAGAAACAAATATGCAGAATTACTATCTCTGTAAAATAACATTGTTTTTTGGAACTATGACTACTAGTAAAATAGCTTTACGAAGAAATTCAAAGAGGGCAAGAAACGGAACCAATCTTTTATTCACCAATTGCAGCACAAGAACTTGGGCTTGCTGACCTCTCTACGGCTGGGCCATGACAACTCCGGCCTGTCCCCGCGCTGGCTGGTCGACCACGTGACAGTGGCAAACCAAGTGACGAGCCGAGTGTACCGTTTCCCGTGCGGCCGTTGGATCGGGCGAGGGCTAGCCGATGGCTGCCTCGAGCGATTGCTCGTCCCCGCCGCCATACCCAGCCCAGCCGCCGCACAAACCTCCGTCGCCGACATTCAGCAGATGCTTGGACAAGCCGTCAACGACATCGTCAAGTTATTGTACCAGCCATCGGCCGACCACAGCTCTCTCACCATTCTGTTGTGTGGCGAAAGGGGTTTGGTCTCGTGTCTGGAGCAAGTCTTTCTCGTGGGGTTCAAGTCCACTCGGCTCTTTGGCCGAAATCTATACGTTTGGGACTTCTTTGGTGAGTCAGAACTTGAGTTTTTGTTGATATGAGTCTGAGTTTCTTATTGGTTTGCCAGTTAGTATACTGTTTTAGTTATGTTGGTGTAAACTTTAGGTAGAGAATTAGGATTACCTTTATGAGCGGGTGGAAATAAAGCATAATAGGGCAGATTTAATGGTCAGCATTTGGAGCCCCTTTCCCCAAATGTCATTACTGGCCCAATTTTCAAATCATCCTACAGTAGGATGACATACCCTTACCAAAGGTGTGCTGATCAGCTTTTCTCTTAAATTCGCGCCTACTCCATTGCAACGCGATCAGAAGAAGCTTGGGTCCGGTTCAACACCCTTCCCGCTTTGCTTTCCTTGCATACTTCAAAGAAATAAATACCTTGTTGATCAATTTTTGAAGATTATTTTATCAAAAATCAGTTACTGACTGTGGGCTTGTTTCTGTTTGATTGTCCAGTCCGCGTCAAGGAGGAGTTTGAAGCCGAACTGGCTGCTGAAAGTGTGGTGCACACGGAAGTAATGGGGTGTTACTGCCAATTGCTGGATCAGATCGCCAGTTCGAGTCATGCACTTGGCAAGGACGGCAAATTCCAGTTATTTGTCTGCCTTGGAGCACGGTAGGTACCACATGTGCACTTGTATGTATTTGTATGTATTTCAGGTTTTTATTGGACAAAGATAATTTTTTAAGATGAAAAAATTACACATAACAAAATTACAATGATCGGTAGGTTTTCTCTATGTTATCATTCCTGTCTAGAAGGAGAGGATAAAATTACCATAGAGACCGTAGATGCATTCGATTTAAGGTCTCAATAGGAGTATGTGGTAATCTTAAATAGAGAATTCCAAAACCACTGGACAATCTCTACCTCATTTCCCGACACTCGTTCTTTCCCTTTTCGACAATATAGATACTTTTTACTTGTGTATCTGCCCCAAATGTATCTAAATCTTCAGGTATGTTATGTCTGTACAGCAATTTTTGCAAACTTCTCATCACAAAGGTGCTCTTCTGGAATTTGAAATCGAATTCGAATCGAATTGAATTCGAATTTCAGCTATTTGCTCATAAAGGTTTACCTGAAAAGAGCAAAGGTATGCCAGGTACCAACCATGTGGATGAGCAATTGGCTCAGGGGATGTCATATTCTTTGATTGGTTGCAACCTAGTATTGTCAAACCAGTTTTATTGTCAGTACCTGCCTTGCAAAACTCGTGAATTTGTCCTCTGGCAAGTTTTGTATCAAATTCCACACACCGACACTGGCCTAAAACACCAAAATTAAAAACTCATATCTTCTTTTAGCCATGAACACTTCTCTGTAACTACTTTGTTACCAGGGCTTCGCGAAAGCTATTTGTGTTGCGTTGAAATTGAGTCTAGCGGTTTGTACTGCGGATATAAATGTGCAGGCAGCAGGCATATGAAAACCATGGAGCACCAAGCCAGATCAAAAATTTTCTCGAAAATTCTGATCACTCCTAAATTTAGACAATTGTAAGCTTCATTTGCTTCTCTGTGATCCGTCACACAGCAAAATTATGCTCATTTTGAGCTCATTGAGCAATGTGCACGTAAATACTTAACACATAACTTACAACTATTTAAAAAGTTGGTGTGTGGACCTTGCACGATAAAAGGACTGGCCTGGTTACCTGACAACATATGAGTAGTGACGTCAGTACCTGGAGACTTTTGCACGGCCTGCATGGGCAAATCCCTCAAATAACCTGAGTTCTGACGTCAGAGTTGACTTGTATCGTTTTTGCCGTGACTCGAAAACTCGTATTTTAGTCATTATTAAATCAGATTTAAATCGAAGAGTAATTATCCGATAAGGAAAGTAAATTATATGAAGTCTTTTAAATTGAAATAGCATTTAAGAAAAATAGTTGGATTATAGATTTGCATTTAAGAAGAATTCCCTATTGAGACATTTTAAGTGGTCCATTAAAGAGTATGAAAATACATTTGGAAAAATTGCAATGCCTGGGAACTTGTGGAAATCGCGCGACACCCGAGAGTGCCGCGATGCACAGCTTGAGAACTACTAGTGCCAACTCCCTTGATTTCTTTTATCTGTCACTGATTTGTCACTGATTTTTATCTGTGGTTTTGCGTAGGGAACGTCTACTTCATCGGATGCTACCAGGCCTGGCTGAGTCGCGATCGGCTGCGCAGCTCTACGATGAGTGCTCTTTCTTAAGGGACCCCGTGCTACTGACCTTTCTGGTCCAAATACTCGAAAGCCTGGATGAGTTTGACATTGTTCTCGAAAACTCTATCACTCAAGGTATTGCCCAATGATCAATGATTGTGGAAAACTAAACTGAAGCGCTTCTTTGGAACAAAACGGAGCAAATTAAGACAAGACTTTTATTCACACTGTGAACTTTTTCCCACTTGATGTTAAGGCTGGTGATTTTTCTTGAGATCCTCAACTTTTTTAAGAAGCAGCTCTGTATATTTTAAATTAATTTGTGGTGTCCAAATGCATGTGTGTAGCAATACATGAAGTGTTGTTGCATAGGAAAGTGTTGTGGTTCTATAGACGTTGTTTTAATTTCAATGTTGTGATTAAAACGTGTAACATGCCAATTTTGTATCTTTCATTGATACTTACATAATATCATAGAGTATGATTTAATTTTTTGATGAACTGGACATAGACCATAGGAGCTGGGATATATTTTTATACGAGATCCAGCAGACCTATAATTAGGCATGTGCTAACTGGCCATGGTCCAGGATGGAAATTTTAAACAGGGTTGATTACCACACCACACGTATCTGTTTTCCTACATTAAAAAAATATATATATCTCAGAATTTAATTTTTGCTTAGGGGTCGCTCCTCTTAAGACCCCTTGATTTTTTTGCGCTTTAGCGTTGTAACTTTTATTGACTAATACCATGAAAACTTACATGGCCTAAGCCTAGACAGAATCAATACACTACCTACTCCTGATGGTCCGCCCCTCTGAGTTCACGGAACTTCGGACGGGTAGTTTGTGGGAAACGGAATACGAATAGCGTAGGAGTAAGGTGAGTTTTAGCCAAGTTTGGAGGTCTATCAACAAGCTCCTGTTGGTCTAATGATGTTGAAATTTCTTTTACGTGTAAAAATTTCATAATGCTTGAATGGATATGTCCATTGGTGCAAAGGTTTGAAATGACGGCAATTTTAATGCAAAGACCACAACACCTCACAATCTTTCCCACAACCTGGCATCATCGGCCTTCAAGCGAAAACACACGGCTCTAAAGGTCGCTCCACCTACCTGGACCTGTATATTACTAAACATCTTACAGGTATGAGCAACTGGCAATTATAGGCAACCCATAATCGGCATGCAAGAAATCCAATAGGCTAGGTATGGCTGGAGTTTTCAGTCGTTTTTTGATAGAGATTGCACTGTGACATATATTTTGAACAACATGGAGATTTTGTTTATCTCAAGGGTGGAATCACAGTTGGTAGCACCAAATGATATTGCTTCTAATTAGAGGAGTAAAACTGAATGGTATGACGGGGGGGGGGGGGGGGGGTCGCAGATCCTTATTATTGGGCCCCGGGGTACCACAAACCTCACATAGGGTGCTGAGTCTCAGATCTCTGGACTCTGAACTGTAAATACTGGACACTGTATTGTAAGTTTCACATAGGTACATTTGTAAATGCTTGAAAAACTACTCCACCAAGAAATAGCCTCACTTATCCCTCAATTCAACTAAAATGGGTTTTTGATAGCTCACGTTTGGTTGTAGGTATATGCCCATTTAAATAGAAAACTGGCATAGATTCAAGTTTGTGCCTTGATCTGCTCGTGGATCTTGGCACACCTATGGCAGCACCATTCATAATATGTTTTCTTCTCTTGGTCAATTTAGGATCGACAACAGGCATGGGCAACCCCCGGCCCACAAAACTATTTTGTCCGGCCCGCATGTCGGAATAAAAATATTAAAAAAGTTCAAATTAAAAAAACCCTATTTGTCAGGTGTATCTTGTATGTTTTCAGCAGTTTTAAGGCCTCGTGTTTATTCTTGAACATCTATCTGTGGTAAAATTATATTCACGACTTGCAGAACAGCATTCAGTGACGTGCAAGAAATAACTGATTTTGGCTTTGTTAGGGTGAGGATAGTACACTTTTAACTTAATGTATATTTAGCTATTACAGGTACCAATTATGGCTGGAGGGTTCGATTGGATATATTTTGAAGACTTGAAACAATCCATGAAGAAGTGGTCTCAAAAATGAACTGTTTTGTATCGAAAGTTTAATTAGCTTATTAATTTTCGAAAGCGGAATGAAAAGAATCTGCGTTGAAACATTTTTAATGCCCCGGGAACCCCTCGAGGCACAGCTGACAAGATTTTTTATTTTATGTTCATTTTGGAGCCCATATCTATTCTTTTTTGTCAATTTGAGGATCTATACTTTGACGGTGCTTCATTTGACGTATTTTCTCCCCTATCTCTACCATTTACGCAAGTGGTCGTCCAACCCGCCGAGCATCCAGAAAATTTTTATCAGGCCTGTGCCTTGCATAGGTTGCCCACGCCTGAACTACAATATCTGTCTTGTAGCAGCAGTGTATCTGGGACAAAGCTTATTGGCACCTGCTTTTTTAATACTTTTTAGTGCTACTTATCTGCAGATCTGGGAGTCTTGGTTTGGAAATGGAATCACCTAAAATAACAAGTTCTGTTTACTTCTGTTTATAATATGGTATTTATTAAACACCTATTTACTAAAGCAATGAAATGGCCGGAAAACTTATTGCATTCAATATCTTTATTGATAACTGTCGTTTTAAAGACAAACACCAACGGCCTAATCTTGAAAAACTGGTGACAACTGAAACTGGTGAAAAAGGTAAAAACAACGGTTTCTAGAAACAACATTAACAACATAAAACATTGTGTATGTGTGAATAATGCGCGTGTCGATCACTCTCGCAGAAGAGCAAACTGCAGAAGCGGTAAGACTCGTACAGACGAGAGATCTGCAAGCACAGCCTCGATGGCAGGAGCCGAGTCGACAAGCAGGAGGTTGTCTCGGCGTAGGCTGACAATGCTGGCGGCAAGTAGGGGGATCACCACGAGAGAATCGTATGCCAAGACCAGGTCCCACACTTGCAAAACTTGTTCGGGGGGCAGGTGGCCACTGAACGCTCGCATCACCCACTTGAACACCGGCTGGATACTGCAATTGATGATGTGACCCAACAAGCGAATTAGCATTAGAATTAGGTCAAATTTTTCTTTATTTTGTTTTATGGATAAAGAATAAGGGACAGTATAATGGACTACGCCTAAGGTTGAAACTGGAATCCTTGCTAACGACGTTTTCGGATGGTGACTCGACAATGCACTCTTAGGCATTTCAAAAGGCCATTACTTCAAGATCGTATATAATTTTGTTATAGCCTTTTCCAACATATAAAATTTGAACAATTGTTTTGAAAAGCTGACTGCAATTCCTTTCTAGTCTCTCCTAGCACTTCTTTTAAATCTTTTGTATTTTCCCATCTTGCCCCCAACTGAATAAAGACAAACTTACGGCTTTATTTCAAGGTGAGTTAGATGAGCCCACAGCTGAGGCTCGTGCTTCTGAATAAGCCGCTCGTATAACAAACAGAGACGAAGCAGTCCTTCCTCGTGACTCGAAACCTCGTGCAGGCGAAATAAGTGGCGCGTATAGAACGCCCGGAAGTTGTGATAGATGTCCACGGGTTCATCGTACAGGTAGCAGAAAGGTGCCGCTGTGAAACAAAAGATTCAGTGGATTCATGGACGTCTGCTCTGTGCTGGTCATTGTTTGCACAGGCCCGAGCCCAATTAAATAATTGTAAAAATTTGTTCCCACTGCCAATTTCATTGGCTTACAAGTAATGCAATCTTTCTTTCCATTCGTTTCCATACCCGCTTGGAAATTTGATGATTTCCTGTGCCTCTATTCTGGAGATTTTAGTCTACCTTTAGTGAAAATTACTAAAACCATTTAAAACTATATTTCCTGGAAAGCTCAAGGTCATTGGCATCAAATGTTAGTTAGCTCATACTGTTGGCACATGGTTTTCCGCTGAAAATGACCTAAAGTCACCATAATACAACTTAAAGGACCATTTACCTCTTGAAGTTAATTTTTATCATCGATTAGGATGATTTAATAAAAGCCTTTGGGCAGCAAATAAATCTTCTTGTGTCTACGGCCATCCGTGCAGAAGTTACCAAAGTCCGCGTTTTTCGGCCTAGGTGCTTAGAAAAACAGCTCCCATAAGGTTTAACCCGTCGCGCTTTTTCGACCCCTAGCAACTAGACAAACCTCTGGTCCAATATCATTCAAATAATTTAATCATAGTCCTCCATCCTTCCTCTGTGTTGAAAGAATTTGGCACTTTGATAGGACCAACCGTGAAGCCGCGGTAAGCGGATTATCTCAAGTATGTAATTAGCGTGCTGCACATTTCTCGTGCAGTGCCGCTCTGAGCGTGCCGGACTGAGCCATAGCGGCAGCGACAGCGCTAGGAATGGTGGGAGGGGATAGTGAAACTGTACAAGAGAATCATACTAGTCTCGCAGATCACGCCGTGCGGAACGCCAGAAATCGTCGATAATTAATTAAAAATCCATCCTTTCAGAAAATTCTTTCAAATATGACGACTCCTATTCATATTATAGTTATGAATCTATGGTAAAAATTAATTTTAAGAGGTAAATGGTCCTTTCAATAACATTACTTACCATACATAGTGAAGCCGTGGAAGGGAATCACCCCACTCGGAGGGAAAATGACTGTGTTTTCAATTGTAGCATTGCGGTTCTTTAGCACGGCGTGAATCGGGTTGGCTGAGCTGCAGTTGAGAACCGAAAGGACCTCTGAGTCGCGTGAGAAGCATAGCAATACCTGAAATGATTTCAGAATGAGAAGATGCCTTCATGTCGTGATGACAGAAGCATGCAAAAGACTTACCTGATAAAGAACATCTTCAAACACGAAGAATTGATCATCGTTGGACGCAGTCTGCTGAACATCCTTGATTATTAGCTTGTCTACCAACAGATCGTAATGCAGGACTAACTGCTTCAGGACTTCGTAGTGTTCAGTGTTCTGTAGAACAGAATAAGGGGTCAAAGTGGAGGCACAATCTTCTCGTATATTTCAAACCTTGCAAATAATTTACTGTGGGATGTGATATACCTTTGAGGGGAATAATGAAAGTTCATTAACATGCTCTATCAAATTCAACCAAAATTGTAAAAGCATTTAGTAATTACTCGAAGGAAAAGCACGGAGCAAGATAGTTCAACAATTTTCAAAGTGGAATGGCGAAGTGGTTCAGAGCCGCAGTTGGATGGTAGTGTGTAGTGCGTTTTCGCTCTGTTCTGAATGACTTGTGGTCCTAAAAAGGATTTTGATCGGCGTTGGCACTGACATCTTCAAAACGAGTCCTTTTCAGGAACACAAGTCATTCAGAACAGAGCAAAACCGTACTACACACTACCAGTTTTTGAAATGATGAATCAATGTTGAAATAACTTGGTTACTTACAATCAGTCCATCCTGGCAGCGATACAAGTAGAGTAGGTACCTACCAGTGTAAAATAATAACAAAGGTAGGTAGGTGACTTACTGCAGTACAACGTTTGCAGCCCAACGTAAGGGCCCAAATCTGGCCTCTGAGAGCCCGCGGACAGCCCCGCTTGAGAAACTCCTGCGCTACTGGAGAGTGATTCTCAGCAAGCACTGGTGGCAAAATGAAACATTTGCTCAATGTAAAACTATGTACTCAGTAAATTTTTGGAGCCTCCAGTGACATAACAAAGCTATCTCATACTCTAGCTATAGCACACTCATACAACTGCATTTGACTGTTGCATCACCAACCCTTTGTCCCCAAAGTAGTTCGTTCGGTTTCGAGCGTGGGGTAGCCAGCTGCCATCGACTGTAGATCTGGGTCCATGCCTACCATCGTCTCTCCGCGGGAAATCTCTGCATAGAACGATCGCTGTAATAGTACGAAAGTTGCGGTCAGTGGCTTTTTAGCTCGCTTGTATAGTCTGCTCAAGACTTCAATCAAAATGTGCATGATAAACTCCATTGGTCGTAAATTCAAAATCACGCCAAAAACAAACAAAGTTTCACCAGAAGAAAAGTAAACTGCCCAAGAAAAAAATACAAGCTGATGTCTTTTTATTATTATGTACACAAATTAGCCTCCCAAAAGTGTTGTCCATTCCGGGATTTGAATTCCGGGATTCGTAGACTCTGGACCATACCCCCCTGGGGACATTCAATTCTCACCCTGTATGCAAATTACTTCTCCCAAATTTAATGGCCATTTAGCTCAGCGGTTAGAGCACCAGCCGCGAAAGTTGGGGACCCGGGTTCAAATCCCGGAATGGACAACACTTTTGGGAGGCTAATTTGTGTACATAATAATAAAATGAATAGCCAATTACGAGCTTTCGTAATTTAAATAAGATTAAAAGCTGATGTCATTTTGGGGATTTCTTAATCTCATTGCTTGAAATCACTTAAATGCACAAAGCGATTGCTGAATGTATTTAGGCGGGGTATAAATGTGGAAACAAAGATTTACCAGCTGAGTCATGCTCTTTACACGTAGTGGCAACTGTGTCAAGTCCCAGGCCCGCTCTCCACTGCAACAGAAGCATAACAAAACAGCGTAACAACAGCTTATGTAACTTAATTGTGTATCACTCCCAGCAAGTGACTGGCTTTCAAAGGCCAAGTCAGCGATGGCATTTTGGGGCCACTGTATGATTAGTGGCAGGTTCCCAAAGAAATTATCTGTGCCACATTTATATAAACAAACAGCAGGAACATATCACAGGCACAATGTCAGGGAAAAGTCTCCAAGAAAATCCAGATTTTTTTAAATTTCAAGATTAGCTTTGGAAATTTGATGTGATTATATTGACCAAAAAGTTAATTCAAAATCTTCCACAATGGATGAAATCACACATTGTTGAAGTTTAAAGGCTTGCTGGCTTTCAATTTTCTTTCTATTCACATCTTTTTACATTTCCTACGAAAAGATTGGCGTATTTTTTACTAACGGTTTTTGTAGTCTAAATAATTTTGAGTTCCGATTTCCTTTACGCTTTACTAAATAAATATTTATTTCCCTGCTGTTACGACGATCTGCTGTCACTTTTATCTGCTATAAACCGCTATGCTCTTCTTCAACTCAAGACAAAATGTGTTTGCGGAGCCCTAGTAGGATTTTAAAGCATTTTATTATTATTATTTTCTGGGGGCCCCCGCGACTGAATCAGGCAGGGTTCCGGCAGCAGCTATTGTTACTTGGCAACTTGTCAATCAATGCTTGGCCAAAAATTGCTTAGAATTGAACAATTATATTTCCTTAATCTAATGTTTTAGACATAAAGGAGTTCATAAGAGGGTATTTTCTCCCACTTGCATTCCTCCAATTACTTACTCTATACTGCGATAGTTGGGACTCCTGATCCAAAGAAGCACCTCCAGAAAGTCTTTGGGACCATAAACAGGGCGGTATTGACTCAGATCTAAAAGATTAGAGAAATGGGATAAAAATTTTGTACCAAGAGGTACCATTTTGTACCAAGAGCTTGAATTGGATTTAGTATTGCGACTATACTGACCTACTTCGTACTGTCCGAGCTCGTACCACTTTTCTTCAATACACTCTTTGTCCGCCCTGACGCGAAATCGAGCCAGCGGCACCCTTAGCTCGTTTGTCATCGTATTGAACGACTTGTGGATTCGCTTCTCCCAAGCAAGCTACATTCAAAAAGCCAAAACAGCCAAAAAGTTATCTCTTACAAACAAATTACATGTTAGGTTTTACTATTTCTTAAAAGAAAAATTTATTACACAGTAATTTTTGGCTTTATCCAAAGGAAATTTTAACATTTATTAGATCAGCAGATAAGATTAGCAGTTTTTCTTTAGCTTCATCCAATCATCCAGAAGGCTTAATATTAGTAATATGTATACGTATACATATATAATATGTATGCATACATATATAATATGTATACGAATACATATATAATATGTATGTATACATGCTAAATTCTTTACCTTTTAAAAGAATCCTCTAATCTTGACACAAGTAATGCTCTGGTGATAGATTTTTTGGCTCTTTTTACAATTCCAATGCCCTAGCTAGTGCAGTGGGATTCTTTTACCAACAGTAATTAACCTTCCCTTAGCAGTGATTCACACCTAACATTCGAGAGTGACTCCTTACGGCAATCGATTCGCAATATCAAAACTGTGAATCACTCTTATAATTTTAAATTTTAAATCAGCAAGATTTGTCAAAACGAAAACAATTTTTGGTGGTCGAAAAAAATTTTCTTTACTTACGAGTTTAAAAAAAAGCTAAACTGAATTCTTTACCTGAGCTTTGCGGAGATAAGCTAGGGGTTCTTTGCTTGGGTATCCATTTGTTCTGAATTGATGGCTGGTATTTTGCCTCACCCAATGAAACACTGTGTTCTTTAACTCATTTTCTTTCCCTGCTCTCTTCAAAACCTCCGTCAATGAAGCCTTGAAGTCAGATTTCATGACTGCAGGAGATGATGTCATTTTCTACCAGGATAATTTAATGCATATTATTGATATTATTATGGATATTATTGATAGGTCTGACTACAAGGGGTTGGGGCAGGCTTGAAAAGTAATGTTTACACTCTAGCAAACTTAAAAAAATAAAATAATATGCAGTGTAGCACTCACGCACCAGAATGGAAAATTTATCGCAATTTGACACACCTCACCAAAAGGGTATAGCCTGGTTTAAGAAAAATAGCAGAATTTGCCACATTGCTAAGAATGGCATGTGATGATTAGAGCCCAGAGTACAGAAAACACAGCAAAAAATGTTACCATGTTACGTCAACAAAGATGTTAACCCTACCACCCTGTACAAAAACAAGCAACCGTAGTGCATTTATTTATATTTTATTGGAATAAAACATTCCTCAAAATATGCATTTGTTAGCACTTCAACATTTTCCAGACAACTATTTTTGAAATTTTCTGCTGAATTTCCTTTGCTTGTTTACAATTGCTGGATTTTAATGCTAGATTTTATTGATATTACTGTTTTCAAACATTGACATATGAATGCTAAATGCTTAGCAATGTGTTGTCGCTTGTTTATAGCAAAGGTGTCCAGAAACTCGTGTAGAAGATCCAAATTTGGGTTATACATTTGGATTTTTACCTACTTATCTACCCATTATATTGCTCTAATTATAATTTCTTGTTTTGGTGGTTTAAATAACTTTCTAGTCGTTACTCCTTTAAAAAATCTAGATCGTGCTGGTCTTCAATTAATTTTTACCGACGTAGCATCAATAATCAGTGGCTGCGAGACAGTATAATATCCATAATTATTAAATTATACGCTATTGCTTCTACATTTTAGTGCTACTGATGTTTGGATTTAATAAATTTACGAAAGGTTTTGCATTTATAATTGTAGGCGGGACGTTGTTAGGGAAACACTGGTACCTGTACATCGGAGTAAAAACTATTATACACTTTTGTATTTTGAATTTCTTCGGTTATCTTTTCTGCTGTAAAGTGAATACTTGTATCTGACGCTTTATCCATTAGAGTAGCGAGAATTTTTACAACCTGAGTTTTACTAAGTATGTCTCAATGAGATTGTGGAGTGTCTTATTGATTTAATATTTTCTTGCAGATCACACAGAAGTTTGAGAAAAAGGTTGAATTCCGTGGGTAACACAGCTTTTGTTTATTAATGGCGGTGAAATGTCAAATTAATACATTTTGCCACACCTGCCACAAAAAGTACTATGTTCATTCAAAGATAATTTGATTCCAAGGCTCAACATCTCATAAGTTTAACATAAACGAAACACGATCAATTATTTTTTGATTTTCATCTGTATAATAACGAATTAGTTCAATAAGTTAGAAATAAATTTCGAAATTTTATCATTTAATTTCGTTTGAGGTTGGTATGACATACTATTTAAATATGAGATAGGTCCGCCGACAATGGAAATTAATTGAAATGCATAGATTACCAAGTCTTCTGTGTACTTCAAAGTAAACATATAATTCAATGTGTAAGGTCTCCTTTCGGATTATCATCAATTTTGTAGACGGCTACATTAATCCGTTATTGTCTTGGGAAAGTTGAAAATCCAGTGTCAAAATCGAAATGTCAACCACACAATGGCGCCAAATCTCGGACATTCCAAAAACAATAAATTATTTATCATATCTCTTGAATAATACAATTTGCGGATAGGCCTTGTTTGATATCACAATCATAAACTAAATTAAGAAGCCCATGCAATAATGACATGCACCATGCAATAATGACAATTAAGACCATGCAATAATGACATGTTACTAAAATGCCGTTGGATGTTGTTGTTACGTGATCCATTTAAAATTTGGGCAAATCTCAGAATTGACGAAGATTTTTATTAGTCGTCGATATCAGAAAAAATCTGGGGTTGTTTCAAAACCTTTGTTAAACACATTCTTACTCCTTGTGCAACAAATCGGCAACATCAACATTTTACCTGATGTTGGATAAAAGTTGCCGACGGGGTCGACTAGGCAGTGATTGCCAGGCAGGCTTGGCTCTAGTGTTGTGCCGTTCACACGTACCACAATTTAAAGGGATGCCAACGCGGCTGTAGCTGTCAACCTGCTCAAAAACAGGATTTCATTTGCACATGTTTTGTTAATATAGCTTTCATCATGGATGAAACAACGTTGTTTTTATTGTTAGTTGTATTCATGCTAGTTGGTAGCTACTTGGTTGGTTCAATACCATTAACGGTGTCAATGTCAGAGGTACGCTTTTCTAACCTACAAAGTTATATTTTCATGTGCTGTCACCTGCTGTACATAATGTTATGTAACAAATTTATTCACACCCGTTATATTTTTTATAGGAAAAGTTGCAGTTAGTATCCGTTCTGGGTGCTGGTCTCCTCGTAGGCACAGCATTGGCAGTTATCATTCCAGAAGGCGTTCGCTCGCTAGGTGCCGGTGCTCATGTAGCTCATGCGGCAGAAGGTAAATATTTACAAAATGGCCTGAAGCAGGAAGACGATCAGATACGAAAAATATAAATATTATTTTCTAGGGCATGGTCCAGCCAAAGAAGAGGTGGATATCCACAGCCGGATTGGTATCTCCCTCGTTCTTGGATTTGTTTTTATGCTACTGGTTGATCAGTGCTCAAATTCAAGAAGTAGAGGTATCGTATTTTTTTCTTTTGTGCAAGTAGGCTATATCTAGAGTTTGTCAATAAGATTTCTAATGTTTTCTTGTACATGCAGCTTTCATAACTCAGGTTAACGCTCACACAGGACATGTGTTCTGTAATGAACAGTTTTCTCTTAGCACCTACCTTTACTTTCAATTTTGCAGTAATTGAAGTGTGTTATGATTTATTTGACGAAGAGTTAGGGAAAAGTTAACCTGGTCAGGTCAAGTAGCTAGATGTTCTCTGACTGACTTGTTTGATTCTAGATTTAGAAGGAGGAACTAAGTCAGAACGAGGTGTTACAGCAACTCTGGGGCTGGTGGTCCATGCAGCAGGTAAAAACATGTATTTTGAAATTCTTGTTTAGTTTCCGTACATGGTACACTAGAATTAATTTGAGTTTGCCACTTTCTGGGGATCTCATATCATAGAGTACCATACTAATGAGTCAAATTATTAAGTTTTTATCAATACCATTATTTACCATTTTCCTCTTAACAAATCGTAAAGAGCCAAATAATACTTCACTTTGAAGTCCACCAGGCTGTGGTAAAGTAAGGCTAACACGACTGTATGTAGCACTTTTTACATAATAAGAAGGTATAATAAGTATTTTTACACAATAAGTAATTTTACATAATCTCATGTCGAACCTGTTAAAAGATAAGATAGGAAATGGTGCTTCTGAATATAAAGTACCTAATTCATATTTAACAATTATTCTTCTAGCTGATGGTGTAGCATTGGGAGCTGCAGCTCAAGTGGCACAAACGAGTGTAGAACTCGTCGTGTTCATCGCTATTATGCTTCACAAAGCTCCCGCAGCATTCGGGCTGGTCACCTACATGCTGCACGATGGTGCAGAGAGGTCTCGTATCCGGCGACATCTACTAGTCTTCTCCTGTTCAGCTCCCCTTCTTGCCATAATTACCTACTTCGGAATCGGCCAGGCAAGTTTGATACGTAAGTTTAGGCATTTCAGCTGTTCGATGTTAAAACAAAATGATTGTTGCAGGAAGGAAAGGAGACGTTATCAGCCGTTGATGCCACAGGGACTGCAATGCTTTTCTCTGCGGGCACCTTCCTCTACGTCGCGTGTGTTCATGTTCTCCCAGAGCTAACTTCACGTCATGGCTCACGCTCAGACGCCCTTAATGCAAGAGAACTTTTCTGTCTCGTTTTGGGTGCCATGCTACCCTTGTTACTGGCATTTGGCCACCACCACTGACATTCCTGCATTAATAATTAGAATAATGAAAAGGTGCCAAACCTAACTTCGACTCAGCATTTAAACTTAATTTGTCGGCATAATATGGTGTTTGTCTCCAAGTGCACTGGTGTACTGGTATGTATATTTATGTGTAGAATAATTTTTTAAATAAATCAGGTGACTGAGATTTGTGGTACATTCCTAATTCAAGAGATTTAATGGAATACCCACTAGTACCCAGCAAATAAATCCTAAAAAATTAAAATGAAACTCAACATATTATGATGGAATTTATTACTAAATCCATTCAGAACATGAAAAAACATAAACAGGGTTATTCTTAACATTGCACATTGCTTCGCAATTTTAGCATCTTGGTGCCCTCCATCGTTGTATTACAAAATATTTGTAATAATTAAAAATAGCAACATACTGTTAATCTAACCTTAGTCTGGTATACTTGAGCTGTATTAAGACCGAGTTTACCCGCGATTGAGACCTCTGGACTACCGTGGCTAAATGGATTTTACATTACCATTCAGACAACAAAACAGTATTTTTTTGTAGTTCATAATATATAACAGTAGAGCAAAACAAAATTTATAATCAATGATGCAAAGTAATTTTACAATTATGTATAACAATATAATTAATAATCATATATCTTTCAGCTTCAGCTAGGCAAACAGTCTAAATATTTATAGTTAAAAAATCACAAGTTAACTGTATGCATAGTTATAACAGGCATATTTGAAACAGGTAAAACATATTTTCCAATGACAACATTAGCACAATCATAACATTCCAGTCTCGAGGTTTCTTCAGTAGGTATTTTATGCCGCGGATAAATTAGTCGTGTAGGTAGTTTATGTGTTAGCAATTTTATGTTTCGTATTAGTAATAAATTCATATATACCTGATTAGTATGATTAGCCTAGCACTAGAGACTACCTACTTACTATTATTGATATATTTCAGTCAGTCCCATCCGATAAGGTATATATTTTATTAATCAAACTTGCAGTTATTTGCAGTTAATTAAGTTTGATTTCAAGTTAAAAAGTCAAAGGCATTGTTATATTCTGGAATGTATTTGATATTGAAGTATTTTAGTGAGACTCTTTAGCTTTCATGCCAGATTGCATTATCAAAACAAAATCTTGGATATGTTTAATTTTTTTCCTTATCGACTCTTCAGTATCTAAAAGATTTCTTCGCATGGAAGACTGTACCTGAAACAGTTCTAGCATGAAATATTTTGTGGTTCAAGTAAAGAAAACCTTGCTTGTATTTGACAAAATATCAATGTGCACAATAGCGTTAACCAAATCTGGTTACACGATACAACAGATTTCTGTGAAACCCGTGAAATAATTTTTACAAAAAACAAACAAACAAGGCAGGTGGTTCATGTTATCATAGCATGCCAACAGTCCGCTCAGTAATGGCAGATACTGAGTCCACTCCTAATTAGTTTTGCCCCCACTGGTGAAAGTACACTGAAAAAACAAAAAGAAATCATACTAATAGACACCAGTATTACAAACCAATAATGAAAACTCAGTGAGAGGGCAAAGTGGTGCATTTATCTATTTATTCAGGTTACAAGCAATCATTTTCGAAAGAACAAAATAGACTCCCCCCCCCCCCCCGTTTCACACCACTGTTGGGGCTGCACAAAATAAGTCCGTAAATAATAGCATTCCTGAATGGCTTAGGGAATGGCATCAAAGGAGCAATTGACTTATTGTCAATTTCTTGAAAATTTTGCCCACCAATAAGGTTTAAACACAATGGGGCTACGAGGCGTACAATTACAAGGCGTTGGAGAATGATTGTTAAGTGAAGCTACCTACAATAAAAAATTAACTTACTGTTACGTCTGTGCCGAGCTCGAGAAGTTTTTTGTCCAATGATTCTTTCTCGTTAATAAGACGAATCTTCTCCAGAATAAGTGCGCTGCGGGATTCCTTGGCTGAAATCAGAAGAATTGTAGTACATAAATATTTTGAACTTTATTGGCTGCTCAGTATTTCTTTTCGTATCATTTGATTGGTATTTACTAAAATTTTAATTTCAACAGACATCTTCAAAAGACTTCAGTAGGTATGTTTTCTGTATTAGGCACTCCAAATATTTCTTAGTTAATAGAAGCTGTTGTCTCTCACAACAGCTAAATTGAAAAGGTTCTTGAACAACAACTTATGCGATATCGGAAGTCCCAAGCAGACTTGCACAAACTGAAAACAGCAAGGAAGCTGGTGTTGGATGAAGAGATTGAACAGTTTGTTCAATACAGCAAACTCAAAACAAGTAAACAGAACATAGCTCAAAAGGAAGAAGGGTGGGAGCAGAATAATAGGAAGTTCAAACAAAAGAAGACACCAAGGAAACAAGTCACGACCAGAACTCTGTCAATCGTAACTAAAAACAGGAAGAATGAAGAAAACAAACAAGTGGTAACTGCCCCAGTGAAGGCAGTGACAAATGAACCAACAAAGAGAGTGAGAGTGGAAGAAATAAAAGGGGATCTCTTTAGCCAACCATCAAGGCACTCCTCTCTTGCCCACTGTGTCTCATCTGAAATACATATGGGAAAAGGAATTGCCGTGACCTTTAAAGAGAAATTTGGCCAAGTCGAGGAGCTAAGGAAGCAGAAAAGGCAAGTAGGGGAGACTGCAGTTTTAGAAGATAACGGACGTTTTGTATATTACCTGGTAACAAAAAAGTTAAGAAGCGAAAAGCCAAGGCTAGAGGACTTGTCAAAGGCTCTAAAAGCTATGAAAAATCACTGTGTCTTAAATAAAGTGAAAAACATTGCGATGCCTAGATTAGGCAGTGGGCTAGATAGGCTAAACTGGGGAGAGGTGAAGGCTGAAATTGAAAAGTGTTTAGTGATACGGACGTGTGCATTACAGTTTTTTCCTTGCCACCACCAACAAGGAAACCGAGCCTCATCATCGGAGACTCTCTCCTTCGCTATGTTGGGAATAGGCTAGACGTGGAAGTACGGTGCTTTCCAGGTATTCGTGTTAAGCAGATAGCCCATCAATTGCAAATCATGAAGATGCAGCATGAAAAGTTTAAGACCATCGTCGTACATGCAGGGACGAACAACATCAAAAGCTGCGGATCTCCTAGAATCCTGGCATCGGAGGTGAAAGAACTGATCGAAGAAGGGAAGAGACTCTTTCCGTCAGCTAAATGGGCTATTAGCGGAATAATACATCGAAGGGATGTGGACGTCCAGTTTGTAAATGCTGTCAACCAAGGTCTGGACAATACATGTAATGACCTTAGTGTCAAGTTTGTGGATGCCAATATGGGAATTGGAAATCAGGATCTAGGGAAGGATGGTCTACATGTAAACAAGGCAGGCTCATTGAAATTAGAGAAGTTCCTGCATGATGTGCAGTCCAAACTAACATACCAGGGAAACTGACAATGAAGCAGGGAAATGACAAGGAATTGGGACAACTATCCTTTCTCCTAGTAAATTGTCAGAGTGTAGTAAATAAAATTATTAACTTTAACAATATAGTAGACATTCACAGTCCAGATATAATTATGGCAACAGAGACATGGTTGCACAGAGGGGTTAGAGATGCGGAGATAATGGGAAATAACTTTTTAATACACAGAAGAGACAGAGAGGGCAGAGGTGGGGGAATTCTTATTGCTGTACGTTCAGACCTTCCCAGTAGCCTGGAGTGGCAGAGCAACAACAATGAGATAATGTGTGTCAAAGTCCAAGTAGGAAAATGCAAGACAATAAGGGTAATAGTAATGTATCGACCTCCAAATACTGACATAGGAGGTGTAGAAGAGCTAACTAGATACCTATGTGAAGAAGGGGACTCAGACATCTCGGTAGTAATAGGTGGAGATCTAAACCTGCCCTGTGTAAAGTGGACAATGGGTACTAGCAGCACAGCTATTGCACAGAATGCTATCACAGAACTACTTGAGACACATAATCTGAGACAGGTTGTACAGGAGAAAACCAGAATTGGAAATGATGGTAAAACACCAAACCTATTAGATGTAGTACTAATTAAAATGGAAGAAAACCTCACTAGATGTGAGGTAGTAGACGGAATTGGCGATCACAAGGCGGTAGTTCTTAAAATAAGTACAGACAGATCTTTTTCTTATCCATCTCCAGCAGTAAAGCTTAATTGTTACAAAAAAGCTAACAGGAAAGGACTAGATGCCTATCTTAGAGATAATTTCCATAAATGGGCGACACAGGAAACACGGGATATAAATGGGTTGTGGGAGTCATTTAAAACTATTGTAAATACATGCTTTAAAGAATTCATACCTGTAAAACAAATACGGCAAAACCCAGACCCTCAATACTACACAAGGGAAATCAAAAGTCTTAAAAGGAAATGTCAAAAAATGTACAAATCCCGTAAATTTAATAATATACAGTTTAAAATGCTCAGTGCCAAACTTCTACAAGCAAAAAACCTAGCTTACAATACATTTCTGAAACAATTACTGCAACCTACAAATGAAAATGAACAAAAGTGGGAAAAGTTCTATAAACATATCAAGCTAAAGCAGGGAGGCAATAACAAAATTTCAGTCCTGAAAAGGGACGGTATTTGCATATAGCAAATATGCTTAACAACCAGTATGCTAGCGTGTTCCAGAAAAAGATTGCAGTAATAGATGAAGACAGAGCAGAAGTAAATGGGGGAGAGATATTCAGTTTTGGAAATGAAAGTATTATTAGAATAATAGATGGACTCAAAAGTGGGAAATCGCCAGGACCTGATGAAATTACAAATGACTTTTTGAAACTATCCAGAGAAATTGTACCCTATCTCAGGTGTATTTTCCAAGTATCAATCAATAATGGCCAAATTCCTAATGATTGGAGACATGCTGTAGTGATACCAATCCCAAAAGGGGGAGACTCAAATATGGCTGAAAACTATAGACCAATCAGTTTAACAAGCAATATCTGTAAGGTGTTTGAAACACTTGTCTCATCATACATTAGACAAGTACTCAAAGAAACCAATGTACTAACACCAGCACAGCACGGATTCAGAAGGGGACATTCTTGTGAAACGCAACTGACATGCCTCACACAAGATCTGTCGGAGAAGATTGATAGTAGGGGCGAGGTAGATGCAATCCTACTTGATTTCAGCAAGGCATTTGATGTGGTGCCCCACCATATCCTACTTCAAAAGATCACAAAGTTGAATCTGGACAAGCGGGTGATCAAATGGATAATGGAGTGGTTGTCAAACAGAAAACAGATAGTTAGAGTGGGTTCAATGTTTTCAGACGAATTACAAGTCACATCAGGCGTACCACAAGGAAGTGTACTCGGCCCGCTCCTCTTCCTTATATTTATAAATGACATAGGGCATGGTGTGTCATGTAAGATGTGTTTGTTTGCAGATGACTGCATGCTATATTCTGATGTAAAGGAAATAAGAGACTGTGAAAACCTTCAGAACAATATTAATACTGTCTGTGAATGGGTTGAGAGAAACCAAATGAGGCTAAATGAAAGCAAAAGCCAACTTATCAAGTTCACCAGTAAGAAACAAGCTAGTCAGCTTAGATTTAATGATGTCATAAACTCTGTACCCTTGCACTATGTTGATAATTGTAAATATCTTGGAGTAATACTAAATAATAGGCTAAACTGGAGGAATCAGACAGAGAGTGTAGTAAAAAGAGCTTTAAATTGTCTAAACTTTGTGATGCGGAATATTCGAAGTAGCAGTGTCGAGGTGAAGCAAATGGCGTATCAGTCAATTGTGCGACCGGTCATGGATTATGACAGCATCGCTTGGAGTCCGCACCAACAAGGACACAAAGACCTGCTTGAAAAAGTACACCGTAGGACAGTCAGAAAGGTCCTGTCAAAGTTTGGGGCAAGACACAGCCCCACCGAGATGATGCAAGATCTGGGTTGGGAAACCTTGGAAGAACGAAGGAAAACCGCAAGGATGATAGCCATGTACAAGATCCTATCGAGAGAAGAGGCTTGGAAACGACTTGAAGAGCGTCTGAGGAGAGCAAATTTCCATGGAAGAGGAGACCACCCATACAAAATCGAAAAGATAGGCTACAACACCAACATTGGCACAGGATCTTTCCTGGGAGATTCTATCACAGAATGGAACCAGCTGGACATGGACTTCCATGGCCAAAGTCAGCTGAACAGCTTAAAATTAAAATTAATAACATAAGGAAAAATGTAAACTAGTATAGCTAGGTATAGAACTTATTATATTGTAACCAAGCCAGGGTGCTATAAACAATAAAACATTAATACAATACAAAAAAACGTTTGTAAAGATGCACGCCTGGAAATTTCCAAAAAACTGAAAGTTGAAAAGGCAAGAAACTTTCCAACAGAATCTTTCCTGGAAACCCACATCCCTAATTGCAAGTGCATAATAAATAAATCAATAATGTGGCAGCAAAACTAATTTAGCCCGCTTAGCCCCTTGTTGCCTGAATGATAAGTAAAAAAGAACATCGAAAATAAAATTCTCACACAAATTTTCAAAATTTTTTGGTGGAAAATTGATGTAATCATTACATTAAACAGTCAAAATTGGAATTTAAAACATAAAGAGGTAGACACTACTCTTCTCCCTGAAAATTGCTTTGGCAGCATTTTGATTTTTTATGTTGCAAAATAGGTGCAAAGGGAATTTCTTCTCAGATAAAAGGCATCAACATGAACTGACCTGCCCCATGTCCATGGGCGAAGTTCACTGGCGTAGAAGTGCCGGGGTAGGTAGGCTGCTTTGTGAAGCAGTGTGGACAGATGTGAAACTCGTTGCTAGTGCTTGTACTGCGTGTGCAGCTTAAATGATATGTCATTCCACAGTCGCTGCAAGATGTCAGGGCGTCCGAAATCTTCTCTCCTGCCTCACCGAACAATCCGGTAATGAGAGCTGGAAACAAAATGTGAAATGCGTTCAGAACTGATTCAATGGATTCTGAATTTAGACATTATAATGCGACTCCTAACATGTGATTCAATAAGTGCATTCTTCTAGTCCATATCTGCAGCAAATTTTACCAATTGGCACTTCTCTCCTATGGCCACTGACTTCTACGACCGACTATCCTGGAATGTGGAGAAAAGTTGCCGAGGTCCCTACAAACTTATCTATACACCTTGTGTTCTATTTAATTACTGAGCAGCTATACTACAATTTCAGTTGAGAGACGGACTCAAAATAAGGCCAATAACATGGTCTGTCCACACCAATCTTCTTTTCACAAAATGCTAATATTCTTATGCTAATGGATTTTAATACCAATTTCTGTTTTTTGTTTTCTCTTTGAACCTATACTGGTGGAAAAGCTTGCAGAACAAACTTTTCTGGTGTAAGCCTAGACAGACAGGTACATCAGGGATGGAGAAATAAAAATGAATTTGCAGTATTTCTTAATATACCTACAGCTAATTTATCACAGCTAATATAGCTTCATATATATATATATATATATATATATATATATATATATATATATATATATATATATATATATATATATATATATATATATATATATATATATATATATATATATATATATATATATATATATATATATATATATATATATATATATATATATATATATATATATATATATATATATATATATATATATATATATATATATATATATATATATATATATATATATATATAATATCAGCTTATTTGCATATTACAATATTATTCAATAAGTTGGGGATAATACCACTACAAAAGAAATACATACAAATATGGGGGAGAGTGGGGGACACTGACCTCCCCCCCACAAAGTAGTTTACAGGTATTTACAAGTATTCCTTCTCCAGACACCCCCACTGTTTACATTTCTTGATTCTATCCTGAACCCAAACCAAACTTAAATCACAATTACCCCGTTGAAAATCCCAAATCTGAAGTCTGAGCCCATATGAATTCCGGTTCTATGCCCTGTTTTTAGGTCAGTTAGTTGGTTTCATGGCTGAAGTTTTCAATTTTTGCTCATACATTCCAAAATGGTTTTTCTCAGTTGCTTGTCAAATATCTGCAGCAAGCTCACCTGGTTTACGGCACATGCAGCAGACTCTCTGTTGCTCAGAAATTCTTTCTATTGTTAATGAAGCGGGCAGTCCTGGGATTTTCAATGAGAGTCCAGGAGGCACTTGAGAAGCCTGGATCAAAGAGTTGATGTTCGATGCAAACGAGGACTTTTCACGAGGTTGGCTGGTACCAATCGAGGAATTCCACCCAGGTTGCGGCAGCTTCTCCAAGGAGAAATCTGTACAAAAAATAAATGAATAGTTTATAAAACCTTGGTCTGCGATGGTACTCATATCATAGAATCTAACAAGCACATGAAAGAAATGTTATTTCTCTACAGCTTGAGCGTCATTATAACAGGACTGCAAAATTGTTCTGTATGATCCATATTTCTTGAATAATCTAAAAAGTCTGGCTAAAATAAAGCAGGTAATTCTGGCACTAGTAGGTTAGCTAAATAAATATGAATCTACATGAATGAAAAACCATTTCACACGGGAAATACTTTGCAAACATCGTCTACGTTGGCATAGTGAGAGGGCGTCACTTGGAAGATCACAGATTTGATCAGGCCTGGATCTAGGCGTGAGAGACTTCGGCGGCCGCTTAGGGCGGCACTTTTTTAGGGGCGGCATTTTCGCTCGTAAAATTAGGACATATTTTCAAATAAATCTATTTATTCTTGACAATTTTCCTGTACCTACACATATTTGTGTGAATTCTTACATTTAGAAAGAAAATAAATATCACGTTTGCCTATTGAACCCAAAAACCCAAAGGAAAGCAAACATTTAGACGCACTCGGCGCAATACTACCGTAGAATTTGCAAATGCGGCATACGTCTAATAGAAAGGCGCCAGAAGTTACATTCGACTATACACAAGGCCAATGCTAGTGCCCTGTGTTTGCTTTATTAAAATTGTAAACTAAATCGATTGTGGAAGAAACTTGCAAATCCTTATTTCTCACGAAATTTAGAAACTATAACAAATATAAGAATACAATGGGTACTAGGGCCCACATAGTCCCTAACAAGTGAAAAATTTTCGCCTGCAGTGCTAAAGTACTACCAGGCTGTGGTTGTCAGTAAAAAATATATCCATGATCCAATGTTGTGCATTTTCCGTCGATCCAGCCCTGGATTTGATTTTGATGACCGGCATTTTTGCTTTGTTTTGTGATTTCCCTACTCTTCAAGGGATTCAAAATGGCATGCCTATCTCTCTAACACCTGGAGCAAGTGTTGCTTCCCAAAACAAAAAAATAAATCTTGTTCTGCATTTATGACACCAGAAAATGGGCTTTGGTGTGATACAAACGGCTTCAGCAGCATATTTAGGAAAATGAAAAAGTATAAATCTGACTTTCTTGTTTAAATGCTTATTAGTTTATAGAACTGCAGTTTGATGAAGTCCAAAAAACTCACCAATAGGCTTCTTCTGAGGTGGACGTTTTTTCTTGGGCTCTGATATGACCTTTCTGGTCTTCAGTGGGATGAGCTTTTCTTCATCATCTTGTGGCTCAATTTTAGGCTCGATGGTTAGTTCATCGGCAGCTTCTTTTGGGACTGTTGTGTTAGCAGGTTTTGGTAGAATTAACTTGTGCATTGTTGGATTGGAAGGACGCAGGATGGAAGGAGCCAAGGTCTTGCGAGGACGAAACATGTCGTTCCCATTAATTGCACAAATCCCAGGTTTTGGCAAAGTGTGTTTCTTCTCCAATTCATTCAATTGCTGACGTGCCAACAATATTTCACGCTTCCGATTTAGAGGACGAGATGGTTCAGCTGAAATTTCTGGTGCTGGTTTAGCAATTTTTAGTGACACTGGGCCAATTACGTCCTTCTCTTTGTCCTTCCTTTTCTTTTTCTGAAAGCAAGATTGGAATAGACAAGGATAATTGTAATCCAACTAATTTTGCATCGCAATAATGTACTCTAAATCCAACAGAGAAATAAAATACATTACATACAATGATGAATGAAGCCCAATGAAGTATTGCAAACCATATGTAATGTAATACAAAACTTCAGTCGTACCTTTTCATCCTGGTCCCACGAATCATCGTAAACAAATTGGGAATGGTTGGCAGTGCTTCGTTTCTGGCGCGTAGCTCGCTTCCTTTCCTTGGTACGAAGTTCCTGCTGCAATTTATCAATAGGCATCAGCTCTAGCAATGCTAAGAACTTCACAGCCCCGGTCGGATCATTTTCGCTCTCCATCTTCATGCTGGGGGAAGGAGATGCTGAGCGCTGTCTGCAACATTGGTAACAGATTAATATCAATTAAAACTTTGCCACATTGAAAGATAATCAATATATTAGATTCAAAGCACAGGTAAGGGCACAGGAAAGGAAAGGCTAAAAATGTAAAAAGCAATTCCTGGCTGTGTGTGTGTGTGACATGTATGTGTGACGAGTGTTTGGCTGGCTAGGTGAGAGAGAGAGCCAGCAAAGCTGGTGAGGCAAAAGTGTAACAAATAGTGCCTCCAATTTGCAAGTTTTCTCATTATATCAGCTTAAAGGTCCAGAGGGGATCGCATTGCTTCTTACTGGATGAGGGGCCCGAAAATCACAGTTGCTGCTGTTGCAGCTTTATGATGGATTTAACAATAAATACAAATTTTGTATAGGTACTCACTTGGCAATAGCAGCTTCGTTAATCGGCAGCATATTATCTACGTGCTTTGCACGTTCCCCTAAAGGTGCCACCGAAATCAATTTTCCAATATCTGACTCTTGGTTCTCTGATTGATCCTTTTTCAAGCCGTTTCCCATTTCAACATCCAATTCAACTTTAATGGGTGTATTGGTAGCTTTTAGTTCAGCATTCTTTTCATTCTCCTTTTCCTTTGAAGACATAATTTCATTTGGTGCACTGTTTGGCTCGACTTGTACCATTGGCAACGTCTTGTGCTCCTTGGGCTTAGCTGGCTCGGCGATAACGGGATCGAAACATTTCTTACGAATTTCTCGAAGAATTAATTTCTGAAGCAAAATTACATATCTAAAAATATTAATATCTAAAAGAAATCACAGTTGGCAAAGATAAAATGCGTTTTTAATCATTGAGGAATGCAGCGTACCTGGTTTTGTGCCAGTGCATTTATATGCAACCCCAGTCGGTAAACCTCTTCTTTAGCAAAAGCATTCTGCAAGAAAGTAAAAAATTTAAATTAAGATATTTGTTTAATTGTTGTGAATTTTTTAACCAAAATAGAATTCATCATGATTTATTCAATAAATCATAAATGCTAAATGCAATTTCAATTTTATACACGTAGGTCGCAGATGCGACCATGAATATGAAAGTATAATTAGAGCCCAACTTTGGTCGATTGAATACTTTTGGTCTCAGGCTGGGCCCAGATCAGATCCCCTTGAAATTCAGCTACCTATGTCCTCAGAAAGGTTTGTTTAAAACCAGTTTTACCAAGCTTAACCAGCTCATGACTTCGTCCCCTGGCTAGTATTGTATGACATACAGCGCCACAGATCCAAAACACATAATTTTATAGAAAGAAAAAAAAAACACTCCTATGACAATGCTATTATGATATTTTAGAAACATTTAGTTTCCACAGCGCTGTGTAATTTTACCTCCATTAAAAATCAATTGTACCCTTCATCTTGGAATCAAGTTAATCAAGGTTTGTACCAATACCATTATGGTGGTTACCTCGTCCAGTCTGGTCGGAGGTAGTGCGAGGTAGCAATTACGCTAATATGAAAATTAAATTAAAAAAAAAAAACACCGGGAATACTAACCTTTTCGAAAATAACAAAAAGTTGATGCAATAAAAGTGTGGGTCGAATAGTGAAGATGCAGGAACTGTTTTAATTTTCCTCGTAACTTAAAAATAGGGTCTTTTCGGCAATTTGTTGTTTGCGTTATCACATGCCAAACCTAAGAATGTTGCCAAGGATTGGACTCATACGTCACAGTGCCTAGCTAATGGTAGGTGGTGGTGCGGAGGTTTGCGAGGGACCTTTCTACAGCATCAATGATTCACGGCTATCTTCCCTCTCACTGGGCTTAAGCGGCATAACCATTCAAAGATTAAAAGTGTGTATTTTTTTCGAATTCCAAGTTCTCAATAACACCAATTTATTCCTCTCTGAAAACTGATCTGTATGCTTGAATCTTGCATCTCTAGATCGAATAGGATTGGTTAATTCATTTTCAAAACAATCTCTGCTGCTAATCCTCTCTCCAGTGTTATGAGTATTTGTGTGTAAGCATTTTGTGTGTTGGATTGCACAATTTATAATCAATGGAATTTGTCACAATGGCAAGAAATAAATTATCATGCTTTAAAAAAAGCATGATCAAAGCTAGATGAAACATCCCAAAGTTTGTGTACACACTAGTATGAGTTTGTACAAGTACAAGTTTGTTGTGTTTGTCAACACTAAAATGTGTATGTAATTCATTCCTGGGGCAAATTAGCTGCAAATCAAATTTAATGTAAGCTGGGCCAATTGCTGCCTATCAACACTGGAAGTACTGCGAGTTGGTCTGACGCAGGAGATGCAGAACAGTGTCACACTTGGTTCAGAGAGAAGTAAACGGTTGTCGTTTTGATCGATTTTCACACAAATTTCAAATTCAAACAGAACGTCTCCTGGCTACAAATATTAACAAAAAATTTTGAAAAATAATACACGTGTTGTTAAAGAGCTGTTGAATGCCAGATACTATTTTTTTTGTCGTTTTTTCAAACTAAGCAGCTGGGGGAATTTCCAAAAAGTGTCTAAAATGGCACTTCTTGAAAATTCCCCCCGCCGTGAGTTTTCGAAATATAACAAAATAAAGTATCCGCCACTCACAGCAACTTTTCAACTACACGTATATTTTGTTTCAAAAATTTTTGTTAATACATAGCCAGGAGACGTTCAGTGTGAGTTTGAAGTTTATGCGAAAATCGACCAAAACAACAACAGTTCGAGAAAAATGCTGAAAATGACCATAGTCAAATCTACACAATACCTAGGTACATGGTTTCATCCCCTACCATATGATGAAGAATTAATTATTTTATCATTATACATTATTCAAGGAGGACTTGTGAAGAAAGAAGAAAGATATGTAGACTTACAAAACTATACAAAGCATTCAGAGGACAAACACAGTGGGAAGCAATAACAAAATATATGAAGATAATTGGTGAAGATGGCACAAGGAAGGGACACCGATTTAAACTGGAAAGAAGGGGCTTTAACACGAAGGGGGGCAGAAATTCTACACTGGGGAGGGGTATACCAGAGTGGAACAAACTCTCAGCAGATGTGTTCACGGACCCTCTCCCCAGTGTATGAGAATTTAGAGTTAAGATCAGTAAACTAGACTAAGAATAGGTTAAGTAAAATTGTTCCTACTATTTAATCTTTAAGCTACCTATTAAGTTATAATGTAATAACAGTCACCGCATACAAAATGTGTGCAAATCTGTTTGTTCAACAATAAATAAATAAATAAATAAATAAATAAATATTAAGAATTGTTTAGAAAAATTGAAAATTTTCAGAACATATGTAAGGAAGCATCTTCCTTACTTAGATACATAGAAGGGAGAAATTTGACAGAAGGGTAAATCTCACCAATATGTGGCCGCAATTCAAGCCAACGATTATGATGTTTCTTACATCACTTACATTGCATTAAGTCAAAATTGTAAATCAATGCTGAAATTTGAGTATAAGACATTGCCACAAATGAAATGTACTATCAATTCCTTATAGAATACCTACCATTGGCACTAAAGTTTTAAAACAATAAAATGTAATAATGAAAAAATCTGTTTTTGAGCTTATCTGTGAAGATAACATCCACCCCTTAAAAAAATTTTCCTTCCTAACTAGAAAGCATGGGAGCTGGTATCACAGAGCTAACATAAAATGTCTGTAATTTCACTTGTCAAGGCCAAATGTAATAATTAAACATACCCGTAGACCATAGTCAGGTGCAACCTGAGATCCGGCTCCCCCTCAAATATTTTCTCCTGTATACTGGTAATTTTCAAGGCAAGATTCGATGGTGATTTTCAGTCTAACATGTGATTGGAAATCAGCATACTGATAACCTGTTTGCGATAACTGATAATTGCTCTTCACTGGTTGGACCTGACTACAAACATTTCCACATGATTCTATAGACCTGATTTATTTTTCCTTCAAATATGGTTCAAATATTTTCACAGGCACATCATGTATTGCAAATGCAAAAAATGTAAAAAAATCTGAAAAATCTGTCGATGCTGTTTCACTGCCTTTCAGTTTTTTTTTAGTGGCACCTACCACACCATTATTTTACCAAATTTAATAATATTTCAAGTATTTTAATTTTTGTGATTTAAATCTGCACATTGTTACCACAGCTGGTTAAATTTGCAGCAAGCATATATTCAACAAAATCTGAGTCCAACAATACCTCTGGCTCATCTGTGAGCAATGTTATCATTGCCTGAAAAAGAAAAACAACTGATTCAGTTCAACATAATAGTATAATAAAAAATGTTTTTGCAATACCTGCAGTTTAGACTTTTAAATAGAACCACAACCACAACAATATATCAATGGTAATTTTTTTACTACCTACAACACATTTCTTTTGAAATGCATGTTTAATAATACTAAAAATAATATGTCTCGAATGTAAAATAATAATAGTATATTATAACATTTTCATGTGCTGTAGTAAGTTTTACATTGGCCACAATAAAATACACCTGTGTATACTACCTACATGTAAAATATTATATACACTGTATAGGTATTACACTGTATAGGTATTGTGTACATTATAATAATATGCCTAAATAATAGAAACATCATCTAGCTAGTGTAGAATGATAGGTCAGAAATACCATTCGTTTGGCGCAATACGCCGGTGACCGATGAAAAGTTCCTCATTGTTTCGAAAAAGTTTTGATAATGACTGATGGATGACCGATGAACTGTTGTTGGGTGTCTTTGGGGAATTTGCGTCCCATATTTTATCATTTAACTTCAATTTATATCTTATTATACATATTGCCTTGTGATAAAAGGGTAGTTAGCAAAAGGGTAGCAAAATCGTCATATCAAATCCAGAAATCCAGACAGTCGTACAGGTATTTTTACCACAACGCGGTTTTGCAAGTGGGTTATCGAAGTTTTAATACAATTTGAGGGTAGGTAGGTTACCTTGTAATCACGAAGTGCAAGTTTTAACTGATCTTGAATTTGTTCTAGTTCGTCCTGTTTATCTGCTCCAATCTGCATCATTTTCGATGGCACTACCACTTGCGACATTTTCTTAATATCTTAAGACTGCCAATTACTTATGATAATTGTTATGAATATGATCCCGTCGAAGATTTGGACAGCACTGGAGCCTCCGCACACTAATTCCAATAAAATGAATATGGTTGGCTGAGCCAATCACACAGGCATCACCCAAAATGAAAAAACCTAGCAGCGAATTAACCAACTAAGAGGCGAAATTACAATGTCATGATAGCGATTGGTATTTGTTGGGGATAAAGTTATCCTGAGGATTTCCTCTGGGTAGTCAGTTTCGCGTATTACAATGTCGGGATAGTGACTATCTTGTAGATAAGTATGCACTATCCCCAGGGTACGCTATCACCTGGTCTAACCTGGGGATAAGTGACTATTCGCTGGATATGTAAAAACAAGATGGCCATTTAGCGAGGTTAGAATCTAGTGTCAGACAGATTTGGTGCGTGTTTTTTTGAAAAATGTCTGATTTTGAGTTTGACGATTCGGACTCCGACGACGAGATGCTAATGCTTGTAGCTGCCCAAGGCAGAGCAGCAAAAAATATCAGGCCAAGGCCTAATAACTTTGAGGTATGGACCGAAGACGAATTCTTCATGAGGTTCAGGCTCACCAGGCCCACAGTTTTACAACTTTTGGTGGAAATAGAACATGACTTGGAGTCACCGACTGACAGGTATGGTTAAACTTTTATACCTTTTTGGTCCTATGGCTTTATTGCATTGGCGAACCTATTAGAAATTGAACGACACCTTATTTTTATCCACTAGGAACTCATCAGTGTCACCGATGAACCAGCTTTTGTTGACGTTGCGTTTTTACGCCACGGGCTGCATGCTGATCACCGCTGGGGACTTTGCGGGCATCCATAAGAGCACTGCAGGTGTCATCGTGAAGCGTGTCACCATGGCCATCGCTGGACTCTGCAGAACATACATCAAGTTCCCCAGCACACCAGCCGAGCTGAGAGCAGTTCAGGAAGGTTTCTACCTCAAAAGCAGCTTTCCTCGGGTGATCGGAGCCATCGACTGCACCCACGTCAAGCTACAGTCACCAGGCGGTGAAAATGCTGAAACGTTTCGCAACCGCAAGGGCTATTTTTCCCTTAATGTTCAAACAATCAGTGATCCATGGTTGCGTATCATTGACGTGGTGGCAAGGTGGCCGGGGTCCTGCCACGACAAGACCATCTTCAGCAACTCTGCTATTCAGGCCCGCCTGGAAAGAGGAGAGTTTGGAGATGGTCTGATCGTGGGAGACTCTGGATACACCTTGTCATCCTACATGATCACTCCTCTACGGAACCCTGTGCTCGCCGAGGAGGCGTTGTTTAACGAATCGCAAATTCGAACAAGGAACGTGGTAGAGCGCCAGTACGGTGTGTGGAAGCGGCGCTTTCCTGTGCTCTCCCTCGGCATCCGTCTCGCAGTGGAAACGGCTCAGGACATCATTGTCGCCTGTGCGGTCCTTCACAACAAAGCGATCGACTCGAAGGAAGCAGAGCCGCCGGTGGATCCCGAACTCCCCCCGCAGAACATCGAAGACGGGCAGATGCCACACGTTGAAGCAGCTGCAGCTCAGGGCGGGACTGGTGCCATGCAGCGATCTCTCATCGGGTATTTCAAAACACTGCTATAGGCCTTCGACCCACAGCCATAATCAAAGTGAACGAGCTCTGACTTATCTGGCAATGCCGGAAAAAGATGGGCAGTGGCACGTGGTAGAGCGCCAGTACGGTGTGTGGAAGCGGCGCTTTCCTGTGCTCTCCCTCGGCATCCGTCTCGCAGGACATCGCAGGACGGGGCAGGACATCATTGTCGCCTGTACGGTCCTACACAACAAAGCGATCGACTCGAAGGAAGCAGAGCCGCCGGTGGATCCCGAACTCCGCCCGCAGAACATCGAAGACGGGCAGATGCCACACGTTTTTGATTGGCACGTAGCAGGACCCTGTACATTTCAGTAAATTATGGAAGTATTGGTTTCATTGCCAAGTAACTTGTTATTCTTCACAGTTCCTACCTAAATATTATTTTTCCGGAATTCTCTCATTGTTGATAACACATATTATTGTACTTTTTCATTTGGCAAAATTGAAAGATCCAGCGTGGCCTACCAAACTTATGTTTCTAACATATATTACTGCCCATCTCAATGACTTAAATGTGCGTTGGCAAGGAAATAAGCTAACAGTGTTGTGTACTTTCCGATGTTGAAACCCAGACTTACAAATGTTTTCAAAATATGTGAAAATTACAAGAGACCACCGAGGAAAGCATTTGCTACGCGAGATTAGCGGATGGTGTGGATAAAGCTGAATGATGAATTCCAGGCGCGATTCAAAGACCTAGAGGCCCACAGGAAGATGTTCGAGTTCATCGTGAAGCCGGACACTGCCTGCAATTCCGAGAAGTGTGTAAAGCATAAGTTTACAGAGTACCAGCCCGATATTTCGACGTTGAGCCGCAGTATGCAAGGTCAAGGGAGCCACTGAGACGACGGTAAAAATTGACCCTACTACTTGTATTTGAGCCGGTTCGGGTTCTTCTCACGCGGGTCTCTCTGTGACGAGCGACATGTATAACATTTTGGCACTAGGGACGCATAAGGTTGCCGACCCCTTGACTATGTGGTTCTTTTATTCACGGTTTTAATGCCAGTCGAGCCGTCACCCTCGAAGAAGTAACTAGTATATGTTACGAAGCGTCAGGAAACCAGCGAACCGTTTATTTAGCATTCAAATCCCAGTTTGAAACAGCTGTTTTCAAAACTAATGCTAAAGATAGGACACAGTAAACATCAGTCTCAGAAATGTAATAACCAGACTGTTGTTTTTATTTTGCATTGTATTATATGTTGTATTGTATTAGTTGCAGGTTATTTTAATTTATGTTATCAACATAAGACATGTGACCACATATTATGTTAATCAGAACTCAAATGGATATGGAACACATGTGGTCATTAAACCAGTGAAATTTCCTCTCATACTTGTAAATGTTTATTATCTTGAGATAACAATAATTTCTTTACAATAAATGAAAGTTGAAGACTGAAATTCGTCGGTCGAAGTTCCAAGTTACTCGTTGTTTTTCTTCCCATTCTTGACATCCATACTGCGTTTTTCTTCCCATTCTTGACATCCATACTGCGTTTTTCTTCCCATTCTTGACATCCGCACTGCATTGTGAATCATCAAGAGTCGCCACATTATAGAGATAGGATGTTTGTTTTCCGTCCGATCGTGACCCTCATCGCATCCCAGATCGAATCGCAGCCCGACTGATCGTGAGTCCGGCCCGGTCCGAAGTATTTGTCCAAACGTTACATATTTCCGAAGCTGTCCGAAAGTCCGACACGGTCCGAGAGTCCGACGGCCCGCAGTACTGGTCAACATCACAGATCCGAGGCCAGACAATTGCAAAAAAATCCGTCCGGCCCGGCCCAAAAGTCGGCCGGACTCGGGCCGTACTTTCGGACAATTCGGACCTTTTTCCCCATCCTTACCAAATACCCCCGCTACCAGTGAGATGGCGAACGGATTTCGATGGAGTCGAAACGTGCAGGAGCCAAGACTTGACAGCCTGCCCTCAACATGGTCGGAGGTGTGGTGATGTCGCTGGTCTTGTCCTGATGTGTATTTCCCAAGGTACTGTCTCGGTTGGTCGACATACGCCGATGTTGACTCTGGCAGTCTGGATGGAGGTGCAAGGCATTCGCCTGGAAGACGGCGTGCCTGAAGGTGACCTGGCCCTGGGGCCACTGCCCATAATTTTCCGACATTGCCAGAGAAGCCAGAGCTCACTTGGATGGGGGGGGGGGGGGGGGACCTGGAGATGACCTGGGGCCACTGCCCATCTTTTTCCGACATTGCCAGATAAGCCAGAGCTCACTTGGATGGGGGGGGGGAGGGGGGACCTGGAGATGACCTGGGGCCACTGCCCATCTTTTTCCGACATTGCCAGATAAGCCAGAGCTCACTTGGATGGGGGGGGGGAGGGGGGACCTGGAGATGACCTGGGGCCACTGCCCATCTTTTTCCGGCATTGCCAGATAAGCCAGAGCTCACTTGGATGGGGGGGAGGGGGGACCTGGAGATGACCTGGGGCCACTGCCCATCTTTTTCCGGCATTGCCAGATAAGCCAGAGCTCACTTGGATGGGGGGGGGGGGGGAGGTGGGACCTGGAGATGACCTGGGGCCACTGCCCATCTTTTTCCGGCATTGCCAGATAAGCCAGAGCTCACTTGGATGGGGGGGAGGGGGGACCTGGAGATGACCTGGGGCCACTGCCCATCTTTTTCCGACATTGCCAGATAAGCCAGAGCTCACTTGGATGGGGGGGAGGGGGGACCTGGAGATGACCTGGGGCCACTGCCCATCTTTTTCCGGCATTGCCAGAGAAGCCAGAGCTCACTTGGATGGGGGGGATGATCCTAATTAAATCCGCTTCATTCGTCGCCATCTTGCATTCGCTTTAGTTTAAGCTCCTCTTGCTCTGCCACAACAATTTTCCTTCGCAGTTCCTGCTGCAAAATCTGCACATTGAGGGCATGCAGCTCCTCGTCCCGCCGCTCGGAGTTGGCGTTCCTTGCAACAGTTGCAGCAAGTTGCACCCTGGCGAGCTCGGTCTTCACCTCAGCCAGGGTGACGAACTTGTTCGTAGTGCTGGACAGTGCCGGCGTCTTCTTCGGCCGCATCACTGGCCGCCGTCTGCTACGTAGTTTACCTAAAAATGAATACAAAATAAAATACTGCAAAACTGTCCGCTTTGCGTAAACCTTGGCAAAAACTAGCCTGTTTGTTGTGTGATTGGTGGCATATCAGGTTTGGTCAAGTCTTCTCCAGAGAATTTTACACATGTTAGTGATTGGCTTTGAGAAATAAACTTGAATTCCATCTAGGTCGAGGAATTTTGTATACAAGTTAGTATCCCAAGCTCAAGCAAGCAATTTCTAGCCAATGGAAAGTTTCTTTTGCAACTCACCACCAGGGCTTACAGCTGGCGTGGCAACTGACTCTGAATTCGGCGCTGGCTCTGTACTCAACCGTTGCTCATAACCTGGTGCCGATTCCGTATCTACTACTGGCTTCCACACCAGGGCTGCACTCTTTGGTGTGCGAAGCATAGGCACGGAGTAGTTGCCCCATTTCCGAAAGTTGGCAGAAGGTGTAACTGAGAAACAAAGAAGACTCATAAAAGGAAGCACTGAGAAGATGGCAACAATTAGTCATCTTCTCTCTATGACCATAGTATATGCCAGGGTGCATATCATAATGTACAAGTTGGTTAGGACTAAAAGTTACAACCATGTAGATATTTCATGAATTATCTCTCATGTAGGTAGGTAGTTCTATTTGAACAGCAAACATAGAAAGAATTCATTATAAATAGCAAGTGGGTTGGATTTTAATAATCAATGCTTACTTTCTGTCTCTTTCCATTCTTCGTCCATTTCTCCGGTTGCCACCATCACACCGTCCCCGAAGTCATCGATGAAAGAAACTTCTTCTGGTTCATCCTCGTCAGCAGAGCCCTCTGCAAAATTACAAGTCGCATTCTAGTCTCTGCAAATTAATACTCAAATAGGTACTACCAGCAGAAGCTTGCCACTTGGGCCAGAAAGAAATTGATCGAAAAAAGCAATGATTGAACCACTACACATTTTTGAACTTTGTACTGTCAGTGTCATGATGCTGATGAGCATCCTTCCTTATAATGCACTTGCACCCTTACATGAGAGATAGGGTCCATGTTATCATGTTGCGGGCAACAATAATATTTTTTTAAGTTTATATCACTTGAGACTCATTGTAGCCGATACTCGAGGTGGTAACTCGATGGTGGCAGCCGATAATAAATACACTCTAAATTCCGATCGAGCTATTTATCAAATCAAACCGGTAATTAGCGTCCTCCAACTAAGAGCCAGTCCAGTCTCCACGGACTTCAAGACATACCACCTCCATAAGCTGATCAGACTAAAATGTACCTACTTCTTACTCTTCTCTTGTCTTTAATTCATTTCTATTATGCCAAACAGTGCCAAAGGAGGATTGGTCACACAATAATCACAAGTTAAATGAAATTTATAATGTAAATAAAACAACTTATACAAACCTCTTTGATCTGGACGCATCGCCTCCATTCGGTCCGAGCCAAAGCGGGACTGCAGCCCGTCTGCCGATAGGGCAATCAGCCCGTGGACTCTTTCGAGTATCACATCATCGTCATCGAATGTGGTTTTGAGTGGGGGGCCTCCACCAGTGGCCCGCAGCGACTGGGTCTCTTTGGCCGCCTTCTTACGTGCCAATTTCTTCAGGCCGACATATTTTGCTCTCAACTCTTTCATGGCTCGTTTTGACAACGTTCGAGAGTTAAATTTTCGTGCAACAGTCTCCCACTCCTCATCCTGAAATGTTCGTGATTTTAGATGGACCGAACCTGCCTACCTAGTTGACAGTTGTACAAAACAGCTGGCTTTTGAGGTTACGATTCGCACAATACAATTAAGATATTAATTCTCTTACGGGTTCTTACCTTCTGTCGCCAGGTTAGAGCATCAGTATGCTTGTTTTCAAGAACGTTTTTGTGCTCTTCGACTAAGTCTATGAGGATATTTGTCTCCTCGACACTGTAATTAGACGCACGAAATCGTTTTGCCGCATTTCCTGCCATGATGATAACCACCGGTATGAAGTAGGCCCGGTGATCTTGATATTGTCAATGCGCACGCGCCAGGACTGTTGGCTGCTATCCGCGGGATAAAGTGATGGGTAACTACCCAGAGGGAGTCTAGTCATTGTAATACGCTCGAAAAAACTTATCTTCCGAATAGCCTATCTCCAGGGTAACTATCCCCAACAAATACCAATCGCTATCATGACATTGTAATTTCGCCTCTAAACGTAAGATCCATTGGAATGGATAGAGACCTCCCGCTCCGTGTGGATCTCGATTTGTCACCGGTTCGCGGTTTTGATTGTTGATCAATCTCTCTTGGACGTTTTAAACATTTCGAAAATTTCTGAACTATTTTTATATTTTGTGGCGAAGTTACACTGAAGATTTACGTTTCCGGTTTATACGAAGGTTTAAATGTAAGTAGAAAAGCGTTTTCTTGTGGATTCTGTTAACCTAAAAACAGCTAAAAACAACTACATTCTGTCATTGATTATTCGGCTCATCGCTGATATTTACCAAGGAACCTCCAGTATATTTATATATTATATTTATAATTTGAGTCATAAAAATTCTTTTACTGTGCGAAACAGTGGAATGCTTATTATTATAGAAAAAAATCTTTTTAACAATCAAAACATGTTTAGAAATAACTACAATAAAAGTATGTTACTTAACAATAATGGTTCATGGTGTGCCTCAGCAGTGCATTAGAAACGATTTTGAATAAGCTTATATTTCGAATTGGCGTATATTAAATCTGATACGTAATTTAATTTAACAAATATTTACACACCTAAATAATGTGATCTGTTTCTCTTTTTGAAGATGTCGAGAGCTAAGCGAGGTGCTACCACTGATCTCAATCATGACAACTGGGATCAAGAGGAAGACAAGGAGGAAGCTGGAGTTTTTAAATTGGCTCCTCCTGAAGAGATTGAACGCCGTGTAATTAAACAAGCCGTCCGACGAAGGCCTGTCATTGCTGATTCAAGTAATCCAGCTGGTGAAACAAAGAAAAATGTATTTGGGTGCTTGAATCTGAAAGGCTTTGATATTCCTGAAGTGAAACCTAATGCAATATCCAAAGCATTTAATTTTTTGGGAAACAGTGAGGATATGGTAACCAATGAAAACTTTCCAGGAACTGTGAGGCTGTTAATTTATTCAATATCTTGAAGTTAATTGAGACTAATAACAAACATTCTTTACACTTTCATGCTGTAGGTACCAAAAGACCTTCCAATTGTCAACCAGAAAAGTGGGGTTGGTGGTAAAATGGCATTCAACGCTACTGAAACAAAACCGGCTGTCAAAGTCCCAACTTTTGATTTCCTGGGTGGTAATAAGAATAGTGCAACTGTAAGTCACATTAAATATTGTATTATTATTTCTCTAACTAACAGGATTAAAAAATATATATTTTAGTCACCTATGTTGACTTTTGTGTCCTAATGTCATCAATTGTTTAACTCAGGATGCACCAGTTGCTAACCAGAGCAACACCACAGAAAAAGTTATAATAACCGAGCTTGACAACCAGAGCCCAGTGCTAAGCCCTGGCTCCTTATCTTTGCATAATAAAGCCTTTCAAGATGAGGTATGAAACAAAAATAATATCCTAATTATTTATTTGGTGTTTGAAGTTAATTTCACATAACAAGCTGCTATTAAGTTGTGCGGTCATTTGTAGGTTTCCAATGTATATAATAATAACAAAAACTGTATTGTTTTACCAGGGTCTAAAGAGCTTAGAAGTGGTTGCAAAGCACCCTGCAGATAAATGTTCCAATGCCGACCAGAGCTTGCCAACATTTTCATCTCCCAGTAGCCTGCGAGATTTTGTGGAGCCAACATATAAAAAATATTCTCATTTGATATCGAAGCCACCATTAGAGAACAAGAAAATCCCTGGAGGCGATAAGTGTGGGAGGTCTGAGGAATTTTTGCAGAACATGACAGAAATAAATGAAAGCTTTTCTAGGTGGATTCAGAAAAACTTGACCGAAGACCCAACTAGTATTCTAACACGCTGTTTCAAGGACTATATTAAACATGTACAGGCACTATTTGATGAGGAAAAAAAGTGTACCCTGGAGGAGGACCAATTGGAGGTTTTAAAGAAACAGGAGCAAGTGTTAAATGAAGTTGTAATTCTTGATGACACCCGAGATGCGGCAGTAACATCTTCAGAGATATGCAATTAAGTGATATTTGGTAAATGATGTATCTTAATTCCTATTTTTTAATAAAGGTGACTTTGAATTTAAATAGCTGAAAACCTATCCTCTCAGGCTTGAATGATCTTGAAAGTATATATCATAATACATATTTTTTTGGCCCCAAGGAATAGCTGAGATTGAATCGGGTTTGGGGTCTCGAGTGGGAATAGTGTCGTAAACGGGGCGTCGGTACCTCGAAAGAACTGTAATTTTTTGCTGAACCTGAACCAGAATTTTAAAACCCCAAATACAAACTAAAATTTATTAGAACTCGAGCCATTGCCTGCTTTTTAAATGGCTTTTTAAAAACATGAAACTGGACTGGTTATTTTTTTCCGAGGTTTGAACATTTTGGGATGTTTGCGGATCATTTTTCATGAAACATGATCAGTGTCAGAAGGTTTTCTACAGCAATCTGCATTCAAGTGGTATTTTAGTACAAAATACTTCCAATTCAAATACTCAAATACTTTCCCATTTCTTGTGTATCCTATAGAAACCCTCAGAAATGAGTAGGTAAGAGTTTTTCTTTGAAATGGAGAAACCGTGGCACATATTTTTTTAGTGCCAGAGCCAGCTGGTTCAAGAAAATATAAAAAAGTAACATAGTATACTATTCAAACAAATAAGGGATAATACAACAATTCAAGGGAACTAATACATGGTACAACAATAATGTAGAGAATGTCATCTAGTGTCAACAATACCAGAATGAATAATTGGGTTTAGAGGTATTTAGACATTCCTTGACATGCATTATGTAAAATCAAATTACAATTAGTTCTACATAACAAAGTGAAAAAACCCACTTTTGCAAATTTGACTAAAATATGATGAAACCGACTGTCTGATATAGGGCATGTGAAAAGTGTGCAAGTCTATCAAACAACGTCATAGAACCAAATATACTTATATATAGGTTTGGAGATTATTTTGGAGCAGCTGACAACTTTTCCATTTGGTTTGAGTTATCCCGCCAACTCGAGTGGCTGCTGCACTGGTAGCGCTACGCAAGTTGCGAGAAGCTGCAGTAGCAACAACAAAATATTATGTGTTCAAAACATGGCCGCTGCGGAACAGCCTGGGTGTACAAAAGTTTGGGAACTTTCGTTATATGAATTAAATAGAACTCCTCAGATTGCTATAATTGATAATACCGAAATAGCTGTTTCACCTCGAAGTCTTCATAGTGAGTTGATGTGTCCAATATGTCTTGATATGTTGAAAAAGACTATGACAACAAAAGAATGTTTGCATAGATTTTGTTCTGACTGCATAATAACTGCTTTGCGTTCTGGCAATAAAGAATGCCCTACATGTAGGAAGAAGCTGGTATCTAAAAGGTCACTTAGACCCGATCCGAATTTCGATTTGTTAATATCAAAAATATATCCAAGTCGTGACGAATATGAAGCACATCAAGAACGTGTGTTGGCCACTTTGAATAACAGTCATAGCCAGAGTGCAATGGTGAATTCTATTGCAGAAGGTATTCAGTTTCAATCGCAAAATCGACCTTTCAGGGTAAAAAAATCCTCGGAACTAGACTCATCCAATAAAATTCAAATTTCAAGTACTCCCTTTACTTCGGTGGACTTTCCCAGTGAAACGAAGAATCCATCTATACCTTCACCTGCACTTCAGACCCAAAATCCTCAAGGTACTAACGTGAACAATTCGAAACCGGCTAAAAGAGCCAAAGTGGGGTTCATAACAAATGCAGGCAGTGAATTAAAAGACAATGCCGAATTTGATGTATCCAGCGATGATTTCTATTTCGAGCCGTTGAATATTGACGAAATCGAACTTGTATTCAACCCTCATCCAACAGAGATGGGTATGGACAACTTCCTTATCAAAGCTTTGAAGGAAAATTCAGTTCGATACATCAAAACAACAGCAAATGCTTCAGGTGAGATTCAAATCAGCTGTTTCACTACTTGTCTTGAAGTGTTCCCATTCCTTCATTACATTGAGATTTATGGTTACCTTTATTTAAAAATGTAATATAGGTACCGTGACATTGTTATGTCTGCATGAATAAACAATTTTTTTAAATCTCCCAACAAATTGTGTTTGAAAGTTGAACACAACTGACGGATAAGAAGCTGAAAGAAATGTGCTCATTCACTTAATATCAAAGACTGTACCTAACTACCTACCTACCTATCTACCTACCTACTTACCTACCTACCTACCTACCTACCTACTTACCTACCTACCTACCTACCTACCTACCTACCTACCTACCTACCTACCTTACCTAACCTACCTACCTACCTACCTACCTACCTACCTACCTACCTACCTACCTACCTACCTACCTACCTACCTACCTACCTACCTACCTACCTACCTACCTTACCTACCTACCTACCTACCTAACTACCTACCTACCTACCTACCTACCTTACCTAACCTACCTACCTACCTACCTACCTACCTACCTACCTACCTTACCTAACCTACCTACCAACCTAAGAAGAACAACTTATCCAGCCCACACCTCAAATATCTCCTCCCTGCATGCAGCTTAAAGGCTGAGTGTATCGTAATGATTCTAGGACTGGCATGCGAATGGAAATTAGCAGTTGAAATTAGTAGAATCTGATAGGTAACTGATGCTATATATATGGTACCTACAGATAGAGAGCTCCTGCAATACATGATATCCACTGGTGGACAGCTTACTTCCACTTGTTCTTAAATATGAATTTACATTGAGGTTGTACACCAGTGAGTTTAAAGAAGGCTGCTCTTGCAGGTGCTCGATTATAGGCCCACTAATTCATTTTTGCACTTTACTCACTTCTCAGAGATGATTTCTTTACTCAAGTCATTGCAAACTCCAGATACCTACTTAGGTAACTCCAGATACCTACTTAGGTACCCGTACGTGGGTTATGACAATAATACTCATACCATTTTTTTTAGTCGATCATCTAAGCAAATACTTGGCAATGCGGCTGACTCTGGATTTGGATTGCGAGCTTCCAGAAACATATCGTCTCCTAAATTTCTGCATCTATATCGCCCCAACACCAGGCCAGTTGGTAGTGCTTAGCGGTACACAAACTTTGAGGCAAGTGAACGATAGATTCTGGAAAATCAACAAACCCCTTGAAATGTTCTACTCATGGAAAAAAACATAATGTTTAACAGGTGTTAGCAGGTAGTTGATTTTGAATAATAATTACCTTCGAAAAACAAATACTAAAATCAAAAGTTTTCATTCAATTTTCCATCCATTTGTCAATTTAGCAGCCTGAGATTGTTTATTGGTATTTAGTGGCAAAAGCACAGAAAACAATCAAATAGCTACCTACTGACTTTGTTGTATATAATATCGATGGTTTACGGGAAGAAGGTCGTATGCGCCAAAAGTCTTATTGTTCAGGAGACGTTTAAATATGTGTATTTTTTTCCTAGCATTTTATCCAAGTAATAATTGGGCTGTCTTTTTGGGCAGTATTAATTAATTAATACGCAATTCGAGGGACATTTTTCACGTAAGACTTAAGCACGTTACCAGCTATTGTCACCGCCCGTATTAACAAACTATCTTTTGCAATTACGACTTTTTAACATCCAGCAGTTACGATATTTGGCCTGCTAGGAATTTCCGTGCAAATCAGAAAGTGATGGTGCTTCAAGTACCGTGCCGCAAACCAACGAATTTTAACCAGTAAATAAATCACTTGCGACCTTTTGCTGGCTTTGTTTTAAACTCGGGATATTGTGACAGATTGCATGTGCATTTAAACCAGGGACTGAAACTGAAACCGAAAACTGCTAAAAACCGATATTTTTCCAAAACCGAAACCGTTATTTTCAAACGAACAAAACCAAGAACCAACCGTTATTTATATTTCGGTTTATTTTGGTTAATTTACGGTTAATTTTTGGACCAAAAGTCGGAAAATTACGTTTGTTTTTAGTAGAAATTTTCCCCCAATTCACATTATTGGTATTCAAATATAGTTAGTTGACCATGAAATGGACCTAAGTTAGGTAGGCGCGTCAAATGAGGAGGCAAGGTGAACCTCTAGTCTTAGAGGATTATGGATGTTTAAAAAGTGCAAAGCAGAGTTCAATATTTTTCTTACATTAAAATAAAACAAATTACATAGTTTTTGTTAGAAATGTCAATTCTGATGTAAATGTAGCAAAGTAGAGAAAGTTGGACATGTCATTTCATTTCAAATGGGACGGCACGTGGAGAAAAGGGGCGAACAATTTTTTCCTGTAACACTCGCATCCCAGAGATCGCCCGTAGTGTTGCTATCGATTATACATTATAATTTTTTTTCTTGAAAAACCAATATTTACTGGTTTTAACTGGTTTTGAAACCATTATTTTTTCAAAAGAACAAAACCAAAACTTGAACCGGAAAAGCAAAATTTGATGAACAAAAACCAAACCGAAATTTCCAACGGTTTCTGTCTCTGATTTAAACCCACTTCCAATTTTTTCTCAGTTAGGTACGACATTTTGCCACTCGTGCTATGTGGCATCTAGAATCCAAATCCACAAAAACCTCTTTTTTGAAAATTTGGCACTTGCGACCTTCCCAGTAGCCATCGATATGTAGTTTACAGAATAAGGTAAGCATAAATAATTGAACTAGACACTTATCTGAAAAAATAACTCAATGTTACTCACGGGTAATTAAATTACACTTGGGTAATTGACTTGGTACCTGCCGACATCCATACTTCCTATAAAATGTTCAACAATGACTGAAAGTTCATTAGTGACAACTCAAGCAGAGCAAAATAACGTAGGTTCTCGTCAAAGATGCTTAAAGTGTATATTCTGTAAAACAATAGCAATAACTTGTCATTCGTCAAATATTGAACGAGGCGAATTCTGCCAGCTGTGCTGAGTATCACTCAAAATTTGTAGTTAATTTGAGCTGAGATCTTTTTTTTTAAATATATATATATATATATATATATATATATATATATATATATATATATATATATATATATATATATATATATATATATATATAAACTAAATGAGTTCTGCTAGGCACAATGGGTCTTTTGAGCACCCTTGGGCTTTTCATTATTCCACAGATTAGCAATGTAGAACTGTGGAAGGTTTCCTTACTGTATAGATTTTGTTTGTGACTTACTAATTCTAATGATGTTTTTTGTTTCGGAAAACTTCAAACAGCAAGTCTCTATCTTCACTTTTTACCACTCAGCACATTTTTTCTACTATTTTAATTGTTTGGATGATCTTAAAGGCAAAGAGGGCTAGCATGCAATAGAGACATTTTACAAAGTTGACTTACATATGGCAGTATCACAAAGTGAGCAAGGGACATTTTATTGTAGAATATATTGTAAATACATGTGGATTTAATGCAAGGTACAAGAAAATAAAGAAACAAATGTGTATGATAAAGTGATTTTCAGTTTGTGAATGTGGCTTTTCAAAATTGTGACATTTATATTACGCCAAAAGTTTTGTCCAAAAAACTGATCTGTTGCTTCAGGTAGCCGTAAGTGATTCTTTCAAAATTATTTGTTTGAAAATTATGTGTACCCCTCTTACACCTCTTAGTTCTGACTATCAAACACTGACATGTGATCTGGTCAACGAGATCTTTAAAGACAAAAATCTTATTTCAAGGTGAGAATTTGGCAGGGTTTTTTGAACAATACAGACCATAATTATTATTTCACTTATAATTACGACTTGAATCAAGTTTTATAATAGCTGGCAAGTCAAACCATTCTTATAACAATCTGTACAGTACGGTACCACATTGACGCATTTTGCGTTTTTTTTTTTTTTTCAAGAAATGAACTTGTGAATGCGTGTCTTAGCATAGTGATTAGCGTAGCTTAAATAGATGAGTACCTACTAGATGAAGCTGTAAAATAGATGTCTGAAAGTCTAATTCATGATATAAAGGTTTAAAATTGTATCAAGGAATTGTTGTCTCAAAACACTTTGCTAAAAAATCAATTAGAAGGTTTCTACATTCAGAAAAGTATCCAACAACTCGAGTGATATATGTTAACAAAACCGCGTGAACAGATAAACATTTTGTGTTTTGAAGTTCCTGTATGAATTTGTATTCCTAAGGAGACACTACAATTTGGCATTTACCTGGGATACCTAGGTTGGTTCTTTAATGTAATTCTAAAAACCAGGGTTAATCTTAAGTTCTAGCCCGACAGCTTACTCAAACGACAAGATACAATGGACATTGTGAATTAGATACCATTCAATTTGTTCATAAAAAGAACTACACATCATATTACTTACCAATGTAATTTGTAGATTCTATTTGTAATATAATGGTGGTTGAAAAATCTGAAATAAGTTTTAGGTACTATATTACTACTATAAAAAAACTTAAATAATAAACTCTGTCCCGTGAGAGAATATGCTTTCCGCTGCAGCCCTAGTAGTCGCTTTTGCATGCCTGTGGTACAGTAAAGTCTGCCATCTGGATGATGCACAGGCAACAGGAATGCAAAGGTGACTGTTAGCACTGCAGCAGATGGGACAAAGAGTAGTGTTTTGCCAATTCTGTTTTTGCGGGCTTTCATTCAAACAGCTCTTGGAATTTAAAGAGAGTCACTTCAATTTGTTTGTTGTAAAAGCATTAATCACTGCTTTCAAAGCAACATTTCAACTCATTTGAAGGCTTTGGAGTCAAGTCGTGCTTAATGCCTCGTTTAGTGCTATTTAAAATCCCCCACAACACAAACGTGCAGCGACAGTGGCGCAGCCAAACCGCGCAAAATGGCAGACTAATCTCAAAAGAGTTTTTCAGATGTGTTTTTGCATTGAAGCAGTTATAATATAAGGTAGACATTTAAAATGAGATGGACGCCACATAGTAACGGATGTTCTCGTCGGCTGAAGCCTTCTCGTTAACTCCAAAAAGGCGCTACGAAATCGCAGCTGCTGCAAACACCGTCGCGTCGCTTCAAAATATTGGGCAGATTCAATATTTTGCCCGTGCTGCGGAGCCTTCGCAACTCGAGTTGCGGAGTAGTCACGCAATCAAATCGGGCACGCTGATTGGTTGATAGTTCCGCGACGCATCGCGTATGCTCGCTGGAAGTAGCACTGAACGAGGCATGAGATCAGTGGCATGGCAGAGGCTGAACCAGGACTCAGAAACTTTTCCAGTTGTAGGGGTCCATGACCACAGGTTTGTGGGCCATCATAATTCGAAATTGTTTATCCTAGTTCCCAAGTGCAAGTATGTATTCTTCTGTCTCAAATTTGCTGTGGGAAGAGGAGCAACTTAAAATCTTGATGAAGTCTTCAATGCTCAGCTACACTACTGCGTAAGGCAGCCTTTACTTTAGTGGCCCACAGTTAGTTGGCTGTTTTAAGTACAATTTTGTTTAAATATGTTCTCAGCACAGTGGAGTGGGGGTACTTGTTTCATTCAGAAATGTAAAGGTTAGAAGTCTTAATGTTGGTATTCAGACAACTTTCTGCCTTTTAATTCTTTTTGTGTACATGTGAAATTTCACCAGCCGGCTGGTTTTGAACTAATTTACCAATCTACTTTTGTTTCAACTTATTTTTGATTGTATATCTTTGGCTGGATGAATTAGTGTCTCTCTTGTCTTATTGAATTCATTTGTCCAAACTTAATCGGCTGAATCCCCCACCCTCCCCGTTATCTGAGCAATCGGTAAAAAAATATTTTTTATGGTCATTTTCCACTACCAGGCTTTGGACTCCCAGAAACGAATTAATTTCACTGCACATAAGATCGTTTTTTGCTGTTTCCACTATTTGTCTATTCTTTCAAGAAAAAAATCAATATTTTCCACCATCCCCTTGGACTTTATTATTGTTAGACATAGATGTCCTAATCTGGGTACCATATAATTACCAAAAATGTGAGAAAAGCAGTTATACCAAGTACCAACATAAACCAATATAAAACTGCACAATTTGCATTTACGATCTCAGTTAAGTATTTATAATTCTGAGTACCGTACAGGAGTGAACAAGACTAGAGCTGTTACAATTAAAATCTTTGCACGTACAACTTACCGGCATAAATACTACAACCTGTACAATTTTTGTGCTCTCTACTAGGATATAGATTGCTTATTGGGACTGCCATGGGCACCAAAATCTAGTAGCCAAAAAAGAATCACTACCATCTCCTAAACCCCATATAAAAAAGTTTTCTATCACAATAATTATTCAATGGGATTCATAATATTATTGACAAGAATTTTACCGCATGCCATGTTGTCACAAACCCCACTCACCTAAAAGTTAACTACGCATGTAGGTACCTACTCGAAACAAATACAAATTGCTTTATTTTTCAATGATCATCTTTAATGATTTTTCTCCTTAAATAAACAACGTGAAATACTACTTGAGAATAAGTTAAAGGAATCCTTTCCGTCCAATAATCCTTATGTACAATTTAGAAAAAACCCATCAACAATAATCATGTTACTCATCCCCATTTGATATAGTCCCTTCAAGGGCATCACCTTGATCTTCCCCATCCAAATCAATATCATACAGTTCGTCAGAATCGGCAATCTACAGTTAAAGGAATCCTTTCCGTCCGATAATCCTTATGTACAATTTAGAAAAAAACCATCAACAAAATCATGTTACTCATCCCCATTTGGTATAGTCCCTTCAAGGGCATCACCTTGATCTTCCCCATCCAAATCAATATCATACAGTTCGTCAGAATCGGCGATCTAAAGTTAAAGGGATCCTTTCCGTCCAATAATCCTTATGTACAATTTAGAAAAAACCATCAACAAAATCATGTTACTCATCCCCATTTGGTATAGTCCCTTCAAGGGCATCACCTTGATCTTCCCCATCTAAATCAATATCGTACAGTTCGTCAGAATCGGCAATCTCATTGTCTCGTACTATCTCAGGCATGGGAACAAGGCCATTCTCATCGGCATGGTGCAGGATATCACAGATGAGGGGTGACTCGATGCCAAGAATGTATTCGCAGGTCCGTGGCTCAAGGAGATACAGAGCTACAGAGCTAGGACTGGCACTCTTTTCCAAACACTTCAGTTTAACCTAAAAATAAAAAAAAGCAAATAATGCCCGTCGTTGATATGGTGTTAATTCTACCAATAATTATTACTTATATTGTTGGTAATTGGTATACATTTTTCGTACCTCTGTTTGTCGGGGCTTGCCAGTTTTATCACATATGCTTCCCATAGAGTACAAATGCGATATACTTTTCCTTATACCGGATGGTTTGGGTCGCTTATGTGGGTTTTGCTCCAACCAGTCCAAATGGTTCGCCTTGATGAACTTGCCGAGATTGACAACGTTACGTTTGGAGTCCTTTTCAATGTGGTATTGGTCGACAGATTTCCCATAGCAGAATTCATACTTCCACCAGCCAGATCCCTAGATACAAGAGAAATGAACACACCTATAACAGCCTCCTCACTGAATCGGTTTAGTGGTAACTCGGCTTTGTGGATCTGAGCTCTGATGGGTTTGGGGAATCCAACTTGCCACATACTGTATTTCTCAGGTTTTTTAATCACCACTGTCGTCAAATGATCTGGGATACCACTTTGATGGCTACTTTCTTTTGTCTAGCGAATTATAAAGAAATCTGATTTTTTTCAGCTCAAAGGGAATAACCACTTTTTATCTGTGTTGTGACCGTAAGAGCCTCAGTTTTATCACTTCAAGGATCACATGTTGAAGCATAACCTTTCCACAAGCAATCTGTTAAATAATTATTGTAATGCATGCTGTACCAAAATGCGATAGTGCATTTAGCACTGGAGAGCTATAAGTTCAAAATAATGGACTCCAGTGATTCGGCAGGTAACATGGCCTTATTAACTTAATATTTAAAATTCCTGCAGAGTAATTACCCCATGAAGACAGTTTTTGCCAGACAAGAAATTTACGACCGGGGAAACATCTGCAATTGTGGCAGGACTCTCATTGGACGGGGATTCCACCTCATCCACGATTTCCACAGGGTGGAATTCCACACGCACACGAGTTTCTCCGTCCTATCAACATGGAAAATAGGAGTTACACTTTGTCTCAAAGATTGTTTTGGTCCCAAACAAAATGGAATTTGATAAAGATAAGAAAATTTGTGATATAAACAGTTGTTTATGCAGATTCCACAGTCATGTTCTTGGCTTAAGTTAAAAAGTAGCTTTAGAAACAGATTACAAAAGCTCAACAAACCAGCAAAGGGAGAGTGTGAAAGCTTATTCTGCACTGATACATGCTTTGCAGTATAACATAAGTTAAATCAAATACAACAATATCATGCCTTGGTGAATACTTTAACAGTTCATGTGCAAGGATTTTGAGCCAAGTGTATGCCAGCTTTTAAGGTGTGATAAAATGAGCTTGAAAGTGTAATTGTTTTCTTCACTTGAAAATGTTAGAACAGGAAAATAACACCGATCTAGTCAGATCATATCTACCCAAGGATCATGTAATACTGCTTTATCATTCACAATCTTTTGCCGATGCGTTAGATTCACGTTAGTTGTTTGGTGCCGAGGAAGGGTTGAAAACTGGCTAGTTGAAGCACAACCCTTACTCAAATTGACAAGTCTTCAATTTAAAACAATAAAAAACAACCAACCTGACCCTGTCCATTCTTGTCAACAGAGAAAACTGCGTACACTTTCTGCAACTTTTCATCCTGTAGAAAACGCAAAAATAAACGGAGAAACTAGCACACTCAAACTCAACAAAACAAAGATAGTGTGGGAGAAGAGGATATGTAAGTTAAGAAATAAACCAACTAAAATAAGGCTCATTTGTTAGTTGGGGTAAGGTGTGTACTCTTCATAATTTGATCTATGGGATGCCAGCAGTATTGGTCCAACAGCAAGATATATCTCTGGGCAACTTCCAAGGTATCCAAGTTTATCATCTTTGAAGGCAAACATCATCGAGAGCTCTTAAGAAAATCCGACCATCGTTTTACTTTCACTCGAATGAAGGTGAACGCATATTTGTGAAAAGAGAAAGGTCATGAGAGATAAGTATGATTGTATAAATCTCTGCATAAAATACTCCACAAGTATCTTGAGCAGGGCACCAAACCTGTAACCCTACAAAACCGTAGTTCTGAGTTGAACCCGAAACGGAATTCGGAAATTTTAGTAACCCGAACTCGTATTCTAGCTTTGAAAAACCTGAACCCGAACCAGTATTATTTTTCGGGTTTTTCAACACCCTGCGTTTTGTTCAATTACGCAGATATCATTTCAGGAGAGATGCAATTAATTTTTGCAGAACTTTACCGAAATGTGCCTGTCAAAATATAAACCAGCATAACAAGTTTTGTCTACACAAATCAGCTTTTCATAAACAGTAACATTCTAATTCAAACAGGAACTACTTGCAATTTATATTACCCACTGATTATCTCAGAAATGAGTTCATTAAATGTTTTTTCATTGAAATTAACAAACCGCTGAACAAACGTTTTTCATGCAAGTCAAGACAGATAACCATTTAATAACCATTTAAGATATACTTCAATATTGGAAGAATATAATACACAAAATATGCAAAAACTATAGCTTGGTCGAAATGAAACCCATACCCTTTTGGAATCCGATCCCGAGCAGAAATAAATTCTGAACCCCTACTGAAATTGCCGAATGGAAAAACCCGAACCGGTATAAGAAATATGAAAAAACCCGAACCGAAATTTCACATTTGCCTAACCATAAACCCGAACCAATATTAATTTCGGTTTGATCCCGTGATCTTGAGTACTTGGAACTACAATTCTACTCCTGCTGATGTCCCAATTCTAAATAGGTGCACTCCATGCAGAATATGAACAGGGGCATCGCTAGAGATTTCAGTTAGGAGCTTTTCACCAAATTCCGTGGCGGGGGGAGGGACAGTCCCCAATAAATTTGATAGGAATCAAGGTCATTTTGAAGCAAATTCAATGTACGGAAGAAATGAACCGGACCGGAATTCAAAGGGACCGTGATGAACTCATCTAGAGCGGCGATATTATTTTGCTTGTGCCACAAAACCCACAAGCCAGTGTCGAGATTCTCAAAACATTTTCTTGGCAATCGTGATTTTTAATAGTGTCAGAGAAACTTTTGGGGATGCTCAGCCGATTATTGTGGAATCTCTAGCATCCCCTCAAAAGGCCTAGCGACGCCCCTGAATATGAGCCTCCCTTGTTAACAACTCTTAAACAAAACTAACCACATGAAATGAGAACACGTTTCAGGTTTTAGAGTTGATACCAATTTGTAATGTTTCTATTCTAGATGAAGTGCAGGTAGGTGAAGTTAGGTAGCAAACACAGACTAAACCAAAGGGAAGATAATATGCTTGAAGTAAATAAATAAATACTACCTGTGTGTTATTTATTTAAATATATAATATACGCACTGTGGGTTTCTGGTGTCGCAACTTCAAACTTTCAGCTTCCATTGCCAATAGGTTTTTTGGCTTCTTGGGTGAACCTGTGAATGGTAGACAACTAACCATATTTTCTCCAGATTCTTGAGGCCTGACAAAAAATATAAAAGTTATTTTTGAAAATTAATACATCAGTGATGATGGAAGAAGCTGGAAATCAGACATTTACATACTTATATTTAGGATGCTGGCAGAGCAACGGAGAAAGGACGATGACTTCGTATTCACATGTTGAGGTCTCTTTTAGAGAATAAATCTCATGTTTTCCGTGCGGATAGCAAACATAGAGAAGTTTTGTCTGCCTTGGATTTTGATTTAAGTCACATAATGTGCCATCCGTCATGTTAAGTTGGAGATATGGCATGTTAAGTCCATCAATCTTTTTTACGCGGCTTTCCAATCGATGCTTTGCATACACATTATCTTCTACCAGCGATTCCTTCAGCTTAGCTGACAGAGATTCATCCCACTTTCCAAGATAATATTCTTGCAATTTCACTTTTTTCCCCTCCCGCTCTTCATGATATTGTCGAACATGCTGTCCGTGGCAAAGTTCGTACGTCCAATATGACTCTAGCTGAAAATCAAACAGTCATGTAAAGCCAGAAGGCTAATTTACAATAAATCAAAAAATGGTTAATTGTTTTAATATCTTAATGTACCTATTTGTAGCTTAGTAAATCAAAGAAATGCATTAATCACAACGCTTTAGTCATTGAATTTAGTTCTCTCATAGCTTAGATTACAGAAGTCTGAAGTTGAGGCTATTAAGCAATTAACTTACACGGTAGGAGCATGATGTTTGAGTAAACAGAGGAGACAGAAGTTCCAGAGCACTTGGGCCAGTATACAGCTCTGTAGAATCCTGTAACACAGATGAGGATGGCTAGCATAAGTTTGCTACAATTTCTAAAAGAGTTTCACACCTATCCTTTAACAATGGTTTCACTGAGATCAAAAACTGATGTAAAGCATGTAAAATTGGTAGAGCTCATGAACCTCATGTCAAGGTTTAATGTACAAGGGATAACTTGCCTTCTCTTTCTCTTGGAAGTGTGGAAGCAAACACTTGTACTTGTCATTATTTGCTGTAGTAATTAAGAGCGTTTCTTCACTTGGAATGTCCTACAAAAAACAAAACAAGAAATGAGATCACTATCATTTCAAACCAAAGACCCGGTTTGTTTTGTTGACGGAAATTATTTTGTGTTGACATGTCATGCATTCAACAACAGTATATTTTCTAGATAGTTAGGTATCTTTGGGTATCTTTGGGTAAGTAGGTACAAGGTACACAGGCCCCTATCCTGGCAGGTCAATGGACAAAAGAATACAGTGCTAACCCCCAAGCAAAATGATTCATAAGTGAAATCCACTTACCAACAATCCCATATCATTTCCATTTCGACCAGGCCAATTAATTTTGAACAATATGCTGTCATCAAAACTTTTCATATCGTTTGATATGACACTCCCAATGCAAAAAGCACATATCAGGAAAAGTTTCATTTTCATGTTGGGTCATAGGGTTACTGCTATCAACAAACACGAAACTAAATACAAAAGAGTTCGTTTGTGCCTTGTTGGCATGAGCCTACTTTCTTTAAGATACACAGGTAAATATGCACTTCTTTGATTTATCGCTATTTCCATCACCCCTAATCGAACAATACAGCGGCATTCGTGAGCTCGTACAAATTGACAAGTGGAGATCTGTCAGTGGTTCATTCGTCCGTATTCGTTCAGCTGTTTCAACTGCACAGTTGGTGGAACTTGTTACCCGCCAAATGCTTAAAGCAGCATTATGACACGCCAATGAAACGTCTGAGGTATTTGCTTATTTATTAAAATATTTTGCTCTCATATCACGCAACAATGTCATTATATGCAATGCTACATTTGTTTTTTACTACGAAGCACGTATTACTTTTTTAAATGTGGGTCGGCGCGGCGTCCTAAATATTTCGTGCCGTGGGTAGGGGCCAATTCGACTAATATTAAAAGCAATTAAATATTAGAGATTAATGAAAAAAAAGGCCGTGAATTTCCACTTGTGCGGGGACTTTCTTTTGGGGGGGGGGGGGGGGGGGGGGGAGGGAGGAGGGAAGGTTAGGTTGTTATATACTCGCTTTAGCCAAATATTGAAGCTCTGGTCTAGTCTGCATGCAATTCCATCTTCCACAGTATAAAATCTTTAAAAATATTACCTACATTTGTCTACGCATTCAATTTGGTCCAGAACCTCAAGGTAAAAAATAGGCTTTCAGACTAAATTTCGCACGGTTCAAGGCCACATCGAACATGTTTGAGACGTGGAAAATTACCTTACTTACGAAAATATGCCCGTAATGTTATAATAATTATCCTCTCAAGCAGAGTTGGATTGATCCACTACGCGACCGGGCAAATGCCCGAAGGGCCGGTAGGCTTTGAGTATAGTTTTGGGCCGGTTAAATTTTATCCAATAAATTTTGGTTTTAAAAACAATTTATTTTATATATGAAAAACACATCGATGACTTAAAACCGTATCTGATTCGAAGTGTAGCCCGGCCGGCGGCCGTGAATATAAGTAATCCTATAATTATAATGTACATCGTGGTGGGTCGCGAGTCTTTTCTTCTTCAAGCTGATTACCACATAGAAAATTTGTATTCTCCAAGAAAATGAAAATACAATGCTACTATGTCGAATATTTGGTACCTTGCAATAGCATAACTAGGAAACATGCAGTGAACAAATATAAAAAAGATCGGCAGGGTATGCCAAAGGCGGCCAGCAGAGGGTAAGACGCCGGTTCGTGGTCTTACTCTTATCCCCACATAGGTCCTAAAATATGCGAATTTTTCAGGTTAATGTTTTATGTTTTAATTTAAGGTTCATGTTTTAATTGCATGCTAGTTTATTTGGCTCCTATTTAACTACTATCTTGGTAAATTTTTCCTGTACTATTGCTACTATTTGTGGAAGGGTTGGTCAGTGGAACCCCTGAAATCATAGCTGTTTATGTACATTCATGGCTGAAATATAGGTCGAAACGACTCGTTTTCTTCTTTATTCTCTCATGGACTTTAGTCAGAGTCTTTAAAAAGTTTTTGGAGAGCAAAACTAAGAAAATATGTAATTAGCCACAATGGTGTCAGGGTGCGGGATTCACTGACCTTGAAAAACAAAACATTGGTTTTCGCTATAAATGTGATATTTTATTGTCCTCGTGAATAGATCCTAGTGTTGATTACCAGAAAAAATTACTCTATTACTATGGTGCCAGCGGTGGGATTTTTGTCCTCGTGAATAGATATTGCATCCTAGTGTTGATTACCGGAAAAAATTACTTTATTACTATGGAGCCAGCGGGGGGATTTTTGTCCTCGTGAATAGATATTTCATCCTAGTGTTGATTACCGGAAAAAATTACTTTATTACTATGGAGCCAGCGGGGGGATTTTTGTCCTCGTGAATAGATATTGCATCCTAATGTTGATTACCGGAAAAAATTACTCTATTACTATGGTGCCAGCGGGGGGATTTTTGTCCTCGTGAATAGATATTGCATCCTAGTGTTGATTACCGGAAAAAATTACTCTATTACTATGGTGCCAGCGGGGGGATTTTCTAAAACAACAGAAAATATTGTCCCAAGCCCACGCATTTCGTGCATTTTTAAACACATGTTTGTCTCCTGTCCGTTTCTGGAGGGGGGGGGGGGGAGAAGAGAGATGGGTTATTGGGCCGAATTTATTTGAAATGCCCGGGCCGGTTTTCGATGATTATCGCATACCACATGCCTACAACTTATTACCACTGTTAGGGGTGTACGAAAGACATTTTTTCGGGCGTACTTTGTAGTTTTTTGCTATGGTCTCCATTGTATGTTTCTTCAGCGCGAAGTTTATCATGCCAATAAGAAGCAAATTATACATAATAAAACCGAAATCTTCTCTCGTGGGCAAAGTTTGCTGCACCTAAAAATCTTCTTAGACCATCGGAGAGAGGCACGTTGGCAATATCACAAACACACAAAATGGGAGTTTGGGAATGATCATTGACTGCACAGGTTAACGATTCTCCGCTTAGCATGTAGTTTTCTGGTAAGGTTACAGCATTACACACTATACTCAGGGGCGGATCTAACGGTCAGCATTTCAGCAAATGCTGACTAGGCCCCTGTCTGCTGGGCCCCTGTCTGCTGGGCCCCTGTCTGCTGGGCCCCTCTGGGCCCCGACTTGTGCTTCGATATTTATTGCGACAAGAAAATTAATGTTCTTTATAAAACTGATCATTAATATCAGATTATATAACATTATACCTTACGAAAAACTGTAAGACTATAACCTCTGGGGCCCCAAATAGCCACTACATGATTGTAACGTTGGCTTAGATAACAGCGTATTCGTACATTTTCTTGAATATCCATAGTGCTCCAATAGAAAAAAACGCGCATAGAAATTAAAAAAAAACAGATCGGGCTAGAATTCCACCTCGTGCGGACGTCATTTCAAGAGCAAATTAAAATTATTATAGTGTATAATATTTTGAGTAGTGCCGAGTGAACTGAGTGAACACTGTACCCTGTGCCGCAGTGTCAAAACGTTGTCAATTTTTTATTTCAACATGTCTGACAGTCAAAATTTCGATTCCGGTGCATTCAAGCTATATAATAGACAACTGCCTTGCTAGCAGCCGGGGCAAAAGAAGGAATGAATAGTGGGGCTTTAAGGCGCGCCAACTTTAGGGTCATTTTGGCCTGATAAAATTTGCAAGAGAAATAAAAGGTAAAAATCTTCAAGTGAGACACAAATGTCCCACTACCTACGTCAAAAAACAACAAATTACTAGATATTCTTAAAAATTTTTTTTGCTTTAAAACTTGAACAGTTAATCAACATCTTTGAGATCGTCACCTAATACTTCGCAGATGGTGCCATCGAGCGAAAGTCGAGTCAATGAATAGTGAAATAAAATTAATAGCATATAACATTGGGATATAAATTTCCTCGTCACACGAATTTTATACTTCCAAATCAAAATTTATAATATTGTATAGTATGTATTGCCATGGACTTTTTTGCTTAAAAGCCCCCCCCCCCCCCCCCCCCAACAAACCATTAAAGGCCTCTTCGACACGTTTGCTGACTGCCCTTTGAGTCTTAGATCCGCCCCTGACTATACTCAATTTCACGTTCAGAAGGTGAGTGGATTTGCATCTTGCACGAGGACCCACTAGTGCTAGACATGAGCGTAGAGTTTCAAAACATACAAGCCATGTCTTGAGCATGACATATGGCTATACTAGGGCTACGCGAACGCAATTTGTGGTGCGTTGAAGATGAGCGTAGCGGTTTGTATATAATATATAGCGGACAAAAAGGTGGAGGCAAAAGGCCGATGAAAACCATGGAGCACCAAGCCAGACCATAGCCTTCCCGAAAATTCTGATCACTTGGAAATTTAGACGATTTTGACCCTTTTTTGTTTCTCTCCTAGCTGTCAGATAGCGAAAATATATGCTCATTTTGAGCTCATTGAGCAATGTGCACGTAAATACATCTATGTATTTACCCGTGGGCATGAGTTACATGATATAGATGTAACTCATGCCCAAGGGTTTTTATTAGGCTGGAAATATATTTCTGACGCGGATTTACTTTCAATTACTTTCATACACAAAACATAAATACACAAAGTCACAATGAATTTTTGGGAAAACTTGGAAAAAATGCGCACTTTTAGATACATTTCAGTATTTTTCCAAATGTTCAAATTTTCGAATATTGCTCTTTTTTCTGATTTCAAGGGGAATTGTATGGAGGGTTTTATTGCAAAACGCAGGGGGTCTAAGTTGAGAACAAAAGTAGACACCCTGCAAATTTCATCGCAATCGAAGCAGGCGTTTGGTCTGTAGAGCGCGCGCAAACACACAGAAAAAACACACACAATAAGTGTTTTTTTACAGTTAGAGAAAGTGAAGATTTCGCTTCGCCCATCAATAAATATCATACCATCAAATCAAATGATACATCCAGCTCAAGAGCACCATCGGTAGCAGAAACCTATGTGACGCCGTACTTTGGTATTACTATCAATCAAGATGCATCATGGATGCGAGGAAATGGCGTGTGAAACCGGTCAAATACCATTTATGTGGTAATTGTTGTAACTTACTGTCGAATTACCACCCATTTGGCGACGCCAGACGACGAAGGTCTGTTACATATTATATGCAGCCGTTTCTGTTGGTACCTCCGCTAGTGCTAAACGCATTATCACCCCATCTCACATCGTATACATCCAGAAGTCATAATATTTCCTCTGCAAACGTTGTGCTATTATGTTTAAGGGGTGATCATGCTGCTTGCTACTCATCACGACCAAGATACACATGTCGTACACATATTTTATTTTCATATGTTTTACAGAAACTTTATATTTAGGGTGGCCAAAATCACAAAATTTGCATTTAAAAAAATCGAACTACTCCCTTGAAGTTAACTTTTCAATATTTTATGAGTAAGTTGTAAATAAGCGAAACGTCTTAATTTTTCTACACTTTAGAAACATCACTCTAAAATTGGCCAAAATGATTGTTTTGGGCTTAGTTATAGCCTTAGCGGAGCAAATTTAAAAAATTTATATTTTCAAAGAATTGTGCCTATACATCTTTTACCTACAACAGACTCGAATATTGGAATGTTGTACTCGGCGTGGGCTTGAACTGCATGAACATTTGGTCTGAAAGCCTCTTTTTGGCCACGGCCTGCTCCTCGCTCAATAGCAAAATCTACTTATACACTAAGAATTTTTTGCGTTCCCCTACAAAGCCTTCGAACTTGGCTTCGAATCGAACTTGACTCTTATGTTACTAGGAAGCTGATGGGATATGTTAACCATAAAACATTCAAATGTATTAACGAGATCGTTGTTTCTTAGTGACCTCTGGGTAGGTATATCTTTTATTGTTCGCACTTCAATGGGTTGTATATGACATGTCAAATCATCGAGGCCATATTACTTTTGCAGTCTCAAAAAAATGTCTGCTGCTCCACGTTATTTTCGTATAAACGTTTGGTTTCAAAGCTGTGTCAATTATTCTATGTGGCTTCTAAAATTCAGATTCTTCTCAGAAAACTATTGTATTCCGTTTCCGAAAGCAGCTGTGTTAACCAAACGATCGTGTGGGAGATGCTAAATTCAAATTTATATCTTTATTATACATAAGTAGTTATGACCGCTTGTAGACATGATAATAATTTTCAACACACGCGAAATTTTGGTTTAACTAAATTTCGAGTACATTTACTTACCGAAATGTTCATATAAACTGTGTGTGGGTGTGATCTTATTTGTATTAAACAAATAGATATAACTCAGGATCACTTGGAATGATTGTCGTTGGCATCGGCGTCGGCGTCGTTTCGCGTTGCGTCAGCGGCGTCGAGGGCGTCGTTTCGAAGTGTTTCCCACGAACGGGGATTGGGGGATGGTCGAACGCCGTCACGCGCACTTTCACGGAGGGGCTGGAGTTTAAATACCACGAAGCTTCTAGTGAGAACACCTTGTCCTCAACCTGGTACCGTGGCCGAGATACCGAGAGACCATCTCAGGAATCGCTTCTGGATCTCCGACTTTGAATTCAAGTGAGTTTATACTCCAGAATGATTCTTGCATGGAACTTGCGTGCGTTGAATTATAATTTTTGTCTTCATTTTTGTGATTTGGGTGACTGTTGATTTCGTTGCCACTGTGTAACATAAAATTTTCGAGTGCTTTGATTATCGCCATCGGTAACATTGCTTTGAATTTATGTTGTATAGCTGCAACGTACAGTGTATAACGGATAGAAAAAACGAGTTGTTTTTGGGGATTTACATTTCTTAGATTGTAGCAGGAAGTACAGAACTCAGAAATGCTTGTATTGTGGTGACAGCGGTCAATGCACATTATGTTGCACGTTATGCCCTTCTTTATAGAGAAATCCAACCTTTTGTTCTGGGTATGTTTTGAATCGTTGGTTCATGACGCTATTGTCGAAATTAGTGAGCTTATAGTTACTAATATCTTATATAGGCATGGGTAACTATACTCCCTGTCGAGTTAAAATCCGCTGTTTTGTATTTTACCATGGTCTGTGGCGAAAATATCTTACCAACATGTCTGATAATCATTCAATTATCGTTTTAATCCTCTTAAATGTTAGTCTGATCACCTTGTCAAGTTTTAGGGAAGATAAGCCTAATCTGCAAAATGAAGGCAAGTGGGTAAAAATTTGATTGCTTGTGGTGTGGCCAAATAATCAGACAATCCCCAAGCTCAGGAGAGATTAATTTTGATGTAGGTATTTCACAATATACCAAGGAAAATAGCAATTCCAACTCAGATAAACGTATAGGTATAATACAGTCTTGTCCCCTGCCCAGCCTTGATCGTTCCTTGCGGATGGTGACTTCAAATTTGACCCTTCTATGGGAATTTTATTCTGTAATCCACGCACCGTCTTAGGGTGAAATGTTCTATATGTGCATTTAGTCTATTCAATCACGTGATTGCAGTGGTAACTACATTGCCTTGTTTAATAATTACTTCGAGGGCTTATTCATAATTAAACCCTCTCTTCTGGTAAGGTGGAACTATATAAGGACCTATAACGTAAGGATTGCCTTTGTACGTGAAGGCCATAAGTAGAGGAGGAATATGCCCTGCAAAAGATTTTCGGTTTCTGTGATAATATGATTATTTTCAAGATTTTTTAGAATGTCAAAAAAACCCTTTCGAGTAGGTATGTTAATGGTACATAGAATCACAAGATACTCTCATAAATTGGTAAGGAAATAAGAAAATGGGCAAGGAAATTACCTACTTTCACACAAATCTTGTTTTTCTTTTAGCTCCAACATAGGAGTACTATAGTTATACTTATTATACCAATACCTTTAAGCCAATACCCTCTACCCTAACCACATGGGAGTAGGAGTTAGGACCCTCTACAATTGAGGGTAGATATGGGAGGGGGGATGCCTTGATTGGTAATTGTTTTAATTATACACCCTTTGCATGGATTAACATTATCCGATAGTTATTGGCTACCATTAACATGGTTTGGGAATTGAATGAAAATACCATGAAGATGGTGGTGTTACTTCGCCAAATCGTGCTCTTGTAGGGTAATATTATATTACATATTCCATATTTCGCGACAAAAATAGGCTTCAACATTTCCGACACGCCGAAGTTTACTGTTCAGACATGACCGTCTTACGACCTTTCAAAAGGTTATCAACCCAATTTATGGGACTATGAAATAATTTATCAAATGTCCACCCAACGAAAGATTAACTTCAACTTCAAACCAAAGAATGCAGTATAAACCTTTGTGTGTATTATAGATGTGAGAGCATGGTGTATGTGTATGTTTGTTTGTGTCGTATGTGTGTCATCTCACCCACCTATATAGGTAGTTACTAATTATGCAATGTAGTACAGTTACAACAAACCCTCTGATATGACACAGATGTTACTAAATTGTAAAACTATTACTATGACAGGGCAGGGAAATAGAAATACACGCCTTACTTATTAGAAGCTAGGCATCTATACATTATCAAATTATTTTGTTAATACACCTTAACCAGTATGTTCTCCCGTTTATTTGGTCTAAAAATGCGTAATACTGTCATGTAATATACATCCGGCTATCTTCTAACAACAAATAGCACTTCTGATAATCAATTGGTCAGACAATGTTTGCCCATTGGGTCTGTAACCTTAGTCGGTGTACATGTGGGCAGAACAGACATACCACACCACACCACCACACTATGTCCATTTCCACCGACAACATAAGCTATAGCGTCCCGCTTTCCTTCAGCACGTGAAAATTACTAGATGTCTAGCTGTGTTTCTTTTCAATGGTATAGACCATGCGTAAGAGCTAAAATGATTAAAATTTCTGAGGTCATGTCTATTATAAACCACATGGTAAAATGTACAGAATACAAAGTAGTATTATGTTATTTTTAGTTTGAGGAACGATGAACGAAATTAGAGTGATGTGTTGTATGCTACAACGTAACGCTTTTCCTAAAATGGGTGCCGTTCTGTCTCTATGTAGAAATTTCTGACATGTTTCCGAGTTTTTCTCACTTCCTTTCTGTGTGTAGGTATAGGTCCAATCAATTTGCGATTCGAACCTGAATCAATTTAAGGTGTACCGGCGTCCTCTGCTTTAACAATCTATAAATTGCCACGTCATGAAATATAATCAAATTTAGTTGAAGGTTTAAATTTGACGCCAGATTATTCGGAACTTGATCAAATCATCAACTTCGTTCGGTTTTGGTTGACAGCATTGTGACTTTAATATTGAAATCACAGTGATTTGATCAAAGCGAGGCTCACAGAGCCACCTTGTTATCCAAATCGAGTGCTTATTATATACATTTCTGCTTGACTAAATCGTAATAAAAGTGCTTCGCAATTCGCATCTTTCTACTATTTGATATATAGGGAGTTCGTATTTACTTTCAAAGCTTAAAGTCTTACGCGGGAAGATGCATACAGGCATACGAGATTTTCCGTCGAACAATTTTCCCAATCTTGGCTCAATATTTGCTTTATGTATTTCATGTAGTAATCCGGCTTCCACCTGAAACAGGGACATAGTTCATAGGCTATACCTATGCAAGCACATGGGTTGGACGTTCTAATTCCTAAGACGTCAGGCCTAAGTCCTGAGATCTATGATCCTGAATCTCAGCTGAGGTCACCGCAAAATAAGCCACTTGTGATGGCAAACGCGGAACGTAGCATGGTCGGGTTGAAACACATTTTTTTTGTTAGGTTGCAATGCAATCTGATAATAATTGTGATTTTAAGGTTTTAACTGCATTTTTCCAGTGTCGCTTTTTTAAATCCCCAAAAAACTACAAGGAGGAAATTCTTTAGATTTACACGAAAGGAAAACGCTGGTTTACCATGGTTATCCTTGGTCACCGCCCATATGTTTTGCTTCCAGGGAGAGATGGGTAAAACTAATCACTGTTGCCTGCCTTTTTCTTCAGTTCCGAGTGCAGCAGCATGTCTCGTTCGTGTGCCAGCCTTTTCTCCAAGTGCTGTGTGTCCATGCTGTTTTGGTGGCTGCTCACGGTAGCAGCTAGTTCGGATGCGCAGAGAGTTGATTGCAGGTAAATTACCTTCAACTCCTCGCAACAGTGACCGAAGAACTCGGTGTACCTATATGACTAACATTTACAATGCAATCTGCAGGAAATTTGTTTTTGCGCCGTTGTGTCGAGGAGTGGCTGCAAAAAGGGCTTATAGCAGTTCACAAGATGATTTCTACTTGGACAATAGCGGGTAAATGTTTATTACTAATATTTAAAAACTTGTAATATACACACAAACAGCTGGTACACAGAACATCGGAGCTAGAAAATAAAAATTTTAACCGTGCACTTTTTATTCGGGCAAATTTGATTTATTCCAGGAAACTTGGTGGTCTAAGTAAAGCTCTAGACTCGTATCCAACCATGATCCCAATGATGGGATCAAAGGACAGCGGGCTAGCGAAGGAACGCAATCGGATGCAGATGCAGAATCAAGATTTAACGTGGAAAGTGGCAGACGATCAAGTGAGACACATTTTTGTTGAAGATGTAAAAAATTAGACATCCAGTAATTGGTGCATAGTTCCACAGGCTTTAAAGCGAAGGCACCCTGTCCCAATCGATTTTGCTCAATCGATTTTGCTCAAAATCTTAGAAAAACATTAATTACTGTAACCAACATTTGCTCATTTTTCCAGGGCTTGAAATCTGACACAATGTATGACTGGTACCTACAGAACCGCAAGCGAAATAGAGAGCAAGAAATCGCGTACGATTATTAACTTTAATAAGCGAGATTTGCAAATATGTAATAAACCTTCCCAAATCTGATTTGTTGATATTTATTATGTCTTTGTTAACGTCAACACGAGTTTTCCTTCCATATGTATTGCATAATTGCATTCCATCCCACGAAGTAAAAAGTTAGAACACAATATAATAGTAGGGTACCTATAGTATAGAAATAATTATGATTTTATGATACGGTATGCCATTTTCGATTAGATGTTTGAAAAAAGTAAAAAATTATGGGAAATCCCAATTATGTAGAAGGAACGATACGTCCGTGATGCGCTGTTCAGCGCGTCCGTTCAAATAAAACATAGCACCGGGAGGGGCGGGTCGGTCTGCATCTTTGGCAAAAATGGCACATGGCTAGCGTCAAACTGACGCCTGTCAAGATAAACAGTAAACACCGTAAACACTGGACTGCACTTAAGCGAAGATTATTTTAATAGTCTCTTAGCACTGAGCCACGGAAAAGAAACTGGTTTTGCGTCACACCGAGCAAAACAAAATTAAGATCTGTAATCAACTTCCTTAAAATTGAATATCAATGGCTACTGGTTTGAATTCGAGTCGCGTTATCGACATCGAATGGAAGTTTGGAGGTAAGAATAGCATGTATTCATTCATGTTTTTCGTTTTGGACTTTCATAGGTAGGTAGTACTTATTACACAAACCAAAATGTAGCATACTTTGATCAGCACTCATAGAATGTGGAAACAAATCTAATGCAGTTCTCTTTAATGGCAGTCAAATATGACAAAGCCTGTGGCACAGGTGCTTTAACTATCGAATATCTGCTAGCATTGCTTGTAACTTTAATCAGTATGAGGCCTGCTGTGTAAGTAATTTTCTTAAAGAATCTAAGGGAAGCAAATCAAATACTATGCCTTTGAATGCATTTGTCAAAAGCTCAACAATATTTTGAAATCAGTTACAGCAGCTAGCAGTGTGTCAGAACAAGTTGGTCGCACTTACATCCAAATGAAAGTCATTCTCGATGGCGGCGAAGGAAAAACTAAGAACATATTCCTAGAAATGAATTTACCAAAGTTTTACACATTTCTCCATGAGCTTGAGAAAGCCAAGGCTAATCTAGACTATTTAAAGTGAAACATTCAGATGATTTTGTTACAAACATTCAGCTATATATATGTATTTTTGCCTAATAAAACTTCATTAGAACCATTATGATTATTTATTCAGATTCATTGTAAAGATGCAATGTCCTAAGTTACCAAAAATAGATACAAAATATTCCATTTCCAACCCGTAACAAATCCAGCGAAACAATACATTTTTCATCATAAGTCCAGCATCAGCATGTCAGGCTTCTCAATATATTCTTTCCAAACATTTGAGAACCTCGCAATTGTCGCTCCATCTACTATTCGGTGATCTGCTGACCAGCTAATAGCCATCACATGTGCCTTCACCAATTCTTCCTTCGAATTGAAACGAGGCACCACCTAGAACATTTTCAGTAGGATGGTATCAATTAACAGGCTCAATAACAAGTGGTAGGTAGCTGCCATGTTTTAGTTATTATTATTTATTATTATTATTATTATTTATAAAGTTTTAGTTACCTGAACTTTTCCTAAAGCAGCAATTGCAACTTCAGGAGACAAGATCAACGGCGAACAGTATGTACCGCCAATCTGAAACGTGGTAAAGACCCCGTTATCTACTTACTTTAAGGGAAATATACTGTTTTAATTACAGTTTGCTTGAAAATATGATTGAATTAAATATTAGACAATTGAAGCAAAACTTGAAAATTAAAAATGTTGCTACACTTACAGCTCCGATATTAGATAATGTCAGAGTACCGCCAGTTAAATCGTTCATTCCAAGCTTTCCCTCAGCACCCAGCTTTTGTATACGATTCAGCTCCATCGCAACTTGATAAATACTCAAAGCCTCCACATTTTTCACGTTTGGAACCACGAGTCCATTGGGAGTGTCCATTGCCACACCAATGTTGTGGGAAGATTTCAAAATTACATGTTCGCACTTTTCGTCCACAGATGCATTTATAATTGGGTATTGGTTGAGTGCTTTTGATGCTGCTTTAATGAAAAATGGCATGTATGTGATCCGAACACCTCTGGCCACAGAGGCTTCTTTTAGCCTTGAGCATACAGCTACAAGCTGACTCATGTTGATTTCATCACAGTATCCCATGTGAGGTATTTTCTGCAAGGAAAAGAAGGGGATTATATTTTTGTTACAATGTGTTTTAAACAGGTCTTGCAAATTCATCCTGAGTTAACTTACCTGTGCAGCTGTCATTGTCTTTACCATTGCTCTCTGAAATCCTTGAATTGGGACAATGGAATCGACAGATGGCTTCTTAAATTTCAGCGAATTATCATGAGAGGGAATTTTGTCTTTGTTCAAAAAGGCAAAAATATCTTCTTTGAGCACTCGCCCATTCTTACCAGTGCCAGCGATATCGCTAAGTTTCAGCTGATAAAACAAGAAAATATTTAATCAATTCTCCAGAAGTGTACCTAGGGCTCATGTGACCGCTCGCATATTTGGCTGACAGCTCCCCCTCCCCTGAATATTGAAGATGAAAGAATTCAGGGGCACAGCCCTTGAGAAAAATTTGCAAGATCATTTTGTGGAGTGATCCTAATCTTACGTACATTTAAAGCCTTGTGTAGCTATTATCGAGTATCCGAGTTGGATTCAGTCTTTATCCCTACTAGTCAACAATGTAGACTCAGTTACTCAGTTGGGTGCTTGCTAAGGTATTTGACTATGTCTTTCTTTAGTTTTCAAATATTTTCTGTTAATTCTACCCTCAGTTATTGGAGAGAAACCCACGGGTACCAAATACAAGGGATTTCGTGCCAGCGTACCAGGCCTCTGCTTGTACACACAAATTGAAAATTTTCAGGTACCTACCTAACATGAAACAAGGAAATATGAATCTGAAGGTCAAGCAGAACCTTTAACGGTTCTGGCTCCCCTTCTTCCCATTTTTTAAAACATCGGTTTGGGTTCCGATTCTATAAAATTTGAAGTAAAGGTTCCGTTTACTGTTCTTAGAAAATTATAAATAATGGTTTTGATTTTTGAACTCACTGGTTCCATGAAAATATCAGTTATTTCGGGTAACAATTTGGAATCCGTGGAACAGTCATACAAAATAAAGTAGCAACTGTAAAACTGAGATTATGGAACCTGTATAGAACCCAAAAAAACAGATATTAATCGAAAAATAATGGTTCTTGAAAAATAACGGACAGCGGTTTTATGAAGAAATTTAAATAAAGGTTTCGAATCTGATATTTTAAAATTGAAAGTACCTAACAATTCTGTTTCCAGTTTTAGTTCTGTGAAAAATAACAGTTCTTTCAAATTCTGGTTCAGATCTCCAGTCGATGCAATTTTGGGTTTCACAAACAAAGGATAAAGGCACATGCCCTCCTCTCCCCCACGACCATGGATGGGCCTGGGCCAGACCAAGGCTCCAGGAACCTAATTACGCCCTTGAAGGTATTGACTTTATTTAAACTCAACAATAGTGCAAAATATGGCCATTTAAATTAAACTGCAGATAGACTCCTTGAATCAGCTTTTGTCCAAAAAAAACAAGCAGCCTGTAAATTTAGACATCAACATTTTTTTGCCAAGTGTAGCTACCTAACAACGTACCTAAGTGACGTATAGGTAAGGGGCCTTACCTAGCTCGGCCACTCGTAGTCCCGGGATTACTAGCAATCTACCCTGGCTAATTAATACCACCATAGCACCAAGCAGTAACCCCGACCTAGAGTGGCAGTATTACGGCCGGGTTATATAGCCGGGGCACATCGACTCTGACTTTAGTAACAAGCCATGAGATTGGTTGATTTGACCTCACTGCACAATGATGATCGTTTAAAAAGCTGTATGCCTTCTAGATAATGCTATCATCGTAGCACCACCGTAATACTGGTTGCTAGTGGTGCTACGAAATCAACAAACTGCCCATTGTTGAAATGGCCGCTGTAGGTCCGGGTATTAACACCGCCAGCCCGGCTAATTAGCCGCTTCTTAGCCGCTCCAAATGGCCGAGCTAGGTAAGGCCCCAGGGGCGTTCAGTCAGGGTATGCGGGGAATGCTTCGCATGCCCTGGTCAAATCACCAAGTGGTACATTTTAATGTTATTCTATTATTTACAATATTATCATTTACAAGTTTGGCTGGGAAAAAAAGAATCGGGTCGATGTTTTCAGCTTTACTGTCATTATGAGTAACGTGCCGGGAGCGGTGATCGGGTAACGAGATAAAAAAAAGTCTACACTGCCACTCGGTAGGCACGCTATCAAGTCAGTCGGTCATATGCCGCGTACCGCTTGGATTTAGCGTGAGAGGAGAGGAGGAGGGCAATCATCGCACGTTCGCAAGTACGAGAGCGAGGTGGCTCGGACCACATAGCCTCCAGCACCGGCACAGGTACGGCGCGGGACGGCATGGCACGGGGCACCAGCACTAGCGGCGCGGGTTTTAAACGCAAGCAACCACAGGTGACAATGAGCAGCCAAGAATGTATTGTTTGTCAATGGAATCCAAGGGTGTAATACTGGCATGATAATATGCATGTATAATAAGTTAAATATATTGTAGGTAAATACTTCAAAAGATGGATATCATTACATTATTGCCGAAAGATAAGCAACTGAACTCAGCACTTTGTTTTTTTATAATGAAAAAGGATACTTGTTTACTTGCTGTAAGCAAGTTTAGCATTGACTTACACGGGACCTTTGGTCTGGTGGCAACAGTGGCAATATGGGAAATTTTGTGCATAGCGTACCCTCCCAAAAATCACTACTTGCCCCTGGTAAAGGGGTAGTTTAGAAAGCTACCTGTAACCTATATTATCTAAATTCTGTTTCTAAACTGTTTTAAACAAAATATTGGTACCTGATTTTCTGCTGCTATTCTCCTAACTGCAGGAGTGGCAAATGTCCTTGTAAATTGGGTTGATTTTGGCTGAAGATCATTGTTCTCCTTTGGCAATGATTCGGATGATTCCGAATTCACTACAATGGAATGTACTTGCTCTTGCGAACCCTCACCGGCAACTTCAATATCAATAAGAGGTTGACCGACCAGGGCCATTCCGTCTACATCGTGGTATAGTTTTGTAACGATGCCATCGTAGCGGCTTGTAATAGTAACAGAAGCTTTATCACTTTGAACTTCACATATCTTATCAAACTGTGCCACTGAATCTCCAACTTTTACAAACCTAAAGTGAAAATAAATACATGGGTTAATAAATACCATCAGGGAATTCCAACTATAAAAATTAAAATCTGTTCTGTTGCTTTAATTGCTTTTAACTTATCTGTATAATAGAATGGGTGTTTTAGCAAAGTGAGTTAGCATGGAGTAATGTTATTCCACAATTAAATTTAATTTATGTACAGACCATTCTTTTACAGTAACTTCTCTTATTCCTTCACCAATGTCCGACAAGTTAAATGGGACGATTTTTCCAAATTCTGAATATGAAGTATGAAATAATTGACTACTAAGTGGCTTTGTGGGTTTGCAAGTAAAAGGCTGAGCACAATCGGGCGACCTGGTGCGCAAAACATATGTGCAAGTGTTTCGGAAAGATGAAAAGTGCTGCTGTAAATGAAAGACAATGGTAAAGAAATCTGAAAATGTTTACAAGGTATGGTTAGGGATCAGTTGAGATACTACTAATTCATCACATTGAAGAACAGAGCCCACTTTTCAAAGAAAAAAAATACCTTTTTCAGAAAGATCTTTTCTATGAAGGTGCTCTTCATTCCAAATTTGGCAACACATTGTAACGCTGCCATTATCTTTGCGGGTTTAGCTATCACCTTAAAAACTCAGTCTAGCCTCAGTAACATCGCCTATTGCAACACCAGCTTAATCAATTGAAACAAATGTCACATAATAAAAATTCATGTTGAATTTCAACCAATACATGTGGCATGGAACAGCTGACTAGATCGCATCAAGGGCATTAAAAAAATTTCCTAAATCCCCACTTCTATGCTTGATGAGTTCCAATATTGATATTCGTATGGTCATAATTTACAGAAGTGTTAAAAACCTCACACCATTCAAATGAGAGAGGGATATTATCGTGGGACAGGTACAGTCAAAGTTGCAGGGCTCAAAGACAACAATATTTCTATTTTCATTGTTGCTATGGTTACCCTTAAGAGCCAGTGAGCCTATCCGGCGCACGAGTGACCGTCCTGGTCCTGAGGTGCGAATTACGAACTGCTTAGTCGGCTTTTTTTAAAATGCCGCTGGTAGTGTTTAAAGAATGAACCATCGCACTGCCAAAATTCCCAAGAAATTGTAGCTACAAGACCAACGATTTATGTGATGTGAAGAGGAATTACTTCGGGATCCGGGCCAATTAAGTACCATTAAGTACGATAGATCATATCCATCATATCAAAAACGCTGGCGTCAGCTGTATTGTTTGACAGCGATGAATCGAACTGTAGTGGGAAGGGAAGAAGTGGCAAAATGGCGTTTAACATCGCGGCGGCGTCGTACATAGCAGCGCTTATTATCGATGCTTTTCTAATATTTTTTGCTATATTTCACGTAGGTGTTCATAGATTGTTGTTGAGCGAATGTTGTGTTTCACATAATTAGCTGTCAATGTTTCTGTACATTTACTGATAAATACGATGATTGTTGATGATTCTCAAAACTACCCGAGATGGGCTAGGCAGGTGTAGGTAGGTGTAGGGAAAATAATGCATTTTCGTGGTAACCGATGGTCAGGGGTAGATAGATTGTACAGTTTTAGGCTATACATTCTACTACTGCAAGGTCCAATTTCAATTTTTATCTTACAGCTTATGTACATGTTAGAAGTGTTCTGGATTGAAACATAATTTAATCTCACAAAAATAACATTTCCTTAATTTCTTTCCAGGTAATAGCTTTTGATGAATTGAAGACTGATTACAAAAATCCTATTGATCAATGCAACAGTCTCAACCCGGTAAGATTACATGAAGTAAGTAAAGTTATTACCTTACTGGTATTGCCTCGTGTTACTATAAAAATTGTATTGTTTTTCAGCTAGTTTTACCAGAGTATTTTCTACACATTTTATTTAATCTACTTTTCCTTGTATCTGGAGAATGGTTTTCGCTATGCTTGAACATTCCTCTGATAGCGTACCACATCAACAGGTAAGCCATATGAACAAAGGTCACCTGGGTAGTGATTGTGTAAAAATCGATAGCTTTAAGGTGCCTGCTTATTTCATTGGGCCGTGCAACCGATAAAAATCGATAATCTCGTTGAAAACTTTACACAATCGCTACCCAGGACTAATAAGGCATGAATTGTTTGCAAATGTCAAAATCTAACCGAAGTTTACGTTGAGTCAAGGTACCGTACTCGGCCTGTGATGACTGGTCCAGGATTGTATGATCCTACAAGTATTATGAATGCTGATACGCTTACAAAATGCCAGCGTGAAGGTTGGGTAAAATTGGCGTTTTACCTCCTTACATTCTTTTACTATTTGTACGGGTGAGTAAAATTAGTTAACATTGAATGATGCATTTTTTTTTGAATGATTCATTTTTTTTGCTACTTTTTATACAAAAGTAGCAAATAATTATCTACAGTACTTACTAATGCATCAGTAATAATCAATACCGACCTTTCCTTGGCATTGTTTCTAGATTCTTCTTCTGTTTCAGAATGATCTATTCGCTGATTTCGTCACCATGAATTTAGCATAAGCAGTGTCATTAACCATCACGGCGAGTACAATTGTTACCCATCAAATTTGCTACCTTCAAGATCATGTATGCTATAAAGCAAAAAGGTTTCATCACTTCCCAATAAATCGGTGGCTCTCATTAGTAAACTGTATGTTAATGATAACTTGGCAATTAGTTGGCAGTGTGGTTGTTCTGTTATTTTTTATTGGGTGTGCAGGTTTGGGTCATTCTTTCAATTTCATTACAAAAGATAAAGTACAAAATGGATCGACTGTCTTCAGAGTTTAGAATTTTATTTAGAATGTGAAAAGATAAATGCAGGCCATCATAAAAAAAACCACGAGAGGAAAATGTTTCTCTCACTTGATTCGATTAGTGATAACCAATGATTCCGGCAGTATTTTTGCCTGCTCATGTAAGTAGACATGTTTTGGTCATGCTGAAAGTCAACTACGATTGACGAGGTTTTTGCTTAAGCTTGACAAAAATTGAGTCAAAAAATAATTCTTGGTCACAAACAGGAGTTTCAGAATGATTGAAATGCAAATAAATAATTCACTTCTGTAACTTTTCTTGAAGCCACTCTTCTGTCATTTCGTCTAGCTCTCTCACTTCGTACACACGAGTCAGGTCTGCTTCCCGCTGCAGTGCCAATTTGGTGCCGGCATACATTATTTGCAGCTCTATCTGACTATCTGGAATTAAAGAAGTAAAGCAAATGGTATATCATCAAGTAGGAACATTCGAAAGGTGTTGCGAGACGTGCACTTATTATAATAGCATTCGTGATGGTGGAACCGCAGTTTGTGTCGAAACTAGAAAAGTAGTTTTTTGTGGCCGTCTGTTTACATCTTAAAACAATATGCATGTCTGAACTAGTGAAAAGTTGAAACATCTTTCCATTTAAGAAAAAAGGATATGAAAATGAGAAAATGTATGAACAAAATTCTGAAAAACATAGCCATCCCATAATAACAGATGTGCACCTCTGGACTGGGAAATCCGCCCAGTAGAATTTCGGCTATGTGCTCAAAAAGGTTTGTCTTAAAGAGCAGAGGCAGGCCAGGTACTGACCACGTGGATGAGCACATGGTGGCAGGGGATGTCATGTTCATTGATCAGCCGCTATCTTGTTTTGATAAACCAGTCGTATTATCAGTGCCTGCCTCGCAAAACTCGCAAATTTGTTCTCTGGGAAGTTTTGTATCCACACACCCCCACTGGCATGCAACACATAATTTTATAGTTAGAAGAAAAAATAAAAAACTTCTCGAATCCTCCCTTTGATAGGAACACTTCTATGTCACCACTTTTTTAATATTAATGCAAACGAATGTTTCCATATCTCGATCTCATTTTATTTGAGATAAAAGCAATTATGCAATTGAAATTAATTCGCACAGCGAATACCAACTTTTTTACAAGTACCGAAAATGTGTTTTTCATACAGAGAAGATGCAGGAAACTTTTTGAATTTTCTTCTAGCTTAAAAATGACGTATTTTAGGCAATTGGATTTGTGTGAAATCTAATCGCATAGCTCCACACTGCACCGATCTATCAGGTTGGTTGATTCTCATTTCACGTAGCAAGGCAGCTGCTGATAAGAAAACTGGTTTCTGAAAACGAGGTTTCGATCCCCTAAGCATGCCATCCAAATCCTCCATGTGTCCCACCTGGTCGGTACCTGGCCTGCATATGCTCTTTTCCGATGAACCTTTCTGAGCACATAGCCAAAATTCTACTAGGTGGATTTTGAAGTCCAGAGATGTATCTAGAGCACAGTGTACTTTGTGTGGAACAAGGTGATGGGAAAACTATTTTCACTTCACATTTTGCAAAAACCTCAGTACCATTCTGAAGTAAAAATACCCCAAAAGACAACATACTTTCCAGAAATTAGGTTATCTTTTGAGGGGGATAACTGATTTTGCAATTGTAGAGGCCTTGTATTCGTTCTGTGGTAAGTGTAAGACTAAAAGTTAAGATTGCCAGATGGACATACAATCTGCAGGCTTAGTTGCCTCCTTGCCATTGATGTTCTTTATGTCCGAGCAAGAACAAAGTCCCAACTGATAGGCTATTGCATAACACCTTTTAAATCTCGCTAAGCGGGGTTTTACTAGGCGTCGTTTAAAATCTAGCCGAGGGCGTAGCTTCGGCGCATTTCACGAACAGTTTTGATTCGCGGTTTATTTAAACTTATTCCCCGTTCAATTTGGGAAACAATTGGGAAGCATTTGGGAATTTGGTGAAATACAAAAAATATAATAAAATGCTGTTGAAACAACCAAACGTGGCTTGGCAACTACACGGAGTTGGTGAAATACCCAGTCAGTCAGTGAAAGAATAAAATAATGAAAGGGATAAATGAAGAAAAAAAACACTTTGCTGGGTATTTAAAATGAGAATAATATAGTAATATAATAGTAATTTACGTAAATATTTGGGTTTTAGGCCCATAAGCAGATTGGCTAATTTGGATAACATAAATGCAAAGTATGATCAATCATAGAACCTCTGGTTATTAGGTATATTTCCTCTGTACCTACACATTTGTAAAAACCTTACATGTTGCACAGAATGCACAAGGAATGTTGTGAACCACAAGTGCCAATGGTTTTAAAATAAATTAATCTAAGCAAGAGCAAGAAAATTTAATTGATTGAATTACAAGTTTTGCTAGTAAATCTGCCTATCTCCTTCTTTGGCAGCTTAAAGAAGATGCAGCAAACTTAACCACTTTGTACTGTTGAAAGTAGGGTACAAATTGGCTGAGTAATGTGAGGGAAATAAATTATCAAGAATGAACATGACTTGCCAAAGGGGATTAGAAAACAGAGTTGACGGTTAGTTATGGCAAAAGGCAAAGCATAATTCACGTGCAAGGTATTGATGAAGGCTTTGCCAAAACTTTGACTCAGTTTCTGGATTTTTTGTGACACCTGCTTCACCCTACTCCTCCATCAAGCCACTGGACATGCAGCCATTGAAATGCAGCTGGTCAGAAAACAAACTATTTTCACTGGGTTGTAAAATTATTATCATACTTTGAGTTTTAATTTGAATATTTACCTCGAGGTGTTATGAATATAAAACACATTGGATATGACACTCTGCCATCACTGTGCTCCATGCGGTAACTGTAGACGACAAACCGGGGTTGATGTCCAGGAAGACTTTCTCGCAGTTCATCAACGCTGATGTCATCAACTTGTTCATCGATGCATATTAATTGCTTTTCACGATCAACTTTCACTAAGAAAAATACGTGAAGTAGTTATTAGCAAATCAGGCTGCAATCTTTGTGATTTTTTGGTAGATGCAAAGAAAAATTTAGGGAATAGTTACTTATTAGGGCAGAATTGGCATCATGTTTTCTGAAACGAAACTTCTTCAGTGCATCTTTTACATCGTCCCCGATGTCACATACTTTAACTGACTGAAAACAAAAATAAGTGTACATTAGTAAGCAAAATAAAAAAAAAGAAACATAAAAAAATGAGTCACCACATCTTTTCACAAGTTTTGTATAATTAAACAAACCATTTCAATTCACTGTTTCGCAAAAGCAGGCCAAAAATGTGTTTATTAGATCCCCGTTATGTAAATACTTTTATTTATAAATTCTCATCACTTCAACTTCTATCACAACAACTGAAGTGTTGTTTGTAAGTGGTGACTGATACTGAACGCCGCGGGTGGGTGGGGCAGGATGGTGGGCTGTCAGCTGTCACTTTGACGGGGTAGTGTGCTTTGGTGGCGTGGTCCTGGAACCCCGTAAACATACCGGGGCTAGAATGCCGCATGCTAAAAGTTTTCTCAATGACAACACGTTGACCCAAGAACGTTGACCCAGAATATAGACAGAAATTACCCTACGACTACAGATTCAGGTCCCTCATAGCTAATATATTAAAATTATATGAGGTTGCACCAGATCCTGTAAAGATCTTGAACCGCGATCACATAATTTAATTCTTGTTTAACTTCGAAGTTCGCGCCAAAAGCCGGAGTATATCGAGACTTGTCGAAGACCATCGGATGGTCGAGCAAATATTTAAACATGTGCGCGAAGAACTTCGTGGCGTTCGCTGTCATTAGTCATTCTGACGTTTCGGGTAACCTTACTTTTAGGTACTTGTTCTTGCTGTGTGCGTGCAGAAGTACACATTATTATGCTTAAACAAATCGAAAATCAGGCGGATGTTATCAAATACTTAGGTTTAAACGATTTTGTGTATAAAATCCCTTAGGTAGTGTTTCTCAATACGCTTCTAACCGAGGTCACTCAGATTTGAATGCATAGGCAATGAAACTACATTTTAATTAAATATTCTAAGCATTCGAGGATATTACTTGGTATATCGAGCAAGATCTACCCATGGTTCTATGATATAAGTTGCAATTGAAAAATTTAATATGGGTGAAGCTAGCTGTACTGAGGTTGAGCTTCAAGAAATACTATTATACAGTTCTCGCCATGGCGATGTTGCTATGGTTCAAGAGTTGCTATCGACTCGCCAGGAAGGAAGAATATCTCTGGATATAAGCTGCAAAGGTAATTAATATCCAAGAATGAATTAAATTTATTGGAATATTAGGTTTTCCATGAATAATTAAATTTGCCATTTTTATCCTGCAGGAAAAAGTAAAAGCAATCTCGGATGGACGCCTTTGCATCTCTCGACCTATTTTGGTCACAGGTTGGTGGTGGAGCATTTATTAAGCCATGGTGTGGATATTAATGCTGTTAATGATGCAGGAGACACACCAATCCACAAAGCTGCCTTCATTGGACGTGAGGTAGTACATTATCTGCAGTCTGCGTAAATTTATTATTTGCCGAGGAAGGTTCACATCCCCAATTAATGCAAAATTAAGGTAGTATGTACCTACTTTCAGAATAAATATTTTTATGTTTATTTCAGGATATTGTATTACTGCTCTTGAAGCATGGAGCTGATGTAAATTTAAAAAATGGCATGGGGCAAATTCCGAGAGATTGTGCTGAAAATGTTGATGTATCTAAGCTTCTGTTAGCTGCTGAGCAGACTGAATTGCGACAGAAAGAGGATAAACTTTTGTCCGCGTCCAGAGGAGGAGATCTTGACACATTGAATCAATTGGTATGGTCATTAGAAAATTTGTTCAAAATGGTCAGAGTTTTTAAACCTGCTTATTTACTAGGTAGGTACCTACCTACCTACCTACCTACCTACCTATGCATTTTTTACTATGCATAAGATAAATATTTTTTGGTTTAGCTAAAAGATAACAATCCTCCAAGCATTAACTGCGTGGATTCTCAAGGAAACTCGTGTTTACACTGCGCATCGTACCGAGGCCACAAAGAAGCGGCAGTATTGTTACTTCAAAATGGAATCGACACATCAATAAAAAATTCCAGAGGTTTGTGCTCTGATTCATAATGCAATTTTCCATTCTTCTTATATGTATCTTATTACAAGCCATTAGTTAGAACCATTGTATATTGCTATTTCAGAGCAATTTCACTACATGCTTGCACTTTTGTTTCAGGTCAAACTGCATTTGATTTGTCTCGAGATGCTCAGATGCAGCAAGTTCTTTGTGTTCAACCAATTCGGCTTCTTCAAAAAACAGCCACAAGATTTGAAGGACACCTTCTAAAAAGATCCCGTTTTTTGGGGTGGAAACCAATTTGGGTGGGAATGTTTTACTTTTACCTGCCTTCTATATAATATTTTAGAACTTTACGTTCTTAAATTATGGGGTACTGATAAATGTGTGGTTAAAAGTGGTGCGTACCCTTTGAAAATGGGCGTATGCAAGCTAATGTCCAAATTATCCACTGTGCATTGTGATGAGTGTTCACAGCAATAACAGCACCATATCTTGATTGCATTCTATTAAATTGAGCTTGTTGGTGAGATGTATGCCGAAATTCTTACGGGGCTCAATTCACACAAGATTTTGCATGGCCAATTTTAAGCAAGGTACAGGCTTTCTTTTTATTTTATTGTGTAGGTCGTTTTGGAGAGAGGAGTTCTGAACTACTTCAACAGTCGGGGAGATGCCTCAACAGGATTCAAGAGAAAAGACTTTAAGTATTTAGATGCAGCCCGAATCCTACCACTCGAGGCTGATCTTTCCACTCTTCTAGTGCATTTCAACGACGGTGCCGTCCATAGACTTAGTGTCTTAAACTCGGGTGATTCATCAGAGCAAATAAGTAGAGAGGTAAGCAAGTTAAGTATTAGCATGGCTACACTAGGAACTGGGGGTGCTACAGAAAAGTATAACGTAATTTCAGTGCATTTAATTGCTGTGCACTCTTTGCAAAAAGGATATTTTTAATGTTTTTATTTGTTTATATTGTTGTTTCTGGTTTGGGCAATAAAGTTAAGAACATGGTTGTCCTTACTTATTTTCACTGGTAGAAAGGTGATGTATCAATTGTCAAGCAACAAAGAAAGAAGTCAGCTGGGTGACTATAATGTGCAAAACCAGTTTATTTTGTGGAGAGGTTCAAGCCAATACATTTAAAAATGAACAGTGTGCTAAGCCGCTTCCTGCGGCTTTACTCCACACTTTTTGTTGGATCGCTACGAAACTTATATATTCGACGGAATTCCTGGCAAAAAATGTAAAAACTTTGAGTCTTTGAAATTTTTAAGCGTTGTAAAACAATTCTGTTAAGCTAGTTGGTTGAACAGTGTTTGTACTCAAGTCTTTACCTTGTACTGGATACAGGGCAAGTAGTGCTATAACTTTTGATAGACTGCCACAAAACCTGTAGGTCCATATGAAACGAGTAGGTAGGTCTTCGGAATCCTCACACTTTTGGTAGCAAATTGAATAGGTACACCTCTGGACATTGAAAGCGTTCCAGTAGAATTTCGGCTATGTCCTCAGAAAGGTTTGACTGAAAACAGCATAGGCAGGCCAGGTACCGACCACGTGGATGAGCACATGGAGGAACTGTATGACGGTCAGAGGGTCCAAATCTAGTAATGACAAACCAGTTTGCTTATCAGCAACTGCCTCGGTGCGTGAAATGTGAATCGACCAACCTGATAGTTCGGGCACTGTCAAGTTTTGCAATGGATTTCACGCAATTCTAATGGCCTAAATGCCGTAATTTTTAAGCTAGAAGAAAATTCAAAAAGCCTCCTGCACCTGGTCTGTACGAAAAGCACATAAATGACATCACTTCTCCGTACTTGCAAAAAAGTTGGTATTCACAATGTGAATAAATTTAAATTGCATAATTGCTTATGATAATGTCGCGTCACCACCGACCCGACTGGACGAGGTAACCACCGTAAAGCCATCGGAAAGGTAGGGTATAGGTAATAAACATTACCTTGATTACAAGATAACATCAATTAACAGAAATATAATGGAATCTGAATATGGAAACATTTGTTTTCTTCAATATGAACAAAGTAGTGATATAGAGGTATTCATCGCAAAGAGAAGATGCGAGGGGTTTTTTATTTTATTTTCTAACTGTAACATTAGGTGTTTTAGGACAGTGCAGGTGTGTGGAATCTGGATCAAAACTTGCCAGGGAACAAATTTACGAGTTTTGCAAGACAGGCACTGATAATAAAACTGGTTTGACAAAACTAGATTGCGACTGATCAATGAACATGACATCCCCTGCCACCATGTGCTCACCCACATGGTCGGTACCTGGCCTGCCTATGCTCTTTTCAGACAAACCTTTCTGAGTAGATAGCTGACATTCGACTGGAACGCTTTCAATGTCCAGAAGTGTACCTTTGAGTATCAAAATACCACCTGCAAATTCAAAAAAGCTTCACGCAATATCCATTGTCAACCATCAATGAACGACCTTGAAGGAGCTGGCTAATTTGCTTTTCAAAGTAAATGAAATATAATGAAGAATACCTATCAATGCAATAATGAGTTTATGGAAGATTTTAAAAATATCGTGGGGCTAAAAAATCACATTTTCTCATTGGCACCAAGCCCTCGTCGTGAGATCAGCGAAGGGCCGCGATGCCGCTTGCCGAAAGCTGGCGAGGCTGAGGTCTCTTACCCAGTGTGTAATTGACCGTGGACTGCCATGCAGTTTTTGCAAATAGAAATTCCATTTCCCTGATTATATAATAGTTCACATCTGCCAGCAGACTCCCATGCTGATCTTACGGAGGGGGCTTCGTGCCAATAGTGATAGAGGGCGATTTCTCAGTTTTGTTTTTAATTGTTTTTATATGCAGTGTCATATTGATTGGTATTCTTTGCTATATTTATGTATTCTAAAAACCAAATCGGCCAGTGCCTTTAAGGGACATGAACAGAGATAAAGCTTACAAACACTGTGTACCAAGACGTTACTCGAGAAAGTGGGTGCGAAAAGTTGTTTCTGCGGTTGCTATTGTGCTTTGTTTTCGCAATGGGTAACTACCAACGAGAGAGAAAGGTTTAGTGACGTAACAGATATTATCATAAAAAACAACCGCCGGCACAATCATTTGCGTATAGCTGAGATGAACATTGGGAATTTTGTGGGTTGGGGGGCCCATAAGTATTTTGTGTAGTCACTCCTAGCATCAAAAGCATGGACTCTCTGTTTCTCCGTAAATATGCATCTTCTCACTGTAACTATAATCTCAACATGTATAATAATGCAATGCACATTTAAGTTTTATAGTGTGTTTGTTCTTATTTTTCAGAAATGGATAAATGCATTTTTAGAACATATTTCATTTAGTAACCACTATCTTAGTCAAGGAAGCTGTTCATATGATAGTGACGAGGAAGATGACAATCTGAAACCACTGGGATCCATGCAGGTAATTAATTATGAAATAATATCGGTACTGTTATAAAATGAAGCGCTATATATTATATGGAAGATATTTTTTTATCTGAAATTTACAGTCAGTTCTGTGTGTAGTCGAAAATAATAATTTCTATTATGCTTTTCGCTGGATAGGATGCATTGCAAACGGCAGCTGCATATCACCAGGTCCTTGATCGGCAAGTCAACGAAAGAGTCGGCGTCATCGACAGGCTCTCTGAAGACAACATTTCGGGAACTGCATTACGAGTATGTTTCGTCTAGTTATTCCAGGCCAAAAGAAAACTAGTCTTTATAGTTTCGTATATAATTTTAGTTTAGCACATTGTTTAAATTGTTTGTACAAGAAAGAGGAGAATAATATTCAACTAATTACTATGCTATCATGACTCATAATTATGCTATCATGACTCTCTTTATAGAAATTCCAAATAATCTCAGACACTGCTGGCCACATGATGGCATCGTTAAGCCATTGCCTGGCGCTGTTCATACAACAAGAAGAGGTGAGATTATTTTTAAAACCCTGTAAGAAATGTTACATTTTCAGTGGCAGCTCAAAATTTTTTATTGATTGTTCGATTTGTTCTGGGTTTTGTTTGCTGATGAATCATACGCCTATTACTGCAATAATTATGAAGCTGTGGCATACAGGTTAAAATTGTTCATTTATGGAATTTAAAAAGCCTTACAACATTATTTGTGGCTAGTCAATCATAGACTTCACTTATGCATTGCAGGTGCGTAAACTTCAGTTGAAACAGGAACGGGAAAAAAGAAGAGTACTTGAAGAAGCATTGAATGTTTTGGCTAAAGAACACCATGAACTAGAACAGTCGATGGCATCTCACCTATCAATTTCCGAGTCAAGCCACTCGCTCATGTCTCAAGGCTCTAGACCCAGATATTACGATACCGATGATGATGAATTCTACGATGCCTTCGAAGACGATGGTAACTTCACTTACTTTTTACATTATATTACATAAAATGTTTTATAATATGAAGTAGGTTTTATTTTAATCATGTTTGCAAAGGGGTATGAAACAGAGAATTTGTCTAATCAATAAGTTATTTAATGGACCCGACACCCTGAGTGACCAATATAGGTATACAAAATACAGATTGTGTTAATTAAACCATTCACATTAGCTACTTAGACTTAGGATGGTTAGAGGGATTTGATGTTTCTCTGTAAATGAGTAAATGTTTCACAGTAAATGAAAGTTTAAAGTAGCATGAGCTTGGTACTAGTGCTTTCCAATCGCAATTTGAGTTGCGTTGAATTTGAGAGCGTGGTAGTTTGTATGGGATAAAAAGTGAAGGCCGATCGCCATAACAGTTGGCCAATGGAATCATTTTTTTAATCAAAGGGTTATGGAAATCTTAATTCAAAATGATTTTGACTGAATTAGGTGGCAAAAACGCAAAATGATACTACTAGACCGTAGAAAGTTGTGTCAGCCTGAAAACTTCAGAGATGCTTGGTTTCATTACAATTCATTACTTTGTATAGTTTCGTGAAAAATATCTGAGAACTTTCAACTGTACAGCTTGAACAAATTTTTGAAAGATATTAAACTCTCTGAGAATTTTGATTAGTTCCAAAACCATCAAGTTGATGTTGCTGAAAAGGGCTTGGGGTCTAAGTTTGAACTTAGCAAAGGACCTCTGCAAATTTAATCAAAATAGGAGCAGCTGTTTGGCCAGTAGAATGAAAATGAAATGGCTAATGAAATAGTAGATTCAGCCACGTTTGCTTTGCTCGTCAATACAATTTGGTTGAAGGTTTAGTTTGTTGCGTTGCATTGCAGATTCGGACAGTGACACGCTCATAACTGCTGTCACTCCGACTTCAGATAGCGACACTCTAGTCAGCTGCATGTCTGCTGCGTCGTCCTGTGGGACTCTCGTGTCGATGGGAGGAAGTGCCTACAAATGCGCTCGCGATTATAAGGTCAAGCCCAAGTACAAATCAAGGTGAGACTGCATGAGAACTCCCACTAAATAGCTTTTAGTTATTTTGGGGACACACACTTTATGTGTGAGAAAATTTGCTCTAGGAGATTTAAAAACCTATTAGATTAAACTCATTTCAGGGTTTTGAATCACTAGGAAACGCTGCCAAAGTGTTAGCGTTGAAGATGAGCGTATGAGCGCAGCGGTTCTAAGTTGAGAACAAAGGTAGACACCCTGCTCATGCGCTCAGCTTTAACGCAGCACAAATTGTTTTCGCGAAGCCCTAGAATATAAAATCAGATGAAAGTAGAACGTCGTTAACAGTCGATGTTACAAATTGTAGCTTGAATGCGTGTGAGGACTGAATTTATTAGTATTTCCAAGTTTGGTCACACACAAAGTCACAATAAATGTGTTAGGAAAATTTGGAAAAAATACGCACTTTTAGATAAATTTCCGTATTTTTCCAAATTTTCCCAATTTCAAATATTGCTTTTTTCTGATTTGAAGGGGAAGGGTATGGAGGATTTTCTAGAAAAACGCAGGGGGTCAAGTTGAAAACAAAAGTAGACACCCTGAAAATTTGATTGCAATTGAAGCAGGCGTTTGGTCTGTAGAGCGCGCACAAACGCACATAAAAAAAACAAACAAACACACAAGTGTTTTTTTTACCAGTATTGAAACTGAAGATTTCGCTTCGCTCGCTACGCTCATCAATCAGTCTTGCTAATGGGCCATTTACCTCTTGAATTTAACTTTTTTCATCGATTAGGATCATCTAGTAGTGTCCTTTGGACAGTAAAAAAAAGTATCTTGTGTCCACGGCCATCCGTGCAGAAATTCCCAAAATCCGCATTTTTTGGCTGGTGTGCTTAGAAAACAAACTCCCGTAAGAATTAACCCATAGCGCATTTTCAACTCCTAGCACCTAGACAAACCTCTAGTCAGATAAAATTCATATACTTTAAGCATAGTCCTCCATCCTTCCTCTGTGTTGAAATAATTTGGTACTTTGATAAGATTGGAATTGGGAAGCGAAACTGGAAAAATGTGCAACCGAACCGGGGTACGAACCCGGGACCTCCTGCTTGCTGGGCAGGTGCTCGACCAACTGAGCTATCCAGGCACACATCCTCCCTGCTTTGAAGGTAGGGTAAGGGGATCTCCGACGGAATGAGATTATCCATTTATCCAACGATCATCTGTTTCTCCACGGTTTGGGGATTTAATTACTGCAAGTATGTAATTAACGTGATGCATATTTTTCGTTCAACGCTGTACCGAGCGTGCCGTGGCCGAGCTGTAGCGGCAGCGACAGCCACTGGAAGCGAGAATCGGTAGGGAGGGGATAGATCATTGTACAAAGAATCTTAGATAATTTATTACAAAATAATTTTTTCAGAAATTTTTAAAAATAATTTGTCAACTTCTATTCATTATTGCGTGGTTACGAATCTATGATAAAAATTAATTTCAAGAGGTAGTAAATGGTCCTTTAGGGCAAATTCGAATTTTTAGGCTATGATAAAAATACAAATAAAAAATAATAATTAAATTTACACCATTTCTCGATTAGGCATTCTTTAAGTCTGTTTGCAAATTTAGTGGTATTTTTCACATTTTTATCGTGTTGGCAATGCGTTAAATCATTTTGCACGGAATACTACGGTTCCTGCTTCGTAATTTTGTCTTCATTTGCCCTTTAGCCCTTGTCACATATGTGTGATCTACTTTATGATTACTACAAATATTTACTCTGTTCAATATTGCCAATATTGCCAGGGAAATTTAAAGACAAGGAAAGGTCAGTATAATTGAATTGTTTAAAAAGGGGTTTACAAGAGTCTTTGGTATATATTTCTGCTGCTGGGTTTGTACTTGCCTTTGACATCTACCTGAAAGCTCCTTTTTGCAAGTTTTGTCCATGGGTGATTGCGCAGGTACAAGGTTACCCATATATTCCATCATACCTAGGTTTGGCTAGGCAAAAATTTGATGCTAGTAATTTCTCCGACAATCTCTGGGTGGCGTTGGCAGCCTGTTTTAACATCATCTAACAGGCCATGGTACTAGGACAACCAAGGGACCCAATGCTCGTCAGGTGGTTATAGTTATGGCCATTAGTTAGTTAAGAGAGAAGGATGACATTTCCTCCAATCAATATCAGATGGATGCATCTACATAATATGTGACATACCAAAGCAGTTCCAAATGTTCACTTGACGGTAACTTGAAGCTCAAGCCTAGACTATTCTCGTATTTTTTAGTGGTTCTTTTGTTTACCCAATCAAGTCAGTCAAGTTTTAAAATTTGATAAGGTAACTATAGAACAGTTTTGAAATTGTTGGCTTGAAGTCATAACTGTATTTGTGACGCCACAGGTAAAAATATATACTAGTCTTGGGCCTGAAAGAGCTTGACTTGGTTAAATGACTTTGCTTTAACCAATCTCTTGACAGTCTGGACTGGTAAATAATGTTTTTATTTCTGGGTTTATCATATAAGTTTAACATGTGATATTGGTTCGTAAATAACTATTACATAATTTGTAGAAACATTTTGCAATGTGAAAAGCTTTCAGCTTAATTTCAATTTCTTTGCCATTATACATAATCCCTTGATGCAAGTGGAGAGTGCATAAAAATGTAAATACTGGAAGGGTCAAAACCTTAAAATTTAAAAAATGTAAGAAGCAGACATCTTTGTCGTTGTTAGAGATGGTAACGGTCTTTCTCTGATGTGAGTATTGTTCGGTCCTAAAAAGTACCATGGCTGGTGCTGACGTCTGACATTCTGTTGGCGCAGGCACCGACATCTTCGGGCCTGTGACATCTTTGTACATTCTGTCCCATAAACGAATATACTTTCCGCTGCAGCACTTTTGTTGCTTTTGCATGCCTGGTCAAGCGGAGTGTACGTTTGTAAAAAGCAAATTAATCGCAATAATGACTCGCAGAAAACAAATAATTATTTTAACCTTGACATCAAACTTTGCTCAAATGAGTTTTTTGGCCACCAACTTTACACAATACGGAGAGTGTTTCGAACCAATGTTCAGCCCAACCTCTATAGGCATCTCTGCTACGGGTACAAAATAGACGAGAGATGGCTTTCTTGGGTTTCAAGTAACACAATTATTCATGTAAATATAACTTTACAGTATTATAGACTGTGAATTCATAGAAAGCTGAATACAGATGCGATTTTGAAAGAATTTGTGAGGGAAAACATCAGGAGAAAATTGTGCTTCCTGTAATGACAATTGAATGGTGCCTACGTCAATTGAAATCAAAACAATATATTTTGAGTGAAAAGGATAATATTTTGGATTTTTTTTTTATAATTTCCCACACATTTACTTTGCGCGAGGAGTGGAAGGAGGGGGGGGGGGATTTTGCACCCCACCACTGGGCCACTGGCACCCACCCAACGGTATAATATTGGAAGGATTTTGCATGAAGGCCCTACGCAAAGCAAGCTCAAGGTATGGGTTTGCATATTTTCAAACTTTTGGCAGTGAATACCTTCTTTAGAAAATACGAATCTTCTGGCCTAAGTGTGAAATAGAGAATACTCTTTTTCTCACTTATGTCAGTAACTTTCCCCCACACATAAGCCTATCATGAAGCAATACATTCTCCCGCGCCTGTCCACGGCCTGCCCCCCCCCCCCCCCCGCGCTACTGCCCCACGTTACTGATAAAAAAAACTTTTCCCCTGACAGAACAACCCCGACTGGTTGCTAGCTTTATATTCCATGTCAACTCATCTTTTATTCCTAATCTTGCAGTCGCCTCATACGACTCCAAATACGCCAAAGTGACCTTCAATCACCGTGGCCATGAATCGTCTTAGGTAGATCATTTAGCGAAGTCTTAGCTAAATCTAAATCCGTTTCGCGGGTGGGGGTAGGCATAGCCCTATCGAGATAGTCGTAATAGCGTAAATTGTCATTGCATAAAATGTTGTTTGCAAAATCGCGGCACTTTGTAAACTCAATAAAGTACATTCAATATTGCTTTCTATATGAATTGCCGCACTTTTCCATAGTAGTTACTATTTTTATCCAACTACTGAATGTTCGGAAACTTAAAAAAAAAAAAAAATTGCGTTTATGTGGGAGGATGGGTGCGAAGTTCTTGGCTCAGTAGTCAAAGATGTTGTAGACTGTATAGGGTAGAGGGTAGTGGGATGGTAGTAGAGGGTAGTGAATGTTCCCACCGCGCTGACTCTGTGCGCATCCCCTAGTCGAACCACACCGTCCTGGTGTTCCTTCCGATTCATCGTCTTACTCTTCCCGATTTCGACGTGATTGTGGCGAATTGTGTTGCGAAATGAACGCAATCCTAATGTGGTCTGTGCTTACGTGATGATTGACAGTGGTTGGTGAAGTGTAGTGTTCAGGGCATGATTTTAGTTGGCTTGTATCAGTGGATCATTTTAGAACAGCATATTGATCGCGTGGAAATCTGAACGAGCACTCTAACCACGTTAGGTGCACTGAGAGTTTCAATTGTCTTCTTAAAATTTGCATTGTTTTTGTTGTGGTGAATAATATGCAGCTTTGTTTGGACGTCCGTTGATATTTTCATGACTTCGGGAGGATAGGGCGCGAATGTTGTTGTTTTTGCATGGGTTCAGTTTTGCTTCCAAAGTGACAAGATTTGATTCTGATCCGAAATCACTTTAGTTAGCTAAAATTAATTTTTTAATTTGTTAAAATTTAATGCAATATAGAATCATCGAATCCTAGAATAGCCTAAAGTGATCTGTAAACGCGTGGGTCCTATATTAATTGCAGTCCAAACCGACCTCCCTAGTCCAACTAAAAGCGTAGGTGAACATCGCATGACACAATTAATCTTTTATTGTGCTGTTACTCTACCAGGCATTACCATTGTCCCACTGTCGGGCTTTAGTCCGATCGATCAGCTAACGTGACTTACTTAATTGCTACTCCGTGTTACCAGGAACTGATATAATAAAATAGAAGTCCAGTGCTTTTAGAAACTCGGGCTCGGTCGGGTAGAAATATAGGACTTGCATAAATACACCCCTGGACAAAATTTGTGTCGCATTGAACGCAACGTCAATTATAGTCTAGTGTATGTCGTTAAAACATTCTAGAAAGTAATTAAAATTCTTAGTGGCTCTCTGAAGCCGTCGTTGAAATGCAACAGGTATGTATCTACGTTAAAGATATATGATAACGCGAAGAAGTGTTTGAGAAGTTCCAGGTGTATCACATTATAATATTGTAGTAGATCGTTTTTTAGTAGAATTTTCGCGAGCTATCATAGTCGGCCAATTTTGAAAAATTTACATCTGGTGTTCAATTCGTCAGAAGTACTATACAATGCAATCTCAGATAAGATGATACTGCAAGCTATTTCTTAAAAACAACTCAGTGTATCCGAAACCTGCAGGTAATATCTTCGGATTTCCTTCGAAAGTGGAGATGCTTGTTGAAGCTACCAGTTCAGCAACGAGGACTTAATCAAACATACGAACTTGGTGCACAGTTTTTAGGGTCTCATCACCCGTCAACTGTTTCAATGGTTTGACAAACATTGTTTCTTAAACATAAACCTGAATGTTGCATCAAGAATTGACAAGTTTCAAGGAAGAGGCCGTTTGTAATCATCAGATCGACATAAAATTGAAATTGGCAAATAATAACTCGCAATGGCTGCTGAACAAGAAATTGCTAAAACTCGTGAATACAGGTTTGTCAACAAAAACAAATCCAAGGGACATTTGTTTAGATACCAAATGCTATCCTTGTTCGAGATCTATGAAGTGACTAATTAAATTGGCCAGCAACATAATCTGTTCGTTTTCATATCGCATGCAGAGGAAATGCGTCTGTATATTTTGTACCTTTATGCTATAGAATCACTATAAATAAAATGTGAACTATTTCGTATAGGGTATTTCGTTTTCGTTCAGGGTAGTTTAGATTTTAAACCGAAACATTTTTGGTTGAGGAGCACCACTTTCATTCGATGTGCGTTGAGGTTGCAGGCGGGGAGGTAACTCGAGCTGGGGGACGAAATCATCGATCTCCACTCCCGCCCCCGCGCCCACCCCCACGTTCGCAAGGCCGCCGCAAACTCCGCGTCACCTTCTACCTCAATGCAGCCTCACCCCAGCCTCACCCCGACCAGCCCCCCCCCCCCCCCCACCCAGCCATCTTTGCTCAGCCTCATATTTGAACAAATGGTCCAAATCATTCTTCAAATAAATGGAATCTTTTCACTTCGCATTTTCTACACACACGACACAGACGTTGATTATCGCGGTTTGATAAGAAATCCCATGTACATGTTTCTTTAGTGTTCACTGGTTTTTCAAGGTTTTGTAGGCCAAAGTAATGATTATTTAGAACAATTTGGCTAAATTAAAAAACCCAATTAATTTTTAATCTGTTTGCTGTCTGAGTGCTTGATGCAGAGGCAGACCAATTCCACTGGAAATATAATGCAAATACCGATTACGCTTTTGTTACAAGCTTGTGAGGCACAAGTATCTGAATCTGCTGTGAAAAGCAATTCACATTGACGAGGCCATATCGATCCAGTCTGGCACAAAAGCTCTGCCATACAAATCCCAACTCTTATGCTTATGACCTACCTCTACAATTCTTTTATCACAACCCCAAGATACTTTTAGTCTAAATCAAATAGGTACTGTTATATCATGCTCTGTCTGTCCATGATATATATAAAATCTCTAAGCAGCTTCTGTTACTGTCATATTTGTAATTGTTTCAGACAAAGTCTTCCTACTGTCATGCTCTCAAGGAATGACTTTTCACTGTGGTCAGTTCTAAAGAATTGCATTGGAAAAGAGCTCAGCAAGATCACAATGCCTGTTGTCTTCAACGAGCCCCTCAGTTTTCTCCAGCGAATGGTTGAGTACATGGAATATGCTCATTTGCTGAGAAAAGCTGCAAACGAAACAGACCCTGTTGTTCGAATGCAGGTGAGATGGTGGATCCTAAAACTATCCACATTTCATACATCGCCAGATGCAAGGTTGTCGCTTTGAACATCATGTGACTGTTGGTTTCAGTATGTGGCAGGGTTTGCTGTGAGTGCACTAGCATCTAACTGGGAAAGGCTGGGAAAACCTTTCAACCCACTTTTGGGCGAGACATATGAATTGGAGAGACCAGAATTTAGGTAAAAAAAATTATTTCCTGATCGAGTTGGACATCGTTTTGTTGTCTTCACAGTTTATCGTATAAAAATGTGGCACATCCACTGATACATCTTTAATTTTTTATTTAATCTTGTTAGGGTTCTCTGCGAGCAAGTGAGTCATCATCCCCCTGTGTCGGCCTTTCATGCAGACAGCAAGGACTTTGTCTTCCATGGATCTATTCATCCAAAGCTGAAATTTTGCGGTAAAAGCGTTGAGATCCAACCGAAAGGAGTTGTAACTGTTGAACTACCAAGGTAACTTCAATATTGTTTCGCATATTCAAAGATCCAGGGTTGTATTTTGGCAATGTAGGCATAATTGAACAGAGGAAGACTGATTTGAGTTAGTTACCTATAAATGCTAAAGAAATGCAGTGCAACTTTTCTTGACTTCCTCAAGAAACCAGTATATTTTTGAAGAGCGTAGTAAGCGAAGCGAAATCTTCAATTTCACTACTGGTAAAAAAAAACACCTGTGTTTTTTTGTTTGTTTTTTTGTATGTTTGTTTGTACGCACTCTACAGATCAAACGCCTGCTTCGATTGCAAAGAAATTTCCAGGGTGTCTACTTTTGTTCTCAACTTAGACCCCCTGAATTTTTCAAGAAAATCCTCCATACCCTTCCCCTTCAAATCAGAAAAAAGCAATATTTGAAATTGGGAAAATTTGGAAAAATACGGAAATTTATCTAAAAGTGCGTATTTTTTCCAAATTTTCCAAGCACATTTATTGTGACTTTGTGTGTGACCAAATTTGGAAATATTAAAAAACTCAAGTCCTCACTCGCATTCGAGCTGTTCGACTCATTCGACTGTTTAAGACGTTCTGCATTCAACCTGCTACGCCCATCTTCAACACGAACACTTTTGCAGCGTTTCCTAGTTATTTGTTGGGAGGAGGAGGAGGAGTACGGACTCGACAGCTGACCAAATATGACAGGGTTTGGGGGACCCCAAAAAAAAGTTTAAATCGAGGTCATTTTAAGAGTGGATCAGTTTAAAGTTGTGTTAGCCTAAGATTACCACAGCCTGGTGGACTTCGAAGTAAAGTATCATGTTGACTCTTACGATTTGTAAAGAGTAAAATGGTAAATAATTGTAATGATTAATACCTTTTTTAATGGTAATGACACAAACTCATCATTTAATTCTTTGGTATGGTACTCTATGATAAGAGTTCCCCAAAAAGTGGCAAACTCAAATTAATTCTAGTGTAGATCAATCCACTCCATGAATGACCTAGATCTAGACTAGGGCTTTGCAAACGCAATATGTGTTGCATTGAAGATGAGCGTAGCGGGTTGTACAGCGAAAGATGATGGCGCGCTCTATACACGCAAATGTCATGTACAAAGTCACAATAAATGTTTAAATTTGGGAAAAATACGCACTTTTAGAAAAAGTTCCGTATTTTTCCTAATTTTCCCAATTTCGATTATTGCAATATTTTTATTTGAAGGGGAGGGGTGCAGAGGATTTTCTTGAAAATCTAAGTCTAAGTAAAGAACAAAAGTAGACACCCTGAAAATTTCACCGCATCGAAGCAGGCGCTTGGTCTTTAGAGCGCGCGTCAACACACATACAAACAGACACGTGTTTTTTTTCCAGTAGTGATATTGAAGATTTCGCTACGCTTGCTACGCTCATTAAAAATGCGTTTGAAGCGTTGTGTAGCTATTTCAAACCGACTTATATTTGGACTGCAAGTTTTACTTCCGGTGAATAATTCCATAACTTCTGAATAACAACGCATTTCCGGGTCATGAATATATTGTTAGGAAAAGTAAGAGGCGCTCAATTTTTCACATACATCGCATTGCGGCCCCTATTCACATAAACCGCTTTGGGCCCCTATTTTATTAAATTGGATAATCGGGTGCATTATTAAGTTTGATGATGCTTATCTCATTGTCTTTTCCATTATTTTGTACCCAAAATTTGTCACATTAGAGGGCTGGGGATCAAATTTGGCAGATCCTGGACACCCGCAACTGAAGACATACTGAAAATTTACTGTTTAATAGATGGGGCGAAGCATACACGTGGACCAATGTAAATTGCTGTGTTCACAACATTATTGTTGGCAAACTCTGGATGGAGCAGTATGGAACAATGGAGGTTGTCAATCACTCCAATGGTAAGCCCATAAAATATATCCTGGACTGGACTTATTGTTATTCATTTAGTAATCAATAAAATTACCACCATTGATGCATTTGTTTCAATGCTCTAGGGTTAAAGGCTGTTCTAAACTTCAAGCCCTCCACCTGGTTTTCAAAAGCCCTGCATAGGGTTGAGGGATTCATCACTGACAAAAGGTGCATTTAGTGAATATTCAGAAGGGTTTGATCATTTTGAAGATGAAATGATAACCACTTAGATCTTTCCACACATACTAACGTGCGTCTTCTTTTAATAGTGACAAGAAACTGCACTTTCTCTATGGGAAATGGACTGAATTCATTCGTTGCACTAACATCGAGTCTTATGATGAGTACCTAAAAGAAAACTCGCACAAGTTTAGGTGAGTGAATTTAAAGCTTGCCAGAAATGGCAGCTAAAGAAAAACGGCTACAGTTTGGACTTAGGTGGTATAGGATTTGTCTTGGGCCAAGTCTAGAGAGCTGTGGTCATGGGCACGATTGTGTCATTGTCAAAGTGTCAACACTCACCCTGAAACCCAACTTAACAATCCGTTACACTAAAGTATGATAGAAATCTACCTGTCTGGATCGTTTTCCAGATAGTTACCCACGTAGCACAAAAATCGTCATAATATATCCGGTGTGGTGGACGTCGTGAAGCTAACGGGGGATAACTTGCTTTCAGCGTTAGGGTACAACCTAATTTAATTTTTGGCTAATGTGAATGTTGAACGCAAGGTATCCCCTGTTCGCTTTACGACGTCCACTGAACGTTTGTAATTACGTACACAGAATTTTTTGTGCTGCTTGGGAATCCAACCTTGCTATTTTGGAGCTACAAATCAGTCGTTACATTTGCAGTGTCAACCTTAGAAAAACATCGAGGCAATCTCTTACGTTTCTTACAGGCGAGCCGATGACAAGGGCAAGGGTGCCACTCCTTCTGATTCACCGGCACACACACCAAAGAAAGTGTTGGCGAAACTCAACAGCCTGAAAATGGGACCGTTCAAATCCATGTCGCAATCTTGCGATGAGGCAGCTAGCGACGAACCGCTCGAGAACGACGGTGATCTGTCCAAATGCGATTCCACATACTCGATTGACATTCCAAACTCGGTAACATTGTGGGAGGCTGACCCTCGTCCGGAGAGAACTGCGGAGGTCAGTCTTCAGGGATTGTACCTTTCGAATGTTTGTTACAACTTACAAGTGCATTGTTAGAAAGTTGATAACAGAAATTGTTCTCTTTTGTTGCCAGTATTACCAATTCACTCTGTTTGCCATGTCACTGAATGAGATGGAGGAGGGGATGCAAGAGTCTCTATGTCCGACAGACTGCCGGTCAGTACTTAACTCTTCTTTTTCCATTACCTCACTATCGTTAGAATTTCCGCCACAATATGAATTAAAAAAAAATTCATGGTGATCTTTTGACACTCTAGAACTGAAGAATCTATGATTTCCCCATCACAATGTAAACTGGCTGACACACACTGGAATAGTACCGCTGACAATCTCGACAATTTTAAAATGTCTCCCCACAGATGATCTCATCCAGATATTCTATCCTATCTACCCTTACGAAAATGCCATAACTTTCCCAGAGCTGGACCTGACCTGGACCAAGGTCTCAGACCTGAACCAAGTCTGATTCATATCTGGGATTTGTCCCTGTAATTTTTCCAGATCTGGGTTGAGCATGCGGCCAAATTGTGGTTTTTATTCCAGACACGGCCCAGGTTTGGGCCTGATCAAATGTTTTCCAGATCAGGTCCATCATTTATTCACATAGTATAATACCGTACGTCACTAGAGCGCGCTGATGCTTGCTAAAGTCTTAACACTCAATACCGTTCAAGTACCACGGATTGGTATGTCAGGTGAGCCTGAAAATGTTCGGTGCTCTGGTTCTTATCACGTTTCGGTTGAACGAGATGTGAAATTTGGACAAGATGTCTCAAGAAACACAAGTCATAATAATACTTGTGTCAATTGATGATAAGAGCATGCACTGAGGGGTTCTTGATATCAATTCAAGTTAAAATTTGCCCAGCGTATACAGTTCACTATCGTGGTGGGCCGTTTTATATAATATTTTGGAATATTTATTTGCCGGAAAGAAGTAACGCATACACATTTTTTATGAGCAGTGTCATACTTCCCCACATTTCCAGACCTGGCCCAAGTAAGTAAACCTGATCTGGGCCAGGTCTGGAACAAAAGGCCTGGTCCAGATCCGATCCAGGTCCGGTCCAGATCTGGACCGGTGTTCCAATTTTGGACCCGGTTGAAACCTTGTCTAGATCTGGAAAATTCTGAGATTTTAGATCTGGACCGGATCAAACATTTTCGTAAGGGTAGCAAGGGCTACAGGTGATAATTTGAATTTAGTAGGAGCCTGGCAGTCGCTAGGGCGTGGTAGTATCAAGATTAGTGTTCCCGCCAGACGTGGCAGAGAACTATTTGCAAATGATCGGCCAGGAGCGAGTGAAGCAGATAGTATAGCTCTTATCGAGAGCCGAGCCAAGCATATAAGCTTGTATGTTAGGTGAATGCCAGGAATCTTGCAGGGTTAGGGCTTTTGCAAAGCTTCTCAAATGGGGTTCTTTGGAAAAAGTCAAATTACAAAAGCTCTGCATTAAATTTCCAGAAAATTTCCAAAAGCGCATTTTCTGCTCGGCTAGTGGGTTTGGCTACGGAAGTTATCAAGGTCCAATTTTAAGAAAAACACATCTATCATTTCTCACAATTCTGTCTATGCTGGACAATGACTATGGAGTTTCATTATCAACTAAGTAGACTTGTTCAAATGTTTAAATGCAGAGAGTGTGGATTTTGACAACACCAAGTGGTGTGAATGGTAAATTTAACTGGCATACCAAAAAGGCCGAAAAATATGATATATTATATGATACATATATGATATGATATGATAATAAATACACATTCATAACCTGTAGAATTAATCAAGACAGAAGAATGACAACAGTAAAATGCTATGGACATTTCCAAGGAATATTGGTCAGAAAAGTTCCAGAAAATGTTAAATTTTAGGAAATGTTCTTACCCACCTGGCTACGATAATATGACTTACCAATGCAGCCATCACTCGAGTTCTGAACATTTAAAGCTGAGGGCTGCACTGCTGACAGTTAACAGAATTTTATTCACGAATAGCAATCACAATGATCTGCTTTAGATACACATTTTAATAAATCTTGCCAACTTTTAGAAGAGCATTTAATTTGTTCTAGACTTCGGCCAGATATCCGTAAGCTTGAAGAAGGAGACATCACAGGAGCGGCCGCAGAGAAGAACCGGCTGGAGGAGAAGCAACGGGATGCTCGGAAAGCCAGGAAAGGGAAGAAGCAAACGGATTGGGAGGCAAGGTGAGATATCATGGGGTTGAATTTGAGCACATGTCTCAATATAGGCAGCGGCAGGCTGTGTAGTGACTTCAATTTCCTGATCTGAATGGCCTATTCAATATGAACCAACATGGAATGGGTGTGGGGAAAATATGGTATCATGACTCTCTGAAGACTTGCAAAAATGTACTTTGAGGCTTAGGGGGATTTGGGGCTTCCAGCTGTTTTGAGCTTCCAGTTTGTTCTGGGCCAGTTCAAGATTGCTGGGCTGACTCAAAATTGTGTATACAAGTTTTGGTTGAGTTGGACTTTCAAACTTCTCACCCCTTTTTCTGGGGCTAGTACAGGTCAGACTGGGTGTTAGAAGATAAAAAAATCATGTCTCCCAAGTGTATTTCTTACAGTTGACATTTTGTATCTTTGCAGATGGTTCACACCTGGTCCCAATCCTCACACAAAACAAGATGACTGGCTCTACAATGGTGGGTACTGGGACCGCAATTTCTCACATATTACTGACATATTCTGATCTTAAGGATATCATCCAGCATCCAAAACTCAACTCTTCATAACAAGGTTATTTTCAAGCACTGAACAATATGAAACGAATATGGAATGTTACATGTTTGATAGAGAGCTGGGTACACATGGGTTTCGATTAATGATACACGATTAAAATAATCATGTCATAGTTGTTCCAGCAACCCAGTTACTTCTCCTGAGGCAAATACAGTTTAATATTTATCATACTTAGTGCCATTAAATATTTACATGAACTCATCAAAGAAATAACTTTAAACAATCATTTGCTATAAATGCAAAATGTCTAACTAATTTTAAAATAACATATTGATTCTGAAACCATATCAAAGATCTATGAATTTTATGGTCTGACTATAATGCACTGCACTTATTTATCATGAAGAGATTGAGGGGAGGTTGTAGAGGTGATATAAAATAGTTGGTAATTGTTTGTTAAAAATTATTTTAAGCTCTGTGTACAAAAGATAGGGTTGGTTCAAGACCTTTGAAAATTGCAATTGCTCCGAGAAGTTGCGATGCATTCTCGAAGCAGTAGCGTAATCCATATTGATTGCATTCTGTTACAAATTTTTGTTAGGTAGTTTCTAGTTTGTTTCAACCACAATGGTTTAGAGTATACCTACCCATGCAATTTTGAATCACATACCAGACTGCAAAGTATGTGCTAAAGTATATATCCTGGCTAAGAACTCACCGTTCAGGTATAACATACCAAACAATATGTTACATTTCAAATAAATTCTATATACCATTTGGTGTTGCTTTGCATTTATCTCCGTAGCTGCGAATGGAGTAATCGTCTCAACTGAGTTGTATAGAAATCGATAGGATTAGCCAATTGAAATCTTGGAACTGAGAGTAAAATTGCTGTTAGCAATTGCATAGTATAATTGTTAGTTACTAAAAAATTAGCAACATTCTATTTTTGAAATTGTAAAAATTTCTCTATTCTAATCTTTTAACAGCTTTGGCAACAAAAAACAGAAAAAAAACATTGAAAAGTCCAAACACAAACACACAAAATGCCCACTGTGAATATGCATACTTCATCTCATCCTATCACCGTGGTTTTGCAAGGGTATTCATAGTTTCTAACGCAGATGTCAGAATAGGCTCAAAAAAAATATTTTTCCTACTTAAGCTCTAAAATATAAGTATGGATCAGAATAAAGAAGATGAATATGAATGATGACGAGTGGCCTAACTCTAGAATTTAAACTGAGAAAGCATTGGTACTGGAGCAAACACTGACATATAATCATGGCGCTCGTGGAAATACACACTCCAATTGATTGATTTGCAGGTTTCACCTAGTGGTGAGAATTAATGAAAAAGAGTTTATAATATAAGTTATACCAATTTGAGATGTCTGCATTTAGTAGTGGTAAACAAAGCACTAGTCACTTAAAACATGAATGTACTACCGATTTTGGAGTTCTGGCTATACCTACACCTCATCGGATCGAAACAAAATCAACCATAGGAGCATGATATGTATCTTATCTTTTGTGCACTTTGTTAAGTTGCACCTCATGGATTTTGCATGCTTGTATTCATTGCATGTGGTGTTTGCTAGTCTTAGCATGAAGTTAAAATGTATATTTTCTAATATATGCACAGATATATCTGGGGCCTTACCTAGAGCGGACAAATGCATAGGTAACGGCGGGGTTCCACTAACCAGGGTCTACCGCCATGTTAAATCACATGGAAAATCAGTAACGCCGCCGTAACCCCACCGTAACCCAGGCATATGGCTGCTCGAGGTAAGGGCAGCCTTGTAATTTACCATAACTTGCCAATTACCATTAGCCGTATTGTGTAAGTCGAAGGCAGTTGGCAATTAACTCAAAAGTAATGCTCACTGTCATGAAATTAATTAAGGAATTTATGGAGTTTTTATTTAAAAAGTAACTTTGATTTATGCATTCCCACTCTTGTTCTAGTATCACTTCATATGACAAACGTCAACATAAAAGTACGACGTTTAATTTACACTGCATGTCTAAATATATATTACATTTAAATTTTACTAAATGTTGTTAAATGTCTTGCACTGCATGCTATTCATGTTATAAATTGCACTCTGCCAAAAGAAACTGCATGCATTTAATGTAGAAAGTAGGTACAAAAGTAGGTACATATGTATTTAAATAATCATTGCACTTACAGAATTTAGATGCACCATGCTTGTGTAGCCATACTTTAAAAAAAGGCCAATTGCATGCAATTGGAAGGAACTTAACACACGCATAACAAAACATGTTACGTAATTTGAGTGACATATTGAAAAATCTATTGGTATCTACCTATACATAATAAGGGTAAATGTAATACAACAATACAACACCGTAATAGTAGATAGTGGGTAGGTACGTACGTAATAACTATAATACTATTTAGTGATCATATTACAGCTTGGAGTTTATCGCAATCATTATAATCATAAATGTATAAGCTTGCATTATTTACCATTACTAAATGTGGACAGCTTTTCCCTTTTGCCCATTTTATGTATCAATTTAATTTTTAAATTTCTATGAACCCAGTGATGTGGCGATATATCTAGTCTAACAATGCATTCCAATTCTGTATTCCCCAATTTTTAAATTAATTACGAAGAAACGAATGAGAGCGTTGAGAGTCAAGCCACGGTTACTTACAATTTCACACAATTCCACTTTAAAAATAAAACTGTAATGATATTGGTATACATTTCAAAAGCCGAGTCCTGTATACATACGATTTTGTGACGGCTATTTAGAAATACCTACACAAACGGCTCATGAACATTTTCCGAGTTGAGTTTAAGGTCCAGACTTGAACCATGCTTGTGCTTGAGACTGATCAGTCAACCCTTAATTTTCGGTAGCTATCTTGCTTGAATTTGGCAGTATAAAAATGGTTAGTAACAAGTGAACAAGTATGAGCACACGTGACTGGCAGTTCAAGTCAACCAAACATTCCACGTCAAACTAATTAATTGAACCTATCCGAAATGTTCACAGGCATGCTGGTTTGCATGTCCGACTTGGTATGTATTCTTAAACATAAAATCCCATTTTCAGGGAAGTTTTTTTTTTAATGTAAATTTACTTAGTTAAAATAGTATTTGGAACAAACCTGGTTAAAATAACATTTACCTATAGTCCACGTCTTCACTTAACTAGTGTTATCGATGACAATTTATTTAAGAATTGCAGGAGTAGAAACCAGTGTGTGTTGTGAGAAGTTTGCTGTTGTGATAAAATTGTTCTCGACTATGAAGTGATCTCACTCATTATAGAATGTTGTCAAAAAAAAGTAGGTACCTATACTGTAGTGTCTCTATTTTATTTCTGATAGTCTTGAGAAGAAAAACTAACATGGCCAAATCAAATATTTAATTATAGATGATTAATTATCGTTGGACAGGGCAATATGGTAATTATTTTCTATGGTCTTCAAACCAAGCGGCTATGCACATTTCAAACCACGCTTTAAATTTGTATTTTGACCATACTACTGTCAATTGCCGAGACCATTTTTCACCTGAACTTTAAAATGCTGTTGATCTTGCAGACACTGCTAAATCATTAAGATTAAGCTGCCATATTATTGGACAATACAATTGGTGTAATGTAAATAAACAGAATATATTAGATTTAAAAAATATATAAACATATTGACAATTGGAGAGTACCTATATTATTATTGTGTGAAAAATGCACACTTTAGCAGTTTCACACGCTGCTTTCCTCACTCATTTGGTAAAATGAGAATGTACACTAGGGAACTAGTTAATGTTAGTTAACTAATGTTAATGGCAATTAGTTGATGTTTATCATGGAACAAACCATTTTGTCATGTGCTGGATGTTAAATTATAGTTAAATATTTCTAGGTGTGGACTGTGGAACCTCTTGGACAATAGATGGATTTCAAATATTGAGACCAAAACTATGTACCACTATTTGAAATGATGAGCTGCAAACCCCATACTGGTTTTTTGTTTGGGTGAGACTTTTTGAGATGAGATTGAGAACTCCAGTCTTGTCATGTATACATTTTCCGATTGTTGAAAATATCTAACTTAATGGGGCTGTATATATTTTACGGTGCTTTTCATTAAAAGTAAACGGAATCTCCTCTCGCTACGGTTTATTGACATGGCAAAGTTGTCCCATTGTCAAATTGGCTTGGTAAAGGTATCTTGTAATACGATTGCGATTTACCATCACGGAAAAATTAGTTGAATTTGTCTACAGCATACTGCTGGGTTGTTCCTGCAAAGTCGCTAACTATATATAACATCAGATATTTTAAAATGCTGGCTATGCCATGCTAAGATAAATCATTATTGGGGTTGTTAAATGGCTATCTGAAAACATACTTTGTGGGTTACCCTGGGGTACTATTACAGGATTTTTGAGACTTGGATTAGGATATTTGGAGGGAATGATGATTGCCAACATCACAGGCTTAGGTGCTCACGTCAAAATAATCATTTTTGACCGAACATTGAAATTTGTTAAACTCTGATGAACTTAACATTTGCCACTTAATGAGCCAATACTTAATGCCAATAGTCTGAAATAACGGGATTGATCAAACAATATCAATTCACTGTCAAAAAATGTTAATATCACTTTAATGTTGCACAGCTGCCTAGCAGCTCTGCTGGAAATGTATTGCATAGTTGAATTAAAGATGAGAACTGCTTTAAGTGTAAATATAAACGAGTGTAAAGTTGACACTTCTCTTTAGTTTAGATTAAAAAGTGGAATAATAGAAAATGCTGTGAATTTGAATATTAGGCATACTTCATCTGCTATCACATTTTAGATACAAAAGACTAACCAAGTACCAATAGGTAGTAGCTATCATAAACAGTGGCTCAGCATATAGATATTATATAGTTACAGGTTGATGAGTAATATCCATAGAGAATGTGTTTTTAATGTGTTGCCTGGGACGAGGTCGAAATTTACGATTTAAAAAAACTGCAAATTATAGGTAGGCATTATATTTGCTGATGCTTTTAAGAGAATTATTATCTGTTGTTGCTAGAGAAATGCAGTTTTATTTTTAAAATGTTGTATTTATTCATTTTAGACTGTTGCTTTAAATTCGTATTCTGATTCTGAAGAATGGCAACCCGCTTGAAAAATGTATTTCTGTTAAAAATAATTAGAAACATAAGTACGTGAGAAAAATTAACTTGGTGGTAGATTTATTATTACCACTAGAGGCAACAGTTTACCTACAGTTTTTCCTCTTAAGTTCTCTTTAAGATTATCTCCACTCCCAGGCGAAACAATCTTTGGTGAAACGTTGAATGCAAAGTCCACGCCTTCATTGAAATGAGGCGTTGTTGACTGCCGCCAGGGCCACCATGTCGGGGCAGCGCAGTTGTAATTGTAATGCAGCCTTTCTGACCGGAGTGGTGAAGGGTGGGCAATTCTTCAAATCTCCTAAAAAACAGTAGAGTTTGGCTCAGGGGTAGAGAATTTCCCCTGTTTATTTCTCAAGTCCAGACAACGATCAGAAAATTGAACATCTCGGCTGTCGAAAGCCTGACAACAGAGTAGTCAACAAACTGTGATACTCGGCCTAGTGACTGGTCTTCTGACAAGACTACAGACTCTCCTAGACTAGATTCTTACTAGCCTGGCTGCTAGTCGAGTAGTACAGGACCAGTCACTAGGCCGAGCCTCATTGTTCGTTCCCTACCCCTGGCCCCCCAAACCCCGCAATTTTTTGTCCTATATAGCTCCCGACGTCAGGAACAGTTCCGAAAGCTAAACAGATAATGTGACATCAGAGCCAGGCAGCACTCTCTGGTGGCAAGTCTGCTACTAACTTTTCGGACTTGTGATAAAATTGACTTCGCATCCACTGTGCTTTTAGTTCCTTCTATGATAAGCTACCAGTGCGACTGCAGCAGGGTAATTAATTTCCACGAGAATTCGAGCCTAGTTCCAAAAACAGACATTTGCTGAAATCGAACCGTTGTCAACAGATTGCGAGCCGAGAATGCAAACCACCAGGTCACACCCGCTTCGGAAATACGAGTTACTTGTCGTATATGGATTATCTAAAAAAAAGCTTAAGCAATTGTCCCCTTTACTCCTCTCACTTTGGTATGATTACACACTATCTTTGATATATTATATCGCAACGTCGCAGACACACGATAAATTATATCTTATTTCTGAGAGAGCCGTTTGCTATAGGGCAGCGTTTGCTAAGGGGCAGCGTTTGCTACAGGGCAGCGTTTGCTACAGGGCAGCGTTTGCTACAAGGCAGCGTTTGCTACAGGGCAGCGTTTGCTACAGGGCAGCGTTTGCTACAGGGCAGCATTTGCTACAGGGCAGCGTTTGCTACAGGGCAGCGTTTGCTACAAGGCAGCGTTTGCTACAGGGCAGCGTTTGCTCCCACAGCGCACAAAACCCGTACGGCAGTCCAAGGTAAAAAACGCACTATCGCGACTAGGAATGTTCGCCAGCCGAACGTCCCGCTCAACGCAACCTCAGCGACGCAAAGCATCGCTACCGGCTTCACCACATTGACGCACTTGGCGGGGGCAGGCCGAGCAAAAGCTGCTGCGATAAATCGCAAGCACGCGGCCAGCGGAATCGATAAGCGAAACGCCACTTCGGGGTCCCGGTGAGGCCCAAGACCAAGGTCCAAAAATTGCTCCAAGTCACAGAAAACCACCAGACCGCACATGGGGTCCGGGCTGGGACAGCGGGGGTCGAAACAGCCGCTGAGGCACTTTGATAGCGACATCGAGGCCTGAGTCTTTGGATGATTGCCCAGAACCGTCTCGAATGTCACTGCTTGCGCACTCTACTGCGCAGCGCATGGCATTGTGAAAGCAGGTGATGCCATTAAAATAAATTCGCTCACAACAGTATCCGAGTGTACAGCGAGCGCAACTGATAAACCCAAAGAACTAGATTAGAATCCGGGGGCGGCGGCTGTAAGCCTTTTTTTTGTTTGTGTTTTTGGTAATGTTCTTCGACCATTCACACCATTCGACCATTTTTAACACATGTAACACCTGCAAGTTGGATTGGCACCTCTAAAGAGGAGGCACAAATAGCCTCGGAGCTGACGTGCCGTTAAACACCACAATCATCATCATCTAAAGAGGAAAACGGGTGCATTTAGGAGTTGATCTATTTACAGGCCGATTTTACCAATGATTATAGGAAGTATAGCTACATGTCCCCAAGAAAATTGTGGGATCGCGGCACCAAAACTCTGTGATACAATCCCCATAATACCAACATTGAAAGCAAGATCGGGAGCATCGAGCTATACCGTCTGGTTGTGATAATATCTTCCCTCAGGGTCCCAACGACGGTCCCACCGACCCACCCAACCCTCACACAGTCATCGAGCTACCCCCTGGTTGTGTCAATCTACCTTCCCACCACGGTCTCTACCTCGGTTCTCGAGAAATCACGACTTAAAAATACATTGTCGGGAAAGCTATTTCTCAAAGTCCAACTATAGAAAAAATGTGTTTAGTGCAATAAGGTGCTGTATATATAGTCTAGGGTTTGCGCACGTATTCGGCACATACTCACAGTCCATTTTTTTTAAAGCGTTTAGGCGGTATATAGGTACTCACATTTGTTGTAAAGACATACGCTGGCACACGCTGGTACGCCAATTTCTCGCTTTAAAACGCATTACTTTAGTTAGTTTTCACTACTAATTCATTGTTTCTCTTTCACAACTATAGCTAAAGAATGGGAAATAAGGAATGCATTTTGCAATATAATTAGTGCTCCCCCATGTGACCGTTTTTAATGCTACCCAAGCAAATAAATGAATATAAATTCTCTCTCGCATTATACCTACTCGATATACTAAATTCTTGCAATAATAGTACTCAACCTTTTGATCGTTAATTGATCGATCGTGTATATAGCCTGTATCCCAGACAGCAAAGCCCGCACCGAACAAGAGTATCAAAAACGAGGGTATTCGCGGCAATATCTATAAATATGCTCTGTGGACATCCAAACCTAAGAGTACGTAGTTAAACATTTCTGACATTTTCCCCAACGTTTTTTGGTGCGTCTTCCGTATTTTTCCGTATTTTCCACACTCCCCCAGGGAAGCTGGGAAGTAGCGCGGGCCAGGCCTCAAATTCTTAACGAATGTGTTTTCATATGAAAATACACGAGTCTATGTACCAAATTGAGACACAGGAAGTGGGTTTATTAGCACTGCCGGGTTGCCCCAAAAATGCTCCCAAACAATTTCGGACAGATTTAGAAAAAATCCAAATTTCATTTTCCAACTTTCTGATATGTGCGACCAAATTGAAGCACGCGATTAAATATGCACACCACCCCAGGCCCACAGGCCCCAGGCCCCCAGGCAAGTTGTAATGTATCGACCAGTTTTTTTATGGCCAAGTGCGGACGGTCAACATGACTTAAGATATCCTATTGTTTGTTTCGCTAGACACGCGACAGTAGTCCAGAAATTCAGTCTGGCAAGCTCGACATAGAAATTCCGATTTTGAATGACTCTTTGTTTTCTTATCAAAAGATTTTAAAAGATACTGGAAAGTCTTGAGAATATTTTATACGCACATTGGAAAAAATATATTTAAAATGTAATTAAAAAAATACTTATTGTTATTTATTTATTTATTCATTCATTTATTCATTCATTCATTTGATCATTCATTCATTCATTCATTCATTCATTCATTCATTCATTCATTCATTCATTCATTCATTCATTCATTCATTCATTCATTTATTTATTTATTTATTCATTGATTAATTGATTCGTTGATTCGTTGATTCGTTGATTCGTTGATTCGTTGGTTCGTTGATTCGTTGATTAATTGATTGATTGATTGATTGATTGATTTATTTATTTGTTTATTTATTTATTTATTTAAAAACATTTATTGAACTGACGTTCACAATAATTGCTCGGTTCCGTGTTTTGTTTTGTGTTCGACCATTAAGGATATCTATGGGTGCAGTACGGTACATTCAACCTACAAAATAATATCTTGGCACATCTTTTTGTTTAATATTTCATTCAAAATTTTCAAAATTTCAAGTACAACAGTAGTATTTAGATTCAGAGGGTATTCCGCAATTCAAGCATTAATAACAATCTTGTGTAGTTTTCCTCAGCGGGCCTGTGCTAAGGCCCTTGTCTTGAATGATCTTCTCGATGCTAGCGATGAAATCAGGGCTAGGGTTCCTCTCTCGCGTCAGCACCCACATAAACTCTGCAAAAATGAGGCAACGTTCAGTGTGAAAAATAGTAGAGCCAGTATAATAAAGTAGACAATATGTTGGCACCAGCTTTGTGGGAAGTTGTGCATCCCTGCACCGTCAGGTCATAGGGGTTGAAGAATCCCTGCACTGTCAGCCCATGGGGTTGAAGCATCCCTGCACTGTCAGCCCATGGGGTTGAAGCATCCCTGCACTGTCAGCCCATGGGGTTGAAGCATCCCTGCACTGTCAGCCCATGGGGTTGAAGCATCCCTGCACTGTCAGCCCATGGGGTTGAAGCATCCCTGCACTGTCAGCCCATGGGGTTGAAGCATCCCTGCACTGTCAGCCCATGGGGTTGAAGCATCCCTGCACTGTCAGCCCATGGCGTTGAAGCATCCCTGCACTGTCAGCCCATGGGGTTGAAGCATCCCTGCACTGTCAGCCCATGGGGTTGAAGCATCCCTGCACTGTCAGCCCATTAGGGTGGAAATCCAGTTTCTTGTCTGCAGATGCACTCACGTGTGTTGACGGCGCCGAAAATGTTGGTGCAAGACCAAACGACGGAGTAGCTAACGTAATCAGTTGCCAGCACCCAGTACGGTGATGCTATGTTGCCTGAAAATTCAGTAAAAATTATTTGAGTCAAAACATGGTACATGTAGCATGCATCGAACCACATTATCAAAGTGTATTGCTGTCTTCATTTACCAGCAGTAGGGAACTTCACTGAAAGCTTTCCTTCGTTCGGATTTCCAGCCAAGGTTGCCGTTCCAGTGATGGTCGAAGGTTGGCCAGTTCTGCAGAAAATTCGTTGGGACATAAGATGACTTAAAAGCAAGTTAGGTATCCCTGGAGCAATGTCCACCATTCTATTATAACTTACAATTCATTCAAAGTTGACAGGGAAATGAATCACACAAAATATTTCCTAAAACAATGCCAGGTTTTATACACAGAGGAAAACGTTTCAGAAGTGTAAGAGTTAGTCGATGGTTACCCCACTTACAAGATAGCGGGTGCAGTCTACTAATCACAGTTTTGGTGCTTTAGGTTGAACATGTTAATTCGGTATTGCCAAAAAAAATACATCTAAAACTTGCGTCTTTGCATTTTCTAATCCACAAATACCCACATCTTATATACTTATGTATTGTTTTACACGTTAAAGAAACACTTTTGTTTGATTAAATGAATGATTGATTGATTGATTGATTGATTGATTGATTCGTGGTGTTTAACGACCACATTTGTTATGTCGACGGGATCTGTGGCACTGACCATCTGTCGTCGGTGAATGCTATGTTAATGATGAGGCTAATTGCTATGGTAACCTAGCCTAGAAGGGAGGAGAAGAAACCAGGTGTCGGCACATAACCTTCTTCATGTAGAAAAGCACTAGGGCTAGGCCACGGACGGGAATCAAAGCTGTAATAACTGAAGCACAGAAAAAATTACACAAGATTGCATTCTTGACTGAGACATGGCTGCTTTTTGCTAAATCCCTCACGGCAAGGGCATTATTGGGACTGGCTGGGTGTCCCATAATTGCTCTTGTCAATGGCCAATGGCTGTCTATAAATGCTTTCGCATCTTGCAAATTTAGCCAATTTTTGCAATTTTAGGCAATTACAGATAATATAAAACACTTAGGCTTACAGTTATATTAAAATACCCTCAGCCAATGTCCACTTCTGATTCCGCGTACCCGTGCCCATCATGTAATACGAATGGGGCCAATGTGTTATGTTTCCGCTAGTTTTGCCCTTAAATACAACCCCGATATTCTAAAGTTATTAAAGAATGAGATTTGTTTTTCGCCATCGCCTAACGGATCTTCCGAAGAATGGCATTTAACATCATGATTTCTACATTCCAGTTCAATACCCCTAGTCCCTAGCCTCTCTCCCGTAAAGAACTTGCGTTGAGAATATTACGTCCAATAACAGCTCTGTGAGGTACGCTGCTTAAAGCGTCGGTGATCTCACAAGAATCAGCGTTACCAACACGCCAAATCATTCGGCAGCACTTTTCTTTATTATGTAAATGCGGGATTTAATTGGCAAGGCTCTCGGGCAAATGCCCGGTGGGCTGTTAGGGCTGCATGTTTATAAGAATGTTCACTGATAATATCGTGGCTCTCGGTATATTTACAGTCAAGTCATATTGCCAGCATTGTGTACAGCAGGCGTGGGCAACCTTTGGAAGTCAGGGGCCTGATTCAAAATTTCTATTTGTTCGGCGGGGCCGCACGACGACTTGCGTAAATTGGAGTAGCGGGGGGGGGGGGGGGGGGGGGCGGATATGTGAAATCACGCAATGAAGCTCCATCGTTGTTAAAAGGCTTAAATTGGCCTAACAAGCATAGATATCGGCTCAAAAATGAGCCATTAATAAGAAATTTTGAAATTCTTTGTGTCTGTGCTCGTCCCCTTTTGCAGCATGTTAGGTCTGGGTGGGGCCTCTCCCCCTTTCACAGGCTTTAAAAATGTTTCTTCGAGGCTACGCAGCATATCAGCAATACGGAGTCAAAATCAGATTTTTCCTTTACATCTCACTGAATGATGTTCAGATTTGTACAAGAGAGAGAGAGAGAGAGATATGTTCAAGAATAAATATGAGCCATAAAACTACTAGAAAGCACTAAAAATGTATCCAAAAATTCGGATTCAACTTTTTAACTTATTTTATTTATAGACACAGAATGGGTAGATATATCCTTCATGCTAATAGTCCAAGACCCGGCGGGCCGGACAAAATAGTCCCGCGGGCCGGGGGTTGTCCATGCCTGGTGTACCTACAGTATTGTATGTGTTACAAGGGTGATAAGGGTGATAAGGGTGATAAGGGTGACAAGGGTGGCACAGGTGACACGGGTGAAACTGATTACAGGGGTTGCACGGGTAGCACGGGTTCAACGGGTAGCACGGCTTGAAACTCACATGATGTTTACTTGTTCGTTGTACACGCCTACGACCCCATTGCCCTGGTCAGTGTACGTCGCGGTAACGCACTTGCCGCCTGCTTGGAAAATAGCGAAGTATTTTTCTTGCTCGTACCAACGGCCCAAATACTGAAAATAGAAAATGCATTTTTATCAAGTCCTGTATCGATTGGCTTGGATTTTGGGACATAACGAGATGTATTAGAATTTAATTCTGCTTCAGAGATTGCCGATAGTGGTTTCATGTCACTGCGCACACCTGTTTGCTGATAATTACTTGAAGGTGTCTGTGTAGCATGTCATGCAAGTAAAGCAACACAATGTGGCTCTAATGATAAACAAATAGGTGCAATTTCCGTAACATCAATTAAATCGATCATACGGCCTTCACAGCGAAGACTTACGAATGATTTTACATAATTTAGTTTCCTTACTGACACGATAGAAAGATACACACACAAGCAAATTTGAAAAAAATGTTTGTGAGTATAATATGACTAATAGCCTTACGTTTTCTTAGACGAACTATGCATATTGTGCTGTGTGAGTAGGTGCAGAGATTCAAATCAAAAGATTCAAACAATATATAAATTAATTTAGATCTTTACGTGCTTATTTATCAAAACATAAAATGCTTATCCTATATCAAAGTCTCGGCATACTTGTCAACAAAATTTTGTCATATTTCAAGCTCATTTCTCTGTTGTCCCATTCTTCACCTTTAAGGGGAATTGATGGCAATTACCACGAGGTTTTTAACTTCTTGTCACGATGCCTACAGTATATGGCTCGATTATTTCCGAGCAGTTCCGTTGTGGGAACTCAAATGGTACTCAGATGTATAAACAAGTACTCAAACGAAGGTGAAAAGCGATAGTTGAGACGTAGCAGTCAAAAATCCAAATGTACTTACCTGTGAGACTTGGAAGTTCTGAACAACTTCTTGGATAGGGCACTGCTTAAAGAAAGGTACTTGCGCGGAACAGAAGGCAAATCCTGCCGACAGCAATAGGACAGCTGCTAAAAATCGGTCACCCATGGTAGTGTGATTGCTAGTGCGGCCGACGCTTGACTAAAAGTCTTGTCTTCACGGTTAAATTATTGTGCTTATATAGGTATAAGTACGCCTGCAGACAGATAGTGATACCAAAGGCGTCTTATATAACCACATAGCCCATGACGGCCGGATCTTACGTAACAATTTGGTTCATCCACGTTCAACGGCATATTTGACCTCTAAAAATATGCTAATTTAATATTTTTACTCCTTTTTTGTGTATTTCCCGGACTCGTCGAAAATAATGCGCGAATTTTACGCGCTAACTTAATTACCCAATGGTTTATTTTGCGTATAAAACAGTTTGCTAGTGCACCCCACATCTCCTCTTGGTAGCCCCTGGCCCTGAAAATTTGAAGGGTCATGCATCAAATATTGCTTGCTTGGTCTGGACTGGATGGATTGTGACTAGCTAATGTTGGAAAACCAATGGCAAAGACTGAAGACAGTGATCCACGATCGGTCTGGCCCGACGAAGCCATGGGCTGTAAGGACCTAAGGATAACAATCTCGACACAGCTCGGCCCGATCTGGATCGATCGAAAGCGTGTGGCTAACACAACACAAGCGATATCTTTAGACAGGATTCGGCAAATTTGGAAAAGGCTATCTGTTTGGCGTTGGTGGCTAACACAACGGATGTCAAAATTGAGGGGAAAATGACACTCTAAACTTCATATTAATCGTTTTGTAGCGCAAGTATTTTATTCAAAAAGTAAACAATATATTATAAAAATTTATCATGGCGACACATACTAGAGGAATTTTGTAACGTTGTTGAACTTTCTGGCTACAGTGAACATAAATCATTCAGCATAATCTGGGGGTCTTTTCTTGAAATTATCGTTATCGCCGGCCATAACTTACGAGATTCCTTAACGTTATGGCATGGCGAGGCGAGATATCACCGGCCTTAACTGCGCTTAACTTGGTGTGGTTTTCGATATTCTGCGCACCATAAGAGCATTAGCGCTATGGACATGCGCATTAGCCCTGTGCATACTTTTTTTAAAAATATCAACATAGACAAATGTATCTTGCAATCAGCTGTCGAGAAACGCCACTTCGATCAAATTATTTACGCTATAAGACTTGTTGGTGTTTTATAATAAATTATTTTACGTACTTTTTGATTTATTAATTAGCCAAATGGATACTTCATCAAGGTTAGTTTTATTGTTTACATTTTATAAAACCTTTTGAACTGTCATTTGTAAATGTATTGTTTGGTAATGAATAAGATCGATATTAAGATTACCTTCTACCGGTATTGCGGTAAATTGAAATATTACATCTACGATCCATTTGTAAAATGCATACAAGGATACCGATGTGATTAATTCCCTACACCTCCATAACCTCTAAACGGTGGTAGATGCATCCATGTCGCCTGTGAGGCGCTCGCCTTACCTTACGACGAGGCATTTCGCTTGCCGTAAGTTAACGCGTGCTGTAGGCAAAAATGCTTAACTTATCGCGCCATAACTTTTCAGAATACGAATTCACTTTTATCAAGACACGGTGCCTTATATCACGAGTTAAGGTGGCGTTAACATTTAGAGAATAGGTACCCTGGCGGCGATGTTCATCTTAAAAAACTACTTTTTGGTGACCCACAAGAGCACTTTGGCTGGCTCTCGGCATGATTCAGATATTTGGTTTTCCTTCTTGGAAATATTCCACGGATAAATGCACTTAAGGCTCAACATGGAGCAACATTGCTCAACATGGATCATAGTAAGCAACATTATTTATCATCTGTAACGCTGAATAGGGAATCCGTCCTTATTACATAGCAGGGATAGATATAGATACTGTGTCCTTTACTTTACTTATATATTATATAGTATATATGGTACATTGTGGTAATGATGTGGCCCATAATATGATGATTGATGACAATACTGTTCAAATATTGCAGTGCAGGGAGTATAATGTATCTGATTTTAACCTTGAACCTTTTGCGGTTTGCTTTTTAAACGCTGTCCACGTGGCCCTGAAATGAGCTTCTCACACCCAAATTGAAATCCCTGACTCCTGATTACAGCATCCATGCCAGTGTCATCCCTGAGAAGCATGCAGTTAAAATTGGCACACCACTCTGCAACCGGTCACGACTGTTAGTGCTTGGACTAAAAATCAACTATAAGGAAATACCAAATTTAAATACGCAAACACTAAGAACACAGATCCAATGAATATTAATTAATGTAATTAAATATCGAATAAATCATACACAACCGTAAACAAACACTAAGCTAAGGCCCTAGCTCATCGGTCGCTTGCAAGCTCTAAACCTACCTGCGGCCCTGAAAGATTCTAGAGCAAACCCAAGTATTTTTCAAAGCAGGGCCAATTAATGTTTAATATCGCTGTTTTTATGCAATTGATGAGCACACTAACAGGCACAAGTGCGATTGCAATACATGTAAATGACTTTATTAAACTGAAGTATTTCTATGCTCCAAAGTGTATTTTATGTATGATTTATACTTTTTTCGGAGCGTGTATGCCTAATTGTAAAAATGGTGTACATTGAAATAAAAAATATTTGAAATTTAAACAATGCCGTGGTGAGAAAAGTGGTCGGTCGAAGTAGGAAGCGTCGTATGCAGCGTCGCCGAAGTAGCCCAAAGTTGGCTAGCAAAAGTTGGAAAGTTGGAAGCAGTTCGCTCGCCATGTCCCAAACACTCAATCTGCCGTCCCGGAGTCACACAGCTAGAGAAGTCCTCCTATGTCCTCACGTCACTTCACCTGATAAAACCTCGCCACATATTTCTTCAAGAGCAACAAGGGAGAATACTCGTTGCTTCGAATTCCAACCAAAACGCCGCTAACGGGATCTTTAAATTTGTTCGATCACCGACCTTGCGGTAGTACCTCTGTGGTCAGGGGCGTCTTAAGGCATGGGCCGGCGGGGTCCGGCCCCAGGGAGCCAAGTTCGTAGGGACGCCACGAAGCGGCGCAATTTTTAACATTTTTTTAAAGGTTTTCACAGAGTACATCGAATATATGAACATCGAGTTTCTGCTCAGACATTTAGCAGCGGCACTGGGGTAGGAACAGGCGGTCGATGCCCCCCCTTACCAACTTGCTGGCCCGGGGAGGCGACCGGGGGGCAAGATTTTACCCCGAAATAAATATTTTCTTATTATGATGTTTAGATGCCATTTAGAGACTACCGCTAGGAATTGAAGGATAGTTGAATTAATCATTCCGCCTCAACACATAGTATCGCGCATTGGGGGATTAGTATTCTTTTTTGTTCTTGCATGAAAATTTCAAAAGCAGACAAAGTGCATTATTAATTGTCGGAAAATGCGAATAAAAGAAGAAGCAACATTCATACGCTTAATTTCTTTCAGTGTTTTACCACTCATATTCTTAAGATCCAACCTTACCTAAAACGCCCAGATAAATTGCTCCAAATAATATTCTTCGTTTTTTTCCCAAGATTCCCATGAAAGGGGATCTGTCCAGTTTTCTAATTACATCCCGCTAAACAAATATTATCCCCAAAAAAGATTCGCTTCCTTGAAGTTTACGCATTCCAAATGTCAAAATATGTGTGGGGCCAATTGATACATTGAAATTTCTAAAACGCGTAGATTTGCTTAAAAATGACCTTGATCTCACCAAATTTTCTGGGGGCTGCGCCCTCGGACCCCTCTATATCTGCTCTTTTGGGCTCTGCCGATACCTGGGGGGGGGGGGGGGGGGGGAGGCGGGTGGCTCATATTTTTGGGACCCAGGACGCCCAATACCGGCTCGGTCACCGACACAGATCGACTCTATCTACAACTCCCTCGCTTTCTGCATTAGGTTATCTCTTACGGTTTAGTAAAAAACCGCATAATAGCAAAAGTCGCATCTGTGACGGACGGCAGTGGAGGTACCCAGGAAACTGAACTATTTGAAGTTCGTGTTTGTAAACATATTATTATGTAACACTTTCGAAGAAAGATTTTCGATCAAAGTTACGGAACTTCTGTGCAGAACTATATTGGGAGAATAGAGATACCTACATGTCTTTTGCTGGTCGTGTTTTGTCAGGCAACCGGATATTGAGATGCCGTGGAAATTGGAATTCACCTGTTTCTTATGGGTTAGACCCAGTGGCTTAGCGAGGGGGGGTGGGGCATGGGGGGCAAGATACCCTTTGCGCCGGCCACCGGGGGGGGGGGGGGGGCTCCGAATAGAAGGAGAGAGAAGGGGAAAAAGAAAGGAGAAAAAAGAGAAAAGGAAAATTAAAAAAATATAAAGAACAAAGTAAAAAATAATGTAGCTACATGACCTCTTGATCCTGCCGTCAATTGTCAAGTGGTGCACTTGTTAATGCATAAACCTATTGTAGGACTACCCCAAATACTCTTCATTGCGTGGAAGGATGATCGTGTGCGCGTTAGGCAAGGGGCTCTTAGAACCGATTTTCCTCAGTTTAGGATAAAGTGTTAGCAACAGAATGTTCTCTGCCCAAGAAAGTAAGCACTAGTGCTTATGATCATGCATAGCAAAACTGCTCGTAAAGAGGTTTTCCTTGCGCCATTGGCGTCGCCCCCGGCTTTATGGACTTCGTCCGTCGTTCGTAATTCCCTGTTCGGCTACCCTCTTGAATGCCTAGAGGAGTATACCTATTTAAACCCCTTTTCAAATGTCACCATCACCAGATGAAATTTGCCCTCAAACGCATAGATTTTCACAACAAACAACCGTAAGCGACTGTTTTTCTCGTGGCTGGGCCCTCGAACCCGCACCCCTTTCCCTTGTCTTATTTCTGCTTTGAGTTTTTTTTTTAGTTTCTTTAACTACATGGAAGTATGGGTCCAAAAGTCGACTCTCCTACGGTCAAATTTGCCCCTGGCATGAAAACATCAAGAGAAATATGCCCATTTCATAGAGTGAGACCTATATCTACTTACTTCTAATAACTATTAAAATAATTCTCAGCCAAAAAATCTAGTCACAAAAGGGTTAAAAAGATCACTTGCTAAATTAAAACCCCAGTTATGAGTTATGACCCTAGAATTTTCTTAGAATTTTCGTCAGTGAGTTGCGGGGGGGGGGGGGGGGGCGAAAATTGTTGGGTTTGCCCCGGGCGCCCATGACCCGTGCTACGCCTCTGGTTAGACCCTAGACAGTGATAGACCTGATCTACTTCCTTCTTTGAAAAACATATTTGAAACCAATGCGGAAACATTGAAACTCAAAAATCGGTGGTTATAACATGATGATATTAGCTTAGAGGAAGTAATGGTTACCACCAAGTACCATTACTACCTCTAAGATATTAGCCATGGAACACCCAGCCAGCCGAGGTCTGTGATGTCATTGTCTT